>JAHRHZ010000017.1:34220571-34279030 GCA_024137785.1 Ginglymostoma cirratum | reverse complement strand
AGTACCTGTGGGGACAGGTCTGTCACAGTATAACACTGGGTACAGTACGGGTGAGGACAGGTCTGTCACAGTATAACACTGGGGTACAGTACTGTGGGACAGGTCTGTTACTGTATAACACCGTGGTCCAGTACCTGTGGGGATAGGTCTGTCGCTGCATAACACTGGGTTACAGTACGGGTGGGGACAGGTCTGTCACTGTATAACACTGGGGTACAGTACTGTGGGACAGGTCTGTTACTGTATAACACCGTGGTCCAGTACCTGTGGGGATAGGTCTGTCGCTGCATAACACTGGGTTACAGTATGGGTGGGGACAGGTCTGTCACTGTATAACACTGGGGTACAGTATGTTGGGGACAGGTCTGTCCCTGTATAACACTGTGTACAGTACTGTTGGCGACAGGTCTGTCACAGTATAACACTGGGTACAGTACTGGTAGGGACAGGTCTGTCCCTGTATAACACTGTGTACAGTACTGGTGGGGCAGGTCTGTTACTGTATAACACTGTGTACATTACTGGTGGGGACAGGTCTGTCACAATATAACACTGGATACAGTACGGGTGGGGACAGGTCTGTCACTGTATAACACTGGGGTACAGTCCTGGTGGGGGACAGGTCTGTCACGGTATAACACTAGGTACAGTACGGCTGGGGACAGGTTTGCTGCTGTATCACATTTTATGCAGAGACTGCAGCACTTTGTAAGGGCTCCTCACTCCTACTGATGGAGAAGATGGGGCCTAAGTGTGGCCCTGTCAGAGTCAATACCATTGCTGTGTCCTCACACCCACCACCATTGCTGCTGCCTAACAGCAGTGAGATGGCAGGTACACTTTGCTGCATCACACATTTCTCATCATTTTCCCTTCCATTACCAGTGTTGCTGAGCTCAAACTAGTTTTGTATTTTGCGTGGGGTAGTTCAAGTGTGCTTTATATGTCCTCACCTCGCTTTGCCCCTGTCAGACAATAGGAGGTAAAACATTCTCCTTTCAACAGCATCTCCTCCCTGCAGCCATCTTTAGAAATCTGGTGACACATGACGGAAACATTATTGTTCCAAAGCAGTCACAGTTCTGACTGTAGATTATGGTCCTGTCATCTCCCTACAGCTTAACATTGAGATCTTAATGATGGGCCTTGCTTTGACATTCTTGGCAAAATCGACTCTGATAAAATTTCTGTAATTATTTCATCTCTCATCCCATTTCTCATTCACTTTTTGTGAAAATAAATCTGTACTTGACTGTTTCCCACCTCCTCCATTGACTATGCAAACCCCCCCTCCCCTTCCCCAGTAATGACTAGTTTAGCTGAACCTAATTGAAGGAGCCCCAATGTTGGCTGAGATTATTAATCTGATGAAAATATTTAAACTGGCGCCACTGGAAAGCCCTTTACAGGGAAAAAGAAACACTGACTTGCATTTCTGTCGAATCTTCCACCACCTCAGGACAGCTGAAAGAGGTTTTACAGCCATATTTCACTTTTTAAAAGATAGACATTGCATTTGGCCTCCAATTGGGGCAGTCAAAAATGGTTGGCACCTTCATAGATGCTTCTTCTCCAATCTGGGTGGTCTTAGGAAGAGATTCCTTGAAGTAACACAGACCCTAAGGGATATGGGATTGCACGAGAAAACAGAGCTCAAAGACCAGCCATAATATTATTAAATTTCTTTTGTTTTATTCATTCATGGGATGTGGGTGTTGCTGGCTGGGCCAATATTTTTTGTTCATCCCTAGCTGCATCTTGACAAGGTTTTGGTGAGCTGTCTTCTTGAACTGCTGTAGTCCATGTGCTGTATGTAAACCCACAATGCTGTTTGAGAGGGAATTCCAGGATTTTGACCCAGCCACACTGAAGGAGTGTCAATATAGCTCCATGTCAGGATGAGGAGTGGTTTGACGGGGAACTTTTTGTTGGCGGTATATCTGCTGTCCTTATCCTGCTAGATGGTAGTAGTCACGGATTTGGAAGGTGCTGTCTAAGTGTTGCTGAATTTCTGAAATTCATCTTGAGGTGATACACTTTTATATCAGATGTGGGTGCCACTGGCAAGGCTACAATTTGATACCAATCTCTAATTGCCTTTCAATTGAGCGTCTTACTAGGACATTTCAGAGTGGAACACATTGCTGTGGCTCAGACTCACATGTAAGTCAGACCGTATAAGGATAACAGATTGAATCCCAGTGGAGTTGGATGGGTTTTTTTTTAATAGTAAGTTGTCACAGACACTATTTCTGAGACTAGTTTTAAATTTGAAACAACTGAATTTATAAAACACGAGCCACCATGGTTGGATTTGAATCCATGTCTCCTGAAGATTAACCTGGGCGGTAGCATATTAGCGAGGTGACATTATCACCATGCCACAGCCCCTTCACAAATTCTTTTAGGCAGAATCTAAGAAGACCAGACGAAATGGGAGTGTGAGTGAGCTGCATGGGCTCCAACTTTGCACTACTGTCTGTGGAGATTGTGGTGCAGTGGTAATGCCGATGGACTAGTTAACCACAAACCAATGCTTATAGGGGCATGAGCTCAAATCTCCATCATGGTCACTGGTGAGCATAACTTCAATTAACTGGAATCTGAATATGGCTTCAGGAATGGTCACCATGACAATTTATAAAAACACATCAAACTCCTATCAACATCCTAAGAGCAATGTTTTATAAACAACCCATCTACTGTGACTCTGTCTCACTGTAAATTAGTGAGTAGGCCAAGATCATCATAGTTTTTAAAGAGTTATTTTCAAGTACACTTCTGAATAAATTCCTTCCAAGGAGATAACTTGCTGCAGAAAAGTTTTCATAACATAGATGATAGAATCAAGCAGCAGAAAATGCAGGCCATTCATCCTACCTTACCTCTGCTGGCTCTTTGAAAGAGCTTTCCAATTAGTCCCAGTCCTCCTGCTGTTCCCCCAGATCCTAAAAACACTTGAAATAGAAAATTTTATTTAATTCCCCCTCAAACGTTTTAATTAAATCCACTTCCATCACTTATGGCAGGCAGCCTATTCTACACCAAGCAGCATCATAGGAGCAGGAAAGCTTGACGTTTCCTGCTCCTATGATGCTGCTTGGCCTGCTGTGTTCATCCAGCTCCACACCTTGTTATCTCGGATTCTCCAGCATCTGCAGTTCCTATTACCTCTATTCTACACCACAGCACTTTTGTCAAATAAAAAAAAAAAATTCCTTCTCTGCCTCCTGCTTCTTTTATCCAATAATTTCTGATTGTCAAAGTGGAAATAATACATTCTCACTGCATCAACAAGAGTTAAAGGAAAATTTGAGCCATCAACAGAAAGCTGGGTCCAGGTGAGGGATGAGGAACAGGAAGGCTGCTTATTTGATGAAAGGAAATGGGTTTTCTGTTTTATAAAATTCATTAGCTTGCTTACCCCTTAATACCACGGTGGTCACACTCAATCATTTTGAAATCAAACTGGTACTGAATTGAATCGTAGCACAGTACAGTAAGAAAGAGGCCATTCACCCACTGTTGGTTCTTTCAAAGAGCACGTTTGTCAGTCCCACTCTCCTCTCTTTCCATTTAACGCCTTCAGTTATTTATCCACTTCCCTTCAAAGGGTCCTATTGAATATGTACCTATCACTCGACTGAGGCAGTAAATTCCAAACCTTATTCATTCATTCCATAATTCCTTTACCAATCCAGGTTACATCTGTGCCTTCCGATTATCGACTGTTCAGAAAATGTTTCTCTTTCTTTTATTTATCTAAACGCTTCCTGACCTTTCACACCTCCATCATTACTGCTTTTTCTGCTCTCTCGAGAACAGAAGACCGCAAGAAATAAAAACAGGAGCAGGCCATTCAGCCCCCCTACTTTGAGCCTGCTCCTTCTTTCAATAGGGTCATGGCAGCTCTGCCATCCCTCATGTCCTCTTTCCTGCTCTTTCCCTGTAACCCTTGATTCTGCTACCAATCAAGAATCTATCTCAGCCTTAAATCTACACAAGGACTTTAAACCCCATAACTGTCTGTAGCAAGGAGCTCTAAAGACTCAAAAACTTGTAGAGAAGAAATTCTTCCGCATCTCTGTCTTAAATTGGTGGCCCAACATCCCAATTTCTCCAGTTAATTCACATAAATGTATGCCTTCATCCTCAGAATTATTCTCAAGAATTGCTTACCTTTAATTTATTTATTAATAGGCTGTGTGCATTGCTAGTTAGGTCAGCAATTATTGTTCTCCCCTAATTTCCTATGGGAGCTGCTTTCTGACTCATGGCTGTCCTGGCACAACTGAGTGGCTGCTGGGTAATTTTGAAAGGATTGTTAAGAGCAAACCACCTTGTGCACCTGGAGTCACATGTAGACTGAACTAGGTAAGGATGTCAGATTTTCTTCCCTGTAGGATATGTGAATTATTTGGGCTTTATTGCCAATCTGGTAGTTTCATGATCACAATAACTGATACTCGTTTTTTTTATAATTCTGATTTATTCATTAAAAATAGTTTGCAAGTCCAGGAACATTATCCTACCATTCCTTCCAAAGCCTTCAAGTAAGGTCGCATGAAATAGGACCAGATGTCAGCCATTCAGCCCATCAAGCCTGTTCCACCATTCATTAGGATCATGGCTGATCTGATTGCAACCTTAACTCAATTGTTTTCCTGTTCCATGCATTCCAGCTTTGTCCCCACCTCCCCATAACCCTGGGATCCCCTGATAATCACAAATCTATCCTTTCTGAAGTGTGGTGCTGAGAATTCGGTACAATATATTCCTGGGGTCGCACAGATGAGCCTGTTTTGCTGATATTTTGAATCTGTGCTCCTATTTATAAGGCTCAGGATCTCATCTGCTTTATTTACTGCATTGTTTAACTGCTTCAAATGATTTGTGCAAATGTTTACATGGAGTTACATGAAATAGCCTCACCTTCCAAACTAAGAGTGCAAAACCTCATCTGAAGGTTCACATAACTAATTAACTAGTTTCAAACATGTTTGTTGCTTTTCACAGGATGAAGAGGAGGAGATCAAACAGGAAATTAATATGCTTAAAAAGTATTCGCACCATCGAAACGTTGCTACCTATTACGGAGCCTTCATTAAAAAGAATCCTCCTGGAGTTGATGACCAGCTTTGGGTAAATTGATGCCAAAGTTATTTCATGATGGGTCAGACAAGCCGCATTGAAATAAATTCTTGCTTGCAGTATGTAATCAAGGTGGAGCTATTTACAGAGGAGTGACTCCTTAAGGCCGTTTTGAACCTCTCCGGCTCTTAAGGTGTCAGTCACTGTTGGACATTGTTCTTCACTTAGTGGGTGCACCCTCAGCACTTGGTACCAGAGATAATATGCATCACGGGTGACTGTCTATGTGGCATTGGCATGTTCTCCCTGTGTCTGTGTGGGTTTCATCCCCCAGTCCAAAGACGTACAGGTTGGGTAGATTGTCCATGCTAAATTGCCCACAGTGTGCAGGGATGTGCAGGCTAGGTGGCCCACCCATGGGAAATGTGGAGTCACAGGGATAGGGTGGGGGATTGTTGGGTCTAGGGTAGGATGGTGTTTGGAGGTTTGGCACAGAGTCGATGGCTTCTTTCCACACTATAGGGATATGATGCATGTTCTATTCTTGAAGTACTATGCTTACCATACAATAGAAAGGACAGAGAAATTCTGGAGAAGGTGCAAAGAAAGACAAGTTACTAGATTAAGACCATATGAAATAGGAACAAGAGTAGGCTATTTGGCTCCTCAAGCCTGCTCTATCATTCAGTCAGATCATTGCTGATCTGACACTCCTCATGTCCACTTTCCTGCCCTTTCCCCATAATTCTTGATTCCTCTACTGATCAAGCATCTATTTATCTCTGCCTTAAATATACACAAGGACTCTGTCTCCACTGTCCTCTGGGGCAAGGAGTTCTAAAGACTCTCAGTTCTTTGAGAGAAGTAATTCCTCCTCATCTTAAATTGGCATCCTTTTATTCCGAGATTATTCCCTGTGGTCTTACACTCTCCAAGAGAGGAAAGGTCCTCTCAGCATTTACTGTGTCAAACCCCTTAAGAATTTTGTATGTTTCAATGAGTTCACCTCTTCTTCTAAACTCCAATATGTAGAGATCCAACCTGTTTAGTCTTTGCTCCTAAGACAATCCCTCCATACCAGGGATCATCCTAGAGAACCTTCTGTGAACTGTCTCCTTAAAGAGGGGATGAAAACTGCTCTCAGCACTCCAGATATGGTGTCATCAACACTTTGTGCAATTGTAGTAAAGCTTCCCTACTCTTATACTCCATCCCCATTGAAATAAGGGCCTGTATTCCATTAGTTTTCCTAAGAACCTGCTGCACCTCTCTGTTCACTTTATGTGTTTTGTGCTCAAGTACCTCCATTTCCCTTTGTATTGCAGCATTCTACATTTCTCCATTTAAATACTACTCTGTTCTTTCATCTTCCCTTCCAAAATGAACACTTTACACTTTCCCACAGGGTACTCCATTTACCAACATTTTGCCCACTTACATAACGTATCACTATCTTTATGTAAACAATTTGTATCCTTTTCGCAACCTGCCTTTCCACGTATTTCTGTGTCATCTGCAAATTTGGCTGCAATACGTTTACTTCCACCCTTCAGTCATTACTATATATTGTAATCAGTTGCGGTCCCAGCATTGATCCCCATGGAACCCACTGCTCACTGGTCACAGGTCACTGACTCAAAAAAGAACCCCTTATACCCACTTGCTGTTTCCTGTCCAGAAACCAATTCCCTATCCATGCCAATATACCACCTCCAATAGCATGGTCTTATCTTAAAACAGCCTTTTGTGAGGAACCTTGCTGAATGCTTTCTGGTAGTCTAAATACAACCGTAAATACATCAGTACTGTGGGGAAATTATTAGGGTTTATTAGAAGAGACTGAGAAGGCAGTTACTCTCTACTTTAGAAAAGCCTGAGATTTGGCCTGAAAGGCATTTTTAAAATTAGGAAAGTGTGTGATGGGTTGTACACGAAGAAAATGTTGCCACTTCCTTAGGCAGACGAGAGCCAGACTCTGTCATTGTGAGAAACTAATTCATCTAACAAGAAATTCAGGAAGAGTAGTGAGAACATGGAACTGGCTACCAGAAGGAATCATTGAGGTAAATGGTGCAGATGTGTTTAAGGGGAAGCTGGATAAACCATCAGAGAGGAGATTTAGATTTAGATTTGATTGTCACGTGTACTCCAGTACAGAAGTACAGTGAAAAGTGTATAATGTCGCCACACATGGCGTCATCTTAGGTACAAAGGTACCGAGGTACAAAGTAATCAAAGAAATAAAGTTAAAAAGTTAAGCATTACCTTCATAGATTAAGTAGAAAAATAAAGAAATAAGATAATAGTTAACATTAAAGTCCTTCTTAATATAAACTAGAAAAATAAAGGAAAAAAGGATTATGGAACAGAGGGATATCGTGGTGAGGTAAAATAAAGAGGAGTGGGAGGGGGTCAGGATGGAATATAAATAATAATATGAAATACTCAGGCTGAATGGTTTGTTTCTGTGCTATAAAGAATTACAATAGTTTTTAAATGGGATTAATTAGAAGCGATTTATCACAGTGGAAAGGAAGAAAGCTTCTTCACACGGGGCATTGCGAAAGAAAGAACTTGTATTTTTCTAATGCCTTTCACAGCATCAAGACATCCCAGAGTGCTTTACGCCAATGAGCTATTTCTGAGAGATAGTCACTGAATTTCTCTTTCTAAAGGTTCCCTTCTTCAGAGAGTGTCTCCCGTCCTTGTTGATTTCAGATATTATTATGAAGATAGAATAATTTGCATGTTGCTTCAATGTCAGAGGAGGTTGGCTTAGTAAAAGCCATATCTTCTTTAATATGCATTTTGCATAGACTTTGGAACAATAACTTGGATTTTTATATCCTAAGACACTTCTCAGAAGTGTTATCAAACAATATGTGACAGTGAGCAATGTAAAGAAACATTGGGGCAGGTGCTTAAAAGCTTGGTCAAGGAGACAGCTTTCAAGCAGCTTCCAAAAGGAGACGAAATGAGGATGAGAACTTCTTAAATTGAGGCATTAAGAGTCAGAGGGTCACTGTAGGTGTACAAGTACAGGGATGGTAGATGAACAGGACTTTAAGTGTAATTGTATAAGACAGTTGGCCAGAAGGCGGTAACTGGAAACTTTAGTATAGCTCTGCCCTCTAATATTCAAAGTATTGTTTCTGAACGAGAGGGTTGTAAGTTGTAAGTTCTACATTCCACAGTTTACAGCCATGTTCTATTGAGTTTGTTACTATCTCTGTGGAGATAACAATGTCTCTTACCTGGTGTTAATGTAGCTAACTAGTCTGAAGCTATCTTAGTTAGAATGTAATGAGCTAGCTGTTATTTGAGCGCATGCCTCTGCTGCTGAAGACTTATTTATGGTTAATTCTTCACCACTTATTCGAGTAAGCCCCACAGACTCGTGTTGCAAGTCTACCCAAAGAAAATCGTAGCTGAACTGAGTGTCAGCATCTCTTCCAAAGGAGTGAGTTGTGATAATGGCAGCAGAGTTTTGAAATAATCACAGGTTGTCAGGGTGTTTGAAGATAAAAATTCATCAAGGAGACTATTGAAGTAGTCAAGTTCAGAGAGTTTCACAAAAGCATGAGTCAGACAGCAACTTACAGTGAGCTACACAAAGAGATAATAAGACAGGCAACCAAAAGCTTGGTGAAAGAAATAGGTAATAAGGAACATCTTAAAGGAAGGGAGAGAGATAACATAGAAAAATTTATAATGCTTAAATATTTTAACTGTGCTCAAATACTGAGCTTTTCATTTCCAATGTTGGGAAACCAGACGAAGCAAAAAGGATGCTCCAGTTTCCTCCCGCAGATTAGGTGGATTGGCCATGTTAAATTGCCCACAGTGTCTGGAGATAGGCAGGTTAGCCACGGTAAATGCAGGGTGCGGGAATAGGGCAGGAGGCCTGGGTCTGGATGGGATGCTCATTGGAGGGTTGGTGCAGATTTGATGGACTGAATGGTCTCTTTCTGTAAAATGGGGATTCAATGATTCAATGAGTTGAGGAGCAATTAAGCTGGGTGTGAAAGCATGAGATCCTCAACTATCTGAGCTGATTAATTAACCAGAAAACCTGATGACTGTACCAAGCCTTGTGGGGGAGGAGGTCAGGTGAAAGAGGAGTGAAATACCTGTGTGGGAGTGTATAAAACTGCATGAGTGTGAGACATTTTGAAATTTAAAGCTGAACAATATGTGGCAAAGGGCAGGGTTACAACAATAAGTGAGAACAGAAATCCAGCAATGTGGCTCTTGACGTTAAAGAGACACCGTTGTCATGGAAGTTAATATTTGGCTAGTGAGAGCGAGTGATGTTGTCCAGTGTTGTCACCACAGCCCTGATGGTGATGGCCTTCAATATGGTCCACACAGCTCCAAAATCAAAGGTTTTGTTAATGCTCAATTGTTTCCCGTTGAAGAGGTGGCTGGCAGTATCTAACCCTGTTCTGAGGGTTGTTAGAGTCTGGCTTTGGAAGTGATGGGAGAACCAGGGGGCAATTTATTAGGATCTGCAAAGAGGAGAGGGTTTTTATCATCTAAATTGGAATAACCTCCAGGTTAATACATTGTATGTTTTAGTTGGAAAATAGGGAACGGTGGGGAGAGCAGGTGTTGGGAGAAGGGAGGCAAAACCAAAGTAAACCTAACTCTGAAAGGCTTCCCTATTTACCTAGGAAATCTCTTCCCACTCCTCTCTGTTTTCTCTCTCTCTCTCTGTCTCATTTTTTCTCTTTCTTTCTCTCTCTCTCTTTTCTCATTCTATCTTCCCTCTTCTCTCTTTCTGCGATCCTCCCACTCGCTCAAATGTGTGCGTGTGTCTCTCTCTCTCTCTTTCTTCCCTCCCCTCTCTCTCCTCTTCTTTTTCTCTGTCTCTTTCCTCTCGTTTCTCTCCTAGCTCTCTCTTTTCTCTCTCTATCTCCCTCCTCTCTTTCTCTGGTCCTCCCCATTCACTCAGATATCTCTCTCTCTCTCTCTCTGTTTCTCTCTCTCTCTCTCTTATATATCTCTCTCTCTCTCTTATATATCTCTCCCACACACCTCTATTTCCCCTCGTCACTCCTTCACCTCCTGGCTGATTTCTCCCAGCATTGACGTACTAACCTTCTACTTTGTTCGATGTTGCTGGAATGAAAATAAATCAGCTGCAAGTTTCCAGATGGTAAGCACAGGAAGCTTGGGCTCGTTGCCATTGGGTAATGCCACATGTAAATGGCACCATCCCTGCCAACACCTGCGCCAACTGTGAAAGCCTTTGTGCATTATAACTTGCATGAATCTCTTCAGGTTGAAGAACATTGAGGTTGAGACTGGAGATGGTCTGGCAATGACAAGGGGTTCTAATAAAGTAGAAAAGAAGAAGCAATTCCCAGTGACAAGAGGATCAGTAACCAGAGAGTCCCAGACTTGAGATGCGTGGTAAAGGAATTAGGGGAGACATAGAGATTTTGTTTTACACAGTGGGTTATTGTGATCTTAAATGTGTTGCCTGAAACAGATTCATTCGTAACTTTCACGTGGAAATGGATCATTACTTGACAAGGAAAAACGTCAGGACTATAAGGGTTTTAACTGCTTGTGCACTCCTCCTGAAGAGGCAGCACAGGTATGATTGACCAAATGGACTACCCTGTGCTGTATGTCTCTTCAAATCTAATTGGATGATACAGAATGATTGTTGCCTACTGCAAAGGGTATGTATGAAGAGTGTCACCTTGTGTAAAATTGAAGGATTGTATCTTGCTGAGCTGTTTGGTTCCTACAGTGTTGCTCTTGTCTCTCGGCAGTTGGTGATGGAATTCTGCGGCGCTGGATCTGTCACAGATTTGATCAAGAACACAAAAGGGAACACACTGAAGGAAGAGTGGATCGCCTACATCTGCAGGGAGATCTTACGGGTACACAAGATCCTCTTACACATCTGTAATCTATGCTGTATTCCAGCCTAGCTAATGGGATGCGAATCTTATTGTGTTAACAAGGTATAGAGCTGGATGAACACAGCTGGCCAAGCAACATCAGAGGAGCAGGAAAGCTGACATTTCATGTCTGGACCCTTCTTCAGAAATTTCTGAAGAAGGGTCCAGACCCGAAATATCAGCTTTCCTGCTCCTCTGATGCTGCTTGGCCTGCTGTGTTCATCCAGTTCTACACCTTGTTATCTCAGATTCTCCAGCATCGGCAGTTCCTACTATCTCTGAATCTTATTGTGTTGTTGTGGTAACCCCCAACCATGCTGTGCACTCCCGCATAGGAGGAGCCTGTCCTGCCCGTTAATTAAATTCTTGCTGATTTACAGTTTAACTCCATCTACCCACCTTTGCCCATATCGTTTGAAGTCCCAACCCAATGAAAATCTGTGTCCTGAAATTTTCAGTTGAACCCCAACCTCAGCAACCTCTTGGGGGTTGTTGGAGGGACCCTTTCTATGAAGAAGTACCCCCGATATCATTGCGGGCTGGCGGAGCTTTAATTTTAAGGGTCCAGAGGTTTCTTTTTATCTATCTTGGTTAAACCGCCCTCGACTTTCTAAATTCCAGGGTAAACAAAGAATGTCTGTGTGCCTTGTCCCTGTGCTTGTAACTTTACTCTTAGCACGTCATTCTCAATATCACTATCATTCCAATTAATCTGCACTGCAGGCCTTCAAAGTCTGGTATACTTTCCTGAGGGACTGTGCCCATAACTGAGCACAGTTTTTTCAGATAGTCTAGGAATAATGCTTTGTACAACTGAAATATCTCTTTCTCCCCTTTGTGTTCCAAGCCTATTGACAGAAAATTGAAATTGGTCATTCTGATAACATTTTGCAGCTTTGCTTTAATTTTTAGTGGTCTTTATCTAGACTTCCAAATCCCCTTCCTTCTCTACAGCTCCTAGTTTCTCACTATATTAATGGAATATTCTGATCTCCTCTCCCCTGAGCTGAAGTGGAAGACCTCCCATGTTAAAGTCACACAGGCTGTAGATAAACTCTGATCTTCTTAGCATCTGATAGATACATGTGAAATGAGTATGAATTTAGTGTGAGTAGAGGCCTGGAGAGAGAAAACTATCCTAAATCTACCTTTATTTATGGATGCCTTGCAGACCAGACTGAACATTTGAAATGTTGGTTTGAGGCAGAGCAGTGGGAAATTTTATTCTGTGTCTAATTATGTTATACCTTAACCAGAGTAGATCATGGCAAATATTGACTGTGATCTCATTGAATGGCAGAGCAGCATTGACTGGCTGAATGGCCTGCCTCTGCTGTTATTAAATTTCCCGCAATGAACAAAACTAATTTTCCCCAGCACTGACATTTCCACCTTGAATGAGCGCAACATTCCTGCTAAATGAAATATAGTGGGTGGGGAGTGGACTCTTCCAAGTGAGAAATTTTATAAAAAAGGGTTGGGATGAGAAAAGGGAAATGAAGAATTATGAGATCTGAGCCATTTTGTAATTCCAGCCTTGGTCTTGCAGCTAATTATTGTGAGTTCCAAGAAACGCCATACATTTGTTAGGTTTCTTCTCGCTTCCACAAGAAACCCACTTCCATCCTACATTGGTGCCACTGATTAATATTCATTATATGTGAGGGGAGGCAGTGGCATTGTGATAATGGACTAATCCAGAACCACAGGCCAATGTTCTGGGCACACGGGTTTGAAACTCAATATGGCAGATTAAAAATATGGAATTTAAAAACAAATTGGTGACCATGTAAGCATTAATGTGTTATGAAATTAAAAAAAAATCCCATCTGTCTCCCTTTAAGGAAGAAAATCTGCTATTTTTACCAGGTCTGGCCTACATGCGACTCCAGACCCTCAGCAATGTGACTAACTCCATCCTTTTAGCAATTAGATATGGTTAATAAGTACTGCCTAAGACAGTGACATCCCTGTCACATGAATGGATATTTTTTAAAAAAAAAAGTTTGATTGTTCTCTATTAGGAATATTTGTGTTTAGGGTGACTGAACACTGTGTTTAACGTCTTTGAGTAAGCCAGAATGCCTAATCACTGTCCAATAACCTGAGAGCACAGATTTCAGGTGATTTGCAATAGGAACAGTTGGGGCCATGAGACAAAAGCTATTGTTATGCAACAAACGCTTGGTTTTTTGAATGCACTGACTGACAGGATTATGGATATAAACTCAATAGTAGCTTTGAAAAGGGATTTTGGTTATATACTTGAAGCTGAACAAGTCTCCAGGGGTGTGAAGAAAGAATGGGGGAGTGAGACTAACTGAATTTCTTAATGAAGTCTCCTTCTGTGCTGTCCTATTGTCAGATCCTATAAAATTACGAGAGGCAGTGAGATTAGGACCAGCGGTACCTCAGTTCTAAAATTCTCACCCTTGTGTTTGAATCCTTTGCAACCTCCGTATATCTATAATCTCCTCCCACCTCACAACCCTCTCACTTCACTCCACTAGTTTAATTCTCATAATTCATGTACCTGTTTCAATCACTCCATCATTGGAGCTGCCAGCCCCTTGGCTCTGGATGTTCCTCACTTTTCTTCTGCACAGCGCCTTCTTTCCAGACACTTAAAATCTACTTCTGACCAAGATCTTGTTCTCCTGATCTAATATGCCCATACTCAGTCTCAAATTTTTCCCATTTATGTTGCTCTGAAGCTCCATGGGATGTTGACCAATTCAACAATGCTATGTACACCCATAGAATGATTATAACACACAAAAAGGCCATTCTATCCATCATATTTGTGTTTGCTCTCTGCTGAAAGCAGCTGACTTAGTCCTACTGTCCCTTCTTTTTTGTGTAGGCCTGTAATTATTTTCCTCTTCAGATCATTATCCGGTTGATTTATGAAAGCTTCTATTGAAGCAGTCTCCATCCCACTCAGGTAGTGCACTGCAGACCCTAACCACTTGCAGTATAACAGAAAGAAAAACATTTTCCTCACGTCACTGTCACTTCTTTAGGCCATCACCTTAAATCAGTGACCTCTGAATCACAGAATTGTTATAGTGCACAAGGAGGCTATTCGGTCCATCATGTCCACAGTAGCTCTCTGAACATTTTGGCTAAGTGCCAGTTTTTGCCGTTTCCCATAACCCTACCCATTATTTCTATTTAAATAACCATCTAATTGCTACTTGAATGCCTCATTTGAACCTGCTCCCACCATATGTTCAGGCAGTGCATTCAAGAGCCTGACTACTCACTGTGTGATAAAGTTTTTTTGTCATTTCACAATTTGCTTCTTTTTTGGAAATACTTTAAAACTAATTCTTGACCCTCAGTCAATGGGGACAGTTCCACCTCGTCTACTGTATCCAGATCATTTCCAATTTTGATGTCTGTCAGCCACAAAGGCAAATATAGATGGAATAAATTGTTTCCAAAATAAAATAAGGAACTGCAGATGCTGGAAATCAGAAACAAATACAGCAATTGCTGGGAAAACTCACTAGGTGTGGTAGCATCTGTGGAGAGAAATCAGAGTTAACATTTCAGGTCTTCTTCAGTTCTGACATAGATGCTGCCAGACCTGTTGAGTTTTCTCAGCAATTTCTGTTTTCGTTTCATTAACCTCTCATCATTTGGGCCATTTTAACAATCTATTCATTCACATGTTGTGAGCATTATTGGCCACATCTGCATGAGAAGGCAGTGAGGAGCTGCCCTTCAGAAGCCATGTTGTCTTTGTGATTTGGTATAACTGAGTGACTTCAGATGAAAGGAGCCAACCCCAGTGTTGTGGGTCTGAAGTCACATGTAGGCCAGACCTGGTAAGATTGGCAAATTTTCTTCCCTAAAGGACATTAGTGAGCCAAATGGTCTTTTTCCAATCCCTCCCCAGTACATGGTTGCCCTTCCTGACAGCAGCTTTGTGTTAGAGAATTATTGCCTCTTCTGTTGGCTCTGCCTTAGGCTTGAACTTACTGCTGAATGCCCCTTGACTGCTTTATCTTATGATTCCAGGGCCTGACTCACCTTCATCAGCACAAGGTCATTCACCGTGATATCAAGGGCCAGAATGTCTTGTTGACAGAGAATGCTGAAGTCAAGTTGGGTGAGCGCAACTTTGATTATTCCAACTTCTCTCTGGTCTCCTAAAGTGCTTGGTCCTGGGTTACATTTACCAGGATTTGAACATAGAACATAGAACATAGAACATTACAGCGCGGTACAGGCCCTTCGGCCCTTGATGTTACGCCAACCTGTGAAACCAATCTGAAGCCCATCTAACCTACACTATTCCATTATCATCCATATGTTTATCCAACGACCATTTAAATGCCCTTAAAGTTGGCGAGTCTACTACTGTTGCAGGCAGGGCATTCCACGCCCTTACTACTCTGAGTAAAGAATCTACCTCTGACATCTGTCCTATATCTGTCACCCCTCAATTTAAAGCTATGTCCCTTCGTGCTATCCATCACCATCTGAGGAACAGGGCTGTCACTGTCCACCCTATCTAATCCTCTGATCACCTTGTATGTCTCTATTAAGTCACCTCTTAACCTTCTTCTCTCTAATGAAAACAGCCTCAAGTCCCTCAGCCTTTCCTCATAATACCTTCCCTCCATACCAGGGAACATCCTGGTAAATCTCCTCTGCACCCCTTCCAATGCTTCCACATCCTTCCTATAATGCGGCGACCAGAACTGTACGCAATACTCCAAGTGCGGCCGCACCAGAGTTTTGTACAGCTGCAACATGACCTCACAGCTCCGAAACTCAATCCCTCTACCAATAAAACCTAACACACCGTATGCCTTCTTAACAACCCTATCAACCTCGGTGGCAACTTTCAGGGATCTATGCACATCAACACCGAGATGTCTCTGCTCGTCCACACGACCAAGAATCTTACAATTAGCCCAGTACTCTGTATTCCTGTTACTCCTTCCAAAGTGAATCACCTCACTCTTTTCCGCATTAAACTCCGTTTGCCACCTCTCAGCCCCGCTCTGCAGCTTATCTATGTCCCTCTGTGCTCACTCTTCCATTCTTTGTGACTAAGTCTGGCTGTTGACTGTTGGAACCAAATCCGTTCTTATCCCCTTTTGCAGTGTGTAATAACCAACAAGTTATATCTGGCCATTCGGCCAACTTAAGCCTGCTCTCTGCTGTTCAGTCAGATCATATCTACCCCTGTGCAATGCTTACCTTGGTTACATAATCTGTGCCATTATCCAACAAAAATCTATTGTTCAAGTCTTCACCTTTCGACTTATTGGTCCTCTTCGTGGCTCAGAATTCCCAAAAGTTGTTGTGATGTCTGGAGAGACCAATCGATGCTTCCCGGTGCCACAGAGGGGCCTGGATTGATCAGCCAAGTCAGTAAGGAGAAGCTCCATCGAGCTGTATGTGGAGTTAACTCAGGTCAACCCTGACCCATGTATTTCTCTTTATCTGGCATTTTGGAAGGACAAAACCATTGTATCATCCACTTTCTGATGAGTAACCAGAGAGACTAGGTGCAGGAGAAGACTATTTGGCCTTTCGAGTCCACTCTGCTGTTCAATATTGTCACGACTGATCCTATGTTCCAATGCCATATTCCCACTTCTCCCTGTGCACCTTGATGCCTTTAAAATGGGGGGAAAAAATCAATCTCTTTCCTGAATATACTCAGTGATATAGCCTCTGTAACCTTCCACAACAGAGAATGCCACTGGCTAACCAGCCTCTGGACAAAGAAATAGTTCCTCATATCAGCGTTAAATAGTCTATCGCCAATCCTGACACAGTGAACCTTGATCCTTCACACCCTAATCAGGGGAGGGATCTTCATTGCATCTCGCTTATCTATCCCTGTTAGAATTTTATACAAGACAGCCAGAAAAAATGAACAAGGGTGCCAGTTCTCATTGGACGTAATCCTGGAAGTTTCGTCATTTGAGGTCTTTCCTCTCATGGCACTGCCTTGCATCAGCTCCCTCTGGTGGTCACTCAGCATATTTCTGCTTCAGTCATGGCCAAATGGAAAACAAACAGCCTCTCGCTTACCCAACGGGATGAATCCTATGCATCAAACAGGCATCCTTTTCTTTCCAAAATCTAAGCTCTGTGGTCCTGCCACATTCAGTTGTGAATGTTGGTGGACAATCAAACAACTCACTGGAGGAGGAGGGTCTCCACAGGTCCTCAGTACAATTGCCAGTACGTTGTCAGGGACCATAGCCTTTGCAGTATTCAGTATCTCTACATATTTCTTAATGCTGCAGAACGTGCCACGCTTGAAGCTAACCTGTTCCAGTACAGATACAACACCGGCATCTACCCAACAATGTGGAGATTGCCCAGGGTATGTCCTGTACACAAAATGCAGGACAAATCTAATCAAGCTAATTGCTAATTGATCGATTATCACTAAAGTGGTGGAAGGTGTTATCAAGCAGCACTTGCTCAGCAATAACCTGCTCACCATTGTTCAGTTTGAATTCCACCACAGCCTTTCAGCTCCTGACCTCGTTACAGTCTTTTCAAACATGGACAAAAGAGCTGAGTTCCAGAGGTGAGGTCAGAATGACAGTCCTTGATATAACCCTTCTGATGAAGGGTTTAGGCCCGAAAAGTCGAGTTTTCCTGCTCCTATGATGCTGCTTGACCTGCTGTGTTCATCCAGCCCCATGCTTGTTACCTTGATATCAAGGTTGCTTTTCATTGAATGAGGCATCAAGGAGCCCTAGCAAAACTAGAATCCATATGTATCAGGTGAAAAACTCTCCACAGGTTGGAGCCATACTTGGCACATAGGAAGATGGTTGTGATTGTTGGAGGTCAGTCATCTCAGGTCGAGGACATCTCTGCAGAAGTTCATAGATCATAGAATCCCTACAGTGTGGAAACAGACCATTCAGCCCAACAAATCCCCACCAGTCCCATGTCCCTGTAGCCCTGCATTTCCCATGGCTAATCCACCTAACTTGCGCATCCCTGAACACTATGGGCAATTTAGCATGGCCAATCCACCTAACCTGCACATCTTTGGACTGTGGGAGGAAATGAGAGCATCTGGAGGAAACCCACACAGACATGGGGGAGCATGTGCAAACTCCACACAGACAGTTACCCAAGACTAGAATTGATCCTGGGTTCCTGGCACTGTGAGGCAGCAGTGCTAACCACTGAGCCACCGGGCGATAGTTCCTCAGGGTAGTGTCTTAGGCCAAAACATCAGCTGCTTCATCAATGACCTTCCCTTCATAAGGCAAGAAATGGGAATGTTCACTGATGACTCCTCAGTTACAGGAGCAGTCCACGTACAAATGCAGCAAGAACTAAACAGTGTACAGGTTTGCGCTGACAAGTGGCAAGTAACATTCACACCACACAACTGCCAGGCAATGACAGTCTCCAACAAGTGAAAATCTAAATCTCACATTGACATTCAATGGCATTATCATCTCTGAGTCTCCCACTATCAACATCTCTCTATAATTTTGAAGGGTCTCCCTGTTTCTAATGCACTGTACCTAACATATGCTTCCTTCTTTTTATTAACCTCTCACTATCGCTTGACATGCAGGCTCCCCTGGACTTTCTGTCCTTGCCCTTCAATCTTAGAAGAACATGCTGGCCCTGAATTCTCACTAAACTACTTTTAAAAGACTCCCACTTTCCAAATATAGACTTATCTGCAATTAGTTGCTCCCAGACCATGTTTGTCAGATTGTGTCTATTAATACTGAAATTGGCACTGCCCCAATTTAGATACTTAATTTCTGTAATATCTGTATCGCTTTCCATAATGCCTTTGAAACTTGCAGGTTTATGGTCACTATTCCCAAAGTGCTTCTCTACTGAAACTTCAACCACTCGACCAACTACATTCCCTTAGATTAAGTCCAGCACTGTCCATCTCTGGTATCTACATTCTGGCACAAAAAACCTGTCCTGGATGCACTTTAAAAATTTCACCCTGTCTTATTCTCTCAGGCTAAGGCAATCCCAGTTAACTTTAGCAAAGTTGAAATCCCCTGCAACTATAAACTTGTTCGTCTACGAACCTTCTGTGAGTTGCATTCATATCTGTTCCTCTATCTCCCTCTTGGGAGGTCTGTAGTAATAATTCCAGCAAGTAATCACCCCCTTCTTATTTCAAAGCTCCACCCTAATCTTTAATTCCTTGATTCTCCAGGGCATTGCTGAAGAGCTGGTAAACCCAGGAAAGAGGAAATGAGGCAGTACCCTGGCAGAGACTGGCACATCCTGATTAGTCAAGGAAATTCATTAATGCTCTATATTCTTTGACTTGCTGTAGTTGACTTTGGAGTGAGTGCACAGCTTGACCGTACAGTAGGGAGGAGGAACACATTCATTGGCACACCGTACTGGATGGCACCTGAAGTGATAGCTTGTGATGAGAATCCAGATGCCACTTATGATTTCAAGGTGAATATTGAATTATTTATTTAAAGATTGCAACCAGCTGCAAAGTGTTTTCTCACACCACAAAGTGACTGATCACCCCTGTTATTTTAAACATTTATTCCGGGGATCATTGAGTAGGCAGCGCCAATGGCAGGCAGCAAGAGTTGGAGAGATTCTTGCTCAGCTTTGGGAAGAAGTTGGAGCTTTAAGTGACTGATCATAGCTCTAGGCTACAATGTACAGATAAAAGTGCCTGCTGCCACAGCATCTTGGACTCCTGGCGTGACTGGTTGGTTCATTTGCTCAGGGGTTAGCCTGGATCAGCTTGTTGTCAATAGCACAGGGCTTGATCCTCAATCTGGCCAGGATGGTTTCAAAACCTGTCCTCTTCACCTGTGTTGGAGATTATGTTGCTGTGTAACGAACCTGCCTCTGGGCAGAGAACTGAGGAAGTGAGTGACCCGCGATGTCTCTCCCTTCACCTCCACCATCTGCCAGAGATGACATGGTCAAATAATTTGCCAGGGGTTTATTTTTGGTTTAAACCGCTTCGCTTTTCTGACAGTGTTCTGAGAAAGGGTCACCGGACCCGAAGTGTTAATCTGATTTCTCTTCAAGGATGCTGCCAGCCCTGCTGAGATTTTCCAGCAATTTCTGTTTTTGATTCAATTTTCTAACATCCCTCTACTTTTGCTAACAGAGTGATTTGTGGTCTTTGGGGATAACTGCAATGGAAATGGCTGAAGGAGCTCCACGTAAGTTTTAGTTTAGACCTTTTCCTTTTGGTAATCGTTCAGTTCATTCCCTTTTACTTTTTGTTCTGCCTTTGCCTGTATCCCCTGTGGTTGCATCATCTCCTCTCTCAATCACACTCTGTTTGTCTTTCTCCTGTAGCTCTGTGTGACATGCACCCAATGAGGGCTTTGTTTCTCATCCCAAGGAATCCACCACCTCGACTCAAGTCCAAAAAGTGGTGAGTATTGCAAGGCCGGATGCCAAGTGACTATATAGTACCGTCTCCATTTCTGGCCATTTTATCATCGAAAAGGATAATGATCCCTACTGGAGCAGATGCAGGGGATGAGAATGGTCTGAAAATGTGTGGTTTTACATTATCAGGAGAGGATAGGCAGGCTAGCTGTCTTTTCTCTTGGGAAGATTTGGAATTGTGACCTATTTGGGGTCTTTAAAACAACAAAGCTTTTGAACAAGTGGATACAGAGGGAATGTTTCCTGTTAAATAAAAACCGAAAGAACTGCGGATGCTGTAAATCAGGAGCAAAAAAAAAAGTTTCTGGAAAAGCTCAGCAGGTCTGGCAGCATCTGTGAACGAGAAAACCGTTCTGAGGAAGGGTCACCAGACCCGAAACGTTAACACTGTTTTTACCTTCACAGATGCTGCCAGACCTGCTGAGCTTTTCCAACAACTTTGTGAATGTCTCCTGTTGTTGGTATGAACATATCCAGGTAGCCACCAAGAAATCCAACAGGGAACTCAGGAGAAACTTTGTTATACTGAGATTCGTGAGACTGTGGAACTCAAAGCCACAGGTAGTGGTTGAAGTGAGTGGTAGAATCATTTAAAGAGGAGCTAGATGATTATGTGAAGAAGGAAATAGAGAGAATATGATGGTGGATTTTAGATGAGGAAAGATGGATGAAGGCTCGAGTGGAGCATAAACAGCATGAACTTTTTGGGCTGAATGGTCTGTTCATGTGCCACATCTCCTATATGGTGATTGTGAAGATCCGAATCATTCAATCCCTACAGTGTGGAAGCAGCAGGTTCAGCCCATCAAATCCACACCACAGATCATCGCATCCAGACCCACCAACGTCCCCCTCTACCCTGTCCCTTAATCTTCATTTCCCATGGCTGGTCCACCTAGCCTGCACACTACGGGCAATTTAGTTTGGCCAATCCACCGAAACTGCACAACTTTGGACTGTGGGAAGAAACTGGAGCACCCAGAGGAAACCCATGCAGACACGGGGGGGCATGTGCAAACGCCACACAGAGAGTCATCCAAGGCTGGAATTGAACCTGTGTTCCTGGCACTGTGAGGTAGCAGTGCTAACCACTGAGCCACTGTGCCACCACAATTTTCTCTCCCAGGAGGTGACAAGAAGAGGATCAATATTTTACTGTTCTGTACTGCACCTTTATGTACCAACTTTTTCTCCATTTCTTTGTACCCTTACACAACAAAAATAGATAAATCTGTCTGAAGCGCTCCAGTTGACCTATAGCCTCCACAGCCTTAGTATAGAATGAGTTTCAGATTTCCATTATACTTGTGTGAAGAAAGACTTGTTCATTTCAGCCCTGATTGACTTGGCTTGAATTTTAAGGTTAAACTTCCTTCTTCTGGGTCTTCCCAACAGGGGGAATCATTTCTCCTCATCCAACCGAATGAATTTTTTTTATCATTTTCATGACCTCGAACAGATTCCCCCTAAATCTTTCAAACTCAAGTGTTACATTTCCTCTTAAATTATCTGCCCACAATTTTGCAACATATTCCCACTTTCAATATTCTCTTTTAAGCTTTGCAAACAGGCACTTAAAATAGCAAAATCCCTCAAACTTGTCAAATGCTGTTTGCATTTAACCGATCCAAGTGCCCTTCTACATTTAACTCCAGAAACAGAAGGCACAATTTTCCCCTCTCTGGAGGTGGCATGAAGGGAAAATAATTCGGTGGTTCACCCCAGAGATAAACTCACCCCTTCTTGCCCGTGTTGTGTTGTCTTGAAGTCAGTATCGAAGAATCCCTACAGTGTGGAAGCAGGCTATTCAGCCCATATCAAAGAGCATCCCATCCCCCACCGCCTATCCTTGTAACCCTGCATTTCCCATGGCTAATCCACCTAGCCTGCACATTTTTGAGACTGTGGGAGGAAACCTACATCAAAACAGGGAGAGTATACAAACTCACAAAGGCTGCCAATCGAGGCTGGAATCAAACCGGGACCCCTGGTGCTGTGAGGCAGCAGTACTAATTGCAGAGCCACTGTGCCACCCATGTTAGTAAACCTCAACTAGACTCAGTGGGTATCTTTAAGCAATTTGCTCATGATATCATCACCGCAACACACCATGTGACCTGAGGATATATAGCTCTAGTACACCATCTTATCTGGGATCACTTGAAGCATGCTCTGCTTTGGTAATTGAGTAGTCTAATACTAGCCTGGTCACTTACATGCCTGTGAATTCATTCATTGCATACAATAGCTGAGTGTTGGATCTTTCAATACCATGTTATCCATGCCTAGTTTCTAATGTGGAATAATATAAGTATTGTTGCATCAGGCAAAGATTCAGTCTTTAATTAACCACCTCTGTAATTACGTACTGAGTAAGAAGGTCCGTGAATTAACTTCCTGACTTGCAAGCAATTAAGGCCCTTAAAGTAGTCCATGAATGGTCACTTAAGGGCCTCATCTTGCCACAATCTGGTCATCTGTCCCCTTGAAAGACAAGAATGGTGGCTAGTTTCTTGATTGAGAAACGATGACTACCTGCCTGCTGAGTTAATGGGTGGGGAAGTGGGTTTCATTTACTCCAAACTGGGGGCATTCAAAGGTGTGGATGTGTGGCATGTTGATTGGAGTCTGAAAGCCACCCCATGCTCTTTCCTCCTTGATATTCTTCTTCACTCTTCCCCAGGTCAAAGAAGTTTGTGTCTTTTATTGAGGGGTGCTTGGTGAAGAATCACGGTCAGAGGCCAGCAACAGATCAGCTGCTGAAACATCCCTTCATCAGGGACCAGCTCAATGAGAGGCAAGTCCGGATCCAACTCAAGGACCACATTGACCGGACCAAAAAGAAGAGGGGCGAGAAAGGTGAGTAGTATTTGCAACAGTGAAGACAGGAGAACTGTTGTCTGTTTTCTTCATCTAATGAACGTCAGCTATTGACTATTACAATGCTCTCTGGACTGGACTAATGTCCCACCTCCCACCTCCATCAATCATGTGCCCATCTGAAAATCGCTAACCAAATTCTAACTCACACCAAGTCACATTTGCCTGTCCCCACAGGGCTCACTGGTTCCTGGTCTTGATAAATCATTGTATTTTTCCCACATTGTTGATCATATCAATTATCTAATCAATCAGAATTAACTGCTCCTAGCACAGCAGATATGTTGAGTTTAATCAGAGTTTAAACCATAAAATAACGTACTTGTTACATAGCAAAAACATATGATGTGGTGGCATGTGGATGGGGCAACATGCTGTCATTACAAGGACAGCTCTTTTCTCCTTTCTTTCCTCTTGGTGCCTCACATCTTCACAGTGTCACCAACTATACAAGAAAGTGACCACGGACTTCCCCTGAACAAAGTCTCTACACCACCTATTGCCCTGAGACCAACGAATGATTTTACTTTATACCCTTTATCGGAGGTGTAGGCCTGGTTGGATTATTGATTAGGTCTTATTGCCCTATAATTAGTTACATTGCTCTGCATCACTGTAAGCTCCTCCAGCACCAACAGCCCTCCCTATTTCTGCAAACCTCCTCCAGGCCCAACAAACCTCCAATGTCTGTCAACCCTGGCCCCACAATTCTCCCTGTCTCTGTAATATCCTCCAGTCTCTACCCGCCTCAGTTTGCCCCACATGAAATGACTGTTTCCAATTCTGACATTTTACAAACCTTTGATTTTCATGTCGTGATCATTGGTGGCCACATCGTCAGCTGCGTAAACTCTGAAATTCTCTCCTTAAGCTGCCTCACCTTTCTACTTCCCTCTCCTTTAAGACAACTCCTTAAAACCTCTTGCTGTCAAAGGTTTTGGTCACTATTTCTTATTTCTTCTTATGTGGCTCAGTGTCTGACCTTGATAATGTTGTGTGGAACACATCTTGGAACACTTTCCCACATTAAAATTGTTACAGAAATGTACAATGTTGTAACCTAATATGACGCATGACATTTCTGTAATTACTTCAGATGAGACAGAATATGAGTACAGTGGGAGCGAGGAAGAAGAGGAGGACCATGAATTCGGAGAACCAAGGTAACTGAGCTTGATCTAATGGAGGGATTCTTTATTTCTTCCAGTTTGTTTACTTCAGTGTCATCTGAGTGAAATGGAGACTTTTGGGTTTTGTTTTGTCCTTAGTGTCTCCATGGAATGGAGTGGGGAATGCTGTTGTTTGAGTCCGAATCTGTGTTGAATTTCCATGCCAAAGACTTGAGTGTTTAATCTAAGCTGGTAATCCTTATGTAGTGATGAGGGAATGCTCCACTGTTCATGATGTTTCAGCTGAGATAGATGACTGAGAGTCTGTCTGCTCTGTTCAGTGGATATGTGGCCATTATTTTGCAGAAGGACAAGAGGGTTTTTAAAGTCTTGGGGCCAATATTTATCCATCAATCAACATCACTGAAACAGATGATCTGATCATTTTACCTCACCACTGCTTGAGAGTTTACTGTACATAAATTAGTGAATGACTTTCCTCTATTACAACTGTGAGCACACTGTTAAAAAAAATGTTTTATTGGCTGTGAAGAGTTTAGGGTCGTTCAGGAAATTCTTTCTCGACACAGATATGACAGTGATGTGCAAAGAAACCAATTTGTTGAAGGTTTCTCTCACTGGCATCAAAGGTAGCTTCTCGGATTTGGACCTCACCCCAATACCTTTCCCCTCTCCAGCTGTGGTGTTGAAGGTTGTCCAGCTGTCCTAATAGTACATGATTTAACAACTGCATTTCTTCCAACCCCATCCCCACCTGCAGCTCCATTGTGAACCTGCCCGGAGAATCTACCCTTCGCCGAGACTTCCTGCGCCTGCAATTGGCCAACAAGGAACGGTCAGAGGCCATCAAGAGGCAACAGCTCCAGGAGCAGCAGCAGCGGGAAAACGAGGAGCACAAGCGCCAACTGCTGGCTGAGCGGCAGAAACGCATTGAAGAGCAGAAGGAGCAGCGGCGGAGACTAGAAGAGGTAACAGGGTTTGGGGTAGGATGAAGAACAGTCAGCCTTGTCTGTGACTGGCACTAGTTCTTTTTGCACGTTTCTGTGGATATGGATGGGGACTCCAGGAAGTTGCCTATATGGGCCTAGCACTGTGGGGCAGCTCATGAGACTACTGGTAGACGTTTTGGTCTTGGGTCGCATCAGCATAGTTTCAAGCCCAACTGCACTTTTGACCACCATCCACATATTTTCATTTTGATGCAGAGGGCACGTTCACCTTCTTGCAGTGGACGTAAAAGATTCAGCAGCATTGTTTTATAGAGGAGGAGGAAGACTCTTCCCCCTGTGTCCTGGAGTCAATATTCATCCCCCAACCAAGATCACTGTCCAGCTGTTATATTGCTGTTCATGGGAGCTTGCTGTTATTCAAATTGACAGCCACATCTCCTACATTGCAACAGTGACTACATTTTGCAAATTTTCATACAGTCATTGAAGGACTTTTCGGATGCATGATATTGAAAAAGTCTTTGTAGAACTGAGAATTCTTTCTCTTCTCAGTCGCAATTTAAAAACTGAAAAAGACCATTTAGCCTGTTTTGCTTGATTGCTAGTCAGTTGGAATCCTGACTGATCTATACGTTAGTTAGGCCATTTGGTAACCATTAATAGCCTTGACTGTCAAAACCTATCAATCCCCATTTTGACATTTTCAGTTGATGCCCAGCTTCAACCAACATCTAGTAACATTTTTTTAACCTGTTAATTTCATGCAAAACACAAGAACAGAGAGCCTGGAATGAGCCCTGTCAGCCCATCATACATATTCTGGCTCTTTGAAAGAGCTCTCCAATTAATCCGAAAACTGATCCTCCTCCATTGCCCTGCAAAATGGTCCGTTTTAAAGGTTTAAACAATTACTTTGTGGACGTAACTTATGAGACTGCTTTCAGCATCCTTTCAGGTAGTGTGTTGCCGATCACACAGTTACTGTATTTTTTAAAAGGAATTCCCCTCCCCTCTCTCTGATTCTTTTGTCAGTTAATTTCTTAAAATAATTCACAGGACATGGGCAACGCTGGAAAAGCCAGCATTCATTATCCATTTCCAAATTGCCATTTTGGTGGTTTCTTGTTACAATTCAGTGACTTGCTACAAGGCTTTATCGCAGAGCAGTTAAGAGTTAGCAGTAATGCAGTGGATCTGGAGTCACAAGTCAGTTAGTTAAGGATGACAACCAGGCAAGGATGACAGACTTCCTTCCTGAAAGGTCATTAGTCAGCTGGAAAAGTTTTTGGGTTAACTTGGGAGTTACATTGTCACTATTACCAACTATTTACTTCAGATTTATTTAATTATTTGCGTTTAAATTTCCCAGCACCATGTGGAAAATGAACTTGTGTCTAGTTGGATACAAAATAAAAACCAAAAGAACTGCAGATGCTGTAAATCAGAAACAAAAACAGAAGTTGCTGGGAAAGCTCAGCAGGTCTGGCAGCATCCGTGAAGAGAAATATGAGTTAACATTTCAGGTCTGGACCCGAAACATTAACTCTAATTTCTCTTCATAGATGCTGCCAGACCTGCTGAGCTTTTCCAGCAACTTCTATTTCTGTATGTAGTTGGATTTCTGATGAGATGTTAAACTGAGGCCTTATCTGATTGCTTGGTGTATGGAAAAGATCTCCTTGGACTATTTTGAGGAAAAGGAGGCAAGGTTATTCCAAGTGTGCTGTCAAATATTTATCCCGACAATATTTGACCCCCAATCAGCATCACAAAAACCAATTAGCTGGTCATTATAACACTGCTGCTTCCCAGAGACTAGTGGAGGCTGGATCGTTGAATGTATTTAGGGCTGAGTTGGACAGATTTTGATCAACAAAGGAGTTTAGGATTACAGGAGACAGAGCAGGAAAGTGGAGTTATAGCTACAATCAGATTAGCCATAACACTGTTGAATCGTAAACACCATTGACAGGTTTAGTAGCTGACTCCAGCTCCTAGAGCTTATGTTCTCGCTGTTATTGGGAGCTTACTGTGTGCAAAATCAGTTGTCCTGTTTCCTCCATTGTAATGTTGAAACATTTGAAAAGTACTTTATGGACTGTAATGTACTTTGAGATGTTTCATGGTTGCGTAAAATGCTATTCTGGAAAAATGCACATCTTTGTTTGAGCTTTCATTTGGGCTGGAATTCTCTGGTGTGCTTTGTCCAGTAACAAAACTACTTTATTTCTTTACTTTACAACTCGTGACTTTATGCACCTCAATTAAATTTCCCCTTAACCCTCTCTGCTTCAAGAAGAGTAATCCCAGCTCCTCCACATCATTGAATGCCCTCTTGCCTGTCACCAGTTGATTAAATTTATGTTCTTTCTCATCAAATAAGGCTTCTTTTTAAGCCAAGGTATGGCCCGTTTATTGATTTCTGGTCTATTCTTATCGTTTTACCCTATGACACCACCCCTCACTGGTTAGCAATTCAGCATCACTTGTGAAGTCACGTGATAGAGTAGCAGAGTTAGAGGGCACTTGACAGAAATGTAACCTTCCATGTTGACATATGATTGGTAGTTTTAAATGTCAATGTTATTTCAGAATCTGGCAGGATGGGGAAGAATAGCTCCTTCCTATCTAGCTTTTGGTGCAAATATGACTGATTAAATAACTGACTCAGTGAAGACCAATGCAAGGGTAGCTCATAGCTCATGTGCAGGGATAAACAATGCGAACAAGCTTGTGTCCTCATAGTTTTCTCTAAGCCTCCTTGTATCAATGACATGGGATTAAAGAAAAAGACTCTGGTCCATCCAAATCCAAGTTATTAGAAAATACGAGGCAGCCAACGAACTCCTCTAACTTGCTTTCTATCGTCATGCTCATCACATGAGGGTACTGACTGATTATTTGGATGGAAATAATGTGCAAGGGTATGGGGAGAAAGCAGCAGAATGCTCGTATGTAATAATACTCATTTGAAGAGTAGGTGCAGGCGTGATGGGCTGAATGACTTGCTTCTGCACTGTAACAACACTTTGATTTCATGATTCTCTGATGATATAACGATTGTACGGTTGTTAACTAATCATATTATAGATTCAGAGGATTGCACAGCACAGGGGAAAGCTATTTGGCTCATCCACTATGCGTTGACATTTTGAAAGTGTTATCCAATTCATCCCACTCACTCCCACTTACCCCAATAAAATAACTTCCCTTTTTAAAAATACATCGAATTCCCTTTTGAAAGTTTTACGTCCAGTTTCTTTTCAGATATTGCATTGCAGATCACAGTAACTTGATGTTTAAAAAAAAGTCTCCGTTTCTTTTGTCCACAATCTTAAATCTATGTTGTCTGGTGACTGAACCTTCTGCCAGTGGAAACAGATGCTACCCACCTTTATTAAGAATTTTTCACAACTTTGGGTACATTTTATTTGATCGCTTTAACCTTCTCTGCTCTAGGGACAACAATCCCAGCTTTAGCAATCTCACCACAGGATCAAAAACCTCATCACTGGGACAATTTTGGTAAAACTATCCAAGGTTTTGAGTTTTGAAAGTGCAGGTATGCAGAAATAGACACAGTATTTTAGCTGTGTCTTAGCCACTGACACAACATTCTGTGTAGATTATGCCAATCATTTCCATTAAACAGACCTATTACAATCCTGCTGTGTTCTGTTTAAGCCTCCATCAGCACTTCTTTCCCCTTTTAATTCACTCCACATTCTCTTACAAAGTGTTTTAATACCTCAAATGGGATGATTCTAATGACTGCTATCTGAGGCACTGTCTTGCTCTCCAACTCAGCTGCCCCATTTGATTTCTCATAGTTGGAATGAGAAACCGCATGTTAGGTTGAAACATTGGATGTTGTTTCTTTTGGGACATGGTGAACAAGACATTTAACCTGCTGTACACTACTGCTCCCTTAATGTGAATCAATTGGTTGCAATGAACTGAAACTTCCAATCCAGAATCCCACTTACCTCCCAGAGCTGAGGTAGGGCTGGGGTTTAGGGTGGGAGAGTTACTTGACTGTGTGTGAATGCAAGTTTATAATATTATTGACTTTCTTCTTATGGAATCATATAAACCAGAGAATGTCCTATACACTCTCTCATTCCCTGGGAGTACCACTGACAGGGCAGAGTCAGCAGAGATTGAGGCACAGCCATATGCACTCGGTAAGGAATTGCCCTGGTAGTCCTTAGCATTGACTCTGGACCCATGGGGTCTTATGCATCAGGTCAAGCAAAGGCAAGGAAAAATCCTGATTTGATGAATCAGTACTCCTTCAGACTGAATACCACTTAGACAAAGTTACTGAGGGTAGTAAGGGCACAGAATATAGTCTGGGTGAGCGACTTCAGTGTCAAAACCACTGCTTCTGACTGAGCAGGTCAAATCCTAAAGGACAGAACTGTCTAACTAGGCCTGCAGCAGCTGTTGAGAGAAGCAAGAAGAGGTAAAGATGTACTTGACCTCATCCTCACTAAGCTAAAGGTCATGGATGCATCTGTCCATTATAGTATTGGTAAGAGCAACCAACACACATTCCTTGTGGAGGCAAAGTCCCATCTTCACATTGATGATACATTCAGTTGTGTTCTGTGGCACTGTCACCACGTTAAATGAGACAGATATTGAAGAGATCTAGCAACTAGAAATTGGCCACAGCATCAAAATTATGTTTAGCCACCATCTATAACCTCATGGCTCGGCATGTCCCAATGCAACCATTCCCATCAAGCTAATAGATCATCCCTGGTTGAATAAAAAGTGCGGAAGCAGCACTAGACATACCTAAAATTGAGACACTAACCCGGTGAAGTTATGAAACAAGATGTCTTGCACACCAAATAGCATATGCAGCAAATGGTAGATAGGGCTATGAGTTCCCACAATCAATACATCAGATTTCTGCAGTCCTGCCACATCTAGTTTATGGTGGTGGACAATTCAACAACTCACTGGAGGTGGAAGTCTCAAAACTATCACCATCTTCAATGAGGAAGGAGCCCAGCACATCCATGCAAAATACAAGGCGGAAGTGTTTGCAACAATCGTTAGCCAGAAGCGATAAATGAATCATCCATTTCGGCCACCTCCAGAGGTTCCCAATTTGATTCATTCAATGTGATATCTCATTGGCTGAAGGCACTGCTTACTGCAAAAACTGTGGCTACTCATAACATTCTGTGCTGATGACTTGTGCTCCAAACTTGCCACGTCCCTGGTCAAGCTGTTCTGGTACAACTACAACACTGGCATCTACCCAGCAATGTGGAAAATTGCCCTGGTATATGCTGTCCACAAAAAGAAGACAAATCCAACCTGGCCACATACTACCCAATCAGACAATTCTTGATCACCAGCAGATTAATGGAATTGGTCATTGGCAGTGCTATCAAGCGGCTCTGACTCAAGAATAACGTGCTCACTGATGCTCAGTTCAGATTCCTAGGGCCATCCAGCTCCTGACCTCATTACAGCCTTGGTCTAAACATGGACAAATGAGTTGAATTCCAGAGGTGAGGTGACAGTGACTGCCCTTGACATCAAGGCTGCACTCGACACAATGTGCCATCAAGAAGTCAAGCAAAACTCGTCAGTGAGAATTTAAGGGAAACTCTTTGCTAGAGTCATTCCTAGTACAAAATAAGATGGTGATGTTTGTTGGTGATCAGTCATCTAAATCCCAAGACATTTCTACAGAAGTTCCTCAGGGTAGTGTCCAAGGCCCAATCCTCTTCAGCTGCTTCATCAATGACCTTCCCTCCATCATAAGATCAAAATTCCCAATGTTCACTGACGATTGTTTAGCACTGTTCACAACTCCTCAGATGCTGAAGCAGTCAATGTTTAAATGCAAAACCTGGATTATATTCAACTGATAAGTGGCAAATACCAATTGCACCACACAAGAGCCAGGCAATGCCCATCTCCAATAAAAGAAAATCCATTGTCCCTTGACATTCAATGACTTTTTAATTGCTGAATCCTTCACAAATGCATCCTTGAATGACCAGTTACCAGAAACTGAACTGGACTAGCCATGCAAACAATGGATACACAAACAGGCCTGAGGCTGGAAATCTTGCAGCAAGAATCTCACCTCCTGATTCTCCAAAACCTGTCCACCATTTACAAGGTATAAGTCAGATGTGTGATGGAATAGCCCCCATTTGCTTGGAAGTGTGAAGCTCCAACAACACTCAAGAAGCTTGACACCACCCAGAAGAAAGCAACTTGCTTTATTAGCACCCCATCAGTCACCTTTCAGAACTCACTATTTCACCACCGATGCACAGTAGCAGCATTGTGTACCATCTCAAGATGCAACAACTCATCTGGGTTCCTTTGACAGCACCTCCCAAACTCTCAACACCTAACACTTAGGAGGACAAGGAAAACCAATACATGGAAGCATCACAACCTGCAAATTCCCCTCCAAGCCACTCACCATCCTGACTTGGAAATATATCGCCATTCCTTCCATGTTGCTGGTCAAAATCCTAGAATTCCCTCCCTATTCATATTGTGGATTTATCTCAGCACATGGACGATATCATTTTAAGAAGGCAGCACAGTACGCCTTCTCAAGGGTAATTAAGGGTGGGTAATAAATGCTGGTCCAGCCAGCATTGCTCTCACCCATGAACAAATAAAAAGTCTACTACATAAGGTTATATAGAAAATGCAGTAGGCCATTCATCTGAACTGCCTGTGCTGGTGTTAAATATTCCAGACGTGTGTTCGCCCATTCAATCTCCTACAACTCACCCTATCTCTCTATTCCCTTTTCTCCCAATAGTGCTTGTCTCATTTCTGTTGGGACATTTTCCTCTTGACCTTTCTTGAAACTGAATTCCTTTGTGGGTTTACAAACAAGCATTACCCCTTTCACCCAGACTTTCAGAAACCTTTAAAGTATCTTCAGTTTATAATTCAGTTCCACTTGGAGAGAGCATGGCTGTGGATACTTTATGTCAAGTTCTTGATGCGTACATTATCACAAATCAAATCAGCCCAGTGTTAATTCAGCTTATCACGCTGGTGCCCACCTATATACTCTCTCCCTGAATACTCTTAAACTGCTAGGTGTAGGTGTAGAGTGGCATGATGGCACAATGGTTAGCACTGCTGCCTCACAACACGAGGGACCTGGCTTTGATTCCAGCCTTGGGTGACTCTCTATGTGCATGTTCTTCCTGTTTCTGCAAGGTGCTCTGGTCTTCTCCCACAGATCAAAGATGTGCAAGTTAAATGGATTGACCATATTAAAGTGTCAATAATGTCCAAGAATGTGTAGGCATGGTAAATGTGGAGCTTTGGGGATAGGTTAGGGACCCGGATAAGATGCTCTTTGGAGTGTTGGTGGAATGGCCTCTCTTTGCAGTGTAGGGATTCTATGACCAACTCCCCCCCCCATCAATAAACAAGCTGTTCATAAATATCTCAACATTGCAAGTGTGCTGCATTGACACCAGCTGTTGCTCAAGCTCCAAATCCTAGAGCTCAAGCTGCGACAACTGAGGATACTTCATGCCCAGGTGGTTATCTAGGACATGGGAAGCATTCTGGGAATCTCACGTAGCACAATCTATGCACTATGCTCTGCCATTCCTCTATCTATCAGATACTAATGACTGCTACTACTATAAACTGTAACACTTAAACAAAAATACATGAGTTCCTCTTTTCTGTTCTGTTGATTTGACTTAAATATTGGGAAGTTAGCTAAATGGTTTACTTCCCCTTATTTAAAAAAAAGTTTAAATTTCCAGCTTCTAATGCTAACTGCTCCATGTTGAAGGAAGGGAAACTCAACAATACTCACCAGTCAATCAACTCACAGACTTTCTACACTTTTCAGCCTCCTTTTAATTTGTCAGTTCTAAAGGTGGGAGTAATCTGTTCACCTCTTTGAAAAAATGTCAAGTTCCAGCCCTGACAATCTCGTATTCAGCTTTTAACCAGAGTTAACTGACCTCATTGGGACAACAGGATTGTTATCCCATCAACCCCCTACCCAGTCATTACTACCAGCAGAAGGATAGCCTTGAAATTGACACATGGACCGTCCACGGTGTTCTCAGTGCCCCAGTTCTCACTCACAATGTTATAGGGCTCCGGAAATACAGCCCATTATGCCTGCTCTTTGATTCTCTGTTGGACCATGTGAGAAATTCCCATTTCCCATCTATAAACTGAAATTCATTGAAATTCATGTTGCCCAGTATCCTAACCTGTATCGAGTGCTATTCACCCATTACCTCCTATTCTCACTGATCCATGTTGGCTCCGAGGCCAGCAATAGCTTCCTTTTAAAACTCTTATGTTTTCAAAGCCCTCCATAGCTTCCCTACCTTCCTCCCTATCTCTGCAATCTCCTCCAGCCCCCCAAAACCTCAGATTTCTGCTCTCCTTCATTCTGTTTCCTTTTCCGCCTCCAATTCTGATTCACTCCACCATTGGAGGTTGTACATTGAAATTCCTAGACCTGAAATTCTAGGATCCCACTCTAAGCCTCTCCTCTCTCATTTTTTTCTCTTTATTCATTCAGGGAATGAGAGCATCACTGGCTAGCCCAGCATTTATTGCCCATCCCTAAATGCCCAGGGACAGTTAAGATTCATTGCTGTGGGTCTGGAGTCACATATAGGCCAGACCAGGTAAGGATGGCAGTTCCCAAAATGTTTGTTAACTTCTCCTGGTCTGTTCCTATATGTGACTCCGTTCAATTTTGCTTAATGATATTTGTTGTGAAACACCTAGAGACATTTTCTTTTGTTGAGGATGTTATTTAAATAACTATCTTCCACAACAAATCCTGTTGGAGGGTCCATCATGTTCCACATTCCGTCAGTTAGCTTACGGATGCTCCTGTCTTGAGTTGGGAAGGAGAAGGGAAGTAACTGTAGGAAGTCACTTTGATCCTGGGGATAGTGAGGGGATGGAGGGTTGGAGTGGAAGTAGGAGTATGAAAAATAATTGGTCAGAGTTAACTTTCTTTGCTCTTGTCATCCCACTGCCTCTCACTCTACGTTACTCTGGCACTTACAGCAACAAAGGAGAGACCGAGAGCACCGGAAACAGCAGGAGAGGGAGCAGAGGAGAAGATATGAGGAGATGGAGAGGCTCCAGCGAGAAGAGGAGAGACGCCTAGCCGAACGGGAGCAGGTAAGCACAGTGCCTTTAGGTAGATAGTTTTAAAACATGTTGTTCAAGGGAAGATTTAGGGTCTTGGGGAGTGTAATGCTCTGCAACAGAACTTATATCTTGGTGTCTTCTCTGAGTTTTCTTTGCACCATATCCCCATTCTCCAACTCTTAGACCTTTCACAATCCTATAGTCCCTATGGCAGCCGTTGTTGCCCAGTGCATGCTGAACCAACACTGAGGTCCAACACTGGACAAGTCTATATTGTATTTTTTTGAAACCTTTTCTTGTTGGACACAGAGAAAACATTATAGCGGGAGAAATGGGTGGGGAATCAATGTAATGATTCTGCCCTACTCCCATCCAAATAACTCAGCTGATAGGCTAAGGACTTAGAAAGACTTTAACAGTCAGTATTTTTAACACATCACTCAGAGGTCCAATATCGTAAGCTTGTTTCTGAATTTGTTCTGAATTATGGGCATCACTGGCAAGGCTGGCATCAATTGCCCATCCCTAGGTACACCTTGAAATGGTGATGGTAGCATCACCAGTGGTTTATGCTTCAGAGGGTATTAAGAGTTGACAGGTTGGTGTACAAGTGGAGTGGCATATGGTACAGAATCAGTTGGGCTTTTACAGTAATCCACCAGCTTCATTGTCATTTTTACCAAAACTGTTTTCTTAAAATATGATTTAAAACTACATTTAAATTGTCAAACTGCTCTGGCAGATTTGAACTTGCATTCCCTGGAATATAAGTACAATAAGTTGACCACTCTATCACAGTGACCTCCAGGCTTATTTGCATTTTCTCAATGTTGTCACAATACAGCGCCCTCAGTTTCCCCAGTGGTACTGGCTAAAAGTGCAACTAGGCAATGCTTTCAGCCTTGGATAAAAGGCTGAGGTGGAACCCACCCGGAGATTTCCTACAACAACAATTTCAATTCCTTCAGCCCCATTTCCCTGGTCCCCTGCTGAAAGTGCTATGAGGGAAGAAGAATCTGGTTTCAGACATGTTATGGGAACAAGAATTCATTCAGCCTCTCAAATTCTGTCAACATTTACTTAGCTCACAATGGTTTTTCCATTTACCTTGGTTTGGAACAGATTCTTTGATATGCTTACCCAACAAAAATCTAATCAATATCGGTCTTGAAATTGACCTGCAGATCCCTTAGCTTTTTATCTTGGACAACAAAGCTGCAGATTTGCTCTGTCTCTTGTGTGAGCGAACTCTTCCTGACAACACCCCTGGAAGAAATATGGGGAAAGAGAAAGTTTCTTTAGACATAATCATCTTAAACACCTCCATTAAATCACCTCTTCATCTTTTACACATTCACGAATATAAGTTTACAACCAGACGTGGTCAAATCATGAGGGTACTGGACAGAGTGGATAGTAAAACTCTGTTCCCATAGAGTCATACAACATAGAAAGTGACCTTTGGACCAACTAGTTCTCGCAGACCACGTTCTCAAACGAAACTTGCCTGCATTTGGCCTATATCCCTCCTAACTTTTGCTATTCATGTACTTATCCAAATGCCTTTTAAATGTTGTAACTGTACCCGTATCCACCACTTACTCTGGCAGTTCATTCCACACACGAACCACTCTCTGTGTAAAACGTTGCCCCTTGTGTCCTTTTTAAATTTTTCTCCCATCACCTTAAAAATATATCTCCTAGTTTTGAACTCCCCCGCCCTAAGGAAATAAAATCCTTGCCATTCACCTTATCTATGCCCTTGATTATTTTATAAATCTCTAGAAGATCGCCCCTCAACCTCCTGCACTCCAATGGAAAAAGTCCCAGTCTATCCAGTCTCTCCTGATTATGGATGTGACAAGTACCTCTGCTAGGGGCCCTGCAATTTCTTTCCTAACTTTCCACAACATCCTGGGATACACTTGTTCAGGTTTGAAATCAAGAAGCAGAAGGACTGATTTAAGGTGACTGGTAAAGAAACCAAAGGCGTTACCAGGAAACAAGCAGTTAGTAGTTGGGCTCAAGAATGTGTTGCCGGAGGAGGAAGGATTTAAAAAGAGGACGAAAGGAAAGGAATTATAGGCCTATCGGAAGGAATTGACACTAGCTGAGATGCTCTTGCAGAGATCTGGCACAGAGATGATGGGCTGAATGACCTCTTTCTGTGCTGCAACTGTTCTGTGATTCACAGTTTAACCACTTTGGTTCCAACATCATTCTGTGCCTTTGAATCCGTGTCTTGGCCTTTTCAAGGCTGGCGTCTCCTCATTGTAGAGAGGTGCCCAGAACTGAACACATTGACTCCAGATCAGGCCTTTTTGTGAAAAGAGGAATCAGTCCAGAAATTGTAGGAGAAGTATTTATTTGTTCAAAAAAAAAGAACACTTCTCTTTCCTGTTCAGAAAAGATGTAATTTTCATGCCTTTCCCACTCATGCCTCCTATGGAGGTTTGAAGATTGAGGGTGGGTATTAGTGGGAGTGACTGAGCTGTGCAGCTCTCAAGGGCTGGGAACTGGATTTGCTGTGACAGCTTGTACAAAGGAATGAGTCATTGAGACTCAAGGCCCAGTGAGATATTGCACAGAGTTACTCAGTAACTGACACACTTGATTTCATCCTGAGGTGAGGGGATTGTCTTATGTGGAAAGATTGAGTAGACTGGGACTATATTCCCTGAAGTTCTAAGAATGAGAGGTCATGTATAATGTATAATATTGTATAATATTCTTCAAGGGTTTGACAGGGTAGCTGCTGAAAGGCTGTTTTTCCTCGGGTTATACAGTTAAAACACAAGGACCTAGCTTCACGATAAAGGAGGTCAGCGATTTTGGACAAGGTTGACATGAAATTTTGACATGCACTGGGCTGACAATCTTTAAAATTCTTTGTCCCAGAGTCAGTCTTTTTGATTTTGATCAAGACTGATATTTATACATTTTTGGACACTAAATAAATGATGGAATACAGGGATAGTGAATGTAGAGTTGAGGTAGAAAATATCATATTGAATGGCAGCGCAGGCTTGAGGAGCGAAAACATTTACTTCTGCTCCTATTTGTAACATTTTTAGAATTTCATGGGTCTGGGGTACTATTATTAAGAGGTCCTCCTTTATTCTTTCATGGGATGTGAGCGTCACTGGTGAAGCCAACATTTAGAACATAGAACATAGAACAGTACAGCGCAGAACAGGCCCTTCGGCCCTCGATGTTGCGCCGACCTGTGAACTAATCTAAGCCCATCCCCCTACACTATCCCATCGTCATCCATATGCTTATCCAAGGACTGTTTAAATGCCCCTAATGTGGCTGAGTTAACTACATTGGCAGGCAGGGCATTCCACGCCCTTACCATTCTCTGAGTAAAGAACCTGCCTCTGACATCTGTCTTAAATCTATCACCCCTCAATTTGCAGCTATGCCCCCTCGTACTAGCCAACGTCATCATCCTGGGAAAAAGATTCTCACTGTCCACCCTATCTAATCCTCTGATCATTTTGTATGTCTCTATTAAATCCCCGCTTAGCCTTCTTCTCTCCAATGAGAACAGACCCAAGTCCCTCAGCCTTTCCTCATAAGACCTTCGCTCCAGACCAGGCAACATCCTGGTAAATCTCCTCTGCACCTTTTCCAATGCTTCCACATCCTTCCTGTAATGGGGCGACCAGAACTGTACGCAATATTCCAAGTGAGGCCGCACTAGCGTTTTGTACAGTTGCAGCATGACATCACGGCTCCGGAACTCAATCCCTCTACCAATGAAACCTAACACACCGTATGCCTTCTTAACAGCACTATCAACCTGGGTGGCAACTTTCAGAGATCTATGCACATGGACACCAAGATCCCTCTGCACATCCACACTACCAAGAATCTTTCCATTGACCCAGTATTCTGCCTTTCTATTATTCTTCCCAAAGTGACTCACCTCACATTTGTTGCTCACCTTTTAATCTCTCTTGAATTGAGCGGCTTGCTAGGGCCATTTCAGAGGCCATTTAAGAGTCAGCCGCATTGCTGTGGGTCTGGAGTCACATGTAGGCCAGACCTGGTGAGGGTGGTAGATTTCTTTCCCTGAAGGACATTAGTGAACCAGATAGGATCTGGTGACAACTGATGTGGTTTCATGGTCATCAGGTTTGTATTCCAGATTTATTAATTGAATTTGAATGCCACCAGTTGCTGTGGTGGGATTTGAACCTGTGTTTCCAAAGAATTAGCCTGAGCCTGTAGATTTACTAGATGTTAGCGACATTAACACTATGCGACGAGCTCTCTGCATTGTCACATGACCTTCCGTCTCTATGACCCCAGTTTCTGTCACCTGGTATTTCCATCTGTAGTATACCCTTGCCCTCCCAAAATCTATTGACAGAAAACCGTTCACAGGTTAAGAAAAATCAAAGACATTGTACTGCGCAGCCCCTATCCTCCTTTCCTATTGTGTGTCCAATAATCTTCAACCCATTCACGGTAGAGCTGAAACAGTAAGCCCCAATATGCCACATAACAGAGTCAAGAGAAAAGAATCAAGCAGAACATTCATCCCACCCTCACATCATACGGCCTCTATTTTGGAACAGCCATTGATGGATGACGTACTCCTGTGGCCTTCACAATAAAGACACAATTGCTAGCCCCCACCCCAACATGCCGACTTTACCATTGTCCTCTCAGCGCATCCATCCTGTGCCTTCTCTCAGCCAACCCTCTTATGCATTTAGATTATTCTTACTCAATAGATCAAACTGCTTTTATAGTTATTTTAAGCTGCAGATCAAGACCATTCAGCGCATGAATTGCAAGCTGGTTTTCTATGGATCCAGTCAGTCCCATTCCCCTTCTTTATCCCTGTAGCCTCAAGTGTATGTCCAGTTTCCTTGTGAAATCACTGATCATCTCCGTTTACCTCACCCTTGTGGGCAGGGAGTTCCAACCCATTATCACTCACTATGTAAAAACGTTCTTCCTCACATCACCTCAGCATCGTTCGCCCAAAACTGTCAATCTGCATCTTCTAGTTCTTCTGCCGTCAGACAGTCAGGATGTCTATTTTTTGCTTTATCTAAACCTGTCATAATTTGCTTTTACAACTAAGGAACAAAGGTATTCACAAAAAATATAATTTTAAAATATTTTTTAAAAATATTTAATTCCTGGAGACTCCAAGAGGTTGGGACCGCTTATTAACATTTTTGTCTGCTAGGGATGAAGGGACTGGCCTGTTACACACACTGTCCAGTCACTCTCCTCAACATAAACCCATCTGGTTCACTAATGTCCTTTAGGGAAGGAAACTGCCATCCTTGCCTGGTCTGGCCTACATGTGACTCCAGACCCACAAAAATGTGGTTTGCTCTTTAACTGCCTTCTGGGAAATTAGGGATGGGCAATAAATGCTGGCCTAGCTAGCCTGGCCATGTCCCATGAATGAATAAAAAAGCTTTTTGGCAGACTTGGCAAAGCAGATGTGGAAACATTGTTATCCCCATTGTAAAATCTAGGAGTAGTGGGCATAATATCAGAATAAAGGATTGCCTATTAAAGACAAAGATGAGAAGGAATTTCTTCTCTCAGAGCGTGGTGAATGTGTGGAATTCTTTACCACAGGGGGCTGTTGAGGTTGGATCATTATGTATATTCAAGGCTGGGATAGATTTTTAATCAGTAAAAGAATCAAGGGTTATTGGGCAAAGGCAGGAAAGTAGAGTTGAGGATGATCAGATCTCATTGAATGGCAGAACAGATTCGATGGGCTGAATGGCTTACTTTTGTTCCCACAATTTTGGTCTACGATCAGTCCCGTTACCACACACCACTTGCTCCAAGTTGGAAAAATCTGATCTGAGTTGAGGTCCAGGGAATTGATAGAAGTTCTCTCCCACACCACAGGCAGGAAGTATTAAGAGCATGTGTGTGGGAATGCCAGTGCACAAAGTGAGGGAGTTACTAATGTTCCACTACAGTTGTCTCCTCTTGGTAAAGTACATCATCGAAAAGAAAAACACAGTGATGCTTCAAAGGCTTTTAAATTGAGCATTGCTGGCTCAGAAACCAATCTGGTCTTCTTTTATTCTTTCACTGGATGAGGGTGTTGCTAGCTGAGCCAGCATTTATCGCCCATCGCTAGTTGCCCTTCAGAAGGTGGTGGTGAGCTGCCTTCTTGAACTATTGCAGTCCATTTGCAGTAGATAGACCTACAATGCCCGTAAGGAAGGAATTACAAGATTTTGATCAAGCAACACTGAAGGAACAGCGATACATTTCCAAGTCAGGATGGTGAGTGGCTTGGAGGGAACTTGCACATGGTGGTGTTCCAATATGAGGAGAAACCAGTAAGACTGATGAATGAAACGTACTGGTCCATATTGGTGTACTCAAAGTGGAGGCACAGTATGATCAATGCATTCATTTCCAATTATCTGTGGGTTATTTCCTCTGATAGTCTGCTGCCCCTGTCTTTCTGGGCTTCTGGGTTTGGAAGGTGATTTTTGAGGACCTTGGGTAAGTTAAAATAATTGCAAAGCTTACAGGTTTTAGGCTTTTTGTTGCTATGAAACTGCAAAAGACGTAGGGCTATAGTGAAGTGTTTCAAATAATCAAGGGTAGGAAGTTGGATGAATGCTTGCGGTGGCTTCTTACCAAGCTAAGAGCTGATGAACCAGATGGATGACTATTTGTCACTGTTCTTGATTGTAATCCAAAAGATTTCAGTACCAGACCTCTGACTCCCACCATCACCACCATGCGCCCAACATCACCGTCCCCTCACAGTTCCAGGCATTGGGTACTTGGCATGTCCGTCTTCATGACATGTTGTATCACAGCCGTGGAAATGACTATGGAAATGAACAGCCTCTTCAGGACTTTGTTGGATAATTCTTGATTGTCAGAATTTTTTTCCTGCCTGACTCCTAAACCAATCAACAATAAAATTATTAAAAATGAGAAATGAAAGCTTGCAAATCTTTTCAAAGTTCCCTACAATTTTGCTGAATTCTGAGTTGCTCAAGGCTGCATCTGAGAGACTAACCAGCAGTTTCTCAAGGATTGGCAACTCAAGCTGTGCTGCACATCAGCAGCACGTTTGTACCTAGGGTCAATGACAATGTTTGTTTGGATTTGGATTTGAATCTTGTCCCAGCCCCAGCTCCTTCTGCCTCCTAAATCTCCTTCAATCCGAAAATAATCTGCCATAGCTCAGTTCGTTCTCTCTGGGGTCACATTTCCCAAACTATCCTAAGCCATCACTGCTCTCACACATATTTTTCTGGACTTTATTTAATGCCTTTCAGTGCAGTCTGTCCTGAAATCTCTTTTTACAATAATGGACCATGAAAGAGAAATTGGGCCAGGATTGTAAAATTCTGCATTCAGTCCGATTGAAAGGGCTTACTGGAGTTATACTTGGGAAGAATTTCTTGGCTTAATTTCTGCTCATAATGTCTGTTGATTTTTATTCTTTAAAACTTGCCAAAAAAAATCCTGTTTATAAAAAAAAACTGTTGCACTTTGAAGGGGCGACTGAAAGCTGAGTCAGATTGAACTGAACATGATCACAAACTCAAAATAGCGCTCTGTAATGAAACTGTTGATGCTAGTTAATTTCAGAAGCTAATGACAACACTAAATTCATTCCCTGTGAGAAACAAAGTGGTTAAAACACATTCATATACAGAGCTCACTGTCCCATGACCTTTGTTGTCCTTTAGAATTGATTGGAGCTCAAACCCCAACTTCAGTTATGTTTTTAGTTTCCATTATGGAGGTTACTGAAGTATCCAATGCAGAAAAAAATAACTTCCTGATCAGTGTGGCCCGGTGTGGGATGGAACAGGGAGCTAGTTGAGTTGACTATTCCAAGTACATCTCCTACAGGCCAGCTGTGAAAAACACAAGCTGTTGCTCGGAGCAGACACCCAGCCACGCATTCCCAGAAGTCAGTCTAATCTTAAAACCCAGACGTCTAGCAGAACCCACCAATCGGAAGACTGGCAGAATTTGCAGACCTAATTCTGTGGCCGTGTTGGGCATCCCTTTTGTTTTGGCTCATGAGATCCAACATTTATTTCTGAAAAGCTGCCTTCTTGGACATAGCTGAGTGGCTTGTGAGGCCATTTCAGAGTTAACCTCATGTGAATCTGGAGTTACATGTAGGCCAGGCCTAGTAAGGGTGGCAAATTTCCTTCATTGCAAGTTTTCACGATCAGATGGGCTTTTAGTCGTGATCTAACTACTTGCATGGTTACCCATTGCTGATAGTAACTTGGGATTCCACAATTATTTATTTGATTGCATGTAAGTTCCCAGGTGCGATGGTGAGATTTGAACTCATGACTCTGGATTATTAGGTCAGGCCTCTGGATTGTAAGTCCAGAAACAGAACTACCATATGTCTCAGTTCAGTTTGGTTCAAGCTTCTTGAATCTCGGGCATTCCTGTCTCCTTCTCCTCCTTTTCTGAAATCGTTCCTGTTTTCTCTTTTTCTCTTTTTCTCTCTCCTTTCCTCTCTGTCTCTCCGAATCTCTCTCCCTCACGTCTGCAGGAGTACATAAGGCGGCAGTTAGAGGAAGAACAGAGGCAGTTAGAGATCTTGCAACAACAACTTCTGCAGGAGCAGGCTCTCCTACTGGTAATGCACCAATATTATTTACCTGGAACCAAAGCTCACCTAGCTCCTTGTTCACAATCCCACCTCCAATCTTCTCCCTTGTTCCCTCATTGTGCCATTATATATTTGCCTAAGACAGACTTTAAAAATCTGTGGTGATCCATCATAAGCTCAACTACCTTCTTTTATGAATTTTATAAAAGAGCAGGAATGAAATGCTGAACTGTAATTCTATTAGATCATTCCAAGTAACTGTGTTGCGTTGTTTCAAAATATCTTGCTGTTTTAATAGGACTGCTGTCTCATCCTCTTCCTTTTTCCCTCCCTCTCTCCCCTATCCTCCCTATCCTCTGTCTCTAATTCCATGCTGTACCTATCCTGCGAGTTTTTGATGGGACAATATCAAGAGGGCTTTACTTTCATTTTAAAAAAGTAGAGGAAGCTTTACATTGTGTCTGATTCCATGCTGAACCTTGTCTTTGAAATGTTGTATGGGGGCAATGTAGAGAAAGCTTAACTCTGTATCTAAACCCCATGCTGTTCCTATCTTGGGAATGTTTGATGTGGACAGTGTAGACACTGCTTTACTTTCAGTTTAAAAGAGTAGAGAAAGCTTTACTCTGTATCTAACCCTGTGCTATACCTGTCCGTGGAGAATTTGATGTGGACAGTTTAGACAACGGAGAATTCTTTGGATTTGCTTTTGTCTTTTATTCTGCCAGAGCATTATAATTTGAAAATGTAATTATTAATCTGCAACAGCTGATAACCAATATACTGAGAAACTCATCAGCCATTAAAATAGGTGTGGACAGTGTTAACACATTTACTAAACTGTATGGCTTGCCACTGATTTGAGAGTTTATTCTGGTCAAATATAAATGCTTGCACTCTCTGATCCTCTACTCCATGTCAGGGTGAGGGAATTAATAAATATTAAGTCTTAATTCCTTTTAGATTTTATAATCAGGATTGTCCTTTTCCACCCTGGTTTCCACCTGCAACCCTCAGCTCCATTGACATCTCCTCATTTGGCCTCCCAAACCCCACCACACATCAGTCAGTGCACGTCCTGACCCTGCATCCTAGCCTGGTTGCTTACACCTTGCCTTTACTTCCCATTATCTCCACTCTCCCAGTGCATTCAGAACTCAAAATCATTATCCTCCTTTACAACAGCAGTTAAAGGAAGCAACTCACCACCAGCGTTTCGAGGGCAATTAGGGATGGCCACATCAGAAGCAGGAATATATATTAAATCAAGTACTCTCCTCTCCCTCTGCTCTAATCAGCTCTGTCCAATGCATAATGCTGTGAATGTTATAGGCTTACCTCATGTCCCACTCCCCAATTTTTGATTAACTGTAGAACCATCTCTGTCTTGAACCTCAACTCTGGAACTCTTCCTTAAGCTTGTTCCGTATTTACACCTAAGACCTCCTCTAAACCAACTTCTTTAAATGAGGCCGCTTGAGCCAATTTGCTTTATGGTAGCTGCTTCCTCACTGCGAGCCAAGAAAACACTCCCAGCATGTAGGACATACCCATCTATTATTTGTGACTGGATGGTCAGGGTATCATTCATGATCCAGAACTCTTATCCTATTATTCCCTCCAGGGCTTGAGACTGTTCTCCATAATACTTTAAACACCAGTTGAGAGATATGTGGTTTATTGCGACTTTTATTGGGTTTAATGATCTTTTATTCCATTATCTTGCATTGTTTCAAGTTAATGAACTTCCTGTGAAATTTCAACTATTTAAGATGCTAGTTTGCAAAAGAAATCGGAAAAAATGGAAATTGTAATTAATTTCATATGAAAGTGGTGGCCCTAAATCTGTTTATACCTGTATTCGTTGGTAATGACGGATGTGATCTGGGCTTGAATGTAGTTCCAAACAGATTGGATGAAATTCTCACACAGAGTGGAATAATTTGTAACCTCAATCGTTGTGGGATTAGTCATTCCACCAATTGTCACTAACAAACACGGTGAAGGTTTTATGCGCTCTCTTCTGTTTGGTCTACGACTGAAAGGAGTACAAGCGAAAGCAGCTGGAAGAACAGCGTCAGGCAGAACGACTACAACGACAGTTGCAACAGGAGCGGGCTTATCTGGTGTCTCTCCAGCAGCAGCAACAGCTGGAGCCAAGATCTGGTGAGAAGAAGGGACTTTATCACTACAAGGACAGTATGAACCCAACAGAGAAGCCAGCCTGGGCCAAAGAGGTAGGCAACCCAACTGATATCTCTAGGATTGATTGCACTATTGTTTTGTGTGTGCACTGCCATTGAGTAGAATGGGATTGGTGTTGATAGGTTGTCAAACTGTGGGCCAATTTGCTCCTTTCATTTCCTTAGCTGATAGGGTCTTGTGAAGAGACTTCACTCAGTGACGGTTGCTGAATATAAAAGATACAATCCAACATCCCATGCTGCATTAAACCAGGAGGGACTAGACTGTTTTACACAGTGTGATGATCTTTGAATATACTTTTGGGGAACTTAGTCAACATTGACTGTCTTCTCTGAAAGTTTCAGAACTTGAAAGCTTTTCCCCAATGATTCCTCACTTGCAACATTTGTCTTTCTCTCGCTCTTGTTTTCTCTAGCTCTTGTTTTCTCTCTCTCACCTTTTCTCTTGCTTTCTCCCTCTTGCTCTCTCTCTTGCTTTCCCTCTCTTTCTTTCACCCTGTCTCACTTCCTTGCTTTCTCTCTCTTGTTTTCTGTTTCTCTCTTTGTCTATCTCTCCTTCCTGTCTTTCACCTTGTTGTCTCCTCCCCTCCTCCTGCATTCTTCCTCCTCTCCACTTCCTCACTCCAGGTCTCTTTCTCCTCCTTCTTCCCTCCACATCTTATATGTCCCTTGATTCTTCCACCCTCCCTCTCTTCCCCAACTCCCCTCTCTTTTTTCCTTACCCACCATTACATTTTTGCAGACATGTGTACACACAATCAACAGAGGACCTCCGAGGCCTGTGGTAGCCCTACTCACTAGGCTGAGGTGGAATCTGTGTCTACTCCACACCTGCAGCTCAAGAATTGAAACCTCCTGCAGTTTATTCAGTGGGTCCCTCGGTCATTCCATCTGGGCTGTGCTAGTTGATGCTACCCAGCTAGGTGTTTGAGAACTCAAACTGTGCTGAACACCTTAGGTTTGGAGCAAAGAATTTAACCCAAGATTCTACCTCCAATCTTCTTTGCTGGATTGACAAGGATATCCACACATCTGAATAGCCCACAAACACCATCAGGAAAAGGTTGAAGATGAGAAAGAGAGGAAAATGTCCTCCAAATATTTTGATTGAGAAAGTCACAATGTCTTTGCAATTGGCTGAACGTTCTAGAGAGTTGCCAGAATTCCTGTCCCCTGTCGATTCAACGTAAACCAATTCAATATAATCCTGAAGATCACATGACCTCCAACTGCACCCCCCCCCCCCCTTCACCCTTCCATCATTGGTCACCTCACATGTCAATCTTCTGCCTGCCCACACCAATCAGAAAGCAAAAAAAGACTCTTCCTTACCCTTGTAGATAATTTTGACTGTTGGAACAAAGGGGGCATTTTCTCGGTCTCCAATATTCAGAGTTCAGAGAGGCTTTTTGTCCCCAGGACATTTAATGTTCAATATTTTTAACACCCATTTACTCCAGCAATTGGTCTTCAATTTCTGGAACCTCCAGCATTGTCCTGGAGTGTTTACTAGGAGTGGGGGAGGGGAATGTTATGTCTTCAATGAGTGAATCGACTAACTTGAATGTAGACTTTGCCTAACCAGGAGGGATGACAGGTCTTTGCTAAGGATGGGGAATTTCAGTCAGAAACAGCTGGATGGTCACCTGGAGTTGAGGTATAGAGCAACCATGATCTGGTGGAATGGTAGAACAGATTGGAGGCACTGAATGACCCAGTATCCTTGATGTTTTTTTTAAACATATTCCAACATTCAGCCTCTGTGAGCACTTGCTCTGACTGCACTGTAATGTAGGCAAGTTTCTGACTGCTCCAGTCCTACTCCCACTGGCCACCAGCATTTGAACCAGTCAGTATGGTTGAATGTGAACGTTTCAAGACAGAGGTTGATTTTTGTTGGGAAAGGGTACTGAGGATTATGAAACCAAGACTAATAAATGCAGTTGAGGTACAGATCAGTCACTTTCCAAATACATCGTGGAATCAGGTTAGAGGTTTCTATGGCCTCCTGTTGCTCCAATGCTAGGAGACACGTATTTGTTATCCACCATATGAGCCCTCTAGTTTATTGGTGTCAGCTGTGTTTGGCCAACATGAAACATGTGGGCACTCATTAAAATGTCACTCTGGTTTTTATCCCAGGTAGGTGTGAGCTTACTGTTCTTTTTGAACAAATAATTCTGTCATCCAAACCCCAGGTACAGAAGCGATCGCTCAGTAATTCTCCTCGACGCCCACCCAAAGATGGAGTGCCTGCCACTAAGTGGCCATCGTTCACTGACATCACCAATCAGCAGCCCGCTCACCATTTGTCCCGGCATGTCCATTCGGGCCAACACTTTGTGGCTCCCAGTTTTCTCGCCTCTCCTCTAATCAACAGAAAAGGCTCACGCCAAGTCCTGATCGCACCAGACTCTGATCATACAGGGCCAGCAGGAACGTCCCCTCCCCAGGCCCAAGCAAAGACTGAGAAGAAGTCACACACCTGCAAGGAGGACCAGGCCAGGGAGGCACGACCACGGCAACGGTCACAGACCAAGCAACTACAGTCACAGGAGGCGACCTTTGAGTTTGGACCCAAAGGCGTGGTGAAGAAGCATGTAAAGGCCACCTCTGCAAACCCACAAGGGCATTCAGATGAATACATCTTTACATTTGGTTATGGCGGAGTAATTAGGAAAAAGAAGAGGAAGTCAGTAGATAAAACCGCAAGGCCCCTAGATTACAGATTCACCATGAAACCTGGAGGGGTGGTAGAGAAAGTTCCAAATACTCCCAAGATAAGAGTGGATCCTAATATTGATATACATATTTCTGAAGAAGGAACATTCCATGAAACAGAGAGCCTGCCCATACCAATTCCTTACCATCGTTCTCTCTCCTCAATGACTCCTTGTAGCTTGGCTCCAGATTCTCCTGAGGCCTTTTTGTCTTGTTCTTCCCCAGCCTCTTTCTTATCAGCTGCCTCAAAATTTAAACCGCAGAATTTGGATAGTCTGATGGTCCCTCAGCCCAGCTATATGCTCCCTTTGAAGAAGATGGCCAGCGCCCCAAATCTTGCTGATCCCCACCCCTCTTCTGTTCTCCCTTCTGCTTTCCCTAACCGCCCACGCTCTGGCTCTGCCGAGTTTCTCACCAGTCACAGCATCCCTTTTGGGTGTCCCTCACCCCTCCACCCCATGGAACACAATGCTTCCTCAAGAACCCTGTCCAGCTCTCTTGGCCACTTGCCACGGGATCCCCATTCCCATAGCTGTCACGCCCATTACAGTACACTCATGGATTCTCCTACACAGTCTTCCTCAGAGGAATTGCCACCCACTTCCCCACATAGTACTCCCCAGAAGCAGGTAAAATCAGAAAACTCAACTCAGTCTTCAGAAACCAAAGACTTCATGATCAAATTGTGCCACACTCCAGTATTGAGATTGGAAATTGATCCAGACAGCCATCAAAGTAACCTTAGCCTCCAATCAGCAGACAGCCCAATACAAGAAAATTGGTGTTCCTCCCCTCAATCTCCAGAAGCCAACCCAGATTGCCCTCTATCTTTGTCTTACCCTGAGAGTAGTCTCGGGCAAATGCTGCTTACCAGATTTTCCAAATGCAGGAGATCAGCTTCTGATAGCAGTGAATTGAAAGTTCCACTTCAGTGCCACCAAAGGTCTCACATTGCTGGACAAAGGAGTAGTCCGCATTACCTCAGTCCACATGCACTTTCACTGTCCAGTTCACCAAAATAATGTGCCTTATTGTCTATGCACTAATCTCCATGAGGGCATCCTGAGTGGTTTCATTGCAGTTCGCCCGATAATCACTCTTTTCCAGAGTAAAATAAAACAAAGACAGCAGATATTGGAAGTTGGGAGCAAAAACAAACTCCTGGAAAAACTCAGCAGGTCTGGCAACATCTGTTTCAGGTCTAGCGACCCTTCTTCAGAAGTGAAGAACTAGGGTTCTGAAGAAGAGTCGCTGGACCTGAAACGTTAACCCTGCTTTCTCTACACAGGTGCTGCCAGACCTGCCGAATTTCTCCAGCAATTTCTGTTTTTGTTTCACTCTTTTCCAGGCCTACACTCTCCTGAGCACCAGTTCAATTGCTAGGGGAGCTTAGCTTGGATTGGAGCCTCCCCCAGCTCAGTTCGCTGGATGGCTGGTTTGAACCGTACAGGGACTCCGACAGCATAGGTTCAATTCCCATACTGCCTAAGGTCACAATGATAGTCCCTCCTTCTCAAAACTTACCCTTTGCCTGAGGTGTGGTGACCTTCAGGTTAAACTCATCTTCAGTCAGCTCTGTCTAATGAGAGAGCAGTCTATGGCCCTCTAGTAATGTGGTGACTTTTACTTTATATTCTGACCATCGTACTCCCCTCAAAACTCTATTTAGTTCATACAACAGTTTAACTGTGGGATGTGTGTTCTTGGAATTTCAGTTAGCCATCCTTGTCAAGACTTTTGTCAATCTAGATCCAAGTCATTCAGTGATACATCAACCCAAAACCTCTTTCTTTGTGGATAGAGTTTATTAGTCACTCAATCTTAGATATTTTTCCTAATTGGCCTGCTCAGGGACGTTAATACATATCTCTAGAGCCTGTGAGACTTGAACCCAGAACTTCTGGCTCAGAGATACGGATATGACCGCTGATGCATAAGCACCTTACTACTCAATCTTATTTTCCAATCAAGTTATTCAGAAATAATATAAAACTCGTCTGGAGCAGGTGGGACTTGAACCAAGTCCTCCTAGTCCAAAATAAAGGACTCTACCACTGCTCCACAAGCACCTTACTACTCAATTTTACAGCTCCTTCCACACGCCAATTCCACCCGTTTCTCCCTTTATATCCATTCAGTCAATTTATTAACCAATGAACACCAATAACCTGCCTGCCTACTTGCCATATTAACAACTCTGTCAAACACAGCTCACCTCTAGATTTCTCAGGAGATGAGACATTTCCTAAGATCATGAAAGAAGCCCTCGTGCACTGTTTCAAAAAAATGGAGTTCCATCTGCTCAGTAGTCAATAGGCTAGGATAGCATTGATAGAAATGTTTAACACCAAGAAATTGTAGATGTCCAAGACAAGAATGTGAGCTTACTTGAAACTCCTATTGATTGCTTCGAAATATCTTGTTGATGTATTCAACAGAAATATGGCATCTGAAGATTAGTAGACAGTGGAACTGAGCAAACAAACTTTCAAATCTGGCATTATACCTTTTAGAATCTAATCTGATTTCCCACCTTTTAGGTTTCTTGCCTAGTAACAGCAGAAACTGTTTAAAGGACAACAGCTGTCCTCACAACCTAGTATAGATCATGTGTTGTCACTCTTACTACATCACTTTTGCAATTAATTGAGGCCCCAAGCCAATCGTTCCAGCCAAAGTCACGGATGTTACAATTGTACATTCTCCTGTCCCTTCCCTTTTTGAGCCGCAAGGCTCTAAGATCAGTTTTACTGGAAATGTTACTGGTCCGGACAGACTTAGCTAACTCAAGCCATAGCAGGAACTGAACCAGAGACGTTGCTGTGTGGCCCAGTGCCAACTGATGATACATCACCTGCTGAATGGACTGCATCATTGTCTGCTATTTTTTTCTACTTAAGAGGATGGTAAAGGCCAAGTCAGCATTTTAATAGTGCCTTTCACATCCCAAAATGCTTGACAGCTAATGAAGTCATTTTTGGAGAGACAGTCACTGCTGTCGGGTGGGGAAATGCAACAGATCTTCTAGACAAACCAAACTCACATGAATGAGGAAAATTACCAGTTTTTTGTTTACTGATGTTGTTTATGGGATAAATATTGCCCATGGACACTAGTGAGAACTTCTCTGCTCTGTTTTAAATAGCAAGAGATCTGGTATATTCACCTGAAGGTGTATTTTAGGCCATTTTAAGAGTGGGGAGGCATTTCTTCACTCAGAGGATGGTGAATCTTTGGAATTCTCTGTCCCGTAGGGTTGAAGAGGGTCAATCGTTCAGCAGGTTTGAGACAGAAGTCAATAGATTTCTGGAGACTAATGACATCAAGGGATATAGATATAGGAATGTGGCATTGAGATAAAAGATCGTCTATGATCTATCTGACTGGTGAAGAAGGCTCAATGGACTGTTTTTAAATACAGTAGTGTATCTACCTTCACTTCACTAACCAGTGACAATTTGAGTGGTCCTCCCATTACCCTCTCATTTTCTTCCTCTTTCATGTATGTTCGATTAATATCAGTGACAAGTGCCTTCCCCAAGTTGCTGCAGTTCTTTCCTGGTCTACTAATCTTCAGACTTTTCAGTGTAGACATATTTCTGACAGCACTTTTGTACATTACTCAGTTTACTTTGTACTAATGCAAGTTCTCCATATCATTGGCAAGACTAACTTGAGAATGATGAGCTTCACTTAGACCCATGATGCTCATGGGGCTCACAGGAAGGAGCTGAATGCATATCTGCATTAGGATCTGGAAGTGAATCTCAAAGCTTCATTCATTGTGAATCAAGTGGCATCAGCAGCAAATTTCCATTTTAACTGAATCTATAATCTAGTAAAATGTCCCAAGGCATCTCACCAATAAAATTCATCTAATGCTTAGCCAAAGGAGTAGTTTTACCTCACCTGCAAAAGAGCAGGTTAAAGGAAGAGAGAGAGGTGAAGACACTTAGGAAAGAAATTCCTGAGTTCAAGATGCAGTTAGCTAAAGGGGCAGCCATTGATGGTGGAGCAATTAATAGCAGGAAAGGGCAAGAAGCCAAAACTGGAGGAGTGAAGGGGTAGTTCGGAGATTATCGTACTGGAGGAGGTTTGAGGGAGATGGGGAGGGCTTGACCAGATTTAGGTTAAAGAATGAATAATCAGAAAACTGGCCACATGACAAATTAGTTATCATTGGTCTTTTACGATAGATTTTAAACACTTCAGCTGCTGCCGTTTTTATTTTTAATGTACGTTCTTTCTTGCATTTGCATTTGGTGCTCAGTTTGAGCAGTGCGGGAAGTTAATTTATTAAATAATAATTAGAATCATGCCAGATTCAAAACCTGTAGGCTACAACATGATGTGAAAGTGAAGAGAAAGGAGGGGTCTTGTTTCTTTAGAAGCACCTTCCAAACATCTAACCTCACCCTCCTTTGGGACAATGGCAGCACAGGCTGTGGAAACACCATTACTACTGAGTTCCTCTCTCAAATCACACACCATCTTGAGTGGGACATTTATCACCCATTCCTTTGTGGCCACTGTGTCAAACTCTTAGAACTCCCCACTTGGCAGCACTGTGGTTGTACCTTCACCACACAGAGTGTACTGATTAAACCCCATCAGTACCTTCTCGGGGCAACAAGCAAAGAGCAAATGATAACATAGCAAAAATTAATTTTTAAACAAAGGGTTCGAGATTCTATGAAGCCTGGATTCATTGGAGATTATAGTATTTCCAATGAGCCTTCCCACTTAGTAAAGAAAGGGATGAGAATGTAGTGACCATTGCAGAGACATTTTTCTAAATTATTCTTTTAAAAAACATTTGACTGTGGACGATGGGAATAAGAAATTGAAAACGCTATTGGCCTGAACTGAATGGCAGCTTTTTCCTGTTGCTGCTATGTGAACACTTCCAGATCTAGAAAAGGTCATCATTGCTCCTGCAAGAGCAGAAACTATGGGAACTAAAACTCACCCACTTTGTACTGATTTCCTCCTTGCTACACTTTTTTGTATTAAACACTAATTCTGGAATCAATCAAAACTGCCGAGTGAATGACCAATCTCTGTGTCTTCCTTCAACCCCAAGATCAGAGACGCCAGTCTAAACTCCACGTGATACCAAGAGGCAGCTGAAGGCTCTGGATACTGCAATGTCTCTGGGCCTTGGCAGCATCCTTGCAGTAGTACTGAAAATTAGTGCTCCAGGACTAGCTGTGGACCTCGCCAAGTTGTTCCATTACAGTGACAGCACTGGCATCTACCCAACAATGTCGAAAATTGTTCAGGTTTGTCCTGTCCATAAAATGCAGGACAAGCCCAATCTGACAAATTACCAGCCCATTACTCAATACAACTGAGCATCAGGTGTCAATGATTTGAGGCACTTTTTTAGCAAAAATACAGCCCAGTGAGCCCTGTTTGTGTTTTGTCAGGGCCGTTAGGCTCCTCACATCTTAGTTCAAACATAGGCAAAAGTTCTAAATTCCAGCGTTGAGGTGAGAATCACTGCCTTTAACATTAAGGCAGCATTTGACAAATTGCAGCTTCAAGGATCCATAGCAAAACTGGAGTTCATTGAAATCAGGAAAAAAAATCTCTCCATTGGTTGTCAAACCTAACCCAAAGGAAGGTGGGTTGTTGGAGACCAAAGATCTTTGCCCTAGAGATTCACTGCAGGAGTTTCTATGAGTAGTATCCTATCCCAACCACTTTTTGCTTCTTCAGGGATGATATTCTCTATTATTAAGACAGAAGTAGGGATATTCACTGACAATTGTACACCATTCAGTACCATTCAGATTTTCCCTAAATATTGAAGCAGTGGTCACTTACATGCAGCAAAACCTGACAACATTCAGGCTTGGGCTGATAAATGGCTGCAATGTTCACATGCACAAAGTGCCTGACAATGACCTTATCTAATAAGAGAGAGAGCGTCTAAAATCCTCCCCTTAACATTAAACAGAATTATCAGTTTCTCTACTGCTAACATTCTGATCAATAATATTGAACTTAATTGCACCAGCTACATAAATACTGTCATTTACATGAATAAGTTTAAGGCTGAGTATTCTGATTAAAAGTGACTCATCTGCTGACTTGGAGATAGCAAGAACTGCAGATGCTGGAGTCAGAATTGATACAGTGTGGAGCTGGAGGAACACAGTACGTCAGGCAGAATCAGAGGAGCAGGAGAGTCAGCGTTTCAGGTCAGGACCCTTCATCAATGTCGATTTTCCTGCTTCTCTGGTGCAGCCCGACCTGCTGTGTTCCTCCAGCTCCACACTGTATTGACTCATCTGCTGACTTGTCAGTCTTTGTCCATCTTCTGCAAGGCATAGCTCAGGAGCATGATGGAATACTCTTCATATGCCTTGATGGGTGTAGCTCTAAAAATACTCAAGAAACTCAACACCATCCAAGACAAAGTATCCTAAATGATCGGCACCCATTTACTGCTTTAAACGTTCATTCTCTCCTGTATCAGTGCACAGTGGAAGCAGTGGCTCCCATCCACAGGATGCACTGCAGGAACTTGCAAAGACAAGACCTTCCAAACACATGACCTCTGCCATCTAAAAGGACAAGGGCAACAGGTACAGGTGAACACCACCACCTGCAAGTTCCTGTCCAAGCCACCCACCATGCTGACTTGGAAATATATCGCCCTTCCGTTAATGTCACTGGGTAAATATCCCAGAACTGGGATTATGGATCCCTAATGGCATTATGGATGTATCTACACCTCACCAAGAACAGTGGCTCAGGAAGACAGCTAACCACTACTTTCTCTTGGGCAATTAGGGGAAAATAATACATGCTGCTCTTACCATTGCTACTTACATCCTATTAGTGAATAAATTAGAAAAGATCGAAGATAATAGAATGTAAGCCTAACCCTTGATTGGTTTAAGGCCGGGTAAAATCTTTCATGTTGTTTGGATTTAAGGTGACAACAGTACATGTTTATGTGGCAAGCTCTATTATGGTAAGGGAAACTTCCTGATCTTCCTTTCCAATAGTGAAGATGTAATGTGGCTTTCTTCAGCTGTGACTTGTAGAAGATCCAAAGAATAGAGAGGTCTCTGGTTTGCTGGAGAGCCTAAGCTGTAAATCAAAGACTGCCTGCCAAACAAAACAATCCAACTTGAATTTTGTATCCGCCCAACACACATGGCCAAATACCTGGAACTCTCAGTAAGAGGGGTCAGGGAATGTTTCTCAATTTGTTGGACTTCAAAGCTTAGCCTGAAAGGCCTCATTCAGAAGCCAACCTGCACTTCTTAGAAGTAAGAACCTCAAGTTTTGAAAAAGGATTTCCTTTGGAATTTGATCGATTTGGAACATCGAAGACAATACATTTGTCGCATCATGCAGCTATGATCTTTAAACTTCCTTTGGCTCCTCCTATTTTCTCTTGGGCTGCCGAGGGTTGTGGATCTGATGGACTTCCTCATCTCTCCATAATTGGACTTCTAATGTCTGGGAATGCTTGCCTGAAGCGATTAGGAATTAGTAACCAGTACTGACATTGAAAGTCTCTAAGTTCCTCTGAATTCTTCATTTTATTCCATTCAGTTTGTAATTATATCACATGACTGTGAACATAGCAAAAGTATTGCAAGAGGTAGTGCAGTCTGACTAATTACTATCAGCTTCAGACAAGTCTGTACTAGAAATTAATCAACTTTGGTGTGCTTTGGGTATGCTATATTTTGGTTTCTGTTATTGATCTGCTTTGAATGCAAAGGGAATTTAACTGTGTGGCCCTGGTGTATGCAACACAATTCTTTTTAACCTGAAGCAGAATATTTCAAATCCTTAAAATTTTGACTCATTCTCAGATTTAGAGTTTTAACAAAACACCACTCCAACAGTCTCAGATCCTTGAAATCTTGAGATTTAAGAATTTGGGAAAGCTTCCATTTTGGATTTGTAAGTATAGTGTTTGTCAATTCCCTGTATTTTGTTTGCTTATTTGATCATATGTTCCAAAATCCACTTTCCATTTCACTCCCTCTCCTTCTGACGCATTCAGAATATGCAGTCTTAGGTCAATTGCAGAAAAAGTATTCAATCCAAGAAAAGTGGGAATAAATTCACTGATCTCTGTATGCCCTCTTTGGCATGGGTACAATATGTGTACGTTATATTCTGCTCTGTGTTATGATGAGTGTTGAGAAAAGTTTGCAACACACGGGTTGGAAGGTGTTACTTTGATGACGCTAACACTTTTTTTTTCTCTCACCACCTCTCCTCACCCTTCCCTGGTTCTAGGTGGAGGAACGCTCCAAGTTAAACCGCCAGAGCTCGCCAGCAATGCCACATAAGATGGGAAACAGAATGTCTGACCCAAGCATGCCGCCTCGTTCTGAATCATTTAGCAGCAGTGCAGTGCAGGCTGCACGAACCCCACCAATGCATAGACCTGTAGAGCCTCAGGTAGCAGAGTCAATAGTTCCGACATTCCTCGCGTCTTGCTTGCATGGAGGACTGCTTGAAATATTCTGGATTGCTGACGCTTCCCAAAAATGCTATGCCTGCTTCGCAACCCTATGTAGAATTTTACAACAGAGAAAGAGGCCATTCAGCCCTATATGGGCCTCTGCTGGCATTCATGCTCCTTCCAAGCCTCTTCCTGCCATACCTCATCTTCCATTGTCAACATACCCTTCTTCTCCTTTCTCCCTCATGTATTTATTCAGCTTCTCCTTAGATACATCTATGTTGTTTTTGTGTGAACCACACCGAGGTAAGGTGTTCCTTATTCTCACCACCATCTGGGTAAGGAATTTTCTCATGAATTTCCAATTGGATTTATTAATGACTATCACTGTGGCCAGTAAATTTTGATATCTTTCCATTGTGCCTCCCCTGCCACTTAAATGGAAACAGCTCCTTTGTTCAGACAAATGAGCCCATTTGTAATTTCATGTTTCCTGGGAGGTTCCTGGTTTGTAATGCCTAACGGTGAGAATCTCTGAGTTTGGGAAATTTTCAGACACTTGCACTTTCTTCAGTGCTTCTTTACCTGATCCTGTGCTTGTTCTAAGTCAGTTTCAGAATGACAAACTCAGGGCTAGCTCAAGTTGGTCTCAAATCTTGTTGGAAATCTTATGCTGATGCACCCCATCTACTGGAACCAGATCCTGAAAACCTGGGAAGTCTGAATAAGACAACAGGAATGGAGAAACGCCTGGAAGATAAGAATTAGGAAGGAGTGAAACACAAAGGTCAAAGTTCAGGAGACAGGGCCATTAGGTGATCTCAGGATAGATAGGAAAGCCACCTATTCTCCCTTCTTCAGTGAATGAACACCACCCCCCCATTACCCACCTACCCTCACCCCATCATCATTGTGTCCAGCTGCTTTTTCAACAATTCTAGAGGATGAGGCTCCATTATTTTCATGCACAGAAATTCCCTTCCTTGCACCAGTCACTCGGTGTGCGTGTGAGACAAACACCATATTCTTGGCCTCACATCTGCCACAAGATGATGTAATGGATTTGCAGATCTGGGAGGTAACTCTAATTTCCTTCTGCGCAGGTCCAAGTAGCTCACCTGGTTCCTTTGAAACCGCACAGCACTTCCATGACGGGTTCCCAGTCCCTTCACGAGCAGCCAACTAAAAGTATGTCCAGCGCTTTCCATTCACAAGAGGGGCTAGTGTCACATCGTGCCGAAATGCCACGGCAGAACTCCGACCCCACATCAGAAACCCCACCCCTCCCTCCCCGCCTTGGGTCAAGAGAAGAAAAGTGTGGGGGCAACGTTTGGCACAGGCAAGAGGAGGACACCCCACCCAAGGTAATCAACTCGTCGTGCATCTCGCCTCATCTCTCTCTGTAAGGCAGCACTGAGGCCGATATAGGGTGGTCAAGACCTGACATTATTCCAGGAGCTACCAGTCCATGACCTCCAGTCATGCCTAGGCCCTGTCGCTGGTATCTCAGTAAGCCTCCTGTCCCAGAGACCAATCTTATCATTACCAATTTAGAACATGAACACACAATTTGTTAGCAAAGTGTTGATTTTGACTATGCAACAGCGTGTCCTCGCCCCTTAATCTCCCGACATTTTTGGAACAAATATGTGAAATTGTTGGCAGCAATTTAAATAAGCCTCTCTTTTTGCTTTCATTTCTTGTGACTGGGTTAATCTTTGATTTCTGGAGACTTTAAGACAGTCTTGGAGGGTTGGCATGTCCTAGGTTCAAGGTGTACCACACATTGTAGGTTCCATACAAGCAAACAAGGCCAGTGGTATCCGGGTCACGTACCATCCAGTGGTGGGATTTTAGGTCAGCACTTGGATAAGTGAAAGGAATGAGATACCCGGAGCTAAATTGTCAGTCTGAATGAAGCTGTTGACTCGCTCGCCGAGCTGGCTG
>JAHRHZ010000017.1:34138452-34215571 GCA_024137785.1 Ginglymostoma cirratum | reverse complement strand
AGGCCCGAAACGTCAAGCTTTCCTGCTCCTCTGATGCTGCTTGGCCTGCTGTGTTCATCCAGCTCCACATCTTGTTATCTCGGATTCTCCAGCATCTGCAGTTCCTATTATCTCCAGTACCAATGGGAGGTTGTGGTTGCTACTGGTGTTACACCCAACCAAGGCCCAAGATTGCTGCAAAACCAGACACGGGTGAGTGATGGTGGAAGGGGAGCCAGCCATGAGGGCAGAGATGGCTCTTCACAGGCACACTCCCATTCTGGGGGTGGCACACCCCTGATTCCAGCACTACTTGCCTTTCAATAAGTGGCAGCAGCCACATCTCCCACCTACCCCTTCACACCTCCCATACTATCCCTCCTGGGACATTCCCACAAGCGACAGTAAGATGGTTTATAGGACTGCCACTTGGCGAATCCCCTGCCCACAGACTGGGAAGGCTGTCACCGGTAGGATGGGGATGGATGTCCTCACCTGCATTCCCACCACAAACGCGGCATGGAGAAGGATATAAATTCTGCTCTGAGCATGCAGCCCTGTAGGGTACAGCATGAGGGACTGTATGGTGTTTAACTGATTACAGCTGGACTGGCTGTTCAAATATGAAAACATGGGTTCTGGTGAGGTGGAAACTCACTGGGATTTTCGTGATCCTGCTTGTTGTCCAGGCACCTCTGCTGGTTGGTGTGTGGAGCCGTGTGCAAAGTAATTTTAGGCTTGGCTTCCTGAGGTTTCCCCGCCCCATCCAGCTGCATTGGCTCCAACCTCAGCCTTACCCCTATAATCCCATGCCCACCAAACAGCTTTGGGATGTTAAATAGCAGCTGCGATTGGTGAAGACGCATTCCGTGCCAGCTCTGGTGTGACAGGGCAGGAACCTCCACCATCTGAAGGCCCCCACTCTTGAGTCCCTGAACCATGAACACTGTTTTGTTGCTTTATCTGCATTGACTTGGTGCACAGCATTGAATTGACCTGTTGTTTGGTTATGAAGGCAGCATGAATTGGGGCACCATTTTAATTTTGCCCATTACCACGCTCTATCAATAACCCTTGGCTGAAATTGCACAGTTTGCTGAAGTTATTTGTTATGCAGAGCATTGTTGTGATTTACTTTTTGATTGAACTGATCCTTGGCATTTGAACTAACATTTCGGTTTTTTTTTTCTTTTGTCTCTTAACCTCTCTCTCTCTCTGTCTCTGTCTCTTCCTGTCTCTCTCTCTCCCTCTCTCTGTCTGTCTCTCTGTCTCTCTCTATCTCACTGTTTCTTGGCTTCTTTCCTACTTCGGTCGCGGACTAACTTTGCCTTCTTCCCAGAGCTATAAGAAAGCAATAGATGAGGTTAGTGCCATCTTTCATACAGAAAGAACACATCATCAAACCACAAAACAAGCCATGGTGGCATTGTGATCTTTTGGTATCGTTTCTTTTCTTTTAACAAAAAGGGAATGTGAAGAATGGAATGGCCAACTCAGGTTGGAAATGTCACTCCTGTTTATCAAATTCCCAGCTCCAATACATTTTATAACTAAGAAATGGAAGTGTTTGAAGAGATTAATACACTAATGCAATGCATCTTAATTTTTTTCTTGGGCTGCTGTCACTGTTTGGAATTGAATAAATTGTACAGCATGCAAACAGGCCATTCAACGCATCTAGTCTATGCCAATGTTTTACTGTACATAATCCTTCCATCCCCTCTTCATGTCACTTGTATCTCTGTATCTTCCTATTCTGTGTTTCCCTTGTGTTTATTCCCTTAAATACATCTGTACTATTCACCTCCACCAATCCCTGTTGTTGCAACTTCTACATTCTCACCTCTGTCTGGGTAAAAAAGTTCCTCCTGAATTCCGAATTGGACGGATTCATGACTCTTATATATTTATGGCCCCTAGATCAGTTCCCCACCCACGAGTGGGGACACCTCTCCACCGATCCAATCACATTCAGAAAGAAGAAAGGTCAGTGCCCTCAGTGATCAGACCCTTGCTTGGAATTGGCTCCCAACTCCAGCCTCAGAGCTCAGGATTACCAAAGCTCAAGCATAGTTCCAGGATGTCCAGTAATTATACATCCACCTTCCAGATATTACAAGGATATATGTGGGTAGATGTATTTGTGTAAGAGGAAGATATGGGGCAGATGATGGATTAATGTTATTACTTTTGGACTCTTAATCCAGAAACCCAGGTAATATTCTGGGGACCCAGCTTTGATTCTTGCCATGGCCGATGGTAGAATTTGAATTCAGTTTTTTAAAAAAATTCTGGAATTAAGGGTCTAATGATGATCATGAATCCATTATGAATTGTCAGAAAAACCCATTTGGTTCACCAATGTCCTTGAGGGAAGGAAACTGCCTTCCTTACTGCAGACCCTCAGCAATGTGGTTGACTCTTAACTGCCTCTGGGATGGGCAGTAAAAAGTGGCCTGGCCAGAGATAGCCCCTTCCAGTGAATTAATTAAAAAAATATCTGCAGAGAGATCAGCTAGTCTTTTGAAAATGGATCTTAAAACCTCAATCTGGTGCAGCTCTCTTTCTGTCAAGAAATGATTCACTGTCTGGTCAATCTTTCATGTTAGGTCCAACCTCTTTGTTAACATCTGTGTTCATCTTTTTCTGCGCTTTTAGTCGTGCCGTATCAGATTGACCATGATCTTAGGAGCAGCCTCAAGGAGCTAAGTGGCCCACTGCTGTTCCTAATTTGTATGTTTGAATATGCTTATATATCATCTTAATAATGTAGACACCAGAACTGTTCACAATTTTCCATGTGGTTTAAGCAGGCTGTATAAAGGTTTTACATAATCTTCTTACATTTCAATATTGTCCCTCTGTCAATAATTGTCAGGATTGCATTTTTCAAAATTTATGCCTTAATGGTTTATGAATGTGGCTGGCAAGGCCAAAATTCATCGTCCATCTCTAATTGCCTTTGAATTGAGAGGCTGGTAGGCTGTTTAACACTTCTCTACATTACTGCGTGTCTGGAGTCACATGTAGGCCAAACAGGTAAGGATGGTAGGTTTTCTTCCCTAAAGGCTATTAGTGAACCAGATGGGTTTTTAACAACCATCAGCAGTGATTACAAGATCACCATTACTAAAATCAGCTTTCTAAGGCAAATTTCTCAATTGAATTCAAATTCCAGCATCGCCTTAGGTCCCCAGAAAAATAGCCTGGGTTTCTGGATTACTCATCCAGTGACATTATCACTGGAGCACCACCCTCTGAATCTGCGTCACTGCCTTTAATGATTTCTAGGTCTGATCTCTTGTATCCACCTGCTCCTCAACCTCAGTAAAACTGTTAAATTGTAAAGATTGCCAAAGGCCATCAAAGCCTCACACGTTTATGAGTTGTACCTTGAAGATTAACCCTGAAGGTTCTAGACTTACTCTGGAAGCTTGGCAAATCCAAAATTCCACGTGTGAATATGAGGACAGTTGTCAGATTTTGAGAAGGAACTGTCAGTTTGGGGCAGTAATCTTTTCATTTCAACAGAACTGACTAAACTGTATGTGAAACTAGTGTCATGAAAGCAGAAGAAGACTGATCACAGAGCTTCAGTCAGAAAAACACACTTACCCCACTGACCAAGACAGTTCTGTACCCATCTTACCAGCTGGTGACGGGCTGAGTTATATGGACTGAACTGATCATTTATAGATACTGGTGAAGTGTGTGTACACATTGGAATGTGCATTGCACAAACTGGAATGTGTTATATCAGGAACAGTGTAATGTATTTTGCTTCGTGTTTGACCAGGATCCAAGTTTAGCAGCTAATAAGAAAGGCAAATGGACTGTTGGCCTTTATTTCAAAGATGATGAAGCATAAAAGTTTGGGAGGTTTTAATAAATCTATATAAGGTATCAGTCAGAAGACAGCTGGAACTGTGAACGGTTTTGGCCCCCTTATCTAAGGAAAGATACACTGTATTTGAGTCAGTCCGGAAAAGGTACACTGAGTGCGGAGGGGTTGTCTTATGAGGAGAGGTCAAATGGGTTGGGCCTGTGCTCATTAGAGTTTTGAAGAAAGACAGGAGGCCTGATTGAAACACAAAACATTCTTCACAGGCTTAACAGAGTAGATGTGGAAGGGTTGTTTCTCTGTGTGGGAGAGTCTAGGACCAGAGGGTGTAAACTCAGAGTAAAGTCTCATCTATTTAAAACAGAGATATAGAGAAACATTTCCTCTCAGATGCAAGTAACTTTGTGGAATTCTTTACCATTGAGGTCTTTAGTGGCTGGATCATTAAGTATATTCAAGGCTGAGATAGATAGCTTTTTTTTATTAATCAAGAGGGTAATCAAGTGTTATATGGAAAAGGCAGGAAAATGGAGTTGAGAATTATCAGATTAACTATGATCTCGCTTAAAGATGGAGCAGACTCAATGGGCCAAATGGCCTACTTCTGCTCCTACATCTTACACTCTCATATGGCAAGCGAGCAATCTGCTTTACAAAAGTTCTTTCTGAAACTTGTGAATCTGTAACAAAGGTTTGCAAGCGATGTGGAGCTGTCACTGTTAATTTGGATGCTCGTCCAGATCAGGGAGGTGGAATTGGCATATTGGGGGGTGGGGAAGGTGGTTGCTGCAGAGGGGAGCATGACAGTTCCCTGCATCAAAACTACTGGATGGGAACCTTGTAAGGCGAGCCCAATGCCCTATGGTATTCCCGGGCACTCTTCCCTGCCTTGATTCCTGTCGCTTGGTGTTAATAGCTGGGTATATCCTTGGGACCATCACAGCCTCTGAATTTGTTGATGTTTTAATTTTAAGAAGACAAATCTAAGTGTAAACCCAGACCAAATTTAGGTGCTTTTTGCAGCATTTAGCTGCTGTGTTTAATTCAGTTCTCGGGCATTGCAGCTACAATACAACTTTGGAAAGGAAGTTGGCACATTTTTTCCAAGATCATCATTAGCAGTTATTGTCTCAAGGATGATATCAGGATTTAGAAACTCAAACTGCAGAGAGTCATTGCATAAGCTTGTGTTCTATTGAGTTTGGAAGATTATGGATGATTGAACTAAGGTGTTTTAGATGATTAAAGGATTTAATTGTGTGGATGGCTAAGAGCTATTTCCTCTCGTGGAAGAGTCTGCATTAAATATACAAAACATCAGATTAGAGCCAGGGAAATCTGGGGGGTGGTGGGAGGTGGGTGGGAGCGATGTTTGAAAAACCTCTTCACAAACCTCTTCTTTGGGCCAGCACAATGACTCAGTGGTTAGCACTGCTGCCTCACAGCGCTAGGAATCAGGTTCAATTCCTGCCTCAGGCGACTGTGTGGAGTTTGTACCTTCTCCGCGTGTCTGTGAGAGTTTCCTCTGGGTGCTCCGATGTTCTCCCACAGTCCAAAGATGTGCAGGTAGACTGGATTGACCATGTTAAATTTCCCCAATGTGAAGGTTAGGTGGATTATTGGGGATTAATACAGTGATAGGGGTGGGTCTGGATGGGATGCTGTTTGAAAGGTTGGTACAGGCTCCATGGACTGGACCAAATAGTCTCTTTCTGCACCATAGCATTTCTTCTATAATATAATTCTATATGAAGTGTAATAGAAATCTGGAATTCTCTCCCAACAAAATACTGATCAAACTTTCAAAATTTCGATTTGGCAGTGGGATCAGGACAAATGGGGGTGAGGTTAGGGGTGTGTTCCTTGGATGTAGTAGCCCTCTGACACATTCAAGATTCAAGTGGTAGCAGACTATTTGGAGAGATTGATATCTTGCCATTCACACAAAGAGGCTCATTCCACATGTGAGTAGGCTAAGATGGCTGTCTTTTGTTTAACTAACTGTCCTAACTAACTAACTAATTGCACATCCTATTCTCCCCCACCCCCCAAAGATGCCACAACCTATTAGCACTTTCCAGCAATGGTCACTCAAAAATAACTGAGAGCAACTAAACTGTCTTAATTCCTCCCAACCCAAGCCCTATGACATAATATTTAAAGCCCCAGAAACAAACCGTTCAGCACAATTAGCCTCTCCACTAGCTTCCTCCAATCCCTCAGAATTTCGTATAACCATCCAGGTTATCCCATTTTGTCATGCAGTCAATTAATGACAATGATCAAGATTTCACTCAGCAATTGCTAGGCTTCATTTTTATTGAAATTTACATTTCAATTCTTAATTTGTGGTAATTCCGGGCACTTTACATTGTTATCTTCAGGATGGCACGGTGACTCAGTGTTTAGCACTGCTGCCTCACAGTGCCAGGGGCCCAGGTTCAATTTCACCTCAGGTGACTATCTGTGTGGAGTTTGCACATTCTCCCCGTGTCTGCGTGGGTTACCTCTGGGTGCTCCAGTTTCTTCCCACAGTCCAAAGATGTGCTGGGTAGGTGGATTGGCCATGCTAAATTGCCCAGGAATGTTTAAATTAGGTGGGTTAGACATGGGGAAATCAGGGGTAGGGGAATGGATCTGGGTGGGATGCTCTTTGGAGGGGCGGGGTGGACTTGTTGTGCCAAATGGCCTGTTTCCTCACTGTAGGGATTCTATGATCCCCCATAGTCATGTTATAAGATGAGGCTGTATTTTGGCAGGGTTCAGATCGTCAGATGGGATAAAAAAAACCTTGCACAGCTCTTTTTTAAAAAAAAATGTTTGAAGTTATAGCTATCTTAAAACAGGACTGAGCTTGACTCTACCCAAGTATGGAAATTTCAAGTTACATTGACCATGAGCACAGTCCTTGCTCTGTTAAACTTCCAGATATACTCAACTCCTGAACCTAATTCCATCTGAGATAGTCATGACAGTCAATTGAAACCACTATCGGCCAATGATTTGGAGTGGGTGAGAAATTTCCAACAGGATTGACAACAGTCTGTTTTACAGCAAATTGAGTTTATTCACTCAACAAAGAAACTAAGTTTATTCACACAAGAGAAAACTACGGCAATGTCCACTGATATAAACAGGATGACTTCTCCAGCAAAATACAGTAAGTGAAGGATAGTTACTTCATAAAAAAAATGTGCTTCAGAAAAATTAACCCTAGCATTGCAGTCCTCAAGGTTAAGTTATGGAGGAAACGTATTCCATCATCTCGCGTTCTGCTTGGGATTTATCAGCCAAATTGAAGATGTCTTTGACCCTCCCAATTGAGAGAGCGCACACCAGGTAGTTGCCTTCAGGGCTGTGCTCTGCATAAGCCAACTCTTTAATTACAGTCAGGTGTCCTGTTGTGTATTTGGAGTTTGAAGAAACAGTGCAGTTATTTTTAATTTGAAAAAAAATGTCTGTTGATTTCTGGGCGAAGAACAGAGAACACAACAGCATCATTGTGTCAACCTCTGTGATCCTCCGAATGTCTTCAGATTGGGGCATTTATTTTAGAACAATCTTACAAAAAACTCAAGAATTACCATCAAAAGAATAGTTTTTAGAATGTACAGCACAGAATAAGGCCATTTGCCCCATCATGCATGTGCTGGCTGTTTGGAAGGCCTATCAAATTACTTGCACTCTCAATTTTGTTTCCTCATATCCCTGCATCTTTTTTTCCTATTGAAATATATAGTATGATTATTTCTTGAAAGTTATTATTAAATCTGTTACCATTGCCTCTTCAGGCTGTGATTTGCATAATGTAACAAATAAACATCTTCAATATTCTATAATCCTTTTGCTCAATGTTTGAAATGGCCCAGATTGTTGACCAAAACTATAATCATTTACATATTTTCTAATTGTTCTCTACTGAGTTCCACACTATTCATCTACACTGGCCTGGACCATTGATGAATAAATGAAGAATAACTGAAATTCACAGAATAACCCTCTCTGAGTTTCTTTTGGTTTTCTTTTGCCAAGTTGTGTGGTAGTTATTTTTTTTCTTTCTCCCTGAACCCTCTCCCCATGCTGACCCCTCGGTCACTAATGTAGGGAGAAATGGTAAGACTAACGCTTTGCAAATGCTAGCTTCTGAACATCTGCATGTATTGCGTGTGAGGCACAGTGGCCCACTCTGACCTAACAGGCTATGTGTGCTTTAACCTTTGATGCTTCAGGTGCTTTTGCATTGCTGAAACTCTGCATGAAATCCACCCCAACAACTGCCTGCTTTTCATGCAATTGTTCAAAGGCTGAACACAACTTAATGGTCCTGCTCAGTTGACCAATTGCACTTCAGGCCTCCTCAGTGTACCTCGGGTTTGGTGTTGTGTGGATGGTCAGTTGTCCTTGTGATGTGTTGACTTTGCACTGGCATTTAGGCAGTGCATGCTGGACATAGTTATGTTTGTGACGTTTAATGTGAAAGACTACCAACTCACCTTTGCTGTGTCTTTGTACCAAGCTTTGCAAAGTGGCTTGAGTTTGAAACTCTTTGGGACCATGCTGAAGGTTTTCAAACTGACTTTGAAATAAATCAGACCAACAAAATAAAACAGGATTTCAATTCATGCATGTTAGTCTGGGACTCCTAGAACAACAATTATTTGCCTTTCTAACAACTTTAGGTAGCAAAACATCCTAACATTCTTCACAAGGGCATTATCAAATATAATATGATGGTAAACCACATCAGGGGAAATTAGGACGGGTGAAATCTTGGTTAAAAAGGTCATTTTTAGAGAAGATGTCAAGCAGGATAGAGGTGGAGAGATGAAGAAGTTTAGGGAGGGAATACAGAGTTAAAGACCTAGGCTTCTGTTGCAAGGCAACTGATTATTAAACAGTGAACACTGGGGATGTCGAAGAGGCTGGAATCTGAGAAATACAGGGATCTTAGAGAAAAGTTGGACTCAAGAAAGTTGCCGAGGAAGAAAATTGCAAGATCAGGAAGTGTTTTGAACCAATAATGTAAATCTTAAAATGAAGGCCTTGCTAGTCCAAATGCAAGTAGCCATCAGCAAGTACAGATGAACTGACCAGACAGAGCTTGATGGGTGGTCAGATATGAGTAATAGACATTTCAATCAGTTCAAATTTGTGGAGTGTGTGAAGTGGGAACATTGAAATCAAGACCAAGGTGCTGGAGAAACTCAGCAGGTTTGGTAGTGTCTGTGGAGAGAGAAACAAAATTAAGGTTTCAAGTCCAACGTTACTCTTTTTTGGAAGTGAGGGGTCTAGAAAAATGGTGGATTTTATGTTGTAGAAAAATACAGGAAGAGAAGCAAGTGGAACAGATGAGGTGTTGCCCAAAAGCAAAATGCAAAGGATGGCAATAGTGAAAGAATAAAGAGAAGTAGTAGGTGTTAATGGTGGGTGATCATAACAGACAGATATTCTACAAAGAGCAAACCATGTAAACTGAAGACACAATCAGGACAGGCGGCCATTGGGAGAGGAAGGGGCAATCAATGTGGAATACAGAGTTTGTGGATTAAGGTTTTGTAACTCAACATTGAGCCTGAAGGTTGTAGCAGAATAGGAGGTGCTGTCCCTCTAGCTTACATTGAACTTCGCTGGAACAGTGTAGCAAGTCTGGGACAGAGATGTTAGCAAGTCTGGGACAGAGATGTTAGCAAGAATATTATTGCATTACTAGAAACAGGAGCAAAGTCTAGAACCACAGTGAGCTCTGAGAGCATCAATGAGGGAAGAGGTCAGCAGTTACTGCCTGAGAATGAGAATTATGCCAATGATATCAATCTGAATAGTATTCACAGTGGGCTTTTGATCCCATTGTAAGTGAAGTGTTGTGAATTCACTCCAATATTCACCAGTTATTGTAACATATATAATCAGAGTATCCACATAAAGTCTGAATAATGCGGGCAAAATTTATTTTTTTTTAAAATATATATTTCTGCAGCGACTTTTAAACTGTCCCAATATACCTCACAGCCAATGAAGCACCTCTTAAATCATTGTCAGTATTTGTAATGTAGCAGCTAATTTGCACACAGCAAGACACCACAAACAGCGATGTGAAAGTGACAAAATGTCTCTTTGAGTGATGTTGGCCAAGGAGTCAATCTTCATTGGCATGTGAGGAAGTATGCCTTCATTACTCAATCAGTGTGTGTGACCTAAGAGGGCAAAGAAAGCTTTGACTATTATTTAGTGAAAAGATTGCTCTTCTGTACTGGACCAGAAAATGGCTGCCTGCATTATTACCCCATCGCTAAACTTGTCTCACGAGTTAACACAATTTGCCTATCCCTCACCCAGAGATGTCCCAACCTCTAATCTGGTTGGATGAGTAGAAATTAATCAGAATAGACAGGAATATTGTGAAAAACAATTTGAGTACCTTTCCTCTTTTGTGAATCCTACTGCCTTCTTACACTGTATTGTTTAGCTGGAATGAAACATCTATAATTCAAACATTGGATGTGGGTATCACTGCCTGGTCCAGTATTTATTGCCCGTCCCTAGTTGTCTTTGAGGAGGCAGTTGACCTACTTTCTAGAACTGCTGCAGTCCATGTGCTGTAGGTAGATCCACAATGCCATTAAGGAAAGAATTCAAGGATTTTGACCAAACTACACCAAAAGAATGGCAATATGTTTCCAAGTTAGAATGATGAATGGCTTGGAGGGGAATTTGTAAGTGGTGATATTCCTATGTGTCTGCTTCCCTTGTCCATCAAGGTGAAAGTGGCCATGGATTTGGAAGTAACTGTCTAAGGAGCGTTGGTGAATTTCTGCAGTGCATCTTGTACATGGTATACACTGCTGCCACTGGATGTCAGTAGTGAAGGGAGTAGATATGGTGCTAATCAAGCAGATTGCTTTGTCCTGGATGGTGACAATTTTCTTGAGTGTTGTTGGAGCTGCACTGATGCAGGAAAGTGAGGAATATTTTATCACAATCCTGACTTGTGCCTTGTAGATGGTGGACAGGCTTTGTAGAGCCAGGAGGTGAGTTGCTTGATGCACATTTCTTAGCCTCCATCTTAGCTTTGAAGTTACTTAATGACCTAGCCTCTATAACACACAGCAGCAAAAAATTCCAGTGATACACTACCCTCTGGGAGAAATTCCTCCTCATCTCTGTTTTACATGGACCTTACTCTTACGCATTACTCCAAGATTGTGCCTTCTGGCCCTAGACACTTCCACAAAGGGAAACAGCCTTTCTGCATCTACCCTGTCAATCACCCTAAGAATTTTGGATGTTTTAGTAAGGTCGCCTTGTTCTAAATTCCAGTGAGCACAAGCCCAATCTACTCAACCTTTCCTCACAAGACGATCCCTCCATATCTGGGATCAGCTTGGTGAACCTTTTCTAAACTGCACCAATGCCACTGTATCTGTATTTAGATATGGGAACCAAAACTGTTCATGGTATTTCAGGTGTTGTTTAACTAGTGTCTTGTTTAGTTTTAGCGAGACCTCTCTATTTTTATACTCAGTTCTGTTTGAAATAAAGAGCAACTCTCCATTTAACTTCGCTGTTATCTTGAAGAATTATACTAGCTTTTTGTGATGCATAGACGAGGACTCCCAAATCACACTGTACTGCAGCTTTCTGCGGTCTTTCTCCATTTATGTAATATTTAGCTCCTCTATTCTTCCTTCCATACCACATAATCTCAAATTTTCTCACATTATATTCTGTCTGCCAAGTTATTTTGACCACTGGTTTGACCTATCTGTATACTTCTGCAGACTCTTTCTATTATTCTCAGCAATTACCTTCCTGTCTACCTTTGTGTTATCTGTAAACTTTCCTACAATACACTCACTTTCCTAATCCAAGTTATTGACATTATTGTAAATAATTATCGTCACAACATTGATCCCTGAGCCATTCTATTAGTTACAGGTCGCTGTCCTGAAAATGTCCCTAACTCTCTGTCTTCTGTTAGTTAGCCAATCCATTCATGCTGATATTTTACCTCCATGAGCTCTTATCTTATCACATAGCCTAATGTGTGTTAACTTATCAAATGTCTTCTGAAAATCCAAAATGTAACATATCTGCTGGTTCCCCTTTATCTATCTCACTTGTTATCTCCTCAAAGAATTCAAGTAAATTTGTCAGGCAATTATTTCCCCTTTGTGAAGTAATGCTCATTCTACTTGACCCAATTATTTACTTCTAAATGCTCTACTGTTATATTCTTTATGATAGATTCTAACATTTTCCCAATGACAGATGTTAAGCAAAGAGGCCTACAGTTACATGCATTCTTTTTTATATATCCTTCCCTTCACTATGACTTGGCCTCTACAACCTTCTGTGGCAATGAGTTCCACAGATTAACTACCCTTTGGCTGAAGAAATTATTCCTCATTTCAATTCTACAGGGTCGTCCCTTCACTCTGAGGCTGTCCTTGGATCCTGGTCTCTCCTACTGGTGAAAACATCTTCTCCACTTTCATTGTATCCAGGCTTTCAGTATTTCCTTTCCTTCATGCCTGTTTTTTCAAAAATTCACATAGCCCTGAATATTCAGTTCCTGGCTTTGATCTCCTCGTAACCATGTCTACATAATGGTTGTAAGATCACATCCATTAACCTGTAATTCTGCCACTAATTTATTAACTTTGTTTTAAATATTACATGCATTTAAGTGAGGAGCGATTAGCTTTGCCTTTTTACTATGTTTTCCCCCATCCAATGCTGTTCTTCTATGTTTGGACACTGTGCCACTGAGTATAATTATCCAAATAGCTGCCGTGTAATGCGGCCATATTCTCTTACTTTGTAAGCCTGTTGGTGCCCTCCCCAAAGGTGCAGATATTGCTGGTCGCAGGATGCCCTATGTAGTTAAATAGCTTGCTGATGCTCATTGTTTTGGTCCTCACACATGTTCTTATTGACTCCTTGGATAAGACAGTGGATGTCAGCCCCTGAGAAACCACATCTTGCTGGTGGTCAATAACTTTGTAGAATCTCCTTAATATCCCATGGAGTCAACCTTAGAAAAGGACAGGAGGAGATGTTTGCTGGGTGTTAGGTGCAGAGGTTTGGGCCATGTTGATTCTTGGTATATCTTCTACTTTATATCAAAAGGTTGCAGCTCTGAATCTAATGTAGGTGTTTACACTGGTGGCAGCTTGGTTTCCTGGGATTCTTGGGAAATTGATCAAACAAATACCATAGTCATAATATCTTTCAAGCCATTCAGAAGCAATTTTCCTATTTTCAGTTGTGATTGCTGTCTCTGGTGTGGACTTCCTTGAATTGAGAGAGTACTGACTTCCATCAGTACCAAAGCTATCATGGAAAGGAAAGGAAAATATATCTTATGAGTAACTGGTTAACTAAAAGAGGTTGTTTGCGAGGGGCCGTCTGCTTATTAAGTTTTGACCCCACTGAAGTTGCAAGACCTGGAATTTTATATAGATTTCAAGTACAAAGCCTGCTCTGTGTTGCCCTCATGTCCTCTGTCTCTTCTGTCATGTCCGTTCCAACCCTCAAGTGGGTAATTGGCTGGCCCAAATAACCATCATGATCATTAACATTCCTTTTATTCCCTAAGATAATGCTGACTGACTTTCTTCATCGTTCATAACCCCATGTTATTGTACCTTCCCATACACATGTTGTTCAAGATTGAAATAACGGGACACCATTGACAGACTATAATGCACCTGTGGAAATATTACCAAAACAAAACTAACTAAAATATTAGTTAGTCTTGGAAATTGGACAAACTATCGAGAAAATCTTGAAGGAAACTCGCTGCTTTCTAACAACTTTGACACAGAACATTTCCTTAGTCCTAATGACCTATTCAAGCTCACTCCCTGATGTCTTGCTTTGAGCCTTTTCTGAAGAAAAGCCTTTGATTGGCAAAATCTCTCCATTTTTGAATGCCAAAGCTTTGCTTTGTTGCATTTTGTTTCTTGTGAATACTGATTGCATCTTTATTTCCCAGCTTTTGGCGAGTTTATTTAGACTATATTTTTGTTACTTATTTTCTTAGGACTTAACAGCTTTGGCCAAAGAACTGCGGGAGCTTCGCAATGAAGAGTCATCGCGACCTCCAATCAAAGTCACCGACTATTCGTCGTCCAGTGAAGAATCGGAAAGCAGTGAGGAAGAGGAAGAGGAGGAGGAGGAGGAAGATGCAGAAAATGAGGCACAGGATGGGACAGTACCAGTCAGTGATATTCCAAGGATAATGTAAGGAAAGTCTTAAATACCAGTTACTCCGCACAGAACATACAGCCATTCAGTTAAGTACTTAAGCATGGAATGGGAAACTAGTCTCAGCAGTGGTAACGATGAAATTATGTTTTGTCCTTAAAATAAAATCTAGTTCAATAATGTCCCTCAGGGAAAGGATCCTTACCCAGTCTGGGCCTATAAGTGAGTGTAAGCTGTTAGCAACGTGATTGACTCTTCACTGAAATGGCCTTGCAAGTTACTCACTTGTCATGAAGGCAACTCAACACCATTTCCTCAAGAGCAATTAGGGATGGGAACTTGTATCAGAGATAAAAGGTACTGCAGATGCTGGAGAATCCGAGATAACAAGGTGTGGGGCTGGATGAACACAGCAGGCCAAGCAGCATCATAGGGGCAAGAAAGCTTGATGTTTCGGGCCTAGACCCTTCATCAGAAGGTCCCCGTTCAGTGAATTTGCCCGCCATCTACCAGTGGTTCATCTCAACATTTTAACAGCACATTATGTTTGTGAGCATGTTTTTTGTTTGTTAACCTGTTGGCTAGTGCTTTATGAGCAAAGCCCATGATTGTATAAATTGTATTAAAGCTTCAAAATTGTGATGAAGGGTCTAGGCCTGAAATGTCAAGCTTTCCTGCTCCTATGATGCTGCTTGGCCTGCTGTGTTCATCCAGCCCCACACCTTGTTATCAGGGATGGGAACTTGACCAGATAATGAAGGATCTTTTGAACAGTTGCTGGGAAGTGCAGCACAATTAATTCTGAGGCTTGGAGCAGCAAGGAAGACCTCAAAAAGATAATAATTGACTAAAGTGGAAAATGTGATCCCTATGAAGTGATTACATGCGTGAGACCAAGAATTGCACCTGGGATAGGGGCGTTAAAAATCTATGGCACAGAAGGAAACCATTTGGCCTATTTTTTTCTCTAGTGCTAAAAAAGAAATGTCCTTCCCAAACCTAATTCTAGCTCTTGTTCTAGGGGTCAGCTGGTTACAGCAGCCTGAGTGCTTATCCAGATCTTGTACAATTTTGTGAAGTGGGTTTCTATCTCTACCACCTTTCCAAACTGTGACTCTCTGGGTGAAAGAAATTCTCCTCAACCTGACCCAACCTACTGCAACTTAACTGTAAAATGTTTTCCCCTTGTATTGATTTCTCTACTCAGAAATTAGTCCTTCCTACTCACTCTATCTGGACCCCTCAGAATTTTATATACCTCAATAAAATATCCCCTCAGCCTCTTGTATTTCAAAGAAACATCCAAACGTTCCTCCTTATGAAAATTCTCCATTTCTGGCAACATCCTCGTAAATCTCCTCAGACCATCTCCAGCATGATTGCATTCTTCCTGTGATTTGATTAGAATGTTACCGGGTCCCCGTTCAGTGAATTTGCCCGCCATCTACCAGTGGTTCAACTCAACATTTTAACAGCACATTATGTTTGTGAGCATGTTTTTTGTTTGTTAACCTGTTGGCTAGTGGTTTATGAGCAAAGCCCATGATTGTATAAATTGTATTAAAGCTTCAAAATTGTGTCAGTAATAGAAAGAGTCAGCTGTGGCTCTGTCGGGAGAATTGTTAGTGCTGAGTCAGAAGACGGTGGATTCTAATTCCACTGCAGAGACCTGTGGAATTAAATCCACTCACAGTGCTGAGCTATGTTTTTAGAGTCTCAAGACCCAGTTTGTCCCTGCGGGTAGATTTAAAAGATCCCATTGGCACTGTTAGAAAGACAAACCTGGGTTCTGGTCAGTATTTATCTCCCATACATATCACAAACATCTAGATATTTTTAACATTGCTGTTTATAGAATCTTGCTGTGTACACATTGATTATTAAGATTCCAACATTACAACGATAACAATACCTCAGAAGTACCCGAGCTACTGTAAACGGCTTGGAAACGTTGTGAAAGATGCTGTTGAAATTCAAGTCTTTCTCTTGTCTTTTATTTTTATTCTTTCTCTATCCCATCTGCCCTTTTCTTTTCACTTCTTACTCTTTTTGTTCTCTCCCTTCCTCTGTTGCTCTGTCTCCCTTTCTCTCTTCTTTCCTTTCTCATTCCCTCTTCTTTTTTCTATGACTGATGGAATTTGGGCTCCTGAATATTTTGCAAATAGACTGCGCCCTCCTGAGTCTGGGTCCTTGTCTTGCAGGCCGTCCTCTACACCAGCTAGCAGCGAGCAGTACAATGAGAGCTACGGCCTGGTGGGCATGCAAGAGGGAGCTTTGCCATCCGATCTTTACAACAATGCTTCAGGAGATGGAACCCTGATTATCCGAGAGGTACGTGCAGGGGTTGTGTGAAAAGATAACCAAAACATATGACTTTGTAGTTACACCATCAGAAGGAACAGACACAGCTTTCATGTATTCATCTGAATAATTTTAAAAAAATTAAACTGAGCAAGTTGCACACGGAAATGTGGTCGATAGCGAAGATCATCTGCAGGTTATGGCATCGCAAAGAGGACTGAGGATCAATGGGAAGGGGATGAATAGAAGCACATTGAACATAAGAAAGAAACAGGTGGAGTAAGTAAAAATATAAATAACGGAGGAGATGAGAAGAAAAGTCAAACGGAAAAACTGTTGCTGCTCATTGCAATATACTGCACATATCCATTCTCAATGGCAGCTGGCAGCAGAACTGTTGTCATTCTATCCAGGGAGTAGCCATTTGGACAGGAGGCTCTAACATTTTTTGCAACAGGCAAAAGGTGATCTTACTGGCCAGATTATGGTGGAGCAGAGGTGGAACTCCCAGGGTGCTTCCATTTATTCACTGCATTGAACCTACTAACTGTTATAGGGTGTCTTCACCGCGAGCTTCTCTGATGTTATTTTGGGCTTGAAATGTAGTAATGTAAGTTGCAACCTTTCATTAGCTCAGGAATGTAGAGTACTAACCAAGGATTCATAGAGTACACAATGCAGGAAAGAAGCTATTCGTGCCTGTGTCAGCTTTCTTACGCAACTGTCAAGTTAATCCCCCTCCTCTTTCCTTTCCCTACAGCCCTGCAAAACTTGCACTGTATTTGCCCAAAGCTCTTATGAAAATTCCTATAGATTTTGCTTCCATCTAGCCCTATCTAGCAGCGCATTTCAGATCACAACTTGCTGAGTTATGTAAAACTATTCTCCTCACCTGCCTTCTGGTTTGTTTGCTACTTAGTTTATAGTCTGTGTCTTCTGGTTACTGACCCTCCTGCCACTGGATAGTTTCTCTCCATTTATTCTGTCAAACCGTTTGTAATTTTGAACTCCTCAATCAAGTCTTCAGATTCATGATGGAAGAAAGCTCTTTTCCTTTCAGCTGTTGAGGGTGAAAGGCTAAGTATGTGCCTCTCCAATCCAGTGCTGGCTCCATTCCATAGATCTGGACTCTCTCAAACTGCCCAATATTGTGCCTTAATGGCTGATAGTAAAAAGTTGGGGTATGGCATAGAAACAAGGCATGTAAACATCAACTAGATTCATGGTGTAAAACTATCCAACATTCTTCATCTTAATTGATCATCATACCCATAGACAGGCTTAGCCTTGACACCTGCCACTAAAGCTGTCAGGTAACATGTCCATCATTGGGCAAGATGACTTTAATCAATTTCTCCTTCACTTTTGTTCCTCCCATTTTTCCCTGCTTCCCTGCTCTGCATTAAAAGAACTATACCATAGGTCTTGTCTTGACCAACTTAGTATGTTGACTCTGCTGGAATTTGACAATAAGCTTCAAAAGTGGGAAGGTTTTTAATTATCCATTCTTGATATGGAGAGTAGCAGTAAAGCTGGAATTTATTCTGCACCCCTAATTGCCCTGGAAGGAGGGGTGGTGAACTGCCTCATTAAACTGCTGCTGTTAGAAAGGGAGTTCCAGGATTTTGACTCAGTGACACTGAAGGAGCAACAAGTCTAGATGATGCATGGCTTGGAGGTGAATGAGGAGGTTTTGGCATGGGTGTGAGGGAGCAGTTCTGCAAGTAGGCTTGAGGGCCAACCCACATACCAGGTTGTATCTGCACCCCGAGGACACATTTCTCTTTTTGGGTAGCCTGGCTTCTGGGTAAATTAATGAAGTTGCAGAGGGGGCACCTCATCATAGACATCCTGTCTTCCTTTATTCCTTGGAAATGTATTATGTGCTTCTTCCATGTTTGAAGGTTTTCTTGAGATCCAGAGCTCACCCATCATCCTCAATTGGATAGTAAGCCCAGACTCTAATTGTCAGTTTGTTTGTCGAAAATTGCTGCCATGTGACTATTTCCGACATCATGCAGCTTTGTGACCTTTGTATCACTTTGATCCCAATTGATTCAGAGGGCAAAATCCAGTGCTTGGACCTCTCCCTTCCCCTAATCTTTAGTTGTCCCTGCACCTGGAATTTGGCTCAATCAAAAACTGCTATTTTGTCATCATTCAACCTTTATGGATAAGAAAAGACCATTGGTCCAGTGACACTGTATCACAACATGGCAACAAGAACAATGGAACTAAACACTTCCAAACTCAAGCCAAAATCCCTCCCTATGCAGTCACATAATCTCCTTGCAGAAACAGCAGAAGTAATGATAAGTCTGCAACCGATGATGGAAAAATGTTGCAGAGGTTTGTCCTCTCACCACCACCATATTCCCATCCCCTCGCCTCACCTCGTCAGGTGATCGAAACCTGCTCAGGTGATCAGGAAGATGCCATGTTGTCTGTGAAGACAACTTGCATTTTTAATCATGTGATCTCTGCCCGGGTCAGGAGCTGGTCTAGACCCCTCCTGGAGAGAGTCAGCACCCAACACATCATCTGCTAGCATCACTACTTTCTGGGAAATGAAGATCTGCCCAAAATATGGACCATTCCCACTTTTGGTTTCTTTAAACTCCTGTCCTTACTTCCAATCGCTAAACTGGAATAATCCAACATTAGTGATGCTATCAAGCCATTTAATTATTTACTTTTTGACATCTGCCGTGTCACTTTGGAGTTGACACTTCTTTGCAGGAAGTAGACCAAAGATCTCAGCTATCCAGTTGGCTTTGGAGTTACATCACCTGATCCATTCAATTCTGTTTCCAAATCAAAGCCATGTACTAAATTTGATCTCTGTGTTGTCTTGGGACAGTTCTCCAGGAATTGGAAGGTAAATGAAAAAAAATTACAGGGACAACTAAAGAAACAATGTTAGTGATATGAATGTTGTTTCACTGACAGTTGAGAACAAGCCGGTTGGCTAAAGTAAACATGGTGAATGACCAATGGTGAGTGCAAATGGTCATGTGATGAAGTCTTCAGGCTTTAAGGGGCCAGTTGCAGTTCAATTGCCTTTGAATCAGAAAAGTTTTGGTTCAAACCTCATTCCTTAGCACAAACATCCAGGCTGATTCTCCTGGCTCAGTACTGGTGGAGCACTATACAGTCGAGGGAGCACTACACTGTCAGGGGTACTGTCTTTCAAGTGAAGTGTCTAACCAGGATGCTGTCTGTTATCTCAAGTGGACCCAAATGGTTCCACAATCATTATTTTGAAGAACAGCAGGGGAAATTATCCCCTGGTGTCCAGGCCATTATTTATCCCTCAACCAATATCGTAAAAAATGGATTACCTCACCATTATCAGATTTCTGTCTGTGAGAGTTCGCTCTGTAAAAGTGGCTGCTGCATTTTCTATATTACAATGGTTGCCACACATGCAAAAGAAAACTCATTGGCTGTAAAGCTTTCTTGGACTTACTGTGTCTGTGAAAGCCACTTATGTAAGTGCAGTCTTTCTCTCTTTCATCTGGTGAAGTTGACAGCCTTGGTATTGTCCCAGCCTGTTACATGTTTTCCTCACTTCCATCTTCCCTTGCTTTGCTGGATTTGGGATGGGGATATGGTTGGGGGTGGATGATACCTATTATTAGGCTGGCTGTTTTGGGTGTCAGTAGCTAGCAGTTTGTGCTTCACCTGTCTGTGTCTGTCTATCCATCTGTCCTGTCTATCTATCCATCTATCTATCTATCTGTCTCTCTGTGTCTCTGCAGAATTCTGGTGACAAAAAGTGGACTGGCCATGTTGACAGTAACGGCTTTGCCAGCCACACCAATCTGCCCGATCTGGTGCAGCAAAGCCAGTCTCCTGCCACTACACCAACCGAGGCAATTGGGCGAACCACATCTCAACTCGCTCAGGAAAAGGACTCAGCAGCTGGGGTAGGTGGTGGTGGTGGTGATGTGGGTGTGGGGTACTATATAATGGGGAGGAATATATCCTCTCACTCAAGTTGCCACTTCCAGACGTAGAACTCAGACGAATAGCTTAAGCACCCTGCAATGGGATTAATTGGATAGCTCTTTGAAAGAACTGGCACAGAGCACAATGGGCCAAGTGGTCCTCTTCTGCAACACTACCCAACATCCCTTGGGTGGGTCTGCAATAATTATTCTGTGACTAGTCTCAAATCGAACATAGTCCTTGTCTAAATCATTGGGACCTCCACTTGACATTGACTTCTTGCCAAAAATGCATGTTTTTTTCTCTGAAATTGTCACCCCATCACCTCTCCTACTGCCAATTTCTCCCACTCACTCCCAGGTAGTTGCCTAGTTTCTAAGTTATTGGGGTACCAGGCTTCCAAAGAGTTGGTAGAAGTTGTTCAGCAAATACTGAGTTTGGGTTTGTGCTTTGGTGTCACAGCTTTGAATGTAGTTGGCACTGTGCCAGCTGGTATTTGGTAACATCCTAGCACATTCTTTAGCGCTTATTTGAATTGACAGCTTATGGAAAATCAGTAGCCTAAGGCAGGTAATATCTTTCACCCTTCCTGAATTTAAGCATGGTAATCCATTGTTAATTGAGTTTGGATACTGCTACTATTAATAACTCTAAGACTTGGGTCCAGAGGAAAGTGCACAATGTTCAAGATTTTGTTCAAGGTTTATGTTTATTTTATTTAACTGCCAAGTCTTCCCCAGTAACTGAGCTGGAATGGGGTGGCATTCAGGACTGAGGCATACTGAATGTCACAATCTCCATGAAGATCAATCACTTTTTATGGAAAAAAAAACAGCTGTAAGCTGAATGATTTTCCAGTAACAAACGAAGTATCATTGACTAAAGCCTGTTTTCATTTTGTCAGCAGTTTCTTCCTTTAGCTCAGTGGGTTGGATGGCTGGTTTGCAACGCAGAATGATACCAACAGTATGGGTTCAATTCTCACAGCAACAGAGGTTACCATAGAGGATTTTCCTTCTTAACCTCTTCCTCTTGCCTGAGTTGTGGTGACCCTCAGTTAAACCATCACCAATCATCTCCCTCTATTAAGAGCGATGCCCTTTGGTCCATTGGCACCATTGTGACTTTACATTGCCTATGCTTTAAACTACTGAAAGAAACCTTTTACTTGGACGTTTACTATACAATGTATCTGCCAAGGAATTTCAGTCGTTAAGGCAAGCAGTTCACAATACCGTCAACTTCCAGCAGGTTCCCATGTCCCCATTCTGCCATGCTTTAAGTGACCATCTATGAGTGCTTTCCCCAGTTTTCCGAGTTCCTTGAATTCTCCCAATAGTAGTAAAGGTTGTTCTGATGATTCTCCCCTCTAGCTGTACCAGGTCGAATCACCTGGCACCCTTTAATGGCTACATGACATCTCATTGTCTAGAGACTGTCTCCCTCCTGTTCATGATCTGTCATATTCCTTGCTTTTTCAAGAAGCCTGTGATATCAAAAGTACCTTCCTCTGCTCTCTTTCCTGTAGAACACATGCGTCTATATTCAGGTAGGAATGCAAGTTAGCTATTCTTGGCATCAATTATCTTTTATCTTAGAAGTAAATGGACATTTTACAACACGACGATTTTCAGTTCCTTTTTGGGAGTCTCCCCGTTGCAAATCTAGAGAATGCTGCTGTTATACATAAGTGTAATTACCCTTTACCATCTTCTCAGTATAACAGCCTAAGCCTCACTTTAGATCTTTTTTCCAGTCTGTTGTCAAGAAGAGTTCAGAGTAGTTCACATGATCATATCCATTTTACCCAAGATGGTAGGCGCAGTTTGAAAATATAACAATATTGAACACATTGGTTGTAACAAGAATGACAAGGATCTAGGGTTCAAAGCAACACTGAAATACACAGGGGAAATAGGTAAATCCGCCCCCAAACATTCCCAAATCACCTTGGTAAATTCACTGGTAGAGTGGACCTGTCTGAGAAAGGTCACCTTTTGTAAGTTGAAAGGAGGAAAATAGCATGGAGTAACTCCTCCAATCACAGGCCGAGCCTTGCTGTGAATGGGGGAGCAGCGAACAATTAGATAAGTAAATGATAACAGGGACTGACTGATGGAACCTTTCACTGGAGTGAGAGGTGTGGAAGTGGGCTTTAGCCGAGGCCAGAATCAGGCGCCACATTTGTCTGAGGCCAGATGTTCTAGTTTCTAGGGTAAGGTGAGGGGAAGGGGAGTTGGGGGCGTGATGGTAAGGAGTCTAGTTTAATTTCTGTGTTAGGTTGTGCAAGCCTCAGAACTACAATACTTGGGAAAATTGTCATGGATCCCGCTGCAATTGTTTCATTTAAATGAGTGATTGAGATTTGAGCAGTAAAAAGGGTAAAAACTGCCTGGCTATAATATTCTACCTTTGGGAATATATGATGGAGTTGCATTAACTGTGACTTTACCAGTCATTGGAAGATGTGTTTAAGGTGATGGGCTTTTCATGTTGAAATGTGTGTCATCATTTTGGGAAAAAAAATCTTTTCTTGCTAACTTTCATCTGATGTCTTGTGCCAACTTAACTATTCTGGTATCTATGAAATTAATGCTTCCCTTGTACGTTGTGGTCTTAGGGCACTGACAAATTCTTCTAATTCCTGCTTCTGTGTGAGCTCATTTGCCAATCTTAATTAAGACAGTATTGTTGGTATGTGATGGCATCATGTATTAAGTGAATTAAAGGGCAAGAATATGTCTCATCTGAAAACCTACAAAACCATTATAAATCAAAAGAGAGCCCCTAAAAGCCCGCAAGCATGAAAAGATACCCCTTGAGAGAATCTCAACAGGAGATTTTGACCCTGGTTCAATGTCTATTCTGTGTTGCGCAATAAAAGAGATCTTGCGTTGGCAGATCAAAGCTGATTTAAACCTGGGTCCTTGCACTTAAAGAGGGTGAAAACCAGCATTGGTCCCTGCAGTGACCTCTACAAATAACATTGACATGTGAACAGCAGGTGACGGTATGACCGTCTTGCTCTGTGTTAGAATCTCTTATACATTGTACGTGAACAACTTACACTTAAGCAAACTGCCAGAGGAAAGCTAAATATGGGAGGACCATGTGGAAGAAATAGAGGGAGATGTGGAAATAACTTGTAAACTGCCAATTGCTTTGACTGTCTCAGTCAATTCTGGATGAAAAACATCTTTTCACCGCAGCAGAGTCTGCTCAGGATTTCAGAGTGACTTCACTGAGCTCAACTTTACTAACTTGAGCCTATAATCCAGTATTTTTCATGCTACACTGAGAGACCACCACATTGTCAGTGGGTCAGTACTGAGGGTGCATCTCACTGTCAGTAGGTGAGTGCTGAGGGAATGCCACATTGTGGGAGGTTCAGAACTGAGGGAGCTCTCCCCTGTTGGAGGGTCAGTATTCAAGGAACACTGCATTGTTGAAGTGTCATTATTGAGGGAGTGCTGCACAATCAGAGGGTCAGTACTGAGGGAGTGCTGCCCTGTCACAGGGTTAGCACTGAGCAAATGCTGCATCATCAGAGTCATTACTGAGCAAGAGCTGCACTATGGGAGCGTCAGTACACCACGTCTTGAGTAATATCTATTCATCAGCCAACAATTGAAAACATATATAAGATCTGGTTATTTAGTTTGCTGTTTTGGGTGTTTTGCTATTTGAAAATAATCATGTTTCTGAGGGATATTATGTGGTTTCTAATGTAAGGATGGCCAAGCTTCAATGCTGATTTCACACCCAGGCACCTAGTTCTAAATCTAACCTAACAAGTTTTATTTGATTTGTTAACAAAATATGAGCGTCACCACCTAGTTAGCATTTATTGTTCATCACTAATTGCCCGGGGGCAATTAAATGTCAACTACATGCTTTAAACAGGCCACTGAGGTCAAAACATAATGGCTACTGTAATTTTTAAAAAATTCTTTTCATGAGATGTAGATGCCATGAGCTGGGCCAGCATTTTTCGTAAGTCTCTAACTGCCCTTGAGAAGGTGGCGGTAAGCTACCTTCTTCAACCATATTTGGTGTAGGTAGACCCACAACAGCGTTAGGGAGAGAGTTCCAGGATTTGACCCAGTGACACCAAAAGAACAGCAAAATATTTCTAAGTCAGAATGGTGAATGGCTTAGAGGGGAACTTGCAAGTGGTGGCGTTGTTCCTATGTATCTGCTGCTCTCTGTAGCTTGCAAAACGTCCAGTTAACCAAACAATCAGCCAGTCCAATAGTTCCAGAGATAGTAGGAACTGCAGATGCTGGAGAATCTGAGATAACAAGATATAGAGCTGGATGAACAAAGCAGGCCAAGCAGCATCAGAGGAGCAAGAAGGCTAACGTTTTGGGCCTAGAACCTTCTTCAGAAATTTCTGAAGGGTCTCGGCCCGAAACATCAGCTTTCCTGCTCCTCTGATGTTGCTTGGCCTGCCGTGTTTCATCCAGCTCTACACCTTGTTAGTCCAATAGTTCCAATTTGGCTAGGTTACTGAACGAGTGATTCACATTGGACACTAACAAAATTCCGTCATGGGACAGATGGCAGTAGTTAGGCCCTGAAGGCAGCCTGGCTTTCAGATCCCTCCATGACCTCACTTGCTCCCTATCTCTCTAACCTCTTTCAAACTTTCAATCCTCTGAGAGCTCGGTGCTTTTTCAATTTTGGTCTCTTCTGCAACCCCAACTTTCATGTCCCTAACCCTGGCAGCTGTACTTTCAGCTGTCTGTAGCCTAAACTCAAGAAGCCCTTTTCTAAACCTCTCCACACCTCTCTGCCAATATTCCTTCAATGTTGTGTTAACTTGTGGTCATGTTGCAATTGAGAATGTGCTGTATGAAGACCAGAAGCTACTCATAGGCAATGTTCTCTTTAAAATGCAGGCCTACACTACAGCACCTCATTATTGAAGGGACTGTTCAGTCGAATCAAACAGCTGTGCGCAGCAAGCAAAAATTAGAGGGCGTATTGCTGTCTCTCCTTTTTACACTTTATATCCTCTTTGAAAACCATCCTCAAATTCTATCTTTTTGATCATCCGTCCAAGTATCTCCTCATGTTGCTCAGTGTCTGGCTGTGGTTTATAATGCTCCTGTGAAATACCTAATGATAATTTACTCCACTAAAGGTATGACATAAAGATGGGTTTTTGTTGTTGCTATAAACTACAAGGCATTGGTGCTTCACCAAGGTATAGTTCTTGAAGTGAAGAGGTGTATTTCTGTGTTGCAGTATGGCCGGGGCACAGGCACAAAATCATCCTTCACTCCATTTGTGGACCCAAGGGTATTTCAGACATCACCAAGTGGCAGTGAGGAAGAGTCATCAGCAACAGGTAAGTGCCAACTGCAACTGACAAGGACACTGTTCACCTCAGGGTCTAAACTTTGCAGAACCATCCACAGATTTGCATTTGCTAGGCCAATGATAAGCTATTGGCCTTGGCTGAGAGGTAGCACTCTGAGCTTAGTAAGAGGATCCTGGTCTTTAAGCCATTCCTCAAAACCATGAGCCTGTTATCTTATTCATTTCATGGGATGTGGGAGTACCTGCCAAGGCTGATGTTTATTACCCATCCCTAGTTATCCTTTAACTGAATGATATGCTGGGGTTTCAGAGGCAACTGTGCATTAGGAGTCACATGTGGACAACACCAGTTCCCTGAAAGGACATTAGTGAACCAGATGGATTTTTACAATCAATTATGGCTTCATTACTGAGATTCATTTTTCAGTTGGACTTTTTAATAATTGTATTGAATCTCACATGATGAAGTGTTGAGATTTGAAGTCTTAACAGCCAAGCATTGGCCTGGGCCTTTAGATTCGTAGCCCAGTGACATAACCACTTGGATATTTCAGTTGGCTGGATGGCAGTTTGGCAATGCACATTGATGCCAATGGCATAGGTTTGATTCCAAACCAGCTGAGGTTACCAAGAAAGTCCCAACTTCTCGAATTTGACCCTTGCCTGAGACTTGATGACCCTCAGGTTAAATTCATCACCAGTTGTCTTGCTCCTGTGAGAGAGCAACACACTGGTCCCCTGGGAATTTAGTGACTACTACGCCACCATCTCCCATTGCATTCTGACTTACAACAGTGGCAATGCTTCAAAATATTTCATTGACTGTGAAGGTTCAGTTTCTTTCCTTCCTCCCCATCCCTTTTGACTCATGGAGCCAAGGATCTGAATTGCTAAAGCCATTGCTGTACAATTCAGTGATTTTTTTTTTTTAAACTTGGTTCTCAGCAGAACCTGATAATCCTCTTGACGGATCTTGGTTGAGCTTGATTTGCTGTAATGATCCTCTCTTTGCTGCCTGCCAGGAATGAACAGGCAGCAACAAGTGGAAAGGAGTCAGCAAAACATCCCCTGCAACCCACCAAACAACATGCAGCAGATCTTGAGGGGGGGTTGCGTTGAGGTGTAGGGGGAGGGATGTAGCTGTCCACCAGAAAGAAAGTAAATCAGTTTCAGGATTCTGTGGATAGCACTTCTGGCTCTGATTTACAATGCTGTGAGGTCCATTCCCACCTCACAGGCCTGATCCCACAATCCACTGACACCGACAGAGGCTGTGCTTCAATGACAAGGGCTCTGTCCTTTCAACATTTACACCCTCAGCCAAATGTGAACAATCCCACCACATTATTTCAACGAAGAGCAGGAGAGCTCTCCCCAGTACTCAGCCAACAGTTAACTGCCAGCTAGCATCATGAAAAGAGATGAGCTGGACATTTGGGGCGGCACAGTGGCTCAGTGGTTAGCACTGCTGCCTCACAGCGCCAGGGACTTGGGTTTGATTCCGCCCTCAGGTGACTGTCTGTGTGAAGTTTGCACGTTCTCCCAGTGTCTGTATGGGTTTCCACTGGGTGCTCCGGTTTCCTCCCTAGGTCCAAAGATGTGCAAGGTAGGTGGATTGGCCATGGTAAATTGCCCATAGAGTTCAGAGATGTGTAGATTTAAGTGGGTTATAGGGGGATGGGTCTGGGTGTGATGCTCCAAGGGTCGGTGTGGACTTCTTGGGCCAAATGGCCTGCTTCCACACTGTAGGGATTCTATGATTATCGCATTGCTCGTTGTGGGATCTTGCTGTGCATGGCTTTCCTGCCATCTGTCATTGTATGATTGGTGTCATTGGTTAGATCCCTTGGTGCCATTTCCTCCTGCGACTTTAATTGGCTCTTCTGTTCCTCCAGCAATGTTCTCCAGTGAGATGCTCCGACAGGAACAGGCAAAGCTGAACGAAGTTCGGAAGATCTCCGTGGTAAACGTCAACCCAACGAACATCCGACCCCATAGTGACACCCCGGAGATCCGAAAATACAAGAAGCGGTTCAACTCTGAAATACTCTGCGCCGCACTTTGGGGTGAGCTACATATCATTTCCACCCTCCCCTAAGTCTATCTGCCAGTGATTATCTCTCTGTTCTCCTCAACAGAATCACTCATACGACCATGAGAGGTCTCTTATTAATCCCACTCTGCTCTTCATCCACGCCTGTGCTTTTATTTTCTGGGGCCACAGCAGAAGCATCTAGACTGAGATCACTATTTGGCTTCAGCCACTGTCCCTCCCCCCCACTTGCCAGGCTGAATCTGCTAAAGTTCCATTACCACTAATGCCCAAGTTATTGGGTCCTGTGTAAGTCAGAGTGGCATCTGGAGCCTTACTGTGCAATTTGGCTCATCTGGGTGAGGCACCAACCCACTAAAGGTTGGGCTCATTTGCAAAACAAAGGAAGATGGCTTTGGTTGTTCAGCTCAGTCATTTCAGCTCCAGGACGTCTCAGCAGGAGCTGCTCGAGGGAGTATCCTCAGCCCAACCATCTTCAGTTGCTTCATCAATGACTTTCCTTCCATTGTACAGTCAGAGATGAGGATATTTGCTAATAATTGTGCAATGTTCAGCACCATTCATGACCCTTTAGGTGATTCCTTAGGCACTGAGGCACTCCATGTCCAAATGCAACAAGATCCGGACAATATCCAGGCTTGCACTGACAAGTGGCAAGTAACATTCACACCAAATAACAGCCTTGACAATTACCATCTCCAACAAGCAAGACTGTGACCATTCTCTCTTGACGTTGAATGATGTCGCTGAATCCCCACAGTCAACATCTTGGGGTTTATCACTTACCAGAAACCGCATTTACCTTTTAAATTCTGTTGTTACATGAATAGGTCAGATGCTAGGAACCCCGCAGCGAGTAACTCACCTCCTGACTCCCCAAAGTCTGTCCACCATTCACAAGGTACAAGCCAGGAGAGTGATGGAATAGTCCCCATTTGCCTCGATGGGTGCAGCTCCAACAACATTCGAGCAGCTTGACACCATCCAGGACAAAGCTCCTTAGACAGTGTCTTCCAAACCCATGAGGAAGAGATCAGCGTCATGTGAATAGGAACACCATCACCTGCAAGCTTCGCTCCATACTGACTTGTAAATATATTGCCATGCCTTCAATGTCACTGTAAAAAAAATTGGCACTTCCTTCATAATGGCATTGTTGATCTACCTACAGTAAATGGACGTTTTTCTTCCATTCATGGGACATGGGTGTTTCTGTCTGGGCTAACATATATTCCTAACCATATCGTTTATGCATGTGTGTCTGTTTATCTATCTGTGTACCCCATTCAGTACTTGCCCATGTTGGGCTGTGATGCTGTCAGACAGCACCTGATTTGATTTGAACAAGAACTGGTGAGACTGCATTTTGCAAGCTTGACTAGGGATTCCTATTAGCCTTAGATTGGGCTACTTAAATGTTTCCCCGAACCAGGGCAAACATCTTGATGAAGGAACAAATCATAGCAGCATTTAAGGCAATAGGAGTGGTAAGAATCTGCTCCAAGTTGTCCATGTTCCTGGTGAGGAAGAAAAGTTTCGACATCAGGAAGGACTGCATCTGATTTATTTCTACCGGACACCAATCTCTTCCTCTGAAGCTAACAGCTATTCTGTTTTCCCTTGTGTTACAGGAGTGAACCTATTGGTGGGCACAGAAAATGGTTTAATGTTACTGGACAGAAGTGGCCAGGGGAAGGTTTACAACCTCATCAATCGGAGGCGCTTCCATCAGATGGATGTACTGGAGGGTCTTAACATCCTCGTGACGATATCTGGTAAGGGATCACTTGGCATCTTCAGCGCATGTACATGACCCGTGTCAGCCATTCGTCAAGCGCATAAGAGAAGAAATAGTTAATTTTTGATCTTTCAAGTTTAACAAGTTAATCCAATCTTCTTAAAGTCTTTTTGAGGTTTGGAAATGCGGTCAGTCAAAAGTCATGAAAATGCAACTTACTGAAAAGGACAGCAGCAAAGACCAACTGAGATTTAACATGTAACAATCGTGCCAGACAGACTGTGACTTGGTGCTGTGAGAAAGAGGTTCATTTTGATAAATTTTGTCCACTGTACAGGTAAGAAGAATAAATTGAGGGTGTATTACCTGTCTTGGTTGAAGAATAGGATATTGCACAATGATCCTGAGGTGGAGAAGAAACAGGGCTGGACCACAGTTGGTGATTTGGAGGGCTGCGTACATTACAAAGTTGGTATGTAACAAATTTAATGTCCATCATAGACTTTAGTTAATTAATCACTCTATAAACCGCTCTCTCAACCTGTCCTGCAACTTTCAATCATTTAAGCACAAATGTTTTCAGGTCCCTCTGCTCCTGCATCCCCTTAAAAATTGACAGCTTCAATTTATATTTTCTGTCTGGGTCCTTTCTACTGCAATTAATCACATCATGCATCTCTACATTGAATTTAATTTGTCATATGTCTATCCATCCCACCAACCTGTTCACATCCTTTTGCAGTTCCACACTATCCTCCTCATAGTTCACAATCTTTCCAAATTTCCTATCATCTCCAAGTTTTGATATTGTGCCCAGCAGACCCAGATCTAAGCCATATGTATCAGGAAGAGCAGAGATTCTAATGACAGTCCTTGAGGAACTCCAGTACAAAGCTTCCTCCAGTCCAAAATACATCCATTATGCAATACTCTCAGTCTATAATCACTCATTCAAATTAATATCCATGTTGTTATAGTCCCTTTTATTGCATGAGCTGTAACTTTCTCACTGTTGTATGGCACTGTATCAAATGCCTTTTGGAAGTGTATGTAATCCCCATCTCCAGAGTAGACCTAATCAACCCTCTGTTACCTCTTCGCAAAACTTCAGCAAGTTAATTTAACAAAATTTTCCACTTTCACTCTCTTTAATGTCCTTGGATACATCTCATTCAAGCCTGATGCCTTGTAAACTTTTGAATATCCAGTACCACCACCATATCAATTTTAAACTCTTAAATTGTCTTCATTACCCCTTTTTTCACTGTAACCGGGACAAGCATGCCCCCTACCTCCTTGCCTCCATTCCCTTTTTGCTCTCCAGTCAGCCGCAGTATTCTTTTCACCACATTTTATTATTTACAGAAGATGTTTTGATTCCTTTTTATCATAGCTGCCAGTCTTTTCTCATACTCTCTCTTTGGTTTTCTTAGTTATTTCCTCCTCTGAAATACCTAAATTCTGCCAAAATTTCAGAAATTTTCTCTTGCCATGCATAGGTCAGCCACGCATTTTAGGAACATAATCAGGCCATTCAGCTCTTAAAATCTGTTTGAATAATTACAAATGTCATGGTTGATTTGTACATCAACATTATCCAACCATTTGGTCTCAATGTCATTCATATCGAGCACAAATCTAACAATCCTGGATTTAAAATTATTAGTGAAATGCCACCACATTTTCTTTTGTACAAGAGAGCTCTCAACTTCCAACAACCTTGATGAAAGACGTTTTTCCTAATTTCTCTTCTGATTGGCCTGGCTTGAATTTTAATTAGACACTCTCCAACCAGAAAAAAAAACCTTTCAAAATCCTGAAGATGTCGTCAAATCACCTTTAAACTTGTGCATCTCAGTGATCATTTTCCTAAACTATCTGTTGGAGTCCTGGTAACATTCTGATGAATCCTTCCTGCACTTCTTCAAAGGTTAACAGATCCTTCATAAAGTCTGGTGCTGAGAAATGGGCACAGTGTTCTGAGTGTGATCTTATTTTCACTCAGTTTTGACACAGGAGGAAGTCCAGAACTGCTCGGGAGTGCTGCCTAATTTCCTTCACTGGGATCCTGAGGGTATCCCAACATTCCCACTGGCTGAGGTTAACACAGTCAACACAAACAGGGATCGAACCTGAGTCACTCACGAAGAGGCCACATCCCGGTATTTTTCCTAAAGACTAAAGTATCAGCTTCAGACTTGAACTAAGTTGTACAATGTTAACCTCGTGAGTTGCTGTGGTGTTGCTGTTGGGATACAGTTTTAGTCATAGGCAATAATTTCAGTTGAAAAAACCTTACCGGTAAATAGCTCCCCAAAGCTTGAATTTAAATTATTTTTTAATTTTTTTGAGTTATCAAAAGATTCTTGAGGAAACAAAAGATCACTGGGGAGAAATGTCGATATGAGATTAAAATCAGATCAGCTATCACTTATCAAATGGTGGAACAGGCTGAAAGTACCGAGTGATCAATACTTGTTTGTATGTGTGCATGTCTGAGCTGGTTGATTCTTCGAACTGCAAAAAATCGTTTCAGCCAAAGCTGCTCATTTTCTTGACACCATGTCTGTAACTTTCAGCATACACTCCCTCCACCACTGATGCACAGCAACAACAGTGTGTTACAAGATGCACTGCAGCACCTCGCCAATCTTCTTTTGATGGCACTTTCCAAACCAATGATTTTTCCCACCCAGCAACACCAGGGCAGCAGACAGATGGGAACACAACCACCTCCAAATTCCCTTTCAAGCCACCCACCATCCTGATTTGGAACTATATCACTGTTCCCGACACGGAACCTCACTCCCTAACAGCACCATATGTTTCTCTACAGGTCAAGAACAGAGGTGATTCAAAGTAAGAGATTACCCCCACCTTTTAAGGGAAATTAGGGATGGGCTACAAACATTTGTACCCCACAAAAGAATAGAAATGAATTAACTTCTTAACAAGCATAAACTGCTTTTACTAACTGAGTTAAGCACTCAATGAGCAACACAGAAACATAGCAAATAGCAACAGAAGGCCATTCAGTATGATCATGGCTGATCATTCTACTCCGTACCCTATACCATCTTTCGCCATACACCCTTTGATCTGTTTAGCTCCAGGAACTATGTCTAACTCCTTGAAAATGTTCAATATTTTGGCCTTAACACTTTCATTGGCAGAGAATTTCACAGGCGCATCACTTTCTGGGTGAAGACACTTCTCCTCCTCTCAGTTTTGAATGGCCTACCCCATATCCTTAAAGTGTGGACCCCTTCTTCTGCACTCCCCAGTCATTGGGAACATCCTTCCTGCATTTCTCTTGTCTAGTCCTTTTAGAATTCTATAGGCTTCTATGAGATCCCTCCTCATTCTTCTAAACTCGAGTAAGTACCTAAACCAGTTCAGTCCCTCTTCATATATCAGTCCTGCCATCCCAGGAATTAGTCTAGTAAACCTTTGTGCACTCCCTCCATAGTCAGAACATCCTTCCTCAGATTAAGAGACCAGACCTGCGCAGAATACTCTAGGTGTAGACTCATCAAGGCCCTATACAATTGCAGCAAGAAATCCATGCTCCTGTGCTCAAATCCTCTGGCTGCGAAGGCCAATATACCATTTGCCTTCTTCACCACTTGCTGTGCCTGCATGCTTACTTTCAGTAACTGGTGCACAGGGAGATCTATATCTCATTGCACCTCCCCCTTTCCCAATCTACCACCATTCAGATAATCATCCACTTTCCTGGTTTTTGCTACCAATGTAGATAACCACACATTTATCCACATTCTATTACATGTGCCATGCATTTGCACACTCACTCAACTTGTCCAAATCACAGTGAAGTATCTCTGCATCCTTCTGTCACCATCCCACTCAGTTTTGTGCTGCCTGCAAACTTTGAGATGTAACATTTAGTTCCCTCATCTTATTTATTAATATATATTGTGAATAGCTGGGGTCCAACACTGATTCCTGCATTACTTACTTGTTACTGGCTGCCACTCAGAAAATGACCCGAAACGTCAAGCTTTCCTGCTCCTATGATGCTGCTTGGCCTGCTGTGTCCATCCAGCCCCACACCTTGTTATCTCGGATTCTCCAGCATCTGCAGTACCTTTTATCTCTGACATATTTATTCCTACTCTTTGTTTCCTCTCTGTTCATGTCAGTACACTACAGCTTTAAGTTTACATGCTAATCTCTTTATGTGTGACCTTATTGAAAACCTTCTGAAAATCAAAGTAAACCACATCTACTAGTTCGCCCAGGTCACTGAGTAATCCTGACTCTTTCCAATCCTGTCATTGTTTTCCAGGTGCTTTGCTATCAAACCTTTTATAGTGCACTCTAGTATTTTCCTCAATACCAATTACAGGCAAACCAATCTGTAATTCCCTGTTTTGTCTCTACCTCCATTTTCGAATAATGGGTTTATGTCAGCTACCGACTGATCCATTGGAACTGTTCCACAGTCTGTAAAATCTTGAATGATGACCACCATTGCATCCATTATTCCTAAAGCCACTCCCTTAGGTACTTTGGGATATACATTGTCGTGCCGTGGGGTTTTGCTGGCCTTTAATCCCGTCAGTTTCCCCAACGCCATTTCTCTATTACTGCTGATATTCTTCAGTTCTTCTCTTTCACTTGACCATGTATTCCCCAACATTCTTGGGATGTTATTTGTATCCTCCACTGTGAAGACAAAACCGAAATGTGCATTTAATTGTTCTGCCATACCTTTGTTCCTCATTATAATTTCGCCACCTTCTGACTGCAAGTTCTGGAATGAAGTCTGAATATACCAGAGTACACATGCCCAATAACATCATGATGGTAATAAAGTGTGTTTAATTATTGTGAGGCCCACAGCAAATCTTTCTCACTTAGGGCTTGTCTTCTTCCTGAACTGTAAGTTGCAATTAGTTCCACTTACCTGCTGTTTCTTGCTGTTTTTCCTTTTCAAGTAATTTGGAAGTTACTAATTTCCTTCCGAAAGTTCCTACTGAATTTGCCTCCATAATCCTCTCAGATAGCACATTGCAGAGAGTAAAAACTCACTGAGTTTAAAAATAATTCCCCTCACCTCTGAAATAAACCAAAACACAGCACTGTGAATGCTGGAAATCTGAAACCAAAACAGAAATTGCTGAAGAAACTCAGAAGGTCTGGCAGCATTTGCGGAGGGAGAACAGGGTTAATGTTAACAAAATGTTAACTCTATTTTCCCTCCAGAAATGTTGTCAGAACTGCTGAATTTCTTCAACAATTTCTCTTTTGGTCTCCTTATTTCTGTTCTGATTCTTTTTTGCCAATTCCGTCAATTACTTTGTTTCCTTTCAATTTGCAGTTAAATATGAGAGGATTAGGTTCCTTGTGATCGCTTTGAAGAATGCAGTGGAAATTTATGCCTGGGCACCAAAGCCTTATCACAAATTCATGGCCTTCAAGGTACAACTTTGACACGACAAACTCATGTTATTGTTTTTCCCAAAGCTTCCATCATCCATTTCAAATAACAAAATTCTCTCAACAGTCTTTTGCAGATCTTCAGCACAAACCATTATTGGTTGACCTGACGGTGGAAGAAGGGCAAAGGTTAAAGGTTATCTATGGGTCTCACACTGGTTTCCATGTGATTGATGTCGATTCAGGGAATGTCTATGACATTTATATACCATCACATGTAAGTGGAATGTTCCACTGTTCTGATTCTTGGTAGAGAAGCCTTCTGTCCTATGTGCCACAACCAAGTAACACGAAACCCTACAATATTATATGTGTTGTAATGATTTAGAATGATATCACCTTGAAGGATGCCATGATGTCTGAGCCATCTGTTTGAAAGAACTATTCAATTATTCCCACTCTTTCCTCACCACAGTTCTCTAGGTTGTTCCATTTGAAATATTTATCCAATTCTTTATAAAAGTTACCATTGCATTGGCTCCTACCACCCTTTACAGGCAGCTCTTATGATCCCAGATGAGGTTAGTAGTGGACAAGTCAGATCTAGATTGAAATCTGGCTTGATAGAACTCTTTTTTAGGGTTTGATAAGGTCACTGAATCCCAGAAACACCACAATAAAATACAATCCTGTTACTTCCAATAGCATCCCATCACTGCAGTCAAATTTCAAAGAGAATTCCCTTCTCTATCTCGAGTAGAGTTCAGCTTAGCTGTGGCTTCAACACCAAATCATGAGAATCTGATAGCCTTCCCCTGGATATCATCATTAAACCAAGCTTAAACTTGCTCAACTTTAAATAACACGTTCAGGATTTTAACCAAACACTTCTGGTCTGGAACTTTCAAGCTAATGTCCTTCATTTTCCTTGGTCAATGTAAGAGTCAACTTAATTTTGAAGGGCAGAATCCTGTCATCTGTCATAGATCTCTATTTCTCTCTTTCCCTTACCATCCCAATTTCTCTCCTTCTCCTCTCTCTGTCTTTCTTTCTATTTCTCTATCCATTTCTCTCTTTGTCTCTGTCTGTCTTACCTGTTTCGTTCTTTCCCTGATTGTCCTTTCTGTCTTGGCTTTTATCTTTTCCCATGTTAATTAATGATGTTTGTGAAAATTTTCAAACCAGATTCAGGGCAACATCACACCTCATGCACTCATTATTCTCCCCAAAACGGATGGGATGGAAATGCTGCTGTGTTATGAGGATGAGGGGGTTTATGTCAATACGTACGGGCGAATCACCAAGGACATTGTGTTGCAATGGGGGGAGATGCCCACGTCTGTAGGTAAGGTAACAGAGAGCTTCCTCTCATTTTTTGCCTGCCCCTCAGTGACTGCTACCTGCATAATGAAGCTTCCTGTTTCTTCACTGCAGCCTACATCCATTCCAGCCAGATAATGGGCTGGGGTGAGAAGGCCATTGAGATTCGGTCAGTGGAGACTGGGCACTTGGATGGGGTTTTCATGCACAAGAGAGCGCAACGCTTGAAGTTTCTGTGCGAGAGAAATGACAAGGTGAGACGCTATTCCTTATTCTCAGTGAAGCTACAGTCAACCACATTGACCTTGGGTTAAAAGCATGGCCCATACCTGTTTCCCTTGAAGGCTGTGAGCTTAGTCTGCACTCAGTGTAGAGCTAAACCTTGCAAACAAGGGAGCAGTAGATCGATGATTCCCCTGTTCTTTTTTTGTGTGTGACCTATATTTGTTTAAGTGGAGCAGCCTTTTAATATTTCATCCACAGCCGCAAACATGATAACATAAAGGGGAAGACTACTGCTTAGTCTGGACAGGATCATCTAGATATTGTTGTGGCTTCAATATTGCACAGCTTACATTCAACATGGGTCCCAACTCCAGTCTGTAATTCACTCCGAGGTATCTGTTATTTTCGACGTAAACCCCTGAATGCCTTGGTTAGCTTCCAGTCTGTAAATTACTCCTGCGTATTTGTTATTTTATTCGTAAACCCCCTCAAACCCTTCAATTAGGTTCAAGCGATAATTCCCTTCCAGGTATCTGTTATTCTGTATGTAAACCCCTGAAACTCACAATTAGATTCCAGCCTGTAGCTCACTCCTGTGTATCTCTTATTCTATATCTATAAACTCCTTGATTACGTTCCAGCCTGTAACTCATTCCTGTGCTTTCTGCCAATACTGTAACCTGAGCACTAACCGTCTGTAATTTCCAGGTTTTCTTTGCATCTGTGCGTTCGGGTGGAAGCAGCCAAGTTTTCTTCATGACCCTGAACAGGAACTCGATGATGAACTGGTAACAAGATGGAGAGCACGCATTCTGTTCACACTCGCACTGACATATGGAAGTCAACAATTTAGAGAGATTTCTAACCTTTAAAGGAAAAAGCCTCTTGATGTCACGGATATAAAAGGACTAATGCAATATAACAAAGCCTGTGTTGCGTATCTTGAGATGATAGTGATGATTTTTTTTAAGTCCCGGTAAACTTTGTGTGCGTGGCAAGGGTCTTGGAGGGAAAACCCTCAACATCGAGACCAGCTGTGAAGACCTCTTAGCATCAGGATATCCTGAAGGTGATGGTGTTATTTTCCTGCTGGCCACACTGTGACAGAACTGAACATAGGGAGGGAGCTAGAGAGAGAGCATGATGCTGCTGCTGTCTCCAGTAGTGGAGAAAGTTGTGGGAATGGGCAGGGGTGGGTGTTGGCGGGGGTGGAGCTGGTATCAGCAGGCAAATGAACCACCATATTTTCCCCAAAATCTATGTCTTTTTTCTTATCATCATAAGCAAGGCCCCTGGCCTGGTAAAAAAAAAGGGCAGTCATTACTGATAATTCTAACAATGAGGTAAGTGTTTTGCTCATAACAAAGGAGAATCAATCATTTAAAGGAGAATTACTACTAATTTCAAAGTTGATAGAACAGCATAGCAATTCTATCACTAGTTTAGTGGAAAGGTTCAGTGTGTGGCTGGGTGGCTTAATTTACAGAAGTGTATTTACACTTTGACTATAACTAGTGTTAGGCTCTGAGCCTAGTCAATTATTGGGTCTATTTCAGTTCACTAAGGTTTAATCTCAGGAATTTCCTTTGGGGATCTATTCCTGTTGAACTGAATGGTTACAAAGGAATCCATAATGTCACTTTTGGAACACAGGAGAAGACAGCATTACTTGTGGTGGAAAGTCTTTTTGGAAACTGCCTGGAAGGGTCAAGAGTGGGTGAGAGAAGAGGGAGGGAGGGGGTGAGAGGACCAAGGGAGGTGGTAGAAGGGAGGTAAAAGGGAAATGAAGGGTGGACTGCTGGAGGATCATTTTGGAGATATAATCCTTGTAAGTGATGTGAAAGGGTTCAGTGCCAGACAAAACAGCCAGTCAAAAAGGGCGTTCCCAGCATCTTGCTACACTCTGCCAACTACACTTGTATCCTCCCCCATGGCTCCAGTCATGAATTTATTCCAATAGCCTCAAGATGGTGTGGATATTTTCTGCAATTCTTTCACAAATGTGAACATCATTGCCAAGGACATCATTTGTTGCTCACTTCTTAAGGTCTTTGATCTGAGTGGCTCATTCGGCCATTTCTGACGGCAGTTAAGAGCCAACCTCATTGCTATGTGTCTGGAGGTACACGCAGGCCAGACCAGTTACGGATGGCAGATTACCCTCCTGACACTATCAGAAACCCTTCCTCCCCACACCCAGTGCAATTGCTGAATGTTCCAACGTTGGCCGTGACTGTTTGGCGGGGGAAGGCAGTTTGCACATATGTTTATTTTAATCAAACACTTGGTAGGTTGGCAGTAAAGGACAAAGCTGGAAGTGAAGGCAGGCTGGAGGTTGACACATCAGTGCTAAGGAGGTGGTCGCAGATGTTACTCAGTCACGTGTGCCCGGCCTTCAATCATTTTGGTGGCGTTTTGTTTGTTTTAAAAATGCAAAAGCCAAAAAGAAGAAATGGATTTCTACATTATGAATTACCCTGTGAGGGGGAGGGGTGTGGTTAGGGGTTGGGGACAAAATGTGGGGGATGTAGTGTGTGTTATTTGGGAGCCTGATGAGTTCTGCTCCTCTATAGAACCCACTTGTGTATCTGTCTAAATGGTTATGATTGAACTGAGTGATGTGAAGAATATTCTTTCCTTAAATAGCTGCAGGGCATGGCTGATTACGGATTAGAGTGTTGTCATGGATCAATCTATGTAATTTCCTGTTTTTTAACCTACCTCCTTTTATCATTTTGTGTGTAGCTGTTTTAACAGCAGGTATTAAGTCAAGCTTGAAGCTTTTTTTAAAAAAAATAAATTAAATGTGTCATTTTCTTACTTTTTTGTTATAGTAATTTCAAAAGACATCCCCTGCTCTTTGGTTTCTATTTAAATTCTAGTCTGTAACTCATTCCTGGATATCTATTCTATGTATGAACATCCTGAACCCTACACTAGATTCCAGTCTGTAACATATTCCAGGTGGTCTATTATTGTAGATATAAAACCCTGAAAGGTTTGATTAGATTCTAGCCTGTACCTCAATCCCAGATATCTGTTATTCTACATAAAAATCCCACTGAACCCCCAATTAGATTTCAATCTGTAACTCACTCCCTGGTGCCTGTTATTCGATAAAAAAAAAATCAGCATGAACCCATCAATAAGGCTCCAGTCTATAACTCACTTCTGGTATCTAATATTCTATGCATATTTCACCTGAACACCCCCCCCCCCAAATTATATAAAATATCTAATGCACACCCAGATTTCTATTAATCAATACGTTGTATAATCTTCACCAATTCCTTCAACCAAATTCCAGTGTCTAATTCACTCCCATGTATGTGTTACTTTATAAATCCTATTGGACACCCTTGATTAGATCTCCGTCCATAAGTTTGGTTTTGATTTGAGTTTGAGTTTGAGTCTGATCCTGGGATTCTGACATTATCTATATAATCCACCCTGAGCCCCTCAATTAGATTTCTGTCTATAACTCAGTTCTCGGTATTTTTATCCTACCTTTAGAAAGGTAAACCAAAAGTAAAGAAAGGAACTCCACCTGAATCTTTTGATTAGATGTCAGCCTGTAACGCATCCTGGGTATCTGTTATTCCACATATAAACACTCAAAACCTGTGATTAGTTTACAGACTGTAACTCACTCCCAGATATCTGTTACACATTAAACTGCTGTAAACCCCTTGATTAGATTCCAGTTTTTAAACTCAGTCCTGGGGATCTGTTATCTTATATACAATCCCACTGAACTACTTCATTAGATTCAAGACTGTAGCTCACTCCCAGGTATCTGTTTTCTATATATAAATTACCTCAAATAACTCCACAGAGGCCAGTATCCTATCACCAAGTCACTCCTCTTTTTTTTAAACTTTACATCCATTGTACTTGACACTGGTCTGCATCCTCAAAGCCAGCTCTGAGTGAGCAGAACCTCTGACATTCCTGTTTATATCTGTCAGCTGGTGCTCCCTGATTGAACCAGATTAACAGCCTCAATCAAGGAATTCATATTCTAAGAGGTCCACCTGCCTGATCCCATTACAATCACTACACTAGTCTGAACCATTCAAATACATTCACTCCTGTACATTCTGCCAATACTGTAACCTGAGCACTAACCGTCTGTAATTCCCCAGGTTTCCTTTGCATCTGTGCATTCGGGTGGAAGCAGCCAAGTTTTCTTTGTGACCCTGAACAGGAACTCGATGATGAACTGGTAACAAGATGGAGAGCACGCATTCTGTTCACACTCGCACTGACATATGGAAGTCGACAATTTAGAGAGATTTCTAACCTTTAAAGGAAAAATGATGTGTGTTTTATTATGCTGCATGTAGTCTAGTGTTTATTACCCAATCACAGCCTTGTTGTACTCAGTGCAGAAAAGACAAAGAATTTGAGGAGGTAGGTACTACAAAGCTAATTCCTCTGGTGCGGGGAACATGAAGACGGAACACTAACATAGGGTCCCGACATTCTAGGGGGTGATGCCAAGAAGCACGTAGCCACACAAAAGCCACTGAGTCTGAGTGTGGTGCTCAGTTGAAAATTTCAAAATTTGATGAATTTTAGTTCAGTGCATTTTATGGACCCGAGTCAAGAAACTGGAGCTGATTGGCAAAGTAAACTTGAGGGGCTGAATGGCCTTCTGAATTCCCGTGTAACAGATCGAAGGAATGAAGGTTCTTCTCCTGTTTCTGTTAAACTGACCAAGGAGTGAAAGGGCCTCCTTCTCTTCCTGTGCAACAGGAATAAGGAGGCTGAATGGCCTCCCCTGTTCCCTGTGTAACATATTGAGATGCGGAATAGGCTTCCTCCTGTTCCTGCTTACTTTTAAAATCGTCATTCATGTTTTCAAATTCCTCTATGTTCTTGCTTCTCCTTATCTCAGTGACCTTCTTCAGCTCTAAAAGCCTGCAAGATCTCTGCACTCCTCTCATTCTGGCCTCTTGAGCATCCTGGATTTCCATTGCTCTGCCATTGGTAGCTGTACCTGTAGCTACCTGAATCCAAGCTCTGGAATTCCCTCCCGAGCCAGTTCACCACTCTCCATCGATCTGTTCCTTTAATCTGGCTCTTAAACCATCTCTGATCAGAGTTTTAGCCAACTGCCCTAATATTGTTGTGTGTAGCTTGGTGCTTAATTTTGGGCAGAAGTTTATTGTTCACCTCTGCAGGTTGTCATAGTGAGATGGGGTGGGGGGAGGGTGCTGTAAATTTCCTAGAGGGCCTGCTCACTGCTCCCCTGTCCCCCCCCCGACTTCTCTGCAATTAGAGCCACCCACCTTTACCCCAGTGAGGCCCTTAATTGACCAAAAACCCAGTGAGGCCCTTAACTGACTAATTAATGGTCATTTCCTACTTGACCTCAATTTTTAGGCTTGCAGGAGGAGTTAATGGAGAGGATATTCCTTGAAAGTGACCCAGGTCAATGAGAAGCAGATGGGCACTTCCATCAAAAAGCCCCCTTTCGACAGCAACCACATCCCCCAGAACACTCCAGCATCCCTGGCTGCTCCATCCTTCCCATTCCCCAGCAAGACTTTCTCCCATCTCCCATCTCCCATTGACCCTCTTGGGTGTCACCTCCTCTCCCCATCCTAAGACCTTGTCCTTACCTGGACCTGAGAGCTGGCACTCTGTGGACTGTTTGTAGTGCCAAGCCAAGCTGGTGCAGTCTCGGGGACTCGTGCAACAAAGTGCATCCCACCACCCAATTATCTGATACTTCTTTGAGCTGGGACTTACTCTCAAGTGAGGGAGCGGAAATCCCTTTTTCATCCAATTCCCAATCCCTGAAGCATTCACACTCTATCAGTTTGATGCATTCCTCTCCAGTTCATTGTTGGTATTCAGAAAACACCACCATCCTATAATTCATGCTGGAGGTTTTTTTTTCCATTCCTAAGAAGCACTTTGAGATGTTTTATTACATTAAAGGTGCTATGTAAATGCAAATTGTTCTTGATGAATTGATTCTTGAGATTTTAAAGGTTGTGGGATTAGACTTGGTGAGTTTGTTTGTTGATGTCAACGATACAGATTTTCAGTAATTAAAAAGAAAAAGAGCTGAAAAATCTCAGCACATCTTGCAAAGAAGACTTATAAGACTTGAAATGTTGCCTGTCCTCAGTTTCTGTCTCCTCAGACCTGCTGAGTTTCTCCAACACCTCTATCTTTATTTCAGATGTCCAGCATTAATATTTTAAAAACATTTAAAGCACCAGCAGTATTTTACTTTGATTCATAGATGGCAAGACCTGTTATAGCTTGTTATAATTTGTTTGGTCTCCAGGTAATACCTTCCAGGTCTGTCATTCCCTGATTGAATTTTGCAAGGAAAATCCATTCTTGGTCGCAGAAAGACCTACTCTGATAAGCTGAGGTGTGAACTTAGTAAGTAGTGCATTCAACTTGAAGGCAAACATCATAGAATCAATTTCCACTCTAGAGTTTCATGCATATTTCCTGTGCTGCCAAGCCCAGTGCTGGTACTGAGGGAGTACTGCATTGTCATAGGTGCCAACTTGCAAAAGAGGTATTAAACCAAGTCCTCTCTGCCCTCTGATGTTGACATTAAAGATCCTATGATCACTGTTACAAAGGACAGCAAAGACATTCGAACAGAGACACCTAGGAATTCAGGTACACAGTTCCTTGAAAGTTGCATCACAGGCAGACAGGATGGTAAAAAAGGCATTTGTCACACTTACCTTAATTGGTGAGTGCATTCAGTATAGGAGTTGGGACATCATGTTGCGGTGTACAGAAAACTGGTGAGGCCATTTTTAGAGTACTGTGTACATTTCTGGTCACCCCACTATAGGAAGGAGATTACTAAATTGGAGAGGGTGCAAGGTAGATTTTCTAGGATCTTACCGGGACTGGAGGGATTGAGTTATAAGGAGAAGCTGGATAGGCTGGGAATTTTTTCATTGGAGTGTAGGAGGTTGAGGGGTGACCTTATAGAAATTTATAAAATGAAGGGCATAGAGAAGATGAATTGCAAAGGGAAGATCAAAACTAAAGGGCATAATTTTAAGGTTAGGGAGAAAGATTTAAAAGGGAACTGAGGGGCAACTTTTTCTCAAAAGGTGGTTCGCATGTGGAATGAACTGCAGAGGAAGTGGTAGGTGCAGGTATAGTTACAACGTTAAAAAGACAATTGGTTTGGTACATGAATAGGAAAGGTTTAGAGGGATATGGACCAAACACAGGCCAATGGGACTAGTTTAGTTTGGGAAACTTGGTTGGCATGGACAAGTTGGACTGAAGGGTCTGTTTCCATGCTGTATGACTCTATGTCTTTACCTAGAAAAAAGGAATGAGATTGTTGGCTTGCTGGCCGAGCTGATTGGTTATCACACAGACATTTCATCACGATGATGGATAGTGTCATCAGAACGGCCTCCAATGGAGTGGTGTTGTTCTATTCTGCTTGGACTTTATATGATCCAGTCTGTTAAGTTGGGTTGTGACATTTCCGGTCCATTTTTTTTAGCATTGGTCAGTATATAGGGTCTAATTCCATATGTTTGTTGATTGCATTACGAGTTGAAAACCAGGCCTCTAGGAATTCCCATGCATGTCTGTGATTGGCTTGAGCTAGGTTGGTCACGTTGTCCCTGTTAAATTGGTGGCCTTCATTGTCCAACTGCACTGAGATGAGGGAAAGTTCGTCGTGTAGTTTTGCTGCTAGCTGGTGCTCATGTATCCTGATGGTTAGTTTCCTTCCGGTCTGGCCGATGTAATGTTTCTTGCAGTCATTGCAAAGTATTTTGTAAATTACTTTGGTCCTGCATGTCTTGGGTATGGGGTCTTTGGTCCTTGTGAGTGTTTGTCTTAGTGTGCCTCTAGGTTTGTGTGCTACCGTGATTCCTAGTGGTCATGGGAGTCTCGTTGTCAGTTCTGATATGTTCTTGACTAGTGTAGTGTGGCCAGCGTACTGGGGTGTACTGTGACCTCTTGGCATTTTCCATCTAGTAGGCACCTGCGGATGAAGATGTTAGGGTATCCATTGTTAGCAAATACCTTGTATGAGTGCTCCTCCTCCTTCTTGCATAGTTCTGGCATGTTGCAATGTGTTGTGGCTCATCTGAATAATGCCCTAACACAGCTTTGTTTGTGGACTCTGGGTGATTGCTGTGGATTTGGTCAGTGTGGGTTGCCTTCCTATATACTGTGGTTTGGAACTCCCCGTTGGTCATTCGTTCTACCCTGATGTCCAGGAACAGAAATTGATTGTTGTCTTCCTCTTCTCTTGTAAATTTGATCCTGGTGAAAACGTTGTTGACGAGATGGTGTGTTTCTTCTAACTTGGTGTGTTTAATTATGACAGATGTGTCATCCACATATTGGATCCACAGTTGTGGCTGTATGAGGGGGAGGGCAATGGGTTCCAGTCTTTACATGACAGCCTCTGCAATAAGTTCTGAGATGGGTGACCCCATAGGTGTGCCATTAATTTATTTGTATATTTGGCTATTAAAGATGAAGTGTGTGATGAGACATAGGTCCAGTAGTCTGAATATGTTGTCCTTACTGATGGAGCTGTTTAGAGTCTGTGTTCCTGCTGTATCCAGTAATGTGGCAAGTGTTTCTTTGGCTTAGTGCTATGTTAATGGATGTGAATAGCGCTGTGACATCAAAGGATACCATAATCTGGTTGTTGTTGATTTTAATGTTCTTGAGCTTGTTAAGGAATTCCTGGGTTGAGTGGATGGAGTGGGGTGACCCGTCAACTGGGTGTTTCAGTCTCTGTTATAGGTCCCTGGCCAGGTTGTGTGTAGATGTGCCTGTATGGGAGACAATGGGTCTGAGGGGGTGTCTGGTTTGTGTACTTTGGGTAGTCCAAAGAAGCCTTCTGGTATCATTTACAAGTCAAAAACTGAAAAAACTGCAGATGCTGTGAATCAGGAACAAAAACAAAGTTTTGAGTCCAGTGACCCTTCTTTCACAGATGCCGCCACACCTGCTGAGCTGTTCCAGCAACTTTGCTTTTGTTTTTTGTTCATTTTCACGTAGTCTGTCTTGATTATTTCTCCTGCATTTTTTAGTCTCTTCATTGTTTGAGTGATCCTGTTTGCTAGCTGCAGTGTTGGGTCTATTCCCACCTGTTGGTAAGTGTGTATATCTGCAAGCAATGCCTGTGTTTTCTCAGTGTAGTCCTGTTTGTTCATAATGACAGTCATGCACTCTTTGTTCGCTGGTAGGATTATGATGTTCCTGTCTTTCTTTAGTCCATCGAGTGCTTTTCTCTCTGATGTGTTGATGGTGTCCCATTCATTCCTCCAGTTCAGTGTAGGGACTTTAGTTTGTTGTATGGCTTGTTGTGTTTCGTCCATGAGTCCATTAACTTTTAGTGTAGTTTCCAGAGTGACCATGAAGTCTGCTCTGTTTGCGTCCCTCTGGTTATAGTTTGGACCGCGTATTAGAACAGCTTTCTCGGTTTCTGTAAGTGGTCTGCTGGATGGGTTTCTTATCCATGAGTCTGGTTTTTTTGTTGTCCTTGTCTTTGTGGTGGATCAGTTTGGTCCGTTTCTACTGTAGAGCGTGTTTCTTCTTTGTTCTGGTCCTGTGTTGTGTGATGGTGAGGGCCTGTTCCAGGGTTGTAGCCCATTGCTGGTCGGTAGGATTTTGGTATAATGATTTTTAGCGCAAAATTTCTCGCTTGTACTTGTAGAGTTGGTTATGGGCATCATTGATCATTACCCGTAGCATTCTCTGGCCATTTTGTTCAGCGGTTTTGGAAGCTTGTCAGTTGTTGAGTGGAGGTTTGTACTTAACACTGTGGGACAATACCTGCATCCTGAGGCATTCCTGGAGAAAGTGAAGTTGTTCGCAGGTAGCACTCAGTCAGTTGGTAAAGGTTTCCATTGTTGGGCTACTTTGAGCGTGTTGCGCCCATAGGTGTTTAAGGTTCTTGTAAAGATTTGTAGCTCAGGTTGTGGATGAGGATGTTGGCTTGCTCGCTGAGCTGGTTGGTTATCGTACAGACATTTCATCACCATGCTAGGTGACATTATCAGTGCACCATCCAATGAAGCAATGTTGTTCTACTCCACTTCGAATTTTTATGATCCTGTCTGTTAAGTTGGGTTGTGTCATTTCTGGTTCTTTATTGCATGGGTTTGTGTATGGGGTCTAATTCCACATGTCTGAGATTGCATTACAGGTTGAAAAACAGTACTCTAGGAATTCCCATGAGGGTCCGCAGTTGGCTTAAGCTAGGATGGTCATAATACGCATTACGTGTACATAACACATATACAAACCCACGCAGAAAAGAACCCAAAATGACACAATCCAACTTAACAGACCAGATCATATAAATTCCAAGAGGAATAGAACAACATCGCTTCAACAGAGGCCGCACTGATGACGTTACCTAGCGTGATGACAAAACGTTTGTACGATAACCAACCAGCTCGGCGAGCAAGCCAACAACCTCACCCACAATCCAAGCTATAAATCTTCACAACAACCTTTTAAAAAAGGAATGGCTACCAACTCATTGCTGTTTGAGGGAGCTTGCTATGCATAAACAGGTTACTGCATTTCCAATCCTACCAAAAGGACTACACTTGAATAAAAAAGTATCTCGTTGTTACTGAGACAAGTTGTGAAATATAGAAATTTTGAAAGTCATGTCAGAAATGCAAACTCTTTCTTCAATGTTCAGCATTTCTGAAATGCTTATATGTGACCTCCGGTATGTACATGTCCAACAGTATCTCATTTTCTGCCTGCATGTGGCAAACCTTCATAGAAGAATCATTGTCAGTAACAATAGCGTATAAATTTAGCGAAGTCTGTTGGTCTCAGTCTGAAGCACAAAGCAATTAATTCATTCGGTACTGTGGACATGATTTCTGATCTGAAATAAAACCTTAATATCCCAAAATATCCCCTGTATATATTCTAGCCACTCTCAACCCTATCAGGATGCAAGGGGTACTTGTGTGGTCTAGTTAGAACACATTGGGACTAGAGTGGCTTTTCCATAAGACCATAAGATATAGGAGTAGAATTAAGCCATTCAGCCCATTGTCTACTCAGCATTCAATCATGGCTGATATGTTTCTCAACCCCATTATCCAGCTTCTCTCTATAACCCTTGATCTGCTTATTCATCAAGAATCTACCTCTGTCTTAAAGACACCCAACAACTTGGCCTCCACAGCCTTCTGCGACAATGAGTTCCACAGATTCACTACCCTCTGGCTGAAAAAATTTGTCTTCATCTCAGTTCTAAATGGTCGTCCCTTCATTCTGAGGCTGTGCCCTTGGGTCCCAGTCTCTCCTACTAATGGAGACATTTCACCACACTAATCTATCCAGACCTCTCCGTATTCTGTAAGTTTCAATGAGATTTCCCCTCGTCCTTCTAAATTCAATCAAGTACAGAGTCCTCAGCTGCTTCTCAGATGACAAACCTTTCATCCCCAGGATCATTCTTGTAAACCTAGTCTGACTCTTTCCAACACCAGACATCCTTCCTTAGACACAGGACTCAAAACTGCACACAATGTTCTAAATGCTGTCTGAACAGAGTCTTGTACAGCCTCAGCAGTACATTTCTGCTCTTGTATTCTAGTCCTCTTAAAATGAATGCTAACATTGTATTTGTCCTCCTAACTGCCCACTGAACCTACATGTTACCCTTAAGAAAATCCTGAACCAGGATGTTTAAGTCTGTTTGTACTTCAGATTTCTGATGACTTTTCCTGTTTCGAAAATAGTCTATGCCTCTTCTTCCTACCAAAGTGCATAACCTCACACTTTCCCGCATTGTATTCCATCTGCCACTCCTTTACCCACTCTCCTTGTCTGTCCAAGTCCTCCTGCAGCCTCCCTGCTTCCTTAACATTACCTATCCTTGCACCTATCTTTGTCTCATCTGCAAACGTGTCAACAATGCCTTTGTCCAAATCATTAATGTATAACATGAATAGTTGTGGTCCCAACATGGATCCCTGTGGAACTTGACTAGTCACTGGCTGCCATCCTGTAAAAGACACCTTTATCCCCACTTCTGCCTTCAGACTGTCAGCCAATCCTCTATCAATCCCAGTACCTTGCCCCTAACACCATGGACTCTTATCTTATTTAACAGCCTTCAGCACCTTGTCAAAGGATTTCTAGAAACCCAATTAGACTATGTCCACTGGCTCTCCTTTGTCTAACTGGCTCACTACCTCTTCAAAGAATCCTAACAGACTTGTCATGCATGACGAAGCTGTGCTGCCCTATTTTACCAAGCACTTCCAAATACTCAATTTGGTGATGTGTAGTGAGGCAGACTTGATTAGGGAGATTAAGGTGAAGGAACTCCCTAGGACGCAGAGACCATAATATGATAGAATTCACCCTGCAGTTTGAGACGGAGAAGCTGGAATCAGATGTAACAGTATTACAATTCAGTAAAGGTAACTGCAAATACATGAGGGAGGATCTGGCCAGAGGTGATGAACCGGGAGTTGGTGTTTAGTATTTCTGACATCTTCCCTCAATTTTGACACAACAGAGAGGCTCTTCATGAGAATAGTGTGATCAGGTGCTCAAGGCATCACTGCAAAGTCATCTACAGGTGATTCAGCTTTCTCCGGCTACTGGAATCCATTGTACGTGAATGTGAGAGTAAGGTTGTTCCAGAGTGACTCCCCCTCACTCTAATCTATTTTGCAATTCATTTGTTATACTAAGTAATCAATGCCAAAACTCAAGTTAACACAGACATTAACATTTAGAAACTCAGCAGGTCTGGCAGCATTTGTAGAGAGAAAGCAAAGTTAATGCTTCAAGTCTAGTGACCTGCTGAGTTTCTCCAGTAAATTCTATTTTTGTTTCAAATCTTCAGTATCCTCAGTTCTTTGTTTTATTAATTTAGATGTGGAGAATCCATGATTGCTATTCCATTTACAAAGGGATTTTATGAGCCATTAATGTTTGAAAACTATTGTGTTAGATTCCACCTTAGCCTTCTAAGCTCAGGGCAATAACGCAAGCCGTCCAGACAGATTGATGCTTTGAGGCATCTACATCCTCATAAACACTGAGACTGCCTACTTCCAGCATTGCCCGTCTTCATCTTTGCTTCAGCTTGTCTGTTAGTTCTGGTCTTGTCTATTCCAATGCTGTTCTGACTGCCTTCCATCGCCCCTAAACTTTACTTTGTCTAATTGCTGTTCATACATAACTGATGCCAAGACCCCATTACCACATCACCACCTTGTGCTCACTGACCTGCAGTGATTCGCAGAGCAATACCACCTCAATTTTAAAATTCCCATTTTTGGTTTCAAATCTCTCCATGGCTTTGCCCTTCCTGATCTCTCTAACCACACCCTAGCCCAACAGCCCTTCAAGATCACAAGGCATGGGGCTGGATGCACGCAGCAGGCCAAGCAGCATCATAGGAGCAGGAAAACTTGACGTTTCGGGCCTAGACCCTTCATCAGAAATCGGTTTAGGCCCGAAACATCAAGTTTTCCTGCTCCTATGATGCTGCTTGGCCTGCTGTGTGCATCCAGCCCCACGCCTTGTTATCTCAGATTCTCCAGCATCTGCAGTACCTTTTATCTCGGAGCCCTTCAAGATCTCTGCACTCCTCTAACATTGGCCTCTTATGGCATCCTTTATTTTAGTCACTCCACCATTGGGTAGGTGTTCCTTCTGAAGCTGACATTCCAGCTTTGGAATCCCTTTCCTAAAGTTCACCACCTTCTTACCTTTCATTTAGACTCACTTTAAAATGTGACCAAGCTTTTGGACGTGCAATCTAATGAGGTTCAATGTCCAATTTTGTTTGATGTTGGTGCCATGAAGGGTCAAAGATCTGACGCAGTTAACTCTATTTCTCCCTCCACAGATGCTGCCAGACCTGCTGAGTATTTCCAGCAATTTCTGTTTCAATGTGTGAAATATTTTTTACACAAGCAGAGGAATGGGCCCAAAAAGGATGCCCTTCATTCCAAGCGGTCCTTTCTGGTTAATTTGAAGTTGTTGAGTCATCACCCTGGCTGCTGCTCAGGTCCTGATTTCAATCAAAACCTTTCCTGAAGCATTGTGTTTATTTGTTCGGTTCATCAATCATTGACTGTTAGAGCAAATATTTGCACAACTCTATTGAAACTGGTCACTGCCACTTTAATTGAATCAAACAAATGGGCAATGCTAATATGTATTTACATAGAAAGGATGATAATTGGCCCTGTGTCAACATTCATTTGGCCTTTTTGTCCAAGTACAAATTTCAACCCTTGATGCTACTCATAAAATTTCATGACTGGACCACAGGGACCCAACAATACTGGTAAATCATTCAGGAGTAGAAGCAAGAGGTACTTATTCATAAACAGGGCCATTTAAATCAAAAACACTCATGCAAACTGGGTGGTGGATGCTGGGAGTCAGGAACAGCTTTCAACACTAAGCTCACCAGACTGTTGCTGGATAAGTGCATTGAAGAATTTGGAATTAGGATGATTAAATGAAGTTACAGTGCAGGTCACCCATGATGCCATTCAATGACAGAACAAGTCTGATTGTGGATTGACAGAAGAGGGCTGAATGGCCTTTTCCTGTTCCTATGTTCCATGGTATCCATGCAATCACTAGTCTGGAATACTGAGGCCCAGACATTGAATAAGACACAAAGCTAACTTCAATTTCAGAATGAAAGAACATCCTGATCTAAGGTATATTCAGAAAACCTCTCATCACCTCATAAGAGAAATATTTATTAAAAGTCTAAATTTGCAAAAAAGATGGGGCTGAGGAATCATGCAGACCAATTAACACCCAAATTATCAGAAACACTATTTAGCAAGGATCGCAAGAGAAAATACTTACACACAAAAATATTCAACTTGTCGTAACTGAATGTGAAATAATCAAGGAATATCTGCTAGAGTTTACAGATTGGAAGGAGCAGCAGTTGGCAAAGAAAGGTCTGAAGAAAATCTTTCTTGTGTTCTTATAACAGTCTTGCAGAGTGATAGTGTAACAAACATCACTGCGACGTTTGTGTGTGGCACTCCATGACGCAAGTGATCTCCTCCTGGAGCAAGAGTTTCCAAAGCATTCTGCCCATTCTGCCGTACGAGTGCTCCTTCTAGTACAGACCAGTCCTAGCAGTACACAAGGAAGAGCTTAAAGGATAACTAGTTGCAGAATGTTCCAGTTCTTATCACAACTGCATTATCTATTTGTCTTAGCTGATAGTCAAAGGGTCTGTTAATGTTCAAAAGCTGTCAGGGTTCACAGCATGACAGTGGAATCTCTGAACAGTTCACAAGCATGAATCCTTCAGACCATGCCAGAAATCACAGTGAACACAAACTCAGATTTGGACAACAAGCTGAATTTTTTTTTAAAAAATTTCTTATACAGGATGTGGATCTTACTGTTAAGGCCAGCATTTGCTGCCCATCTCCTGTGGCCATTGAACTAATTAGCTAGGCCATTTCAGAGGACAATTAACAGTAAACCACTGTGGGTCTGGAGTCACATAGAGGCCAGACCAGGTAAGGAGGGCAGATTTCCTTCCCTGAAAGACATTAGTGTGGCAGATGGGATTTTTTTGGACAAACAACATTAGTCTCAGGGTCACCATTGGGCCAGCTATTAACTCCAGATTTTTATTGAGTTCAAATTTCACCATCTGCTGTGGTGGATTTCATAATCACGTCCAGAGAAAACATTACATTGCTTCTCAAACAGGCAAAGATTCATTACAGCCCCACATAATGATGTAAGGAGATTTTATAAAGGAATAACCTGCATTATACAGTGTCATTCACAGCCTTGAGGCATTCTAAGGAACTTTACAGTCAAGTGAACATTTTTGAGCAGTGGTCGTTGTTGTAACAGCTGGAATAGGGCTGCCAATTCCTGAACAAAATCTGTCACTATAAGGCATCAGATGTGTAGACAACCTGTCATGGTGAAGTTAGGAATTGGTGTCCAGGGGATCAATATTATTAATGATGGTGTGAGATGTAATATTGTCGTAACTAGATAGCAGGGCCGTTGATTTAACATTTCACCCATAGTTTGGCCTCTGAAGATTCAGCCTGTGAGATATGCTGAAATCAGAAAACGCCTCCTCTTATTAAGGGTTATAGAAAATTGGAACAATTTGCCTGAAAGAAGAACACTAATGCTGGAGGATTAATTAGAACTGTCAAAACACAGATTGGTTGTTTTCTTTTGTTGTGCTGAGCAATATGGAAAAGTCAAAGGGGGTTGGCTATTGCAATTGGCTAGACAACTGGTTTGCAATGCAGAGTGACGCCAACCACCTGGTTTATTTCCTGCACCTCTCCCCTTGCCTCAGGCATAGTGACCCTCAGGTTAACTTACCACTAGTCATCTCTCTCTAATGAGAATTTAGCCCTATGATCTGGTTGGACCATGCTAACTTTACCTTTACCTGTGGGAAAGTCAGAAATAAGTTAAATTGAGGGATCGATTAACCATTCAAATTGAATCATGGAACAGGCTTGAGGGGCTGTGTGTCTACTTCTGTTCCTCAAATCCTCTTGCTCTGCAATATCTAGAGTGAGGTTTGAGACAATGGCCTTCTAACTAGTCATGAGAGTCATCAGTAGCTCATCCTGACCTACTGGGTGTGAGTTTGCCTCCAATTGGGTTTTTCAGATGCATCAATGCTGCGTTATTTCCCTTAATTTAAGAAAATGATGTGGATGTTGCAAGTTTGAAAAATCTAAAAGGTATTTATTACAACTGATATTACATACAAACGTTGCATTCCTCAGGCACATAAGTATCTGAGCTAATATTAAGCTAATAGTTTACTGCAGGGGAGCATACCTCCATGCTTCAAATAACCCAAGGTAAGATGAAGTCCGAGATCCTAACACCCTCAGGTCACATGCTATGATACATTGCTGATTTCATGAGTATGTCTCTTAAAGTTATAATAACACATTGATATGAGACAAAACACAAGATACTTAAGTCTTAAAGTTCTGCTATGGGACACTAGTGACTGCATCATTTCTTATCTCTGTAACATCCTTCAATTCTTATAGCCCTCCCCAGCTCTGTAAACTCCCCCAATCTCTGTTTCCTCTCTATTTTGATAACCTTCTCCACCTGCTCCAACCAACTCTATCTCTGTAACATCCTCCAGCACTTATTATCCACCATGTCACTGGCACCTCCTCCAATCCATCGAACCCTCATCATCGCTGTAACTTCCCCCAGACCGTTCAAATCTCTCTATCTCTGTAAATTCCTCCAGCCTCTGCCGTCCTTATCTTTGTAATATACTCCCACCCTACTATCCTCCCTATCTCTGTAACCTCTTCCAGTACTTACACATTTACTTATCAGTTCAACCTCCTTTAGCCCTTATGTTACCTGCATTACTGCCTTCAGCCCCTCTAACCATCCTTATCTCTGTAATCTTCTTCAGCCCCAATGCTTCTCCATACCATTGTTAAATCCTTTAGGTCCTACAAACCTCTACCTAAACTCCACTAGCTCCCATATCGTATCTATCCTTGCAATCTCCTTCAGCCCCTACAATAGTGTCCTATCTCTGTAACTACATCCAGTTCCTACATTCCACTCTATCTCTGCAACCTCCTTCAACCCCCTACCCTCCACCCTACCTCTGCAACCTGCTCCAAACCCTACACCACCCTATTTCTGTAACTCCTCCAATCCCACATCTTCGCCTAGCTCACTAACCTCCTCTAGCCCGTGAAAATCTCTTTATCCCTGTAACCTCCTTTATCCTCTCCAGCCTTCCTTATATCTGTGACTCCCCCAGACCCATGAACTCCCTATCTGCACAACCTCTGCTAGCTGCTATGCCATTATATTTCTGTAATCTCCTTCATCTACCAAACGCTTCCCTATTTCAATAACGTCCCACAGCCCTTACACTCCTCCTTATCTCTGTAACTTCTCCCAGTCCTGACACTCCGCCCTGTACCTATAACTTCCTCCACCTTCTGAACACCCTCCAGTCTGTTCTTTTGCGCCTCCCCGACTATCATTGCTCTGCCATTTATTACAGGGCCTTCCCATGCTTTGGGCCTAAGTTCTGGAATTCCTTGCATAAAACTCAATATTCTTCTAGTCCTATGACAATGAGGAGACAGTGGCCCAGTAATCCAGAGCCCCAGGCTAATGTTCTGGGGCCGTGGGTTTGAATCCCACTATAGCAATCTAATAAACCTGGTATTAAATAAAAACTAGTTTAATAATGACCAGGTAATTACTTTTAGTTGGTGACTATCAACTGTCATTGATTGTTGTAAAAGGCCTATCTGATTCACTAGTGCCCTTTAGTGAAGGAAATCTGCCATCCTTATCTGGCCTAAATGTGGTTGACTCTAAGTGCATGGATATCGCAACTCAAAATGTTTAGCAACAACAACAAGGGAGTAGGTTAATAATATTAAAGCATCAACGCTATTAACCTGGACTACACACTAAATGACCTGGCTTATAGTTAATTGTTATACAATTCAAATATCTTGTGATGAACTTTGTCCACTTGCAGTGAGGTATGAATATCCTGTTAACGCTGCAGATTTTTGACTCCCAGACCATTGTTGAGTAAATCAGGTTTAAAACAGGAGAAGTTGATGAGGTTCAGCACTCTTTTGATTAATCTGAATGGAAATGTATTGTGTGACTGAGGAATAAGATTACTTCTGAATATTACTTCAGAAATAAATGATTTAGGATCAACAAAATAGGGTTTGATATCACATCTCTTAATTTTTGTTAAGCAAGTTTGACATTGTACCCCCTGCTCTGTTTGTTCATTGTGGTCTATGCACGCTCTGGTCATGACATGACAGAGTGAAAATTTTTGCTGTGGAGAATCAAATACCTCTAGTCAGATAGCCAGTACTATTATCAGTAACATGGAGGTTAGCTGTGCTTTGGCCTATTCACCATTGAAACACTCATCCACTTAATTATTAATTACCTCAAGACATGACGATTCCACTGCTCTTCCAGTCACCAGCCACCAACATTCAAGGGACTCAATTTAAAAATAAGGAGCACATCATTTATGACCATGATGAAGAGAAACCTTTTTACTCAGAGGGTTGTAAATCTTTGCAATTCTCTACACCAGAGGGTTTTCAGTATGTTTAAAGTCAAGATTGGTACACATTAATAGATTCTGATTACAAATGACAGGAAGTGTTTTGGGGATGGTAAAAGTCAGTGAAGTGTTTGATCAGCCTTGATCATAGAACATAGAACAGTACAGCACAGCACAGGCCCTTCGGCCCACGATGTTTTGCCGAACTTTTACCCTAACCCTAAGGTCTATCTAACCTCCACTCCTACCTTATACGATCATCCATTGCCTATCTAATAGCTGCTTAAATGCCCCTAATGAGGCCGAATCCACTACCCTCTCCGGCAATGCAGTCCACGCTCCCACCACTCTCTGAGTAAAGAATTTATCTCTGACATCTCCCCTATATCTACCTCCACTCACTTTAAAACGATGCTCCTTTGTAATAGATACCTCCACCCTACGACAAAGTCACTGGCTGTCCACTCTATCTATACCTCTGATCATTTTGTACACCTCAATCAAGTCACTTCTCATTTTTCGTCGTTCTAAAGAGAAAAGCCCGAGCTCTCTCAATCTTTCCTCGTAAGGCCTTCCCTCCATTCCAGGCAACATCCTGGTAAATCTCCTCTGCACCTTTTCCAACACTTCCACATCTTTCCTGTAATGAGGCAACCAGAACTGGACACAATATTCCAGATGTGGCCGAACCAGGCTTTTGTAGAGCTGGAGCATAACTTCATGTCTGTTGAACTCAATCCCTGTATTAATGAAAGCTAACACACCATACGCCTTCTTAACAACTCTGTCCACCTGGGTGGCAGCTTTCAGGGAACTGTGGGCATGAACCCCAAGATCCCTCTGCTTCTCCACACTGCCAAGAATCTTTCCCTTAACCCTGTATTCTGCTTTCAAGTTTGTCCTTCCAAAAGGAATCACCTCATGCTTTTCAGGGTTAAACTCCATCTGCCACTTCTCAACCCAGCTCTGCATCCTATCAATGTCCCTTTGTAACCTAGAACAGCCCTCCGCACTATCCACAACTCAACCCACCTTTGTATCGTCTGCGAACTTACTAATCCACCCTTCCATTCCTACATCCAAATCATTTACAAAAATCACAAATAGAAGAAGACCCAAAACAGATCCTTGTGGTACACCACTTGTAACTGAGCACCATGTTGAATATTTTCCATCCACTACCACCCTTTGTCTTCTAAGGGTCAGCCAATTCTGAATCCAATCTGCCACATTTCCCTCTATCCCATGCCTCCTTACTTTCTGCATGAGCCTACCATGGGGAATCTTATCAAATGCCTTACTTAAATCCATGTATACTACATCCACTGCTCTGCGTTTATCCATGTGTTTGGTCACCTCTTCAAAGAATTCAATAAGGTTTGCGAGGCATGATATACCCCTCACAAATCCATGCTGACTATCACGAATCAAACTGTGCCTATCCAATTGATCATAAATCCTAAGTCTCAGAGCCCTTTCCAATAACTTGCCCACCACTGACATAAGGCTAACTGACCTGTAATTTCCGGTGTTATCCCCACTCCCTTTTTTGAACAAGGGAATGACGTTTCCCTCACTCCAACCTTCTGGCACTATACCCGTGGACAGTGAGAATGAAAAGATCATCACCAAAGGCCATGCGATCTCTTCCCTCACTTCCCATAGAATCCTTGGATAAATCCCATCAGGCCCAGGGGCTTATCTATCTTCAAGTTCCTCAAAATTCCTAGTACATCTTCCTTACCAACATCAACCTCTTCTAGCCTACCAGCCTGTTTCACACTGTCCTCCTCTACAATTAGGTCCCTCTTAGTTGTGAATACTGAAGAAAAGTATTCATTAAGGACCTCTCCTATCTCTTTAGGCTCCGTGCACAAATTCCCTTTACAATCCTTGACCGGCACTGTCCTTCCTCTGGTCATTCTCTTGTTCCTCATGTATGTGTAAAAAGGCTTGGAGTTTTCCTTGATCCTATCTGCCAAGGTTTTCTCATGCCCCTTTATAGCTCTCCTAAGCCCTTTCTTCAGCTCCTTCCTGGCTAACTTATATCCCTCTGGAGCCTTTTCCGATCCTTGTTTCTTAAACCTTACGTAAGCATCCTTCTTCCTCTTAACCAGTCGTTCGACCTCTCTTGAGAATCAAGGCTTCCTCACTTGACCGTATTTTCCCTGCCTGCTCGGGACAAACATATTGAGCACACACAGTATACATTCCTTAAACAATCTCCACATTTCAATAGTGCTCTTCCCTGACAGCATCTGTTCCCATTTTTTGTTACCCAGTTCTTGCCTAATAGAATTATAATTACCCTTCCCCCAGTTATAAACCTTACCCTGTTGTATGTACCTATCCTTATCCATGACTAATGTAAAAGTAACAGAGTTATGATCGCTACTGCCAAAATGCTCTCCTACCAACAGGCCTAACACTTGGTCTGGTTCATTTCCAAGCACCAAATCCAAAGTGGCCTCTCCTCGTGTTCAATATTAAACAGTGGAGCAGGTTCCGTAGACTGAATGGTCTACTCCCATTCCTATGTTGAAATGTTTGCCCAAAACTTTAATCCAACCAACAAACCCTGTTCACCCTTCATGTTTGGCCTTGCTATCATTGCTTTCCAACTTTTCAACATCTCACTTTTAAAATTCTTATCTGTCTGCTTAAGTTCCTACAAATTGCCACTTCCCTTTCCATTTCTATGCTGCATTGTGGCTGTGTATGAATGTTTCATTGTTACATTGCTGAAGCAGTTCATGCCCATCTGCTGCAAGATCTGGACAACATCCAGGCTTGGGTGATAGGTATCAAGTAACATTCACACCACATAAATGCCAAACAATGACCACCTCCAACAGGACAGAATCCCTTAACATTGAATCGCATTACCATTAATAACCTTCCCTAACATCAACACCCTGCAGCATTATATTGACCAAAAATGGAATTGTACCAACCATACAAATACTGTGGCTATGAAGACAGGTCAGAGGCAGGGTATTCTGCAGTGAGGCTTTTTTCTGTTTATTTATTCATGAAATGAGGGTGTCACTGGCTAAGCAGCATTTACTGTTCATCCCTAAATTGCCCAGAGGGCAGTTAAGAGTCAACCATATTGCTGTTGGTCTGGAGTTAAATGTAGGCAGACTAGGTAAGGATGGCAGTTTCCTTTCCTAAAGAACATTAGTGAACCAGATGGTCTTTCCTGAAAATCGACAATGGGTTCATGGTAATCATTAGACTCTCAATTCCAGAATTTTATTTATTTCAAATTCCACCATCTGCCATGGGTCCTCAAAACTTTACCTGGATCTCTGGATTAACAGCACAGTGATAATACCACTAATCCATTGCCTCCCCAGGAGTAACTCACTTCCTGTTTCCTCAGCCTGTCCACCATTTACAAGTCAGGAGTGTGATGGAAGATGGAACACTCCACTTGCCTGGATCAATGCACCTCCAAAAATGCTCAAGAAGCTCAAATTGCACCACCTTTAAGTTCCCTTCTAGTCACAATCCATCCTGACCTGGAACCATATTGCTTCTTTACTGCTGCTGGTTAAAGTCTTAGAAATCCCTCCAAAGCAGCAGTGTGGGTGGCCTTACACCACCTGGTCTACAGCAGTTCAGGTCTGCAGTGCACTACCAACTCCTCCAGGGCAATTAGGAATGGGCAATAAATGCCGGCTCACTCAGCAAGGCACATTAAGGAATAAATATAAACGGTCATACTTCTGTCTTATGAAATGAATTTCAACCTGGCTTGTTCCCCTGACCTGTGCATGTATGTTGTAGATTGGTGGTTCCAAACTGATTGTCAATTGTATTAACTATTAGTAGAGTGCATTAGATTATTTCTTGAGCACATATAAAGACACTCTTACTGACACCATGTTGAGTTTAGTGGGGTATACACTTGTCATGTTTCTTACTGTGTATAAATCTAAACTGAGTAAATATTTACTGCAGTTTCATCCTTCACTAACGGCTATCAGGTGTACAAGGCTTTGTGGTGTAGTAGGTATTGCCCCTGCCTCTAAGATAGAAGCCTTGGGCTTGAGACACCACTCCAGGACTTGATGGCCAAGAAATGTGTGTTCAAACGGTCAAACAGATTGAGGTAAGATTGGGAGAAATTTCTGAAGAATAATTATACTAGCCTTGAAATGTTCATTCTGTTTCTGTTTCCACAGATACTGCCAGGTGTTGTGTTTTTCCGGAATTCTCTTGTGTTTGGGAGATACTCCTGTTCAACCATGTGATGGAATGATGTTGGAGCCTCTAACATCACTGTCCACAGCTCTAGATGACAACATTCTTGTAAAAGTGTGTTGCCACAGAAACTCAACTCCTTGGGGGTGCCAATTGATTTAGATGGCACAGAGTTCAATCCACGTTCTGGTTGGGGGGAATTCAGGATCTGCATCCATGCCCCAACATGGGGGAGGCAATGGCATGGTGGGCCCTTGGGCAGAGAACAGAAGAAGAAAATAGCACTGATGATTGTTACTTGGAGTATCATGACCCCATCAGAAGGGGAATGCAACTCTTAAGCTCTGCTCGTGACTTTTTTATGGTAGCAAATCTCAACAATACCGTCAGGAATCTTGAGTCTGTGCCACAATATTCTGTCATTTCGCAAATTTGAACAATGGTTTCAAGCCTCTATTCAAAGTCCTATGACTTTAAGTAAACAGAAAAGTTTGGAAATGCCCAACAAGTTAGGCAACAGAAAAATGGGTTTTTGTTCTCTTTGCATGCTGCCTGGAATGTTGACTATTTCCATAATTTTCCATTTTTATTGCAAATATCCAGCAGCTGCAAAGTTTTGCTTTTATCTATAATTTTATTTTCACCAGCATGGTACACATGTTGAATATGCTCAGAGGGTAGCATCTATATTGCTAAATCAAAAAGTTATAGGTTCAAGTCCTACCTCAGAGACTTGTGCAAACAGTTCAGGATCAGAAACCAGTTAGCACTGAGGAAATGATGTGCTGTTTGGGGATAAGATGAGTGATAGAGATCTTAGAGTAAAATTGGTTTGGGGACTTTTTATTCCATGTGACAGATTATTAAAATTGTTGTTTAAATTAACATGAATGCAATTTTCCCCTCCCCTTTCCCTTATTAGCATTGCCGCATTCCCCTCATTACCAGTCTACCACTTCCCTCATTACCCACTCCCCACATTTAACCCCCCAACATCAGCCACTCTCACCTTCCCCTCATCACCACTAAACCAATTCCCTCAATAGAACACTCCCATTCTCCTCATTAACACCTCACCCATTCCCCTCATTTACCCCAAGTCCCTTCAATACATTCTCCTCCACTCCCTTATTTCCCTCAGATGCCACACATCATTTTCCCCTTCATCCACTATCCCATTGTGTATTGTGTTGGTAATTGGGAATAGCTGGAGAGTACATCCAGATCCCATTGCCTAAAGTCAGATTGGAGTGGGACTTATTACCTGGACCTGTGATAGATGGGTAGTTAAGACAGAGTTGATTTACTTCTGGGGAATGATTCCTGGATAGTCTGCTTGAAGATAAAGAGATAAAACAATTGCAAGACTAGGTTCCAGGTATTTTTTTCATTGAATACCATTCCATAGAATCCTACAGTGGGGAAGCAGGCCATTTGGCCCATTGAGTCCACACCGACCCTCCAAAGAGCATCCCACACAGATTCACCCTGCTATCCTATCCCTGCATATCCTATGGCCAATCCATCAAATCTGCATATCTTTGGACTGTGGGAGGAAACCAGAGCACCCAGAGGAAGCTCACTCAGACACAAGGAGAATGTGCAATCTCCACCCAGACATTTGCCCAAGGGATGGATTAAACCTGGGTCCCTGATGCTATGAGGCAGCAGTGCTGACCACTGAGCCACTGTGTCACCCTGCAGAGCAATGGTTAAGCAAAGTTCATTACCAGTAGTCACAGAAATACTACAAGCCAATATTAGGGCAACTAAAACTCTATTTAAAATGAGGATAATTCAAAAGAAGTATTCTGCAAATTTTTGTTAATTAGGTTTCAGGAAGCCAGTCCACAATTAAGTAAGACAGTTCACACTGAAGCAGAGGCTGAAAGAATTCTGGTGTGATACGTGGAGTTCTGATGATGAAATGGAAACATTTTCATAGACTTGTGGACAGAGAGTGGACTGTTGTTCATCAAATAATCGTACAACCCAGATATTGTAATAAGGTGTCACGAGTAGCTCATGAAATTCCTACGCAGGACAGATAGGAATATAGAAAATGCAGGCATCAATAAATATGACCAAGACTTCATAAAGATGCAGTGTAATTCTGTAAGATATGTTATACTTGCCAGGTGGTAGGAAAACTTCAATTCAGCAAACATTTTTTATTACCTGGCACCTTTGGGACCAGGAATGTGCTGGTTGATCAAATATTTAGGATAATCAAGTGGTATACATAACCAGAGTAAACACTGAGCTAATCGAAGCTTCGAGGCATCAACATCCCTCAAAAGCCTATGTAAAAACATCAACACACCTCCAAAATCAATGTAAAAACACACAATAGGTAATAGAAAGATAATGCAGGTTGTATACACAGCAGCATCATACTTTATTTACAGTATAAATACTCAGACATCACAGATCACTACATTATTTCTGGCGGTTTATCAAGAATGCCAATTGATAAGGTTAACGCCAGTTAAAATAAGGTTTGCTGTATATAATTAAACCAGCACTTTTGACATCCACACCAGTTTTTGAAAAATTATTCAGTCCAGTGTTTGTAGATTGTGGAAAGTCATTACCAAAAACAAAAACAGGTCATCACTATATAATTAAAATTATGGATAAGACAACCCGATTCCCAGAAGCTATTCCTCTAAGGAATACGGCTAGTGTAGTGGTGGAACAATTAATTCATTCTTTTATCCATTATGGATACAGTTTGATCAGGTCTCTAATTTAATGTTTAAACTTTTCCAGGAAATCATTACCAGTTTGGGCAAAAAAAAAAATTAGGTCAACTGCATATTGTCTTATGTGGAGTTTTGCAGAGGTTTCAGAGAGTTACAGTTAAATTCTTAAAACCACATTTAAGGTTTACTGTCATGAATACCAACAGGATTGGGATGAAGCATTAGATTTCATAACTTCAAGATTTTTGTCTACTTGTTATCAGAGATTCCCAAAATAAATCTATGGGATTTAGTCCATTTGATTTGATTGATGATCGTAAGAATAGAGGCCCGATAAAATTGATTAGGGAGAAATTCTTGAAACAAGCATATGAACCCCTAATGTTAGATTGCTTGTCCATGCTTCTAGAAAGCCTCACAGGAGCATGTTTGGTGGCACAAAAGTTTCAAAAGCGAAAGTGAAAAAATGGGCAGCAAAACAGCTTGTACTAAGCAACTACAGCATTTCAAGTGGAAAATGAAGTATTGGCATTGTCTTTACATGGTGAATCTCTGAAAGGAAAATACAGTGGCTTATATAATGCAGTTAAGAGGGTTAGTAAAGTGATTTATTTGGTAAATACTCTTGATTGGATGAAGCGGAATCAGTTATATGACATAAACTTGTAGAAAAGAGGATAAGGAGGAACAAATGTGTCAGGTGGTAACAGTAGTGAAAGATGACAGAGACAATAAGAGTGTGGTGGGAAGAGAAGTAGATAGTTCTCAAACTGAAACCTCCTATAATTTGACTAGTCAATACAGAAATACTGGGACAGTTTGATACAATGTTGTCATATTTAGAGAAAGTACATATTTATTTGGAGGTTTTTGTGAGACTACTTAGGAAGCATAAGGTAATTTGTAGAGATACACCTGTAGAGGTATATTAGCTAGGCATAATGTGGATGTCGGAAAGTCAAGGCTGATAAAACATATTTACTAGCTGAGCCCAGAGAAACAAACTCAGGTGAAAACAAAGATTTGATATGTGCTGGAAAACCACTTGACTGAACCTAGTTAAATTAGTTCAAGTTCACCGGTAGTGTTAGCTCCTAAACCAGATGGACCAGATGAACCAAGTTCTGAAGAGAATATAAAATGGTAAATGCAGTCACAAAACTAGATTCATACTGTATTCCAGAATTGGAAGCCTACATTGATATGTCTTGCAATCCTCATCCCTTTTTAAGATTGATCTATTGAAGGGGTACTGGCAAATGTATTGATATCAAAGGCCAAAAATTATCTGCCTTTGTCACACCAAAATTGGTTACACAAATGAAAAGTGATGCCACTGCATTAAAGAATGCCCCAGCTACATTCCAGAGGCTTATGAATGAAATCACAGCTGACATTCAAAACTGTATTTTGTTTAGGTGATGTTCTGGTACATTGTTACAATGGGAAGAATATGTGAGATTCATAGAAGACCTGCTTAAGTAATTACTGCTTAAGTAATTACAGTTTGTTGGCTTAATAATAAATTTTGACAAAACTGAATTTGTGAAAGCAGGAGTAACTTACGTAGTGCATATTGTAGGCAATACAAGTACAATAACGCCTTGAATAGAATTATCTGTTCCTAAAACTGCAGTAAGGTTAGTTTTGCAATCATGGCATCATACAAGTTTTAGAAATGTGTGAGTTTTACCAGAAATTTGTATGCAATGTCAGTACAATTTGTTAAAAAAAATGCAAAAGTCAGCAGAATTCCAGTTCTCTTTGGCAGTCCTGATAAAAGAACCAATGTTGGCCAGCCAGGATTTTTTTCAGACCTTTAAAAATGGCAATTGATGCTAGTGGCCTGGGGGTAGGTGCAGTTTTGTTACAGGATGATGTGCTGGTAATGGAGAAGCCAATGGGGTACTTCTCTAAGAAACTAAACTAGTATCAGAAGAAGTACTCAACCATAAGAGACTTTTGGATTGTTATTGGCTCTCCAATACTTTAAAATCAATGTGCCACATAATAATAAGGAAACACGAAATTGATCATAATCCATAACCCACTGAGAATTAATTGAAAAGGTTAGAACTTGAAATGCAAGAATAGTTGGAGTTTTTTGCTTCAACTATTTAATATAACAATTATTCATATTGCTGGACCAGTCATTGTAATTGTGAACATATTGTCTTGAGTCTAAAATTTTGGAATAAGTTAAAGGTTTATGGAGTGCTAAGATTATAGAAGCAGGGGAAGGATAAATGGTTGTTAGTCTGATGTGTTATTGTTTGCATATCATATATTTTATCATTTTCATCTTATAAGGGTAGACATATGTGAAGACTACGCCTTTTAATTTTTCTGTGTTTTTAATTGTGGACTGAAGTGGCAAGAGGACTTTTTTTAAAAAAATGGATTATGGAAGGGATTAATGACATTTTGAAAGCAGGTTATTGACACTCTTAGTGCTATTTACACTGCTGTTTGTTCAAGCACTGGGAGCAGTTACTACAGATGAACTGGAGCCAGAGGCTACGTACGAAGACAGATTTGGTCAGCAACAACTAGCTGATTGGTCTGTAATATGCCAACTGGTGTTGATAATAAGGCCTACCCACCAACAACGCTGCAGTTGTCTGCCACATGGATGAACAGTTTGGCTGTGAAAAAGATAACCAGATGCCTCAGTACCTACAGAAAGCTGGGAGCTGGTATTTTTGTCTCTGCAGTGAAAACCACATAAAACCTGAAGAAAGCTAATTTATTTTCCCTCATCAGTTGCTGTTAGCTGTTGCTTTTAACCAATAAATTGGCATGGTGCCTCAGTGGTTAGCACTACTGCCTCACAACGCCAGGGAGCTGGTTTTGATTACATCCTCGGGTGACTATCTGCGTGGAGTCTGCACTTCTCCCCGTGTCTGCATGAGATTCCTCCGAGTGCTGTCATTTCCTCCCACAGTCTAAAGACTTGCAGGTTAGGTGGATTGGCCATGCTAAATTGCCCATGGAATCTGCAGGAATGGGGTGGATCCGTGTGGGATGCTCTTGGGAGTGTCGTTGTGGACTCGTTGGGCTGAATGGCCAGCTTCTACACTGTACACTCCTCTTCTAATTACTCACTGTCCCACTACCTTCATTACCCATGCCCCCCTCCCCTATTTTCCTCAATACCCACTCACCCATATGCCTCATTACACCCCCACTGCCATATCACCCCCTCCACTTCCCACATTACCCCTGTCACCAACTCTTCTTATTGTCCACTCTCCTATTCCTCCCATTATTATACACTGCACCACATGCACTCTGTGGATGTCATTCGTAACTTTACCACAAATCTGCGTGAACTCCGCTAAATGGGTCATCACTGTTTAAGCAGGGAACATTTCCTCCTCCTTGTCACCTCTGCTGCTGACTCGAAGCAGCTGGTCATAGGTGCACATTAGCACAGTCAGATCGACAGTCTCAGATCCTCACTCAAACTCTCACTGACTAACAGCTCCCCAGCTTCCGCCTTCCATAGGCTGGCTGACACACACACACGCAACACGCACGAATCAGTCGCTGGGTCGATGAGAGCCGGCTCCCCATGGAGCTGCCCCTTTAAGATGTGAAAGAGGACGTCAGTTAAATAGGGAGGATCCGAGTCGCAGAATCACCGTCGCGTTCAGATAGTTTTATCACTTGGGGTTCAGCCTCGGGGATGGGGAAGAGCAGCACGGACGGCCGATCGGGGAAGGTAAGAGACAGTGAGAGACTGTACCATCTGTACCGAGCCCGGGACACCAGTGCGTTTATTGTAACCTGCTCCTGAGAACACGCGGGACCTGGCTCATTCCTCAGGGGAACCCTAGGAACTGAGCTGCACTCAGTCTTATCAGGACGTTCTCCTCGGTTCTTACACACACACACACTTCTTTTGGCTCACAGACTTCCACCTGTTGTGAAATAATCCGGAATTTCGATAGTGCCTTTCACGTCCCAAATCACCAAGCCAATCGAGTATTTTCGTCAAGGGTTGGAACGTAACTATTGGAACGAAACGAACTTGGCAGCAAGTTTGTGCACAGCAAGCTCCCACAAACAGGAGCGCGATTCACTAAGGACAGAATGAAACAGGAACAGAAATTGCTGCAAAAGCTCCCGCGAAATCAGAGTTAACGTCTCGAGTCCAGTGACTCCACACATGCTGCCAGACCGGCCGAGCTTTTCCAGCAATTTCTGATTTACAGCATCCACAGCTCTTTCGGTTTTTATTCAGGACAGAATGCGGCTGAGGTGACTTTAGCTCCACATCAGAAATCAAACGAGGCCTCATGTCCAAACCCAAAAAGACTCTTCTACAGTGCAACACATCCTCAGCATTGACCCACCGACAGTGCAGTGCTCCCTCAGCACTGACCCTCCAGCAGTGCAGCTTTCCTTCAGCACTGACCACCCGGCGGTGCTCCCTCAGTACTATCCCTCTTCCAGTGCAGCGCTCCCTCAATACAGACTTTCGTACAGATCAGTTCTCTATCAGTGGTAACACTGTGACAGTGCGGCGCTCGCTCAGTACTGACTCTCCAACAGTGCAACATTCCCTGAATATGATATTTGTGTCCACTTTGTTATGTGTTCAAATCCCTGGAATGGGATTGCAACAAGACATTCTAATTCGGAGCCAAGGGGGTTTGAAAGTGAGATAAAAGGTACAGCAGATGCTGGAGAATCCGAGATAACAAGGTGGACGGCTGGATGAACACAGCAGGCCAAGCAGCATCATAGGAGCAGGAAAGCTTGACGTTTCGGGCCGAGAGCCTTCATCAGAAAATCAGGGTTTGAAAGTGTTGTCTACAAGAGCAGGAAATGCAGAAAAATACGCCAGTTAAAACAACTAAAAGTCTCGAGTGGGGAGCATTTACAAGAAAGAGAGGAACGCATTAATCTAACTGAATTTCAATAATCATAGATTCCCAGTCCAGAATGTTGCCAGTTATGTTCAGTCAAACGATCTTTACTCATTCTGAAGATAATCAAGGGAGATTTGGAATGATTTCTGTTCGGCTGTATAATTTTCGGTTGTAGTTCGTGGGGACCACCTGTAAATATCGATGCAGGTAACTGGGGTCAGCAGTAAATATTAACCTATTCCTGGCAGTGCAAGAAACTCAGAAACACGGTCAACTCGGTTGTATGTTAAAAAAAATCAACCAATCACTGAGAGTGTCAGTATTTATAAGGGCTCTTTGGGGTGGGCTGTCAGTATTTATAAATTTCTGACATTTATGTCCGTGTTTCAGGGGGAGTGTGACAGTACTTTTAGGGGTGTCCGGGCCGCATGTCAATATTTTCAAGGGATCTTTGGGGAATGTAGCAGTATTTACAGAGAATCGCAGAGCTAAGGTTTTTTTTTTAACAGGGGCTACCTGGGGAATGTATCAGTATTTGCCAGGAGCCTCCGGGGAATAAATCAGCATTTACTGGGTATCCTGGGGCAAGTGTCAACATTTACAGGAGATCTCTGGGACATGTGTCAGTATTTATTGACAGTACAAAGGCGTCATTGGATATCTAAATTGTTGGTTAGCATTTTCTAATTCCTTTATGAGTTGTCCGCAACCAGCTGACCAAGTTTGAAAATTTACTTTTCACAAATCCACAGAATCTCCTACAGTGTGGAAACATGCTCTTCAGCGCAACAAGTCCATAGCGACCCTCAGACCCATCCCCCTATAACCCACATCATCTACACATCCCTGAATACTACGGGGCAATTTAGCATGGCCAATCCACCTAGCCTGCAGATCTTTGAACTGTGGGAGGAAACCGGAGCACCCGGAGGAAACCCACGCAGACACGGGGAGAATGTGCAAACTCCACACAGTCAGTCGCCCGTGGTTGGGGGGATGAATTGAACCCGAGCCTCTGGCGCTGTGAAGCAGGAGTGCTAACCACTGAGCCACAGAGCCGCCTTAAATATTGCTCTGATTTTCTGTTTCTCCCATACCAAAAGTGCTGACAATGTCCACCCATGTCCACTCCTTGACCATAGGGTAAAGGTATCAGAAGTATTGCCTGTCCCGAATCTTTACCTGGATGGATAGTATTGGTGGGCAGTGGGGCTAGGAAGTGTTAATGCCTTCTGCAGAGGTCAGTCGGCAGTCTTCGGAGGGTAGGGAGGTATTTGTAGGTGGGTGGGGAAGTTCGCTTTTCTCCCTTAGCCCTGTGGTGATGACGTGTCACCATTCAGCCTGAGAAATATAACTTAATCATCGTGAACCTGGGATCAGGGAATACAGCACAGTTAACGAGAGACATTATTGGTGACATTGCACGTGTTCCATTGCCCGGCTGATCGCATTGTGCCTTTTAAATGTTAAAATGACTGCAAGGTAGATTCTGTCAATTGACAAAAGCAAGAAGGAAACAGTTGATTTGATCCATATCTGGAATATTTCAGTTTGTTTGATCTGTAGCAGCCAAGGCTGGTGAAACTACAAAATCGTGAGTCTTCAAGTATTTGGAAGACAACTTGAAGCTTCCGTCCCTTTAGTCCGTACCTTCCATTCCATTCCCGCCTTTAGTCCTCACCTCGTTTCCAATTCCCTCCCTTCAGTGTTCCCTTCTCTCCAATTCTCTCCCCTCAGTCTTACCCTCCCATCCCTTCCCTCATTCCTTCCATCTGCTCCCAGTTCATCACCTCATTCTTCAGCTTTGCTTTTAATCCTTCCCCTCATACACCCATCCTCTCCAGTTCCCATCCCTCAGTTCTCCCCTCCCTTTCCATTGCCTCATTTCATTCTTCCCCTTACCTGCCAAACTCTCCACCCAGTCCTTCCCTCCCATTCCTTCCTTCATTCCTTCTCTCTGTTCTCAGTCCCTCCCTTCTTCCCTTAGCTTTGCTTCCATTCTGTCTCCCCGCCCTTCTCATTCTCTCCCTCTCCTCCCACCCTACTGCTCATTTCTTCACCTCTATCCTCTCTCTTTCCTCATTCCTCATCTTCCCTCCCATTCCTTTCCCTCATTCCTCACCTCCTGTTCCATTGTCTCCTTTGCCTACTCTACTGTCATGTTAAAGTGCTTTTGGTAATCATGTGGTTGATGACTGATTCTCAGCGCTAGTCAGGCAGCATTTATTGCCCATCCCTAATTACCCAGAGGGCAGTTAAGAGTCAAACACATTGCTGCAAGTCTGGAGTCACATCTGGGCTAGACCAAGTATGGACAGCAATTTCCTTCCCTAAGGGACATTATCGAACCAGATGGGTTTTTCCTGACAATCGACAATGGACTCATGGTCATCATTAGATTCATTAATTCCAGATATTTATTGAATTTAAATTGCACCATCTGCCATGGCGGCTTTCAAATCTGGATCAGCAGAACATTATCTGGGTCTCTGGGTTGAGTCTCTAACTTGTGGTTTTTCACCATCTTCTTTTAGGAACTGACAGGATTGCTACTTCTGTCTGTCTTTGCAGCAGTGCTTGGCTCACTACAATTTGGTTATGGACTTGGCGTTATCAATGCACCCCAGGCGGTAAGATTTCTCATCAATGTAATTCATGGATGCCTCACCCTTGTCCTGTTGTCCTATGAAAGCAAAATTTTGCATTTCTGTGGCACCCTTCAGGACCTCAGAATGTCCAAGCGCTTTGCAACCAATGAAGTGTATTGACTGTTGAAGTGCAGTGAATGTGGTGGCCATTTCATGTTCCCACAAATGGCAATGCGTTGATGACCGGATCATCTATTTTTCATAGATTCACTGCAGTGTGGAAACAGGCCCTTCAGCCCAACAAGTCCATACCAACCCTTGGAGCATCCTGCGGTAGCCCCCCTAAGCTACACATCCCTGAACACTACGGGCAATTTAGCATGGCCAATTCGCCTAACCTGCACATTTTTGGACTGTGGGAGGAAACCGGGGCACCCGGAGGAAACCCACACAGACACAGGGAGAATGTGCAAACTCAACACAGAAAATTGTCTGAGGGTGGACTTTAAATTGATGTTTATTGAAGGATAAATATTGGCCAGGACACCAACAACAATTTCCATTTATTTGCACCTTTAATTTGATAAAACACCTTAAACTTATTCACTGGAGCTTTATCAAACTAAATTTTCAACCAAACCACCTACTAGGACAGATGATCAAACAATTGGTCACAGCAGTAGGTTTTAAAGATTGTGTTAAAACAGGAGGTAGTGAGGTTGGATGGTGAGTACGGAGAAAATTCTTTTTTTTTTCGGTTTATTCATTCACAGGATGAGGGCATTGCTGGCCAGGCAATATTTATTGCGCATCCCTAATTACCCAAAAGGCAGGTAAGAGCCAAACACACTGCTGTGGGTCTGGAGTCACATCCGGGCCAGACCAGGTATGGATAGCAACTTCCTTCCCTAAAGGACATTAGTGAACCAGATGCATTTTTCCTGACAATCGACAATGAACTCATGGTGATCATTAGACTCATTAATTCCAGATATTTATTGAATTCAAATTGCACCATCTGCCATGGCGGGATTCAAATCTGGGTCAGCAGAACATTATCTGGGTCTCTGGGCTAACAGTCCAGTGATAATACCACTGGGCCACCACCTTACTCTTATTCCAGAGCTCAGGATTCTGGTGACTGAAGGCACAGCTGCCAATGGGAAAAAAGTTAAAAGTTAGAGATAAGCAAGAGGCCAGAATTGGAAAAGATCTCAGAGGATTATGGGCTGGAGGAGATGGCAATGGTAGAGAGGTTTGTGACCAAGGACGATTTGAAAATGAGTTTGAAAAGTTTAAAATTGGGCTACTGTCCCTTGTTCTTCTTTGAGCAATGTTGTGTGATCATTTCTGGTCACCAAGAGGGAAGATGGGGTCCTCAGGTTAACAATTCAGCCAAAAGACTGCCCTATTTACAATGCAGCATTCCTTCAATTCCACATCAGATTTCGTCCTCAAGCTACAGACTCACTGAGCTACAGCTTTATTTATGAGAGATATGGGAGCATTTTTGTTACATTCATGAGGTTCCCTTGTCACACTGAAATGGAGACTGTGACCTTTGGCCATTTCCCTATATCACCTGGGGATGAAGAAAGGAATGGCAATCCCATTTGTTGTTTAGATACTGTGAAAGATGTGTGTGCAAGTTGTCTTGTTACTAATTTACTGGAAATCAGCCCACATTTTCCTGTCTTCTTATAAGTTAATTAAACATAATTGATCGGCATCAAGGCTAACACACGAACACACGTAAGAACCAAACATAGGAACAGGAGTAATTCAATCAGCCTTTCAATCCCGCTCCATCATTCAATAAGGTCATGGCTGATCCCGTTGTGATCTTGCTGCACTTTCTTGTCCACGCTCAGTAGCCATGACTCGCTTGTCTATCAAAAACTATTTAACTCAGCCTTGAGTAAATTTAAAGACCCAGCCTCCACTATCCTCTAGGGAAGGGAATTCACACTCCATTGACCCTCTGAGAAAAGTCATTTCTCCTCATCTCAGTATTAAAAGGGGCCCTCATATCCCTAAGCATTGTTGCCTAGTTTAAGTCTCCTAACCAAGAGTTTTAAACCACCTATTCTTTGAGGTGAGTTTAAAACATGTCACAGCACAATTTTTCAGACGACTAGACAGATTCTCTCTGATGCTCTGGCCAAAAGTTATCCTTCCAGCAATAACACCTAAACAGTTTACCTGATCACTATCTAATTGCTGTTTCTGGGAAACTGTTACATACAGATTGGGTGCCATATTTCCTGTATTATTACAGAGATTACATTTCCAAAAAAAAAGGTACTTGATTGGCTGTAGAATGCTTTCTTTATGTCGCCTGATTTTTTTAAAAAATCACATTGAATTGGACTTTAGCAAAGCCTTTAGGAAGACTGATATGAAGGTGAAGTCACAGGGGATCCGTGGTGAAGTGGTAAGATCGATACAGGTGGTGATGGCCTTGTGGTATTACCATTAGGTTGTTAATCCAGAGATGTAGGAAATGTTCTGTGTGCCTGGGTTCAAATCCTGCAACGGTGAAGTTTGAAACCAGTAAAAATCTGGAATTAAGACTGTAATGATGACCATGAATCCATTGTCAATTGTCAGAAGAAGCCATCTGGTCCACGAATGTGCTTTAGGGAAGGAAACTCACATTCTTATCTGGTCTGGCTTACATGTGACTCCAGATACTGTGGTTGACTCTTAACTGCCTTCTGGGTGATTAGGGATGGCTAATAAATGCTGGCTTGGCTAGCAGCATCCTCATCCGTGAATGAATAAAAGAAGAAGACAGAAAGTAGTGGTAGAAGGGTGTTTTTCTGACTGGAGATCTGTGACCAGTAGTGTTCTGCAGGGATCAGTGCTGGGACACCAGTTGTTTGTAATATATACAAATGATCTGGAGGAGAATGTAGGTGGTCGGATTAGCAAGCTTGCAGAAGACACAAAGATTGGAGGAGCTGCGGTTAATGAGCAGGATTGTCAGAGGATACAGCTGCATACAGAGAGGCTGGAACCATGGATGGAGAAATGACAAATGGAATTTAATCTGGACAAATGCAAGGTGATGGAATTGGGAACGTCTAATATAGGAGGGAAGTATACAGTAAATGAATGACAGAACCCTTAGAAGCATTAACATACAGATGGATCTAAGTGTACAGGTTCACAGTTGCCTGAAAGTGGCGATACAAGTAGATTAGGTGGTCAAATGGTGAATGGCATGCTTGCCTTCACCAGGTGGAGCATATAGTATAAATATTGGTAAGTCATGGTGCAGCTGTATAGAACACATTTGGAATATTGCAGATAACAATGTGTAGAGCTGGATGAACACTGCAGGCCAAGCAGCATCAGAGGAGCAGGAAAGCTGATGTTTTGGGTCGAGACCCTTCTTCAGAAATTGCATACAGTTCTGGTTGCCACACTTCTGAATGGACGTGGAGGCTTTGTAGAAAGTACAGAAAAACATTACCAGGATGTTGCCTGGTTCAGAAGGTATTAGCTATGAGGAGAGATTGGACAAACTCGATTATTTTCACTTGAAATTCGGAAGCTGGTAGAAGTTTACAAAATTTTGACAGGCATGGTTAGAATGGATGGTGAGAATCTTTTTCCCAGGATAGAAATGTCAATTACCGGGGGACATAGATTGAATGTAAAAGGGGGAATGTAAAAGTTTAAAGGAGATGTGAGAGTCAAGTTGTTTTTACATGGAGTATGGTAAGTGCCTGGGATTTGCTGCCAGTGTAGGTGATAAAAGTAGATGCAATCGCAAAATTTAAGCATTTTGTCAGATACATGAGTAGGCAGGGAATAGTGAGATACACACTGCATAGAGGCAAAAGACTTTTACTTTAGGCAGGTGTCATGTACAGGCGAAGGTGGGCCAAAAGGCCTGTTCCTATGCTGGACTGTTCTTTGTTCTTTGATTCCAGCTGGCCATAAAAAGGGGAAAATGTATCTTTTAAAGCAAAAGATCATCCAAGAGATGAATGTGGTGGACTTATCACTGTGTGAGTCATAATGGTGTTTGGTAGTCTGTCTCATTCAACTCACTCCAGTTCTGGCTTTACTCCCTTCCCTCTCCAACACTGTTCAGCTCTTCTTAGCTCCAGATCACTTGGCCTTATGATCCCAAATGATAATTCTCTTGTTGAATCTCCCAGTTTTCAGCTTCCCCCTTTGAGTCTCTCATTTTCTCATATACCCTCTCAGGCATTTGTTTCCACACATCCCTGTGTTAACCTCCTGATCTCTTACACCCCTCTCTGACATTCTTGAATTCACTCTGTATCCTTGAAAACACCAAGTCCTGTTGAAAAGACCAATACTCATCTGTTGAATTATGCAAATGACTTTCAGGAATTTATAAGTTTTATTGTACGATAGTTTCCGCTATTTCCTTCTTGACCCTTTCCCTGTCTGGAAACCAACTCTCTATCAGGAAAGAACCCAGTTTTTTTTATTGTTATTGACAAAGGGGGTCACTGGAGGATGCGTGAGTGAAACAGAAAGCAATGGTGCTCCAAGCAAAAACCAAAGGGAACACCAGCAAAGGAGTAACCTTGACATAAAACAGGTGCCAATGATAGCTGTGAACAAAGAATGCAGCTCTGTATTTTTTTAGATATTTTTAATCAATCTGATCTAATATGTCTCTGGATCAGGTGGTAGGGGTGGTAGAGGAGGTAGGGATGCTAACAATGCACTACAGGCAGCTCTTTTTTTTAAGTTTATTTTAAAAACCGCACCAGTAAATCACCCACTAAAGTAACTAACTGAATAACTAATACTGCCGACTTCGGGTGGTATCTAAAAATAACAATAAACAAAAAATGGAGGAAGACAAGGGAGGGAATTAAATGAAAATAATATTGGAGGGGGAGATAATGCACTGCAACCCCATGTTGCCATGAACCTAGCTCTTAACACAGTCCATAAAGCATTACTTGTTCTCAAGTTCTGAGTTCTGAGGAAGGGTCACCGGACCCAAAACATTAACTCTGTTTTCTCCTTCACAGATGCTGCCAGACCTGCTGAGCTTTTCCAGCAACTTTGTTTTTATTACTTGTTCTCAGTCAGCTCTTCTGATTGATTCTTAAAGAGACTTGCATTCCTAACATTGATAAATCCCTCACTCCCCTCTGTCAGGCTTCTAATCCCAACTCCTATCGCTCTCACATCTCTGATTCTCCAATTGATTGATTAACATTTCCAATGCCCCTGCTTCCCTCCCTTAGCTTTTTCAATTCTATTTCAGTCACCGATATAAGATCTTGTAGGTGGGCTGGTGGATTCCTTTCTCAGATTCTTTTTCCTGGAAAATAGAATTATTTCAGAAGGGAATGAGTCTTCTGCAGTTTTACATGATCCACCAGCTATTGAACTCCAAGAACTGGAGATACCAAAAGACATGCCATTGCTGTCAGCAACTCCTTTAATCACAATCTGATTCATACCTAGGCAGTAATTACAAGTTGAGTTTGCCCTGCAGCAAGTTAGGTTTGATCTAAGTTTAGCAATTGCATAGTTTTCTTTGACACTAATATTCCACCTCTACTCTTCCAATGGAATTCTGTCTTTTGTGAACATATAAAGTATGCAATACATCATTACTGATAATGAAATCATTAAGGGTGAAACTGTGAGACATCCAGGAGTCTTGGTGACTCCAGCACTAAAACATGTCAAATCAATTTCAGAGCAATATTATTGAGAAGAAGAACAGGGATGTTCTCCCCGTTGTCCTGGCCCAATATCTATTATTCAACCCATCCAGGAAAGGAGGAAATATGCTGCCTGGTCATTATTTTACTGCTGTTTGCAGAAGCTTGGTTCCATTATAATAGTGACTTCAAAACACAGTTCATTAGCTGTAAAAGACTGGGGTGTTGAAGACATTAAATTCTCTGATAGTAAAGGGTACTGTGACCAAAATAAGTCAGCACAATTTGTAAGTGTGTGGACACTACTTGCAAGGCCAACAATTATTTTCCATCCTTGGTTCACTTTGTAGAGATGATGAACCTTCTTCCTGAACCATTCCACTGTCTGTGGTTTTCCACGGAAGTTAGATGGGTGTCCATTCAGTTTTCAGACCCCCCCTAGTGCCTCAAATGCAAGTAAATATAGTATGTATGTGTAAAAGATGTCTTTGGTTTGTTTGGATGGAGTCAAAGTCCAATTTTTTTTGTTTCCTTGATATGCTACTGTACAGGACTGAACTGCATTTATATGAACTGAACTGCACTGTATATATACAAAGTTTTTTTTATGTATAAAGAATATTTTTGAAATGAAGATCAGGGCCAGGGTTGGGAGAGTGTGCTGTCACTATCCTGTTTGGGGTGGAATTCCAGGATGTTTACAGTGTATTAGTGAATGAATTGGTAATGTATGCCCAAGTTGGAATCACATATGTGACTTTCATGGGAACTTGGAAGTGATGGTATTTCCTTGTTATTCCACGTTAGTGGAAGTGACAGTTTTGGGAGGAGTTCCTGAGCAAAGCTTAATGAGTTGCAGCATTAACCTGATGTAAATTAAATCAAGAAGCAGCAACTATGTGCTTTGTAATAATAAATGAGACAAAGCTCCCCTAACCCACCTTCCCAGCTCAGAAAACGAGAAAGTCATAGAATCTGTACAGTATGGAAGCAGGCCATTCAGCCCATTGAGTCCACACTGACACTCCAAAGAGCATCCCACCCAGACCCAACCCCTACCCTATCTCTGTATTTACTATCTTAAACATAATGGACAATTTAGCACAGCCAATCCACCTGACCTGCACATCCTTGGACTGTGGGAAGAAGCCAGAGCAAACCCACACAGATACAGGGAGAATGTGCAAACTCCACTCAGACAGCCACCCGAGGCTGGAATCAAACCTGGGTCCCTGGTGCTGTGAGGCAACAGTGCTAATCGCTGAGCCACTGTCAAAACTGGGCAAAGTTAGAGATGTGCAGGCATTAAGTAAATACAAAGGTTACAAAAGGAGGAGGGGGAGAAAGGACCAAAGGGAGATTTGATAGGAAAGAGGGAGGGCTGAAAGAGATTTAAAGTGATTTTCAAAAGAAGCAAATGTGAGGTGAGGAAAGACTTTTCACACAAGTGGTGAGGGTCTAGAATGCGAGAGATAAAAGGTACTGCAGATGCTGGAGAATCCGAGATAACAAGCATGGGGCTGGATGAACACAGCAGGTCAAGCAGCATCATAGGAGCAGGAAAACTCGACGTTTCGGGCCTAAACCCATTTCTGATGAAGGGTTTAGGCCCGAA
>JAHRHZ010000017.1:34072204-34118452 GCA_024137785.1 Ginglymostoma cirratum | reverse complement strand
AAGGGTTTAGGCCCGAAACGTCAAGTTTTCCTGCTCCTATGATGCTGCTTGACCTGCTGTGTTCATCCAGCCCCATGCTTGTTATCACTAACTGCTGGTTTGTCTTCCCCTGATATACTGCAGGAGGGGTAATTGTGTGATTTCAGCTAAAGTCTGCATTTCTGAAGGAGAACAGGATTGGAACTCCTAGTAGAGTTCAGTACTATTACAAAAGGAGCAAAGTGACAATCTCGCTGTGATTGCCACTCTTCAGAATATCCAAGCCAATGTCTATCATACCAGTTTAACTGCTATCATGCAATAAATTACATCCTTTTAAGAAAAGAGCATCTTCTCGATAATACTAAATAATGTTTGATTCTCTACCTATTACACCCTTGGACACAGTCAAGAAAAGAGGATTTGTTGCTGAATTCCATAGACAACACAAGTTACCTCATAAGACAGTTCCTTAATCTCAGGAGTTAATCCTCCAATTTTAAGAGAGTTTGAACCCACATACACTAATTTACAGGCAAGCGCGCTTTCAGATGAACAAATAGTCATGCCATTAACGCAGCAAACACTCCCAAAGGTCTCACTGTATGCCAGTCTAGGATGGGGCTATCCAAGGTTTCATTGCCATTCTGTGCTGAGATAACTGTTCTCAGTGCAAATAATGAGGTGACCTAAGATTAATCTTGTTCAGTGGTCCTGATAACAATCAACCAAGACTCTCACTGGTGACTACTAGTCACAGATCCCTGTTATGATGAACATCATGAACTATATCGTGGGCTAATGGACATTAATGATGATAGCCACTTTATTTCCATCATCATTACCATCATCACCTCTGCCCCCAGTCCCAATGGTAACATAGCTTGCTGTAACTTCTTATAATTGAAAAATTTGTCACTGCTATCAACGTCTCAGAATGCCAGATATGATCTGGGATATGTTGGGTAGATTCACCGCCACAAATCCTTCTTGCTGGTGTAAGTCTAGGTTATTGATACCATGCAGGAATAGATACCCGCATGAAGTCTTAGGCACAAGTTCAATCTTAGTTAACCAGAATACGTTTATTACATATTATTTAATAGCTAATTACACTATATATGAGATACTTAAGTGTCTTGTGAAACATCTGGTTCAATTTAAGAGTATGTTCACATTCCAGTTATTAAAACATTGTCACATAGTATTGGTAACCAGCACAGAACCAGAAGTAGAGCTGAACATTGGAGAATTGGTTAGCTCTGTCCAGAAACAGGTCTTCACATCCAGATGGGCAGAGCTTATCTTGCAATGACAATTAACCCTTTCTTAGGTCCTGGCTGTCATATACAAGACTATTGAACTGGCCTTTGAAGAGTAGGTCTTTTTTCCCTGAGAAGATACCAGTTGTCACCAAACATGGTACCCTAGCAAGTACTTGGAGCCAATTATTGGCTGAAATGTTAAATCTATCTCCATTTCTCCATCAATGCTGCTGATGCACTGCATATTACACAGCATTTTCTAATTAATAGCAGTATCTTGATATTTGCTCTATAGCTCTCAGGATGAGTCAATATAGTTTGGAGCTGGAGGAACACTTCTGGTCAGGCAGCATTAGAGAGGCAGGCAAGTTGACGTTTCGGGTTTACATGAACGGCGTAAACTCCTCACTGTATTGACTTTGACTCCAGCATCTGCAGTTGTTGCTATTTTGAACTCTCAGGATGAGGCTAATTAATCTTTCAGATTAATAATTTTGATTAGTTAGTGCTTATATCAAAACACTATCAAAGCTGAATTGAATAAATAAACTTCTCCAGTCAAGGCCAGCAATGGTTCAAAGTATTAGGAAGAAGGACAAAACAAGAACAGACATTTCTATAGGACCTTGCACAACTCAGGACATGATCCAGCTGATCTGAACTGGAAACATTCCTCTTATTATCAGCCAGGTTCCATGTTCATTTTGTTATATGGTGCATCCTTTTTGGAATTTTTTTTATATTTGCTCATGGGATGTTGATGTCTCTGCCCAGGCCAACATCTATTGCCCATCTTGAATTGCCAGAGGCAGTTAAGAGTCAACTACATTGCAGTGGGTCTGCACTTAGATGTAGGCCAGACCGTGCAAGACAACACATTTCCTTCCTTAAGGACATCAGTGAACTAAATGGGTTTGCCGACACTGTTACCACCAAGCTACAATTTTATTTCCAGATTTTTAGTGAGATCAAATTTCATCACCTATCATCCTGGGACCCGAATCCATGTCACCAGATTACGGAGGTTTGGATTACTAGTGACAATACCCCAGGACACCACCTCAGTTATATGCCACAAAAAAGATGCTGTTTTAGTTACAATGCTTCTATACAGCAGTTCGAGAAGGTGATTCATCACCATCTTCTCAGGCACAATTATGGATGAGCAATAAATGCTGGCCTCACCAATAACAATGACATCTCACAAAAGAAAATAAACAAAAGCTGGGAAGCCTGCTACGATTAACTATCAAGGCTTACACATCAAGAAGCATTTAAAATATTTAAAATGTCAATTACGGTAAGCAAAAAGAGGAACTATTTCTGCTGATAGGGACATCAAAAATATGAAGATTAACATTAAACTTGGGAGCTGGACTGATTGGAGCGGAGAGAGGAAGAACTTCTCCACACAAAGCAAAGTGGTATTCTGGAATTCTCCTTTACAAAGGCTGTGGATACTGGATGAAATTGGAGCCTTATAAGACAGTGATTGTTAGATTTTTGTTGGTTACCCAGATTAATGGACCAAAGGTGAATAAATACAGAGTTAAAAATTAGATCAGCCACAGTGTAATGGAATGATGGTGCTTGAAGGGCTGAATGGTCTTATGCTCTTTCTATGTTCCTAAGATTGAACTGGGTATCAGAATATGTACAAATATCCCAAAGCACTAATGTACAGCTTCAATGTTAGGACAGGGCTGAGAAAGGGAGAAATAACGTACAACGATATTTGCACAATAAACAACAAGCAACATAGATAAAAGGATTCACACCAATAAAAGAAGGCTTGCTGCATAGCCAGAGGAATCTTTGCTGTGGTCTAAGAGAAGCAGCAGCATCACTGGAGGATTGCTTCTAGGTCAGACATATTTTACTTCCTCTGACATGTATCTTTTATAGGTCTTCCTGGTGGAGCATGCTGGCCGTCGATCTCTCTACATAATAGGCCTGGCAGGGATGTGCTGCTGTGCATTTCTAATGACAGTCGGGCTGGTTTTCCAGGTGAGTGGAGTTGATGCACAGCTACAGAAAGCAAAGTCCTCAAACCCACATGTATACAGCTGTAAAAACAAATAGGCTAATCAAAAAGAAAGTTACTTTGTTTTCTTGACAGTTTTTTTTTTAACCCTGTCTACAGATATGTATACCTGTGAAATAACTGCACAGAGGCCAGTATCCCATCACCATTTATTTGCATGTACACCATATTTTGGCTGTGACCAGCCAACTCAAAGCTATTACCTAGACTAAGGAGCCCTTCTGACACTCTGTCAGCCACAGCTCACTGATTGGCCCAGGTTAACAGCTCCAAACACATAGTCAATATGATCCACCTGGCTATGGTTCCAATCATGACAACTGCCTGTACTCATTGAAACTGATGCTGTTGCAAGGCAGGAAATTCTCTTTTTCTCCAAATTCTCAGTTATTCAAAACTGTTGATCAGCAGTTTATCAATTGGTTTTTCAAATATCTATCAAAGACAGCGACTGCTTCTACCTTGGTGCGCGTTTGGCTCCAACAGGGTGTTTTAGCTGATATGGCAATGTTTATGTTATAGCCTATAACATCAGAAACTGATTGATAGTATCATAGCATTGAAAGATCCAATGGACATTTATTAAAACTCACAATTATGTTGAAATATTACATTTGAGTTACATTGAGCCGGGGAATTGAGTTTAAGAGCCACGAGTTTATGCTGCAGCTCTGTAAAATCCTGGTTAGGCCACCCTTGGAATATTGTGTTCAGTTCTGGTCACCTCATTATAAGAAGAATGCGGAAACTTTAGAGAGGGTGCAGCGGAGATTTACAAGGATGCTGCCTGGAATGGAGGGCAGGTCTTATGAGGAAAGGTTGAGGGATCTAGGGCTTTTCTCATTGGAGCAAAGAAGGATGAGAGGGTACTTGATAGAGGTGTACAAAATAATGAGAAGCACAGATAGAGTGGATAGCCAGAGACTTTTTTCCAGGACGGAAATTACTATTATGAGGGGGCATAATTTTAAGGTGATTGGAGGAAGGTATAAGGGAGATGTTAGAGGTAGATTCTTTACACAGAGAGTGGTGGGTGCGTGGAATGTGCTGCCAGTGGTGGTAGTGGAGTCAGATACATTAGGGACATTTAAGCGACTCTTGGATAGGCACATGGATGATAATAAAATGTAGGGTATTCAGGTTAGTTTGATCTTAGAGTAGGATAATAGGTCAGCACAACATCGTGGGCTGAAGAGCCTGTACTGTGCTGTACTGTTTTATGTTCGATGTTCTATGTTCTTGTTCTATGTTCTATTTCTCAGGCCGATAAGTATCTGGGATAATATTGTCATGTTATGTTATAACAGAGGAGCATGCTTTCATTTTTTTTAAAATTCATTCACGGGATGAGGGCATCACCAGCTAATTGTAAGAGGGCGGTTGAGAGTCAACCACATTGCTATGGGTCTGGAGTCACACATAAGCAAGACCAGGTAAGGATGGCAGTTTCCTTCCTAAACGTCATTAGTGAATCAGATGGGTTTTTCCAAAAATCAACAATGGATTCATAGTCATTAGACTTTTAATTCCAGATTTTAATTGAATTGAAATTCCACTGTCATGGTAGGATTCAATCCGGGTCCCCAGAGCATTACCTGAGTCTCTGGATTAACAGTCCAGCGATAATACCGCAATACCATTGTCATTGAAAAATAGAACATGAGAACTTTATATCTTCAGGTCACTTGCTGTGATGACACCATGGGTATAACTTTTAAAGGTATGCTGCCTTATGAATCATCAGACATAACACAACAGACAAGCCTCTTTCACTCTCTTATCCTATCCAATCAGCATATCGTCCTATTCCTTTCACTTTCACATGTTTATCCAACTTCTTCTGATTTACCGTAACAACCTTTTGTGGTAACATCTGGTTAAAGACTTTTTTTTTTGTAAATTTCCCATCTGATCTATTAATGACTATATTATATTTGTCGCCTTATCTAGTTCTGGGCTGTCAAAAGTGGAAAGATTTTCATTGCGTCTACCCTTTCGTGTTTCTTCATTACCATAAAGCTGTCCATCTGGCTCCTCTTCAGCTTTTGTTTCAAAAATAAAATCCCAGCCGGTACAAGCTTTCCAGTTAGTTCTAGCCTCTCACTCTTGTTTTGATTCTTCTTTTTGATGTCCTTTTATTTTAATTTTTGAGGCCCCCAATCACACGGGGCCAATTTATTACCTTGGATAGAGGATTGGCTAGCCAACAGAAAGCAGAGGGTTGGGATAAGAGAATTAGCAAGATATAACTGGTGGGGTGCCACAGGGTTCGGTCCTTGGGCCTCACCTATTTACACTCTGTATTAATAACTTGGATGTGGGGATAGATGGTACCATAGCCAAATTTGCCGATGCCACTAAAATAGGTGGGAAAGTAAGTTGCAATAAAGAAATAAGAAATTTACAAATGAATATAGATTGGTTAGCAGATGGAGTTTAATGTGGATCAGCATAATGTGATCCATTTTGGTCAGAAGACTAGAAAGACAACTGATTATCTAAATGGAGAGAAACGTCAGAGTGTTTGATGCAGATGGATCTGGATTTCCTTGTGAATGAATCACAGAAAACTAGTATGCAAGCACAGCAATTAATAAGGAAGACAAGTGGAATTTTGGCACTTATTGCAACAGGAATAGAGTGTAAAAGTTGGGAAATGTTGCTGCAACTGTACAAGGCATTAGCAAGACCACACCTGAGCTATCGTGTACAGTTTTAGACTCCTACTTGAGGAGTGATATAGTTGCACTGAAGGAAGTTCAGGTGAGATTCACTTGATTGATTTCAAAGATAAGGATTTTCTTCTGAAGTGGGATTGAGCAGTTTTGCCTATCCTCACTAGAGTTTAGAAGAAAGAGATGAGATCTAATTGAGGCATATAAAATTCTAAAGTATGTTGACAAAATAGATGTAGAAAGTTTTAGGATAAGGGGCAGCAGACTTAAAACAGAAATGAGGAAAAATTACTTCTCTCAAAGGGTCGTGAATCTGTGCAATTCACTACTCGAGTGCAGTGGTTTCGCAAGACATTAAGTAAATTTCAGACGGAGATAGCAGATTTTTAATTAGTAGCGGGTTGAGGGATTATGGAGAGCAGGCAGAAAAGTAAAGTTAAGGCCAAGATTAGATCAGCTATCCTTGTATTAAATGTTGGAGCAAGCTCGAGGAGCTGAATTGCCTCCTCTTGCTCCTAGTTCTTATGTTTCTATGTTCCTTTTCAACCCTCAGCACAACTTCACCTGGATGAGCTACCTGAGCATGTCAGCTATCTTTATCTTCGTAGCCTTCTTCGAGATTGGACCAGGCCCGATCCCATGGTTTATCGTAGCTGAGTTATTTAGCCAAGGGGCACGGCCAGCTGCTATAACCATTGCGGGTTTCTGCAATTGGACCTGTAATTTCATTGTGGGAATGTGCTTCCCATACATTGCGGTAAGGGAATTTACAACCCGCTTTTTCAATAATATATGTCTGTAAAGACATAATCCAAACTGACATCTTAATGTGCCTTTGTTCAGTAGAGTAGCGTCTGCAGGATTCACTTCTACTGTTCAGTGTTACGCCCAACATGCTAAAGACTATGGTAAAATCACGCAGTCCTAAATGCCATCAAAATTTGCATTTATTTCGCACTTTACGTATACAGCAGAACAAGTCAGAGCAGTAGAATTCCAAATGTTTTGGGCCCAGGCAATGCTACAGCAATTAAAATTAGGGATGTGCAAGAGGCCAGAATTAGAGAAGCAAAAACATCTCAGAGCGTTATGGGCTGAAGGACCTTACAGAGATAGGAGAGATTTTGAAAGTCTTTGACAATATCAAAAGGTTGGTTAAACTAGGAGACCAATTGTATGTTGGTAAGCAACAGTGACGAGTGAGTGGGAGTTGGTGTAAGTTGGAACACTGATGTATCACTGTAGCAGACAAAGGCTTCATTTTATTGAGCAGATGAAGTGAAAATAAAGAAGCACAGTGCCCAGAGTTATGTAGTCAGAAATAAGGAAGAACACAATTTTATTCAATTTTATTGGCACGAGTCTGATCTGATCAGAACCATGGAAATTTTTCAGCAAATGAAGAGGCCATTCAGCTCATCACGTTTGCACTGATAGTTTAAACTAGCTGCCCATTCTAATCCCATTAAGACCATAAGACCATAAGACATAGGAGAAGAAGTTGGGCCATTCGGCCCGTTGAGTCTGCTCTGCCATTCAATCATGGCTGAGAAGTTCCTCAACCCCATTCTTCCGCTTTCTCCCCATCACCCTTGATCCCCTTGATAATCAAGAACCTATCTATCTCAGTCTTAAACGTACTCAATGACCTGGCCTCTACAGCTTTCTGCGGCAGTGAATTCCATAGATTCACCACTCTCTGGCTTAAGTTGGTTCTGATTCCAGAGCTTTGCAGCACTTCAGGTGCAGAGCCAGGTTCCTATGAAATCAGTTTCCTCCTCAACCAGCAAATAAGGGAGTAAATTCCAGACACCCTCCACCCACTGGGTGAAAAAGCTTTTCCTCATATCTCCTGTAGGTTTTAATCAAGATTTACTCTGCATTCGCTTCAGTGGAATGAAGAGTCAGGAAAATAATTGGTGGATTTGATCAAGTCAGTTTCCCTGATTGAACAGTTGGATGAAATTATACCCTAAGAGCTTGTGATGCAGAAATCCCTATGACCATATGTGGATATTCCAGCTTAGCGCTAAGGTCTTCAGTGTACGGGTGTAGTATGCATGTGATTGCAGTTGGGTAGGAAGTCTGATGATTGGAAAATGTGGTGAATTTGAAGGTAATGGGGAACTATTCCAATCTCCAGTTCTAGGCATTTCCCCATTATAACCAATGTGAACCTAAAGAATAGACTGATGTATCAGATTTATCCATTGATCAGGAACTACAGCTGTCTAAAGAGACTTGTGACATGAGGGCTGTTTCACCTGAAGCAGACAAGGTTGACATGAGACGTGATTAATAATTATAAAGCAATGAAGGATTTTTGTACAATGTAAAGGGTAAAAAGTGCATTCTCATATTGGAGTTTAAGCAATGTGGGGTCATCAACTATTCTAAGATTGTGAATAAGAAATTTCTTTATGTAGACAATTTTTGGAAGATGGAAATACTTTAATAGCAGAGTGCTTTAAGTAAAATTGGCTCAATATTTGAAGCAGAGGAATTTCTGTGGTTTTGAGACAATGGGATTGATATAGGGCGACAGTGATTCAGAGGGATTATTAATAAAATCACAGAATCATAGAATCCCTACAGTGCGGAAAGAGGCCATTCTACCCTCCGAAAGCATCCCACCAAGACCCAGGTCCCTAACCTAACCCCATAGCCCCCCATGCACCATGATAAATCGACCGAGCCTACACAGCCCCACACAATATGGACAATTTAGCATGGTCAATCCACCTAGGCTACACATCTTTGTGGGAGGGAACCAGAGCACGCAGCTGAAACTTATGCAGACACAGGGAGAATGTGAAAACTCCATACAGTCCGCCACGGCTGGAATCAAACCCAGGTTCCTACAGCCGTGAGGCAGCAGTGCTAATTACTGAGCCACAGTGCCACCTTTAAATTACTCCACCTCCAAGCTGTTGGACCAGATTGCTTCCGATTCTGCTATAAACATTTGTGGGTCTACAAATCAAGCACAAAATCAGGATTATTTCTGATTTGTTCCTGTTCAGCTAATTGATCACCATCTCTTTTTAAGACTTTCTCTCCATATTCTCTCTACAGGAACTGTGTGGCCCATATGTATTTGTCATTTTTGCTGGGCTTCTCTTTGGTTTCACCCTGTTCACATACTTCAGAGTACCCGAGACAAAAGGCAAGACATTTGAACAGATCGTGCAAGGATTCCGACAACAGAAATCTACATCACAACAATTCAAAGCTTCTGCTACTGAGCTGGAACATTTGAGCAGTACAGAGGCCTAATGGATGGACAAAGGTAAAAGATCAGATTCTGAAACTTTCTACTGTGCATATTGATGTGAATGGATTCAAACTAAGACTGAAAGAGGAACCATGTAATATGATATACCAGTACCTTTAGGGAAACATGTTGGAAAATTGCTGTGCCTCTTCCCTTATTGTTGGATGAAACCAGAACCATGGACAATGCATACTGGTATTGTATGAAGAATGACTAAGTGAACGCATTTAGTAAAACAGATTTCCCAGTAAAAGCTGGTTCTAGTCTGGGCTGGATCCTGGTGTAAGCTGGATACCAGCATGGCCTCTTTTTCCTTTGCTCCAATGCTCTCACAGAGTTGGACAATCAAGATCAATCTACCAATTATCCATGATTATTCTTAAATTTCTGGTGATTCCAGGTTAATTCCTGGATCGTGGTGTGAATTTCCCTGGAGGAACATCATCAATTTCTTTTTCTCTCTGTTTTCCTTGAATATTTTTACTTGAAAACATTCGGAGATGGGGAGAAACAAAATATCCTTTTGACCGACAGTTGAACATTAACCAATTCACTAGCGACAACCATCGATGAAAGTAGGGCCCAAAAATAATTGTGCTAATGAACAACAGTTTAAGATTACTCTGTGTGGAATTAGTCAATGAATACTTACCTTGTTTAACTGAAGCTAATTGACCAATTGTCCTAAAACAGAAATTAACCCCGTTTATGTTGAGTATATCAGCAACATATGTTAAAATAACAAAACCACTTCAGACAAACTGATAAAGGATTTTGGAAATTTAACATAACTTTTTGCGGGGGGAGGGGAAAGAGAATGGTAAAAATGAAATGGTGCCTATTGTGCACTCTGCCTGACCTTTGTTTCATTGATTTTAACGCAAAGGGTGATGGTGACATGATGTATGAAGGACACAAGATGATCACCACCACACAAATTGTGGCTTTCCCTACTTCCTTTAATTGAATGCCATGTTTTTTAGTGTGTTATTGCCATGCAGCTTTAAGGTTACCATTGGCTACACTACAGTGTTCTCAAATCTTGTCGAGAAGAATATTAGCAAGGATTTTGTGGTTTTAATGATGCCATCATTAGCTTATGAAACTGCCAGCAACTTCTGCCACCCACAAATGCACAGTTACATGTGGAAATCCAGAAATTGCCATTTTTTGCTGTTCTGCAAGTGTCTGTAGATGACAATCTTTCAAAATCACTGACTGATGAAAATTGTACTGTCTAAGATGTAATCTTGCTGTTAACAATCCACAAAAAGTTACACCTCATTAATGAGGTTTTCCCAGGTTTTTAACAGTAATTTCGTTACAACAAAAGCATAAATTCCTGGAAAAACTCAGCAGTTCTGGAAAAACTCAACTGTACAGAGAAAGCAGAGTTAATGTTGTGCGTCCAGTGTCCCTTCTTCAGAAGGACCCACAATGTTAACTCTGCTTTCTCTGCATAGATGCTGCTGGACCTGTTGAGTTTCTCCAACAATTTCTGTTTTTGTTCGAGCATCTGCGGTTTTTTTTGTTTTTTTTAAATTTAGCCACAACCACTGCTGAACAATCAAAAAACTAATTTTATAATTGTGTAGAGTAAGAAGTTTCCATTTTGATAAAAAAAATCCATAATTTTAGAATAGTACTGTAAAATAATTTTAAAAAGTGAAGGACAATCAGTATATTCTATTTCTTAGTTTGCTACCTTTGAGAATACTTCAATGTAATTAGTTTGCTTACTCTTACTCGATTACATCACAATTGCTGGATGCGTGGAGATACCTTAGACTTAATGCCAAATTCAAATCAATATTAAGAAAGGGGAAGTCCCCACCTGAGATAATGTTGGAGCTCTGTGAGCTTGGTTTTCATCAAGATCAGCAAACAGAATCATTAATTCTCCAGTGGCCTGAAGAACAATTATTTTGCACAAATTTAGGCCATTTAAGCAGTGTGCATTGCTTCTCCCCACCTCCTACTCGTAGTCCTTCTGTTATTATGGTTTGAAAGGGAGGTGATAGAGCACTGCAAGTCTCTGGAGGAGATCAGAGGTGGAGAAGTACTTACGTACTATTGCTAATTAAATAATTTGCCTGTAATTGTTCATTTCTTTTATACTAACTTTTGCCTGACTGCTGAAACATTGAAAATGCGGAACTGAGGATTGAACTGAATTTTCCCTCTGGTGGTTTGCTGGCATACCAGATTCTGTGGAAGCAACAACAGAGACATTCATTGATTCTGTCCTCTAGGGAATGGACTTTGCATTATTCACCAACCCTGAACCCATCAGCCATCAGTGCTCCTGTCCAATCATTTGCCTCTGAGAGCCATTTTAGATTAATTTGGATTCATTTGGCAACATATCATTCCTGATCTCAAAACACTCAAGGAGCATAGCATGGAGCTGGATTGGAGAGGGATGGGCAGGCTGAGTAGGTGATCAAAGCATTAGCCCTGGGTTTCTTGGACGTTGTGATCAGGAAGCAATGATATAGAATTATGCACACCAACGATTCATGGAAACCGATCCACAGAGCAACATATCACTCACTGCCTGTCTCTCAGCAAATGTCATCTGCTAAGCAGAGATTTGTAATGTTTGAGGATGGATTTAAGTCCCATTAACACATCGAGTGCTATTTTTAAAACAGACTAATGTACAATTTGTAACATTAAGTTGTTAACAGATTAAATGGTTAGTTACTGGAATTTCTTTCAAGACTTTTGATTTTTATGAAGTGAAATGCAACAAAGAAAGCCTCTCTGATGTACTGTATGTCATTAAAACACGTCATAAGAAGAGCATGATTAGGAGAAGGGTTGGGCTGTTGTGTCCAGGAGGAGCTGGAATATTACATGCTCTTTATTTCTACCATTTTCCTCCCTTATTTCAGATTTGCAGCTTTTTGCCCAAGGGTTCTGAAGAAGAGTCATACTGGACTTAAAATGTTAACGTTGGGACTTACTTCAGTGGCATGGGGAAGAATGTTGGAAAAATACAGCAAAAATGAAACAAGTTAGAAAAATTCCTGATTTTCCCTTCAAGCTTCAAACGCTGATTTCAGAATTTCACGAGAAAGCAATGACTACCATTTTGCCATGTCTTTGCATCACATTATTAGCCCAACTCATCTGATTTAAATGCCATTTCTGTTCTTATCTGAGAAATGTGCTGTACATGGCCTTCCAAAAGGCATTTGATAATAGTGTCACACAATAGCCTTGGGAGAAAAGCTATAGCTCATGGAATAAGTAGGACAGTAACAACATGGACACAAAAATGGCTAATAAGCAGGAGAAAGGTTTGTAGCAGAGCTCTCTCAGGGTCAGTTTTGGAACCCTTCTTTTCCTGATATCTATTAATGATCTAGACCTTGGTTCTTGGGAACAATTTCCAAGAATTTAAAAGTTTATGGATGGTGCAAAACTTTGTAAGCACAGTAAACTGAGAGAAGGACAGTGAAGAAATGTCAAAAGGACATTGACAAGTGGTGGAATGGGTATACAGATGGCAGATGAAGTTCAATGCAGAGAAATGTGAGGTGATAAACCATGGTTGAAGAACATGCAGAGACAGTACAAAATAAAGTGTTCTACCCAAAAGAGTGTGCAGGAGCAGTATGTGTGCAGAACACTCAATGTGGCACGGTAGGTGAAGTGAGCAGTCATGATTTGTCAAAGATATGTAGAGTCCACGACCAAGGAAGTTATGCTGAACTTGCAAAAAGCAACTGTTCAACCTCAGATGGAGTATTTTGTACAGTTTTGGGCAGAACACCTCAGGCAGGATACAAACACAGTGCAGAAAGTGAATCTAGGGATGAGAAATTTCAGTTATGAGGTAGATTGGAGAGGTTAGAATGGTTCTCTTCAGACATAAGCCTAAGAGGAGATTTGGTACAAGTTTTCAAACTTAAATGGGACTGGACAAAGTAGGTAGGGAGAAACTGTTCCTGCTTATAACAGGATCGAGAACTAGAGGGCACTGATATAAGGCCATTTGTGAACAAAGTAATTGTGAGGTGAGAAAAACCAATTTCGCACAATAAGTAGTTATGATATGGAATATACTGTCTCGAAGTGTAGTGGAGGCATGTTCAATTGAGGCAATCAAGAGGGTGTTAGGTGCTTTAAATAGAAATAATATATAGGATTATGGGGAAAAGGCAGGGGAATGGCACTAAATCACAATGTTATTTCAGTGAACCAATGCAGATATCATGAGCCAAATGATCTTTTCTGTCCTCATAAATACATGGTTCTGTAAGTCAAGTAGCCAGGCAATGGAATTCTCCACCGCTGGTGGCTTCCCAGGTGCAGGGCACTATAGACTGCACCCACATTGTTACAGGTGCCCTGACATCAACATCCCCAATTCATAGTGTCCAGTTTGTCAATGTTCAATTGATATGTAACTAGTGATGCCAGAATTTGGAGGTCTGCACTGGACGACCTGACAGCTGTCATGATACGTATGGAATAGGCACTTCCAGGTTCCTGCTCTCAACCAAGGTCCTTGGGCTTTACAAGGATGACTGCTGGGAGACAAGGGCTACCCCCTACAAGCATAGCTGATGACAACTTTACAAAGCCCTCAGAGCTACGCAGAATGAAGATATACAGAAAGCAACCATAGTTCTGTGTGGGTTTCCTCTGGGTGCTCCGGTTTCCCCACACAGTCCAAAAAGATGTTCCGGCTAGGTGGATTAGCCATGCTAAATTGCCCCTAGTGTTCAGGGATATGTAGATTAGGTGAGTGAGAGGGGGATGGGTCTGGGTAGGATGCTTCAAGGGTAGGTGTGGACTTGTTGGGCCTAAGGGCCTGTTTCCTCACTGTAGGGATTCTGTGATTCTATGAAGGTCTCCTTACGAGGATACCTGGATCATTTCAGCAGGGAATTATTGTTGTAAGAGACCATCTCTATTTATTTTTAGACTGTGGACCGAAAATGAGAAAAATTGACCCAGCCTTTAAAAGTGGAGAATGTACATGGGTTGTCTGCACTTTGGGAAAACAGGTGAAGCTAATCAATACATGAGGAATAATGTTACTTTTTGGGGATGTTGAGTCTATATGAACTGGAACCAATTGTTGTAGGAGCAGAAGGAGCATAGCAACAACCATCTGATGGTCAGATTGTAGATTAACACAGACCTTGTGAGGGAAATGAAAACAAGAAAAATCAAGAAAATCTCCAGATATTGGCCACATCAATTTCTCTCTCTCTCTTTCTCTTTCTGAATCTGAAAGTAACTGATTCCAATTTTCCGTCAGAACATAAAAACGGAAAGAAATGATTCTAAAACGAAATGGAAAAAGCAAGACCCTGGATATTTTGTGTGTGTGTATGTGTGTGTGTGGGTGGGTGGGTGGATGTGTTGGGCTGGTAGGGTGGGGGGAGGAATTTTAAAAGGGGTATTGTTTAAAGTTAAAAGGGGTAAACCTGCATGGAGATAAGTCCTACTCCTGACAAACATGGCTGACAACATCTTTACAAAGTCCACAGTCTGATACACAGACCGTCAGGCTCCTTAAGATAAGATTAAGTTTAAGCTGTACAAATCAGAATTCCTTTTCTTTTACAGTTCACCTTTTACAGGTGCATTATAATAAATAATGGGGTTTTTTTGTTACTGAAGAAACCTAATGTAATTTGTTTTTGTCCTGAGTAAAATACCAAGGGGAGGACAAGGTACCCGTGGCTGACAAGGGAAATCGGAGGCTGCATAAAAGCAAAAGAAAAAGAATTCAATACGGTGAAAACTAATGGGAAGCCAGAAGATTGTGAAGCCTTTAAAAGTCAGCAGAGGTGAAGGAAGGATGTGCTGGCATTGGAGGGGGTTCAGAAGAAGATTTCAAGAATGATCCTGGAGATTAAGGGCTTGTCATATGAGGAGCAGTTGAGGACTCTGGGTCTGTACTCGATGGAGTTTAGAAGGATGAGGAGGGATCTGATTGAAACTTACAGAATACTGAGGGGCCTGGATAGCGTGGATGTGGAAAACATGTTTGCACTAGTAGGAGAGGCCAGGATCCAAGGGCACAGCCTCAAAGTGAAGAGGCAGCTCTTTAGAACTGAGATGAGCAGGAATATCTTCAACCAGAGGGTTGCTGATCTGTGTAACTCATTGCCGCAGAAGGCTGTGGAGGCCAAGTCATTGAATGCATTTATTTCTTCATTAGTGAGGAGGTCAAGGATTACAGGGAGAAGACAGGAGAATGGGGCTGAGAAACATATCAGTCACGATTGAATGGCGGAGCAGACTTAATGGGCTCCTATATCTTATTGTTGTATGATAACAGACTCTCAAATTGGGATTTTTGTTAGTTTAATTAAATTCTCATATTTGTGGGAAGTCTAGGAATTTCCTGGACTTGATTTCCAGCATCACCCAGTGAATTGTCACACAGTGTAGCCCAGAAAGGATTATTTTGCTATGCTGTGCCTTTCACAACTTGATCTAACAAAGTGGGGATGTCCTGCATGCACAGGACATTGGAGATCAACAGCAATCTTCGGAGGATGAAGGTAAGGATGAGGATCAGGGCATTAACTGGAAAGGTCATCCAAGAAAGCATGGTAGAACAATGTATCCTTGAGCACGAGAAGCCAGAGATAATCTAATTGAAACCAGTTTCCTTTATTTGCACAACTTTCTCTTGTTTTATGGCAAGCAGCTCTGCTTAGTGTAATGGCATTTGGAGCTGGTTATTAGAGAGACCGATGACTGTTTTCTTTTATCCATCTAACTGTATGCTTGATATCTTTCAGTGATCCCACTTTCAATATTTAACCATTACATGTTCTATTGACTATAAGGAAAAAGCAGCAGTCAGTGAGATAGTCCACAAATATCACATGGTACAAAGGTTAAGTTGCTCTTAGGGCTTCATTCAGAACATAATACCAAGTGTGCAGTGAAGGATGTCACGATAGACTCAACAGTAAGAGTAATCCTTGAGGCTTCTGCTTTTGACCCTTCCATCATCGGTGACCCTTCAACATTGCAGAATACTTGTTGATTGCTAAATTGTTCTGAAATGCTTCAGGATCCTGTAAATTAATGTTTAACTTGAGACAGGCAGTACTTAGTGTAATGGTCTGTTGAGAGAAGTTGCACAATGTTGGAGAGTGGACATGTGAATTGCCCATTGAACATTTCCCAGCTTTGAATGGCAGTGATGTGTCTTGAAAACAGTGATACATAGAATGAGCCTTTCCCTCCAGGGATGTACAGAATCCTCACTGATGGTTGTATATGTGGAAGATATGTGCAGCCTAGGTCCCATCCCTGCACCTTGCCTTTAACCACAGTGTTGCCTATATTAAATTCCAATGTCTTGGCTGCAGCCAACAATGTCATGGTTCAAGGATCTCTAACACCTGAGGTTATCTGCAGTCAAAGAGTTGGATTCTTGTAAGTGATGATCAATACTTGGCAATTACAACTGCTTTTATCTTTAGAATAGCCGAAGAAGCTGCTCATTTCTCAAATGGCTGTGACTGAACATGTTTGACAGCAACAAAGTCACTAGAGTAACCTTTCTTTTACTTAACCGGGGAGGGACACTACAACTGCACCACAAGCAAACATTTTAAGAGTGAAAACACACATATATACAAAAGTGGAACACAATTACAGTAATATATCACCTTCACACTAGTAGGAGAGGCCAGGACCCAAGGGAACAGCCTCAAAGTGAAGGGACAACTCTTTAGAACTGAGATGAGGAGGAATATCTTCAACCAGAAGGTTATGGATCTGCGTAACTCATTGCTGCAGAAGACTGAGGAGGCCAAGTCATTTAATGCATTTAATTATTCATTTTAAGAGTCCAAACGCACAAATATATACAAAGGTGGAACATAATTACAATAATGTATCACCCTTGCCACCTCTATTTCCTCTTTAATGATTTTCTTCCTTTCCTTCTGACGACATCTAAATAAAGTCCCAACTTCTGCAGCTGGACCGGAGGGAGCCTCTTCTGTAATTGGACCTGTTGCTATGGAAGATATGATCAGTTGTATCTAGGAGTGTCTGGGCCTAGAGGACCCTAGCTTTCTGAGGGTGTCTTGCCCATATGCAAGCTCACCCTCCTCAGTTTGGACTTCTGCAGCCTTTGACATTGGGAATGTGAAGGGGCCAGACACTGCTGGAGTGTTCTGAGAGGAAGCGTTTGGTGTCCTTTGTGTTGCTCCGTTTTTCAATTGGATTCCGCTAGCAACCTCTGGTCTCCCTAAGAGGAAGAAGTGAGGTCAATTGCTGAGTATCAACGGCTACAGCATTGGAGTGCAGGCTCACATGCGTATGTGAGACATTGAGTGAGCTGGATCTGGCTTTCCATAGCGGTCACCGACTTGTCCACGGAGACAACCGGATGCATGCATACAGAGCCAATATGGTACTAATATCTTCGGTGGACACCTCCATTCTTCAATCCAGGTTACCAACGGCCTCTCACAAACCTGGCTACTGCCCCAGTGTCTGTCTGTGCACTTTAACAAAGCCATTAATGGCTGGAAATCTGAGATCGTCTACTATCTGGGGCTGAGCAGATGTCCAGTTTCTGGCTGCCATCAACTCTGCTTTCTCTTCACAGATGCTGCTAGACCTGCTGAGTTTCTCCAGCAATTTCTGTTCTTGTTTCAGATTGTCAGCATCTGCCCTTCTTTGTTTTATTTTAGTGCTAATAATAGACCAGGGTCTTCACCATGAAATGAGACTCAACCTGGGAGAGGTAACTAGGTCAGGATATGGGGAGGGAGCTAGTGTGGAGGGGCATGTTGCATGCAAAGGCAGGGAGTGGTTTTCAGTGGGGACACCTTTTCTGAGGGTTTGGGTCACTCAATTGGGTATTAGGTGCCTGTGAACAAGGGACATCTGCCCCTACCACTAGTTGGTAACAGCATGCGCCTGATGAATGATTTTCTAGAGGTGTGGTCACATTCAACCTCGAGCCACTATTGAATCCTGGCGGGAACAGCGATAATTAAATTGAAGTGATTCATTAGCTAGTCTAATTGCCGTCCCTCCATAAGCCCCTATCACTGCATACTTAATCCAGAAATTTGCCCTTGGTTGAGGATCAAATGTGTGGAATCCTGCATGGTTCTCCAGGACCCATATTCCAGCAACTCCAACTAGTGGAGAGTTTAGCCCCAGTTCCCTCTGACTTCAATTCTATCTTCAGAGGAACTTCCTTGCCTTATTTACGTACAATTTTCTACAGTTATCTGCCACCCAATTGACATTCACCATGTAAAAAATATGCACGTGTTCAACAGACCCTATAATAGCGATGGACTTTGCTTTTAACAAGAATAATTTTTGGAGATAACAGTTGACTTGAATTTTCAGCCTTCTGTCATTTTTTAACTACTCCAGCTAATAATTGCTTCTATTAGTGTCAAAAGGGTTCAACCAGTTGAAAGCAAATAAAACGTAATCAATAACCATAAAGATTAATGAGTCCAGTGAGCAATTATTTATTGCTGCAAAAATCTGATGATTAAGCTCACTCCTTTCCATGCTGATAATGTGGTACTGCCATAGGATTGAGGCCCTAATTTGCCTTTAATGTTCATCGCAAACTTTGGGCATGACAAGTTCATGTCGCATTTGCTGCGGACTTTGTGACTTTGCTGTGTGAAGGCTGATTGTGAAAAGCAATCCCTGTGCGCTAAGAGAAGGAATGCTGCAAGCGGTCAGCTGTTTTCAAGTTGCTATGCTAGAATTGGTCATTTCTGACTTACAAAGTTAAGGAACAGTGGTTAAAGAACAAAACCCATTGCACTTTACCTCTTGATCATGTTCCAGTAACCACATACCACCATCCCTCCCCGCACTGTACTGAAAAAAAAGTTCCATATTTGGTGAGGCCTCTTCTGGAATACTGTCCAGTTCTGGTCGCCCAGTTATAGGAAGGATATTATTAAGTAAAGAGGGTTCAGAGGAGATTTACCAGGATGTTGCCGGGCATGGAAGGTTTGAGTTATGGAGGTTTATAAAATCATAAGGGTTATAGATAGGGTTAATGGTAGGTGTCTTTTCCCTGGGGTGAGAGATTTCAAGACTAGGAGGAACAACTTTAAGATGAGAGGAGAGAAATTTAAAAAAGACATGAGGGGCAATTTTTTTTTACACAGCGGGTGGTTCGCGTGTGGAATGAACTTCCTCAGGAAGTTGTGGATGTGGGTACAATTACAACATTTAAAAGACATTTGGATAAGTACATGAATAGGGAGGGTTTGGAGGCATATGGGCCAGGAGGAGGCAGGTGGGGACTAGTTTAGTTTGGGATTATGTTTGGTTAATACTGGTTGGAACAAAGGGTCTGATTTTGTGCTGTTTGAATCTATGACTCTATGTGAAAGAATTAGCGTTACTGTGAAGGGACAATCAGTCTAGTTCTGCTCTTATTTTCTAGTGCTATTCCAAATTGCGAGTGACATGCTTTCAGAGTGCAAGTAAAAGGCAATCACATTCACACAAGTCTAGAGTCATATATGAGGTCCAGGCTTTTAAGGACTGTATGCTTTCCCCTCTCTAAAAGGGCATTAACCAACTAGGTTTTAATGTCACTCCAACAGTTTCATGCTCATTTATATCAACAGTGGCCACATATTTTCAGATTTTACAAAAGTGAATTCAATTCTTAAACTGGCCTGGTGGGATTTGAACTCCCATTGTCTAGACTATTCTAAGGCTGAATGAGGAGATGGGGAAAATTTTAAAGACCACCCCAGCAACAGTAACGGAGACAGCACACAGCAAGACGGCTGAAATAACAGAAGAGAAAGAAAAGATGATTTGAAAGTCTGAAACTCTTTAAGACCAGTGTCCATTTTTAATGTCAATCATGGGATATGGGTTTCACTGTCAAGGCTAAGATTGATTGTCCATCTATAAATGCTGTTCAGAATGTGGTGAGTAATGTCCCTTGAAAACAGTTAAGTGCATGCAAAGCCTTTTCAGACAGCAGTTCCATATCAGCAACTTTGCTGTGTCTCTGGTACAAAATCACATAGGCATCTTAAAAAATTCTTAATTTACCATGAAACTAATTACTTACACCAAAGAAGCAATAAATGGCTTTTTTATATAGTTTGAAAAGTCATTTCCAATCTTCAAAAAAAATCACTCTCAGGTGATGTAATGCCATTTACTGGTGTTATTTTCGCACTAACCCATTTTCAGATGTACTAATCAAATGGCTCCAGCTCTTAGATATACGAAAGAATATATTTTAATGCATATCTTTTACTTTGACCGCAAATGTAGATCTGAAATGCTGCCCAATTGCACTGGTTCATGTCAAGTTATATATTCCCTGCAATGCAAATAAATTCAGCAGGTCAGACGGTATCCCAGGAGCAGGAAAGTCAATGTTTCAGTTTGGAACCCTTCAGTCCTTTCTGTCTCCAATGTAAGTAAGTTGATGAGCAGGAATTTGAATATAAACCAGTATGTTTTTTAGTGCAATTTGCCTTCATATTCACTGACAAGTTAGTAAATTGCACAACATTTTTTCTATTTTCAAAACATATATCAGCTGTTATGATCTAGAATGCACTGTCTGAAAGGGTATTGGAAGCGGTTTCACAAGTTGCTTTCAAAAAGGGGAATTTAATATGCATTGTAATGCTCTGTGGAAAGAGCAGGCAGAGTTAGTTTAATTGGATAGTTCTTTCAAGGAGCCAGCAGAGACAAAATGGACCGAATGTTCTCCGCATAATGAAATTGGATGATTTTGTATTATTATTTCTAATGATATTGAATCAAATGGTCTTTTTCTGTGCTGTATTTTTTATCATTCTCTCAGACAATTGGCAGCAACTTGGATCCTTTTCTGTTAGTTTAATGAACCAATGTATACTTTTTGACTAGATTAATCACATTTTTACTCAGAACTCCTCTGCTGATCAGAGCTGAATTCAAATACTGACCAAAAAGAACACGATTCTGCAACAATACAGGCAACTTGCACTACCCCAAGATGAACCACAATGCTTTTGAGCTAACCTAGTATTGTTTTAAAGTAAATTCAATACTATAATGCAGGAAAGTTTGACAGACAATTCTTTCACAGCAAGATTTCACAAACAGCAATAGGATAACTGATAATTTTGTTTCTAATGGTTGAAGCCAAAACTGAAACCATTGTTTAAGGCAACTTCATTGACAATGTTGCTGAGAAATGCAGTGATGTCCTTCTATTCAGGAAGGTGCCAAGTATTAGGAACGTTGAGAGAAGGTGATGATATTGTAGATTTTACAAATGATGGAAAATCCCCTGTGTTCCAACAGCCAAGTTTCTAAGTTGAGTGAAACCCAAGCCAAGAATAGTGAAATTTTACAGCACCACTCTGAATCACTTCTCTTCATTTTTGTCCCTCTGAATTTTTCTCCAAGTCATCTAACCTTTATTAACTCAGATGTTTGTGAAATCAAACTGAGTGGTGGACTGCCCTGCAGTAAGTTGTTCAATTTATTAAGCATTTGCTTCCTACCACTGGCTAGATTCCATAGTGAGGAAAAAGAAAAAGGTTACGGTGTCTTGTTTTGTTAATGCGTAGCTGCCTCAAATGAAACTTCAAACATTTTATCAGTGATAAAGCGCCACAACAACATCTATGAATGACTAATGGCACTCATTAATAAACTGAGTGCTCTTATTTCATGATAATGCCTGCTCTCCTGAGAACCATTGGCCCAATCAGCGTGGCCTAATGATGCAGTGATTTTCCTTTCCCCTTTACATAGCAAACATAGCCTTAGCCCTTTGCGCGAACCAAATACAACATTGAAAAAAAGGGCTTCTCTCATCTGGAACCAGAGATACAATAGCAATAAACAACAGATCATTCTTCACAGATTTTTTGAAAAAATACTGTTGACTCGTAAATGTTTCAGGTTTTCAAACACCGCTGGGAATGTCTTTTATAATCCTGAACACCTAAGGCTACATGGAATGAGGAGACCATTCTGCCCCTCAAGTTTGTTCTTCTTTTTCAGTGACACCATTGCTAATCTGTATCTTAAATCCATTCACTCAGCTTGGACAGGTGACGAAGGAGCAGAGCTCCAAACGCTTTTGATTTTAAACAAACATTTGGACTGTAACCCGGTGTCGTGTGACTTCTGACAGTTTCAATATTCCAGAGAATAAAGCTAATTGATGTAGCTTCTTTAAAATCTAATTTTTGGGCCCTTTGTATCATTCCATTGGATATACTCCTTCCAAGGCCTTTCTAAGGTGCACGTGCAGAACTGTATAGAATACTCTAATATGTGGTCTATTCAGACCTTTGTATAACTGTGGAAAAACCTCCTTCCCTTTTTATTCCAGTCTTCTGGTTAAAAAGGTTAACTATCCATTAGCCCTTTTAATTCAATTTTTGTAATTTGTTGAATGATATCAATCTGTGTGCATGGACTGTTAAATCTCTTTGAACCCTCAATATTCCTAGCTTCTCCCCATTTAGGTAAAATTGGATCGATCCATTTCCATCAAAAATGATCTCACACGTACCTCAGTTGAAATCCATTTACCACAGTTTCAGCCACTCACTTAATCGTAAGCAACTATTTATAATCTCATGCTCTCAGTTACACAACTTATTAAACCACCAAATTTTATGTGACTGGCAAACCGAGGTACACGGTTCCCTCTTGTGTAATTCAAATCATCAATAAATATGATGAATTGTTGAGGCTTCAAGATAAATCTCTGTAGGAAACTGCTGGTCACTTCCTTTCATTTCCAACGCTGCAAATGACAGACATGGTGTCAAGACATATAGAACCAGAGAAGTACATGGCGTTTGTCTTTATCATGTGATAGGGTCTGGGTATTAACAGTGAGGCCAGCATTTATTGCCCATCCCTCATTGCACTTGAACTGATTGGCTTTCCAGGGCATTTCTCAGAGATTTTAAGAGTTAACCACATTGCTATTGTTTTGGAATCTCAAATAGGCTAGTTCAGGAAGTATGATTGAATTTGTCTCTAAATAATAATTAATCATGATAGTTTCATGGTCACCATTACTGTGACTAGTCTTCAATTCCAGATTTTATGAAATTCAGTGACACCAGCATGATATCATGCGATTTGAACTCATTGCCCCACAAAGTATTAGCCCGTCCTACTGGATTATGAGTCCAGATACACTACAACTACAGCGCCATCTCCCCTAATGGAGTAGCATGTAATTAGTCCTGGGACCACAATTATTCACACTATAAATTAACAGTCTGGATGGAGGAACTCAGGGCATTGTTGCATAGTTTTCGGATGACACAAAGATGGAGGGGCAGGTGGTGTTGAGGAAGTGGGGAGGCTGCAGAAGGACTTGGATAGGCTAGGAGAGTGAGCAAAGAAGGAGCAGATGGAATACAAAGTGGGTAAGTGTGAGGTTATGCATTTTGGTAGGAAACATAGAGATATGGACCACTTTCTAAATGTGGAAAAGTTTCAGAAATCTGAGGCACAAAGAGACTTGGGAGTCCCTGTTCGGGATTCTCTTACTGTAAGCATATGGATTCAATAGGCAGATGGAAGGCAAATGCAGTGTTAGTATTCATTTCAAGACAGCTAGAATACAAAGGCCAGGATGTACTGCTCAGGCTGTAAAAGTCTCTGATCAGACCACATTTGGAATATTCTGAGCAGCTGTGGGTCCCGTATCTAAGGAAGGATGTGCTAGCCTTGGAAAGGATCCAGAGGAGGTTTACAAGAATGATCCCGCAGATGAAGGGCTTGTCATATGAGGAGTGGGTCTGCACACAATGGAGCTTAGAAGAATGAAGGGAGGACCTTATTTAAATTTTCAGAATACTGAGAGGCCTGAGATAGACTGGATGTGGAGAAGATGTTTCCACTAGTAGGAAAGACAATGGCCCAAAGGAAGGGACGATCCTTAGAACTGAGATGGGGAAGAATTTCTTCAGCCAGAGGGTGGTGAATCATTGCCATGGAAGGCTGTGGAGGCCAAGTAATTGAGTGCATTTAAGACAGTGATAGATAGGTTCTTGATTATTAAGGGGATCAAGGGCTATGGAGAGAAGGCAGGAGAATGGGGTTGAGAAACATATCAACCACGATCAAACGCTGGAGCAGACTTGGTAGGCTGAATGGTCTAATTCTGCTCCTATATTTATGGTCTCTCATACATTGCTCAGCTTCATGATTTGCTGTGTGAAGAAATTCCTCTGATTTCTGACTTAATTTCTTACTTCATTTCATTCTACACCTCTCATTCTAGAGACATCAACAGTGTAACTCACTGATTTTAATGAAAATGTTGGTGGAGTTGAACTTGAGAGTGCAATCCAATGTTGTGTGTATCTTTCAAGGGGAGCTTAGTGACAGCCTAGAAACTCACGTAAAATTCTGGGGTCCTGTGACCTTCAGGATGCAACATCGAGTTTAATAATTTTTGGGCATGAACACCTTTTTCATTAGCCTTTACCCACATCCCTGGCCCTATTGTGATCTGAGCTGCTTTCACCACAGCCAACCAATTTTCATCTACTAATGGTCCATATTATCAGCTTTTCTTTCTCCTTGGTTCATGATTATCCATCCCTTTCTCTACTTGACAGCTGTTCTGACTTGCTGAGTTCTAGTTTCACCTGTAGTGTACTCCTTCACCTACCCTCTTTCTTCAGCATATATGCCACCTTTTCCTTCACCAATTCTGAAGAAGGATCACTGGACCCAAAAGGTTGACTCTGCTTTCTCTCCACAGATGCTGCCAGACGTGCAGTGTTCCTCCAGTTATTTCTGTTTTTGAATGTGACACCAAATAGACTCGCTCAGTCTTAGAGTGTTACAAGGGAATGGGATGGAGTTGGTAGCTAGGGAAGTGAATTCAAAGGGGGAAAAATAAATCAATTCAATCTTCCCAACAAATAATTAAAAGGAATTTCAGCTTATTCAGTGCTGGATGTAGGAAATCTGTCTAATAATTTAGAAACAATGGAGGAGTCAAAAGTTGACAGTGTGGGAGAACTCATCAGTGTACATACGAAAATTGACTTTATTCTGCCACATATGTTCCTGAAGGGCACCATACAGATGTGAATGTATGAGGTGGAAACTGGAGGTAACGATTTGGGAGCAGGACAAGAAACCATTGCAAGCGATTCACTGGCCGTAATTAGATTGTTACAAAGGCAATCAGGCGACAGCAGTCACATGCAGGGGCTGGAGGATTCATGTCTGGAGGATTCATGTCTGGAGTCAATGTAATGAACATTCTTTGAATTGCTCCAATGCAACAACAAGCCCACAGCTGCATGCAGTAGTCTAGATATGATCTCACACATTCCATGCATCATTGTAACAAGACTTTCCTCCACATAAAGTTTCAGTGTTTCATTTACAAACCACTCAGATATCTCTGTACAGCAGTGTTCTTTAATCTCTCTCCAGTTAAGTGATACATTGCTTTTCTATTCTTCCCACTGAGGTGGCTCTCTTCCCATCTTCCCACAGTATACTCCATCTGTCATTTTTTTGCCCATTCACTTAAATCTATTCATACATATTTTGTTATGATTCACTGGAGTAGTGCAATGGGAATCAAGCCCTGCTATTCCTGGATTAGTCACAAAAGTTAAAGATTTTATAAAGTACACAAGGTTCCTTCCAGTCGTTTCAGCGGCGGGAGTCCGGAAGGAGGCGCGAGGGCAGCCTGGGAAGGTGAGCTTCAGGAGTATAAAGGTCTTACCTCGCGTGACTGCGGCCTTTCAGTCGTTTCAGCAGCGGGAGTCCGGAAGGAGGCGCGAGGGCAGCCTGGGAAGGTGAGCTTCTCCTTTTAAAAACTTACCTCGTGACGCGGAGTGTGCGTCGAGCAGGAGCAGACACGGGACGGTTGAGTAAGTGAGGTAATATATTTGGGCGGTTGCTTTACCCGAAACACTACTAAAGTAGTGTCTCCCACCCATCCTCCTCCTCTAACCAAAAAGGTTCTGAGCGCCGATTTGGTAAGTTACTACTGTTTTCCAATAGTCTGTTTTTTACAATTCAGAACAATGGCAATGGATGCAAGGGCAGTTACATGCTCCTCCTGTAGGATGTGGGAGGTAAGGGTCACCACTAGTGTCCCTGCTGACTTCATCTGTGAGAAGTGCACCCAACTCCAGCTCCTTGGAAACCGCGTTAGGGAACTGGAGCTGGAGCTGGATGAACTTCGGATCATTCGGGAGGCTGAGGGGGTGATTGACAGGAGTTACAGGGAGGTAGTCACACCTCAGGTACAGGAAAAAAGTAGATGGGTTACAGTCAGGGGACGGAAAGGGAACAGGCAGACAGTGCGGGGATCCCCTGCGGCCGTTCCCCTCAATAACAGGTATACCGTTTTGGATTCTGTTGAGGGGGACGACTTACCAGGGGTAAGCCATGGGGTGCAGGTCTCTGGTGCAGAGTCTGTCCCTGTTGCTCAGAAGGGAAGGGGGAAGAGGAGGAGAGCATTAGTCACTGGGGACTCCATAGTTAGGGGGACAGATAGGAGATTCTGTGGGAACGAGAGAGACTCACGGTTGGTGTGTTGCCTCCCAGGTGCCAGGGTCCGTGATGTCTCGGATCGTGTTTTTGGGGTCCTGAAGGGAGAGGGTGACCAGCCCCAAGTCGTGGTCCACATAGGTACCAATGACATAGGTAAAAAGAGGGATAGGGATATAAGGCAGGATTTCAGGGAGCTAGGGTGGAAGCTGAGAGCTAGAACAAACAGAGTTGTTATCTCTGGTTTGTTACCCGTGCCACGTGATAGCAAGGCAAAGAAGAGGTATCAGCTGAACACGCGGCTGCAGGGATGGTGCAGGAGGGAGGGTTTCAGGTATATGGATAACTGGGGCTCATTCTGGGGAAGGTGGGACCTCTACAAACAGGACGGTCTTCACTTGAACCAGAGGGGTACTAATATCCTGGGTGGGAAACTTGCTAGTGCTATTCGGGTGGATTTAAACTAGCTCAGCAGCGGCATGGGAACCTGTGGTGTAGTTCCAGTACACAGGAGGATGAGAGTAGGGAGGACATGGACAGGATTTCACCATCACAGGAGTGTGCTGGCAGACAGCAAGCTGGTTTGAAGTGTGTCTACTTCAATGCCAGGAGTATCCGGAATAAGGTAGGTGAGCTTGCAGCATGGATAGGTACCTGGGACTTCAATGTTGTGGCCATTTTGGAGACGTGGATAGAGCAGGGTCAGGAATGGATGTTGCAGGTTCCAGGGTTTAGATCTTTCATAAAGATCAGGGAAGGTGGTAAAAGAGGGGGAGGTGTAGCTTTGTTAGTCAAGGACAGTATAACGGTGGCTGAAAGAACTTTTGACGAGGACTCGTCTACTGAGGTGGTATGGGCTGAGGTCAGAAACAGGAGAGGAGAGGTCACACTGCTGGGAGTTTTTTACAGGCCTCCGCAAAGTTCCAGGGATGTGGAGGAGAGGATCGGCAAAACAATTCTGGGCAGGAGTGAAAGGAACAAGGTGGTCATTATGGGAGACTTTAACTTCCCCAACATTGACTGGAAATTCTATAACTCTAGTACGTCGGATGGATCAGTTTTTGTCCAATGTGTGCAGGAGGGTTTCCTGACACAGTATGTCGAAGGGCCAACAAGAGGAGAGGCCACACTGGATCTGGTACTTGGTAATAACCAGGCCAGGTGTTTGATTTGGTGGTAGGTGAGCACTTTGGAGAGAGTGACCATAATTCGGTTACGTTTAGTTTAGCGATGGAAAGGGATAGGAACATGCCACTGGGCAAGAGTTATAGATGGGGGAAGGGCAATTATAATGCGATTAGGCAAGACTTAGGAGGGATAGAATGGGGTAGCAAAATGCAGGGGATGGGGACAATCGAAATGTGGAGCTGGTTTAAGGAACAGATATTGCGTGTCCTTGATAGGTATGTCCCTGTCAGGCAGGAAGGAAGTGATAAGGTAAAGTAACCTTGGTTTACAAAAGAAATCGTATCTCTTGTTAAGCGGAAGAGAGAGGCTTATGTGACATTGAGACGAGATGGTTCAGATGAGGCGATGGAGAGTTACAGATTAGCTAGGAAGGATTTAAAGAGAGAGTTAAGAAGAGCAAGGAGGGGACATGAGCAGTCATTAGCAGGTAGAATTAAGGAGAACCCTAAAGCTTTCTATAGGTATGTGGGGAATAAAAGGATGACGAGGGTAAGAATAGGGCCAGTCAAAGACAGAAGTGGGAAGTTGTGTGTGGACCCTGTGGAGATCGGAGAGGTGCTAAACAAATATTTCTCATCTGTTTTCACTCAGGAAAAGGAGAATATTGTAGAGGAGAAGACTGAGATACGGGCTATTAGACTTGAAAGGATTGAGGTTAGTAAGGAGGAGGTGTTATCAATCCTAGAAGGTGTGAAGGTAGATAAATCCCCTGGGCCGGATGGGATTTTTCCGAGGATTCTCTGGGACGCTAGGGAGGAGATGGCGGAGCCTTTGGCCTTGATCTTTGAGTCGTCATTGTCTACAGGTTTACTACCAGAGGACTGGAGGATTGCAAATGTTGTGCCCTTGTTCAAGAAGGGCAGGAGAGATGACCCAGGTAATTATAGACCAGTGAGCCTTACATCTGTTGTAGGAAAAGTTTTGGAAAGGATTATAAGAGATAGGGTTTATAATCATCTAGCAAGCAACAATTTGATTGGAGATAGTCAACATGGATTCGTCAAGGGCAGGTCGTGTCTCACAAACCTCATTGAGTTTTTTGAGAAGGTGACCAAGCATGTGGATGAGGGTAGGGCAGTTGACGTGGTGTACATGGACTTCAGTAAAGCCTTTGATAAGGTTCCATATGGTAGGCTATTGGAGAAAATGTGGACGCATGGGATTGAGGGAGATTTAGCAGTTTGGATTAGAAACTGGCTTTCTGAAAGAAGGCAAAGAGTGGTGGTTGATGGAAAATATTCAGCCTGGAGTCCGGTTACTAGTGATGTGCCACGAGGATCTGTTTTGGGACCACTGCTGTTTGTCATTTTTATAAATGACCTGGACGCAGGCATAGGTGGATGGGTTAGTAAATTTGCAGATGACACTAAAGTCGGTGGAGTGGTGGACAGTGTGGAAGAATGTTGCAGGTTGCAGGGAGACTTGGATAAACTGCAGAATTGGGCTGAAAGGTGGCAAATGGAGTTCAATGCAGACAAATGTGAGGTGAGTCACTTTGGGAAGAATAATAGGAAGGCAGAATACTGGGTCAATGGAAAGATTCTTGGTAGTGTGGATGTGCAGAGGGATCTTGGTGTCCAGGTACATAGATCTCTGAAAGTTGCCACCCAGGTTGATAGTGCTGTTAAGAAGGCATACGGCGTGTTAGGTTTCATTGGTAGAGGGATTGAGTTCCGGAGCCGTGATGTCATGCTGCAACTGTACAAAACGCTAGTGCGGCCTCACTTGGAATATTGCGTACAGTTCTGGTCGCCCCATTACATGAAGGATGTGGAAGTATTGGAAAAGGTGCAGAGGAGATTTACCAGGATGTTGCCTGGTCTGGAGCGAAGGTCTTATGAGGAAAGGCTGAGGGACTTGGGTCTGTTCTCAGTGGAGAGAAGAAGGTTAACAGGGGATTTAATAGAGACCTACAAAATGATCAGAGGATTAGATAGGGTGGACAGTGAGAGTCTTTTTCCTAGGATGATGACGTCGGCTAGTATGAGGGGGCATAGCTGCAAATTGAGGGGTGATAGATTTAAGACAGATGTCAGAGGCAGGTTCTTTACTCAGAGAGTGGTAAGGGCGTGGAATGCCCTGCCTGCCAATGTAGTTAACTCAGCCACATTAGGGGCATTTAAACAGTCCTTGGATAAGCATATGGATGACGATGGGATAGTGTAGGGGGATGGGCTTAGATTAGTTCACAGGTCGGTGCAACGTCGAGGGCCGAAGGGCCTGTTCTGCGCTGTATTGTTCTGTGTTCTATGTTCTATATTCTATATTTAACTGACTTTCAGATCCAGATTGACAGAAAGCACTGACTAAGTTTCTTACTGAACAAGAATTACTATTTATTACAAGGAATTAGATTCTAGCTTCAGATAAACAGTTATAAACTGTCATCAGATAACTCAAATTAAAGCTATCTCCTTATAAATGCATGCACGCACACACACGCACAAACAAACACACAGAAATAGGGCAGAGGGGATCAATAATTCAGCAGATTTAGATCTTTTAGATTTTAGATATTACTGTCATGTGTACTTAAGGACAGGAGTACAGTGAAAACTGTATAATGTTGCCACACGTAGCGCCATCTTAGGTACCAAATACCAAGTACAAAAACTTAGGTGCAAAGTAGTAAGAGAAACGAGAGTTTAAAAGTTAAGCATTACTTCACAGAAAGATAAAGAAATAAGGTAATAGTTAATATTAAAGTCTTTTTAGTTTAAACTAGGAGAATAAAGTAATAAGTAAGAATTTCAACAGTCTTTGACGAGTCCGCCACTTGACTTGCTCTCCAGGAAACCTCAGATGTTTGTTCTCGACGCCGTTGCTACAGACATTGCCGCTGCTGCTGAAACTGTCGCCTCTCTAATCTCTCCTGGTGCCTCAGGAACATGCCCAGGCAGGATCCACTCGCATGCCAAACCGAGAAACCGCCATGAGTCTCCAAGAGACCGACTGACATACCGCCGAGAAACCAGGTTGAGAGCGCTGAGAGACCAGGCTGGGACCCACCATGAGCCACCAAGAGACCAGGCCGCGATCTGCCTCAAGCCGCTAAGAGACCAGGCCGGTACCCACCATGAGCTGTTGAGAGACCAGGCTGGGACCCACCATGAGCCACTGACAGACTAGGCTGGGACCCACCAAGAGACTAGGCTGGGAACCGTCAAGAGCTGCCAAGAGTCCAGGCTGAGAGGCGCCATGCCGCCAAGAGATCAGACCGGGACCTGCCACCACTGAGAGACCTGGTTGGGACCCACCACGAACTGCCAAGAGACCAAACTGAGACTGCCACAGGTGAGGTGAGCGGTAAGAGGGGAAATGTACCAGAAATGGGGAAGGAAAAGAAAAGAAAGGGGAAAAAGGGATAGAAATGGGAAATAAACAGAAGGAGCGAAGGAGCTCCAATTGGAGCATCCTACTCCGCTGCCAACAGGTTCTGTTGCTGAAATAATCCTTGTGACTCTTCTGCGGTCAGCTTATTGCATTAATCATCTTTCTCTGGATGTTTCACTGGTTGCTAAGAGAAACAAGTTGGCTGGTTCACTTGTAAAATGTCTCTGATTTATCAGTTAGAAGTCACAGGTTGCATCAATTATTGCAGGAAAGACAAACTTTTTTCAAGTTTAAAGTGAGTTTTGACTGCAAATAACAGAGAGACTGCCCCAAAGTTGGGGAAGAACTGAACATGTCTCTCCTTCTCTCTGTAACTTGTTCCCAGCCCCAAGCTGTTCAGTTACCCAAGAACAAAGCACACAGTTGACAGGCAAGAAGGTATCTATCATTGTTACGTGATCACTTGTCCATAGACCAGTTAACTTCCTGTTGCCAGCAAATGCTGCATCAGTCCACTCCCTTGGCTCCAAATCAACTACAACTCAGTTACAAAATGTATGCAATGGGAGTCAGGTTACTTGCTTTCAAGACATACAGCCAACCTTTCAAACACTGGTTTAAAATAGCTCTTTCTCATTTCATTCTACAGGTTTCTTTTTAAAGAAAAACACACAAAATAAAGTGACATGGTCCTTACACTTTGCAGCCTGTTTGTGCTCACTTCACAACTTGTTTTTCATTCTATTTTTGTAGACAGCAATTAGCAACAAATTTGGTTACAATACACTCAGTCCCGTCATCCAACACTGAAAATAACTGAGGCCTCAGCACCATTCCTTGTGGCACCCTGCTTCTGGCCAATGTTGAAATGATCCACTTACCTCTGTTCTCTGTTATTTGGTCAATCTTCTATACATGATTACATATTAGCTCCAAAAACAGGATCCCCTGTAGTTTACAATAATTATTTATGTGGTACCTTACGGAATGCCCTTGGAAATTCATAAACACTGGGTCTACTGTTTACCCTTCTCTATTCTGTTTGTTATATTGGCAAAGAACTCAAATAAATAGGTCAATCATGATTTCCCTTCTGCTAACTATGTTGACTCTACCTGATTGTGTTACAGCTTTCTAAATGACTTGCTGTTACTTTCTGACTAAAATATTGCAATATCCTAATGATAGATGTTAGGCTACTTACCTATAGCTTTCCCTGATGATCATCATCATAGAATCATAAAATTTTACGGTACATAAGGGGGTCATTCAGCCCATATATCTATACTAGCTCCTAAAACAGCTGCCTAGCAAGCCCCATTCTCTATCTCTATCTCTGCAGTCTTCTGAATTCATCATTTTCAAACATCTATCTAGCTCTTTTTGCAAACCTTCTATGGAATCCACCTCCACAACTCGCCGAGGCAGCACATTCCAAATCATCTCAACTCTCGAAAGTAAAGAAGTTTCTCCTTCTCTCACTCCTACCTCTCTTCCTGACAATCTTGAAATCTCACATACTACCTAGTGGAAACAGAATATTCTTCTTTACCCTGTCAAAATTGTTCATAATTTTAGATAGCTCAATAAGGTCACCTCTCAATCTTCTCTGCACAAAGGATATTCTCCTAAATTTCTCTAGTCTTTCCTTGTATCTAAAATCCCTCATTCTGATATCATTCCAGTAAATGTCCTTTGCACTCTATCCAGGACTTTGACTTCCTTCCTTAAATAAAGTGCTCAGAACTAAACACAATATTCCAAATGTGGTCTGACGAATGACTTGGAGAAGTGTACCGTCACTTCCTTGATTTAATACTCTATGCCTCTATTTATAAAACCAAGGATCCTTTAAACTTCCTTAACAACTGTTGCAACTTGCCTGGCCACCTTCAGGGAATTATGCACTTGAACCACAGAGTCTCTCTGCTCCTGTACACCCCTCATTGATCCTGTATTGTCTCTCCATGCTTCTTCTATCAAAATGCATTACCACACATTTCTTGACATTGAAATTAATTTGACAGGAGTCTGCTCATTGGCCAACTTGTCAATGTCACTCTGAAGTTGCCCAGCATCATCCTCACAATATACTATTCTCCCTACTTTAGTACCACCTGCAATTTTAGAGATTTTGCCCTTAACACCCAACTCCGACTCATTTATATAAACCAGAAAAAGCAAGAGTCCCAACTCTAATCCCTGGGCAACATCATTTTCAAATATCCCCAATCTGAGAAATGCCCATCTCTACTTATTTTCTGTTGTTTATCTTTTAGCCAACTTCTATTCCATTCTGCCAATGACCAATCAATCCCAAACACTTCAAATTTGCGAACCAACCAGCCACATGGCACCTGTATCAAATGCTTTCTGAAAGTCCAAATATAGAGCATCCTCAGTATTACCCTCATCCACTGCCTGTGTCATCTCGTCAAAAAATTCAGTCAAATTTGTCAGATATAACCTGCCCTTTACATGTTGACTGTCTGGTATTAATTTATTTATCATTTTATATACCTCAGAGCCTTTTGGGCCCTGATTTTCTACAATTGCTAGGATGCTCTCAGTGTCTCCTACCTTGAAGAAAGGCGGGTGGCCTGAAACATTTGGCTGAATGTTATGTTTCTTTGGCTGTGTGCCTGTTCATCGAGTCTTGTGGAGGGCTCCATGCTGCAAGGCCTAGTGCAATTTCTTGATGTATCATCAAACTCAGCTCATTAACTAGCTACCCCTCTCCTATGGCACTGCCCTCACCTAATTCTAGCCCCACTCTACCACTTGCCATTCCTGGACAAACTCACCATTGAACAGATATCTGCCAAAAGACCGGCATCCCTAACGCTTGTGCCATTTTTAAAAGACTGCTGTGCATTCGGACATGCTTTAGAAATCTGGTGTTGCTCTTACTGGGAATGTAATGACACAACAGCCACACTACTCACAGCACACAGCATGATTGATATTCCATCACACATAACAACCCCCTTCTCTCATCCTAATCACTGTTTAGAACATAGAACAGTACAGCACAGTACAGGCTCTTCGGCCCACGATATTGTGCCAACCTATTATCCTACTCTAGGATCAAACTACCATGCGTACCCTACAGTTTACTATCATCCATGTGCCTATCCAAGAGTCGCTTAGATGCACGTAATGTATCTGACTCCACTGCCACTGCTGGCAGCGCATTCCACTCACCCACCACTCTCTGTGTAATGAACCTACCTGTAACATCTCCTCTATACCTTCCTCCAATTACCTTAAAATTATGACCTCTCGTGATAGCCATTTCCACCCTGGGAAAAAAGTCTCTGGTTATCCACTCTATCTATTCCTCTAATCATCTTGTAAACCTCTATCAAGTCACCTCTCATCCTTCTTCACTCCAAAGAGAAAAGCCTTAGCTCCCTCAGCCTTTCCTCATAAGACTGCCCTCTAGTCCAGGCAGCATCCTGGTAAATCTCCTCTGCACCCTCTCTAAAGCTTCCACATCCTTCCTATCATGAGGTGACCAGAACTGAGCACAATATTCTAAGCATGGTCTAACCAGGGTTTTACAAAGCTACAGCATAACCTTGTGGTCCTGAAACTCAATCCCACTGCCAATGAAAGCCAACACACCATATGACTTCTTAATAACCTTATCAACTTGGGTGGCAACTTTGAGGGATCTATAGACGTGGACCCCAAGATCCCTCTGTTTCTCTGCACCGCTAAGAATCCTGCCATTAACCCTGTATTCTGCATTCGAATTCGACCTTCCAAAGTGAATTACTTCACACTTTTCCGGATTGAATTCCATCTGCCACTTCTTTGCCCAGCTCTGCATCCTGTCAATGTCCCTCTACACTATCCACAACTCCACCAGCCTTTGTGTCATCGGCAAACTTTCTAACCAACCCTTCCACTTCCTCATCCAAGTCATTTATAAAGATCACAAAGAGCAGAGGTCCCAGAACAGATCCCTGCGGAACACCACTGGTCATCGAGCTCCAGGCTGAATACTTTCCATCTACTACCACCCTCTGTCTTCTATCGGACAGCCAATTCTGTATCCAGACAGCCAAACTTCCCTGAATCCTGTGGCTCCTTACTTTCCGAATGACCCCACCATGGGAAACCTTATCAAATGCCTTCCAAAAATCCATATACACCACATTCACTGCTCTACCTTCATCAATAGGTTTTATCACATCCTTAAAAAATTCAATAAGGCTTGTGAGGCATGACCTGCCCCTCACAGAGTCATGCTGACTATGTCTAACCAAACTATGCTTTTCCAAATAATCATAAATCCTGTCTCTCAGAATCCTCTCCAATAATTTACCCACCACAGAAGTAAGACCAACTGGTCCTTAATTCCCAGTATTATCCCCATTCCTTTTCTTGAACAAGGGAATAACGTTTGCCACCCTCCAATCATCTGGTACTACTCCAGGGGACAGTGAGGATGCAAAGATCATCGCCAAAGGTGCAGCAATCTCTTCTCTCGCTTCTCTTTGTAAGCTTGGGTATATCCTGTCTGGCCCAGGGGACTTATCTATCCTTATGTTTTTCAAAATTTCTAGCACATCCTCCTACCTAACATCAACCTGTTCAAGCATATCAGCCTGTTTCACACTATCCTCACAAACAACAAGGCCCCTCTCGCTAGTGAATACTGAAGCAAAGTGTTCATTAAGGACCTTCCCTACCTCCTCCGACTCAGGCTCCCTCTACTACCCCTGATTGGCCTTACCCCTCACTCTGGCCATCCTCTTGTCCCTCACATAAATATAGAAAGCCTTAGGGTTTTCCTTAATCCTACTCGCCAAGGCATTTTCATGCCCCCTTCTAGCTCTCCTAAGTCCATTCTTCAGTTCCTTCCTGGCTACCTTGTAATTCTCTACAGCCCTGTCCAATTCTTGCTTCCTCAACCTGAAGGAAGCTTCCTTCTTCCTCTTGATAAATGTTCCACATGTATTGTCATCCAACATTCCTTCACCTTACCATCCATTCCTTGCCTCAGTGGGACAAACCTATCCAGCACTCGCAGCAAGTGGTCCCTAAACAACCTCCACATTTCTATCGTGCATTTCCCTGAGAACATCTTTTCCCAATTTATGTTCCACAGTTCCTGCCAAATCACATTATAATTCCCCCTCCTCCATTTAAAAACTTTCCCATACCATCTGCTCCTATCCCTCTTCATGACTATAGTAAAGGCCAAGGAGTTGTGATCACTATCATCGAAATGCTCTCCCACCAAGAGATCTAACACCTGGCCTGGTTTGTTGCCATGCACCAACTCCAATACGGCCTCCCCTCTAGCCAGCCTATCTACATATTGAGTCAGGAATCCTTCCTGGACACACCTGACAAAATCTGCTCTATTCAAATTATTTGCACGAAGGAAGTTCCAGTCGATGTTAGGGAAGTTGAAGTCACCCATGATAACAACCCTATTATTTCTGCTGATTTCCACAATCTGCCTCCTAATCTGTTCCTCAGTGTCTTTGTTGCTATTGGGGTTCTATAGAAAACTCCCAATAAAGTGACTGCTCCTTTTCTGTTTCTAATTGCCACCCATACTGACTCAGTAGATAAACCCTCCTCGATGACCTCGCTTTCTGCTGCTGTGATGCTATCCCTGATTAGCAATGCCACTCCCCGACCTCTTTTATCTCCCTCTCTATTTCTTTTGAAACACCTAAACCTCAGAACATCCAACAACCATTCCGTCCCATTGTGATATCCAAGTCTCCATAATGGCCACAACATCGTAGCTCCAAGTTCATCATCCTTATTCCTGACACTTCTTGCATTAAAATAGCCACGCTTCAATCCATCACACTGACTGCAACTTTGCCCTATTAACTGTCTATCCTTTCTCAAAGACTGTCTGAATGCTGTATCTGCCTGTATACCAGCTACCACATCCCCGATCTGTAGCTCTAGCTCCCATCCCCCTGCCAAACTATTTTAAACCCTCTCAAAGAGCTCAAACAAACCTCCCGTCCAGGATATTGGTGCCCTTTCAGTTCAGGTGCAACCCGTCCTTCTTGTACAGGTCCCACATTCCCCAGAAGGTATCCCAATGATCCACATACCTGAAGCCTCCCTTCTACACCAGTTCTGTAGCCAATCTCTAGCCAATCTGCACTCAATCTCTGTTCTTAGCCTTACTAGCCCGTGGCACCAGTAGTAATCCTGAGATTATTACTCTGCTTGTCCTGCCTTTTAGCTTCCAACCTAACTCTCTACATTCACTTTTCAGGTCCTCTTCCCTTTTCCTAGTTAAGTCATTAGTACCAATGTGCACCACGACTTCTGGCTGCTCACACTTCCCCTTATGAATCCTGTAGACTTGAACCGAGACATCCCTGACCCTGGCACCCGGGAGGCAACATGTCATCGGGGAGTCTTGTTCACGACCACAGAATCTCCTTCTGTTCCCCTAACCACCGAATCTCCTATCACTATCGCTCTCCTATTCTCCCCCACTCCTATCTGAGCCACAGAGTCAGGCTCAGTGCCAGAGACCTGGCCGTTATGGCTTTCCCCTGGTAGGTCGCCCCGTGCCTCCCCAACAGTATCCAAAGCGATATACTTATTACTGCAGGGAACAGCCACAGGGGATCCCTGCACTGTCTGCCTATTCCCTTTTCCTCTTCTGATGGTCACCCAGCTACATTTATCCTGTAACTTAGGTGTGACTACCTTCCTGTAATTCCTCTCTATCACCCCCTTGTTCTTACACATCTCCAGAGCAGATGGGACTTGAACCCAGGACCCTCTGGTTCAGAGGTCGGGGCATTACCACTGTGCCACTAAATGAAGAGCCCTTAAATTAATTAATTAATTAACAAGTAATTCGGACTCATCTCGGCTTAACCACCAGGTTACACAGTTTACCTGCTCTTAGCTACAACTGTATAAAGACCTTCTCTAAGTCACTGCTATTTTGTCTAAGTTCCTACCAGACATCCCCAGCTACCCTGTCCCCTGATCTGTAGGTCTAGTTCCCATCTCCCTGCCAAACTATTTTAAACCCTCTCGAAGAGCTCTAGCAAATCTCCCGCCCAGGATATTGGTGGCCTTCCAGTTCAGGTGCAACCCGATCTTCTTGTACAGGTCCCACCTTCCCCAGAAGGTATCCGAATGATCCACATATCTGTCATTGTCATTGTCCAGTTGGGGAACATCGCATTCAGGAAAGCAATTGCGCATTTGAAAATATGAGGTTTATTAACAGCAAGCAAAAGCAAACACCAACAAAATATGTAGAGGCTGCAGCTCACCACCACATTGCAAACCAAATGCTGGCATAGTGACCAACAAATATTCTACAGTATTTGATGGTCTGCTGTACCCAGCTGTCATCTACTAGAACCGATGTCCTGTCTGGTTGTAGCACATGACAAATGCACAAGGGTATCTTCCTTTTCCCCAAATGTCCTCATCCTTTTCGTTGGAAGGCTGCTCCAATTCTCCCACGTCAACAGCATCGACTGCATTGCCTGCTCCGACAGTGCAAAGCACAGTAGGAATGATGGAGCACACTTTGTCTGGACTAAACAGGATGGTGCTCCTCAATCAGTCCAGGCAGCTGAACGTGTCGTGATCCCAGTAATAGCATGTACACCAATTTGGTGCGGTTACTGTGCTGGCTGAGGGACCAATACATTACATCAAAAAGAGAGTGTCTGCTGCGCTTCAAATCCTTTCCCATTCCAGACCCACTTCGATCATTTAAGTTTTCATTACATTAAGTAAACTTCATTGTCATACCTAGAGAAGAGATAATCAAGTGATATTCCCCAACTCCCACAACACTGTTGGAAATTTCGCATGTGATGAGATGCTTTTGGCCAGCATTCAACTCTATTTAAGTCATTGCCACTAAATTCTGAAGCATTGTGATTCCAATGTTAGGGTTAAACAAAAATTACACAATGCAAATTACCTTTGACCACTATTTGAAGCTTCAGCATGTTCACGCAGCAGTCTACTTCCAGTAATTTCTATTTTTATTTCTGATTCCAACATCTGCATTATTTTTCTTTTGTTTCCATTCTCTTTAGTGTTATGAGTCAATATTTATCCCTTAAGCCATATCACTAAGACAGTTTATCTGGTCATTATCACATTATTGTTTTGGGGAGCTAGCTGTGTGCAAATTGCCCACTGCACTTTCTTCATTAAACAGGTACAATACTTCAAAAAGTACTTCATTGGCTGTTAAGTGTTATGGGACATTCTGGGATGATGAAAGTGTGTTGTATAATGGTGACTGTGTGCGTTCAGTTCTCATCAGTTCTGAGGAAGGGTCACTGGTCCGGAACTGTTAACTCAGATTTCTCTCCACAGATGCTGCCAGGCCTGCTCAACTTTTCCAACTGTTTCTATTTTCGTTTCTGATTTCCAGCATCCGCAGTTCTTTTGGTTTGCATTTAGCTCTGCATACATCAAAACCTCCCCAGAGTTAGTAACAGAATAGACAAGATGAAGCTTCTTCCCATTGTGGAGGGATCAATGACGAGAAAGAGGCAGGAGATTTAGAGGGGATGTGAGGAAAACATTTTTCACCCAGAGGATGGTGGGAATCTGGAGCTCACTGCCTGTAAAGGAAAGGCAGAAACTGTCATACATTTAAGAAGTATTTAGATTTACATTGTAATGCCAAGACATGCAAGTCCGTGGCCAATTGCTAGGCCATAAGACCATACAATATTGGAGCGGAATTAGGCCATCAGCTCATAGAGTCTCCTCTGGAATTCAATCATGGCTGATATGTTTCTCAACTCCATTCTCCTGTCTTCTCCCTATAATCCTTGATCCAATTACAAATCAAAAACCTATCTATCTTTATCTTAAAGACACTCAATGACTTGCCCTCCACAGCCCTCTGCAGCAATGAGTCCCACACATTAAATACCCTCTGGCTGATGAAATACCTCCTCATCTCTGTTTTAAAGGGTTGGCCCTTCACCCTAAGGCTGTGCCCCTGGGTCCTAGTTTCTCCTACTTGTTGAAACATCTTCTCCATGTGTGCTGTATCCTGGCCTCTCAGTATTCTGTAATTTTCAACGTGATCTCCTCTTGATCCTTCCAAACTCCATTGAGTACAGAGTGCTCCTCGTATGACAAATTCTTTGTTCCTGGGATCACAGTTGTGAACCTTCTGTGGACACACCTCAAACGCCAGCACATCCTTCCTTAGATCTGTGACGCAAAACTGGGATTAGAATAGTTAGGTGGTTGTTTTTGTTGGTGCAGACTCAATGTGCCGAAATGCCTTTTTTTGGCTGTAGACCTCTATAAATCTAAGGACACATCTGGTGCAGTAATGTCCTTTAGAGAAGAAAATCTGCTGTCTTTACTTGGATTGGCCTGCATGTACCTCCTGATTCCACATTCTTAACTGCTCCCAATGGCAATTATAGGCGGACAGCAAATTCCTGCAATACCCACCATACCATGAAAGAAAATACAAAAAGGTTTATCTATTCGTCCAGTAAAGGACAATCCAGGCTATTACATGGGGACTAATAGCATATCAATCACATTTGCTCAGGTCTCATACTAGTGCCTCTACCTCTGGGCAAAAAGTTTTCGGTTTAAGTTCCACCTGCCATGGCAGTGTGTCATAACATGTCCAAACATGGTGACTTTAAAGAATGATAAAAACAAAAATTTCATCAAGTTGCAGGGAGAAAAAGAATCCCTGAACATAATGGGGGAGACAGGAATCATAAAATAGCTGTAGCACAGAAGGGCTGTGACTTAGTGTGTAGCACTCTCTGTGCTACAGAAGGCAGTAGGTTCAAGTCCCAGACAATACGCAAGCTATAATCTAAACTGACAGTTGAGTCGTTTATTGTAGTCAAAGGTGTTGGGGGGCTGAACTCTGTATAATAGTGCACTATGTTTGGCATAACACTACTCCATGCTGCGTATTAACCTTTTTAAATCTTATTAATAACAGGTTTTACTTAACAGGCTCATCTTCAGTTTTATCCTGAAGTTACAGCTCCCTCTGCTGTATGTCTGTGCATGTGGTTCTGAGCTGGTGTTCAGACAATATTCAACCAGTCAAATGAACTTTCATGATCAGACTATTTTTGGCAGGGGGAGTTGAAATCTGCATGACAAATGATGATGTTGGATTATTTTACATGAAGCAGTGTTGTTCCCAATGATAGGGCTCTAGCTCATAGTTATTTAATAACAGCAAAACATGCAATGAATTGACTGCTGGGCACATCACCAGCTGATCCACAACAGAGTTTTAAGTCCAACCACAATATCAACTTGCCAGGCACAGACAAAGCTCAATGTTAAACTGAAGAACCCGTTCTCTTGCCTTAAAACTTGCTACACTACTTGACATGACTTTGAAATATAACCATCCTATCCAAGTGATGTAGCAGATGAATAAAACAGTTCCATGGTCAGATCTTTAAGATGTCAGGAGACATCCTGGGATACTGCAAGCACTAAGACTGATTTGACAAGAACGGCGAAAGTATTTCACATCTTCTTAAAGGAAACAGCTTGCCCTTGTGAGTCCTCATGGTCCCCAAAGGGTCAACTACAAGCATCAAGGCTATAACAGTGCTGATGTACACTTCTCTGTGCCTTAAGAGAAATTCTGAATGGTTGGAGGAATGTAGAATCTGATGAGTTGCAACATCTAACTGAAAGGTATGATCATGCTTTTACAATGTGCAATTGGCCCTCGCACCACAACATTTGTTTTTACCACAAGTTGATGGAAATGAACAAATCACTGATACTAGAGTAGTAATACAAATGTGGTGGGACCACATTGCTGAACTTCTCAACAAAGATTTTCATGTTACACGAGATTTTCTGCATCAAACTAAGCAGTTATCCAATAAAGAAAACCTTCTTTGTTCCACTGAAGAGGCGATAAAGGCAATTAAATCATCACATAAACACAGTGGTTACAAGAGCAAGTCAGAGGCTAGGAATACTGCAGTGAGTAACTCACCTCCTGACTCCCCAAAGCCTGTCCACCATCTACAAGGCACAAGTCAAGAGTGTGATGGAATACTCCCCACTTGCCTGGATGAGTGCAGCCCCAACAACAATCATGAAGCTAGACACCATCCAGGACAAAGCAGCCCACTTGATTGGCACTACGACAACAAACATTTGCTTCCTCTACCTCCGATGCTCATTAGCAGCAGTGAGTACTATCTAGAAGATGCACTGCAGCAATTCACTAAAGATCCTCAGACAGCCCTTTCCAAACCCATGACTACTTCCGTCTAGAAGGACAAGGGCAGCAAATACATGGGAACACCGCTACCTTCAGGTTCCCTCCCAAGCCACTCACCATCCTGCCTTGTAAATAGGTCACCATTCCCTCACTATCACTGGGAGGATTTCCAGGATTTTGACCCAGTGATCCACCTGAGGGACAGGATCTTGGTTTAACATTTAATTCAAAAGATGGCACCTCTGGCAGTGCGGCACTCTAGCCATATTGCACTGAGAGTGCTAGCCTAGATTTTATATTTAATACTCTGGAATGGCACTTGACTCCATGTTACCTAAATATAACTCAGTAGGTCAGAGTGCAATCAAATTGGCCAAGACTAATAGTCCAGTAAACTCCTGACATTTTGAGAATTCAAATTCATCTTTTAAAATGTGTAGAAACTTAACTGCATCATCATAAATATGTCACTGCCTAATTGATGTTCCTTCAGAGAAGAAAGCACGCTTTCCAACCTAGTCTGGACCCATACAAGACTCCAGTCCCACATCCACATCTTAGCTACCATTTGCAGTGGTCTAGCAAGCCACTCAGTTGTAATCAATCACAAGAAGGCTCACCACTATCTGTTGAGAAGCAAGGTCATAAGATCAAGCCCTGAGGTGGCTCAGCTCTGTCCAAGTGATATGTACATAGAACAGATTAATTAAAAGCATGAGTAAGCCATTCAATCACTTTAGGCTGCTCTTCCATTTGCTAAGGTCATTGCCGATCTAATGTGGCCTCAGGTCTACTTTCCTGCCCAACCCCTAAACCTCTGACTCGCTTGTCACTCAAGAATCTATCAAACTCAGCTTTAAGACTAATCATCGATCTTACCTCTACTGTTCATGATCATCAGTATAAGTCGGAGGCAAAACAGAGCTTACAGTAACAGTCAGTCTCCCTTAGCTCAGAATGAAGGTAAGGAAATAACCAGGCCTTCCATAGAATTAGGCATGCTGAGTAATCAATGTGTATTGTTCAGAACAGCTTGGAAACTAGCCACTTACATATTCAAAGGGACAATTTTAACCTCACCCGTCCATTGAATATCTGACAGTGCTGGATGCAATGTTAGTTTTATTTACATTTTATTGAGGTCAATGTGTAATAAACCGGCATCCAATCCAATTTGGTAATTTTTATTTTAGAACATGTAGATCAAGATTATCCCCAAAGTGTGATGTTCGCTGCCTGGGATGACTCATGATGATTGGACAGCTGGATAGACTACCAAAAAGCATGAAATGAGTATTTTCAGAGAGGAGGTGGTAACTTGAGGGGCAAGTGTGCAGATGTTAAAATCTCCAAAAAAAAGCAACAAAATTACCATAATCACCTCTGAAGCAAACCTTGATGGGTTAGAAATTGAAGACAAGCTAGTTAAGTTTTGCCAGAAAACTTCTCCTCCTACTCACACAGCCTTGTCAACAAAGGTTATTAGCATAAGAAAGGCAGTCTTTATTGGTTCATGGTCTTTTATAGCAAAACTCTGCAGAGTTGGAGTCTTAAAATACCAACTTGTTTGCAAACCTTTCAATACTCAGGTCATGATTCTTCCAAGATGTGCTTCCAACTCAAGTGCTTTACAAGGAGCTGTGCCATATTATTACATTGACAAGCTTTAAATCAATACATTTTCAAGGAATATGTTGGCAAAGAGAATGGCTTTGATACTTAAGTCAGGTTTCAATATTTCTAGAAGGCATCAAAATTGAGTAAAAGGGGACATTGACAGTACAGATACAAAGTTGCCTCACTGAACTTTATGCAGGATACGCCAAGACTTTACAAACCAAGGTAAAAGATATAAAAGTAAAAACGGTGAACTTTTTAAAAAGAGATAGTAGGAACTGCAGATGCTGGAGAATCTGAGATAACAAGGTGTACAGCTAGATGAACACAGCTGGCCAAGCAGCATCAGAGGAGCAGGAAAGCTGACGTTTCGGGCCTAGACCCTTCTTCAGAAATGGGGGAGGGGAAGGGGGTTCTGAAATAAATAGGGAGAGGGGGAGGCGGATAAATGATGAATAGAGGAGAAGATAGGTGGAGCGGAGACAGACAGGTCAAAGAGGCGGAGATGGAGCCAGTAAAGGTGAGTGTAGGTGGGGAGTTAGGGAGGAGATAGGTCAGTCCAGGGAGGATGGACAGGTCAAGGGGGCGGGATGTGGTTAGTACTTTTTAAAAATACTGTTTTACCTCAACTGGAATATTGTGTCCAAATCTGTGTACTGTTATGATTCTGATGGGTGGAGTGTGGAGGTAATCAAGTCCCAGCACGCCTCCAGACTTCCTAAAGTGTTAATGTCCAACTGAATCTCCAAGATAGTTACTTTCACTATTATCTAGGAGAGAAAAAGGACTCTCATCAAGCTTCATCAATAATCACAGAACATTTTTATTATGAACAAACTGTGTCTTTACAAGTGACAAAATGTAATCACTGCAAACCTTTTGTTAACCGGCACCTGTGGGACCAGCAGTGTACCAGGTGATCAAATATTCTGCATAGTCAAGAGGTCCACGTAATCAATGTAAAGACACATATTAAGTAATACAGACGTAATGCAGGGAGTATACATACCACGGTTATATTTTATTTACAGCATGAATCAATGAAATAATAATGGAACTTTGCTTTAAATAAAACTGACCAGCAGACAATCTTCACACTCACACTCTCAACTGACTACTCGGATACAGTAATATACAGTAAATAATGCAGTAAACCTCTGGTATTTCAGGTATATAATTTTTGCTGGTTTATCAAGACTGCCAGTTCATAAGGTGTTGGTTAAAACAAAGTTTTCCGCATTAACTACTGCTATGCAAACTTAGAGTATATCCCTTTTAAATGCAAACACACACACATTCATACACAGTCAGCACAAGATGGGCCATTTAACCTGCAGGGATATAATGGCTAAGAAAAATCAGGCAAGAAAGAAAATCCTGCGAATCAAGAATCAAAATCTCAAAGGTGGAATGAGGTGACTTTCTTACAGTTCTTTTGGTTTCCATTGACAAAACCATGTTGCTGTTAGCCACAAAGCAATGGAAGATCTGGGTAGCCAGCTTCTTAGATCCAGGTACTTTATTGAGTGGGCAGGTCAGTCTTCGGTCTTCAGGAGAGTGAGCAGGAATGCAATAGCACTGCTTCTTTGTAAACCTTTCCTCAACTCAAAGAGGTTTTCTTTTTCAGGAGAGAGAGAGAGAGAGACTTGTCTTTACTGCAAGCTTCTTCAGCGTTTCTTTTCAACTTTCCTACTCCCATGTCCATGGTAAAACAGAAACTAAAAGTCCAAAAGCTGTTTCTTGGCAATCTGCAGCCTAATGCTACTTATAGCAGTTTGTCTGAAACAAATGCATCTGATCAGTCTCTGAGCAACTTCGTTTTTCCAAAAGGTCACTTGATTTTGTTTGTAAAGAATAAAGTGTAAGACAACACAGTTTCACTTTTGACTGTTGAGTCCCAAAACATAACATGGTAAACTCTCTGCACTCCGGGCCCCAGACCTCTATTGTCTTCCAATTTTCGTTCAAAAATAAAAATCTTTACTTAACAGCATCTTAGGTTTGTCTAGTACATCCTCATCAGCGGTGTGACCTCTTACTTATAAATTCTGTGTCTGACACTACTGGTCAAGCAGCATCATAGGAGCAGGAAAACTTGACGTTTCGGGCCTAGACCCTTCGTC
>JAHRHZ010000017.1:33971530-34071804 GCA_024137785.1 Ginglymostoma cirratum | reverse complement strand
TGAAAATGGAGTCTAGGTAGGTGGAGATGAGTTCGGTGGGGCAGGAGCAGGCGGAGACAATGGGTCGACCAGGGCATTCAGGTTTGTGGACTTTGGGGAGGAGATAGAAGCGGGCGGTGCGGGGTTGGGGAACGATGAGGTTGGAGGCGGTGGGTGGGAGGTCACCTGAGGTGATGAGATTCCTGTCTGCGCCTATCTGGTTTGATCCTAAAATCTATACAGTTGTCAAGGCTCCGGGGTCATTGCTGAACGTCAGAGGGAGGATATTCTCCAGCGTGCTGACGTAGCAGGTTGCGGAGGGCTCCGGGTTATTGCTGATTAGCTGGACCCCCTCCCTTCACACTGGGCAGTCTGGGAAGCGCGCATGCGTGTAGCGGCGCCTTCTTCCCGGACGGTTGGAGGGTGAGATGGCAGCGCGCGTGCGAGTCAGCGATGCGGTTTGTCAGGAACGGTACCCGCGGCCCTAGGGAAAGGCCTCAGCCTCACTGTTATTCCCAGGCCTGGGGTGGCAGGCTGGCTGGCTGGGAAGGGAAACCCGAGCCATAAGGCGGTAGCAGCAACCTGTCGGATGGCCTGCTTGCCTGCCGATGCAAGTGCTGCCCTGCCTGCCTTGCCGATACCAGTGCTGCTCTGCCGGCACGGGATCGGACGCCCCTCGGCCGCGTACTTAAGGCAGTCATTGTGCTCGATGTTGCAGGCCTCACAGCATGCTCTTCCGGTTCAGAGGTCAGCGCAGAGTTTCTGTTTAAACCAACAATAGCCTTGGGAGTAAGTATCCCCCCGCCCATTGGGTATGGGGTGGATAAATATTCCACCCATTAGGCGTGGGTGGGGGTAAGTATCCCACCCGTTGGCGGGGGGGGGGAAGGAAATTAAATATTCCATGTGTGAGTGGGGTATTGATTAACGTGTGTGTATGCGTGATGAGGCTGGAAGGGCAACTATCCCACTGTGGGGTTTACCAAAACACTAAGATGGGCTTGGGAGGTTTATAAAATCACTGAACTTGGGGGTGAGTAGTGTACAAAATAACTGGGCTGGTCTGAGTTTATATAAGCAATGGGCTGGGAGGGTGTTATAAAATTACTGGGTTGGGAACATTTACAAAAGCATTGAACTGGGTGGGAGGTTTTATAAAACACCAGGCTCTTGGGGGTTGGTGACAAAATGACTGGTCTGCGAGGCTGTTATAAATTTACTGGGTAGGAGAATGTTACAAATTCTTGCTGCAACAGTAACAGGAGCTCAGGCAAATGGGGGTTTATGGGCTGTGCAGCCACCACGAGGCCCTGCTGTTCGTGCCAGGAAACCCAGTTCAGAGGCAGCCAGGAAACGGATGGTGTGGTACTTTGTCCTTAGCCTGAGGAGCTGTATGAGGAAAGGTCTTGCAGAATATCAGGGAGGAAGGTAAGGTAAGGTAAGGTGAGGGAGGGCAGGCAGGCAGTTGTAATAGGTGTAATAGAGCTGGAGAAACTGATGGTAATGTAGAAATAGGAGAAAAATGGAGTCTGTGTCGACCAGGAGCTTTTATGAATGTCTGGTGTAGGCTGCTGGAACCGAAGTAGAAACTCCTGGTCCTATATTTGTAGCAAACGGGAAAAACTGTTGTGGGCCTCAGGTGTTTGCACGCCAGGTTACTGCTGCTATCATGTTATCAAGGCCCTCCTCAACCATCTACTCCCTCTGGCTGAAGAACTCCCCTCGGAATCGCAGTGTGGCTTCTGGCCACAGGCACAAGGGACATGATTTTCATCACGTGAAAGCTGCAGGAGAAATGCAGAGGAAAGAACCTACCCCTATACATGGTCTTCCTTGACCTTACAAGGCCTTTGACACCGTCAACCGGGTAGCATTGTGGAGTATCCTTCTCCCCTTCGGCTTGTCACCATCCTTTGCCTGCTCCACAATGACGTGGAAGTTGTGGTAATGACATGACTCCACCACCAACCCACTCCCTGTTTGGACCAGTGTCAAGCAGGGCTGCATTATCTCCCCAAAGCTGTTCTGGATCTACATTGCTTCACCTCACTGCTGGCAAGCTCCCCACTGGAGTGGAGCTAACCTGCAGAACCAACAGGAAATTATTCAACCTCTGCCACCTTCAAGGCAAAACCAAAGTCACCCTTAGCACTGTCATCAAGCTGCAGTATGCGGATGATGTTTGCCTATGTGCCAACTTAGAGGACAAACTCAAACGTTGTCAGCACCTTTACAGTGGCTTGTCAGTGCATGGGTCTCACCCTGAACATCCACAAGTCAAAGATTCTCCACTAACCTGACCTGGCATTGTGGAGTGAACCCTTGATCATCAACGTCCACAGTAGGCCTTAGAGAAGGTTGGCCATTTGCAGTATCTCTGGAGTGTCCTGTCATCCAAAAGTTATTGATGAGGAGATCCAGCACCGCGTCCAATGTAATAGTGCAGCCTTCGGTTGCCTGAAGAAAAGGGGTTCGAGGACAACAACATCTGATCTGACACCAAGTTCATGGTATGCAGAGCTGTGGTGGTTCCTACTTCCTATTTGGCGCTGAGATGTGGACTGCCAACAACTAACACCTCAAGGCGCTGGAGCAGAACCACCGTCACTGCCCGCACAATATCCTGCAAATCCTCTGGGAAGAAACTCACTTTCTTACTCCCCAAAGCCTGTCCAATGTCTACAAGACACAAGTCAGGAGTGTGATGGAATATCCCCATTTGCCCGGATGAGTGCAGCTCTAACAACACGGAAGAAGCTTGACACCATCTAGAACAAAGCAGGCTGCTTGATTGGCACTACATCCACTCCCTCAACTACTGACACTCAGTAGCAGCAGTGTATACTAACTACAAGATGCATTACAGAAATTCACCAAAGATCCTCAGACAGCACCTTCCAAACCCATGACCACTTCCATCTAGAAGGACAAGGACAGCAGATACAAGAGAACACCACCACCTTCAAGTTCTCCTCCAAGCCTTTCGCCATCTTAATGTGGAAATATATTGCCGTTCCTTCACTGTCACTGGGTCAAAATCCTGGAATTCTCTCCCTCATGGCATTGTGGGTCGGACTGCAGCGGTTCATGAAGGCAGCTCACCACTACCTCAAGGGTAACCAGGGACAGGCAATAAATGGTAGCCGGTCAGTAACGACCACATCCCCCAAATGAATATATTTTTTAAAAAAGATGCACCGGCATCCTCAACCAGGTCAACGTCACTGGTGTTGAGACGGTGACCACCCTTGATTGGCTGCGATGTGCTGGTAATGTGATGAAATGACCGGCACGAGACTCTGAGCAGGCGCTCTACTCCCAGCTCAAAACAACAGGCAAGCCACAGGTGAACAGAGGAAGTGCTTCAGGGATACCGTCAAGGCTTCTCTGTCAAAGTGCAATATTCCTACAGACGGTTAGGAATCACTGGCCCAAGACACTCCCAAGTGAAGGAGGAGTATCTGGGAAGGCATTGAGCTCCTAGAGACTTGCCGTCAGGAAAATGCCGAAGCCATTCAAAAACGGTGTGAAGAGTGGTTTGGCAATGCAGTGCCCCACTGGCACCTTCCCACAACCACCTTCTGCCCCAAGTGTAACAGAGTCTACAGAAGCCACATTGAACTGTACAGCCATCTATGGACTCCCCCCCCAAGTGGGGAAGAGAATCATCCTTGTCTGCGAGGGACCACTGATGATGAAATATCCTGCTTATTGTGTGCGTATGGGGGAGGGGGAGGGTAAATATCCTGCCATGGGTGTGTGGGTGGTGTGTGCTGGCTGGGGCAGGGTGCCATTATAGGGCCCATTGTAGGGTGGATGAACAAATATACTGCTCACTGAGTGGGTGTGGGTACGTAGACTCCTCTTTGAAGAGGGTGGGCAAATATACCCCCCAATGTGGGGGAAGTGGGCTGGATAAATATAATGCCTAATTTAGGGTGTGTATTGGTAAGGCATTTCATTTTTGGGTATAAGGTATTTCACTGTGAGAGTGTAGTTGGGGGGAGGGGTGCCGAGTGGTAGAAATTCTTTATGATGTAGAACATACTGTGTAGAACAGTAGTAAAAGCTGATTTAACAATAACTGCTCATAGAGAATTGGGCAAATATTTTGGTATTTTATATGGCACACTTTCTCGTGTGTGTGTGTGTGTGTGTGTGTGTATGTGTATATACCCACCTCTTGCAAATAGCCAGCACAAGGTAATTAACTGACTGGCCTCCAGCTTTGCTGTATGATGCTACAGATTCCGCTGTAAGCATAAATTTACATATTTTAGAATGCTTTGCATTTGCTAGGTATTGATTTCAGTCAGCTCAATTCATGTAATTTGTTTTGAATTCCACGTGCAATTGTGAAGACTCATTCATTTTGCAATTTTATAGTTTTTCTCCCCTTAGTTGTACCTGCTGTTTTTCTTTTACAATTAACCTTTGTAGACTCTGCTCCTTTTGTGTTCCCCTTTGTTCAACAAGGGTGATCCTTAATTTTGAAAGTGTACCCTAGTTCTGGACTTGCTTACAAGAGTAAAACTACTTTCCACATCCACCTTGTCAACATCTTTGAGTCTTTAAAACATGGTATTGTTTAGCTGCAGTGGAGCTGGTAGAGGCATACCATTAGCCTCTCACCCCAAGGGTGAAAGATGAGGAGAAAATTAGGCAGAGTTCTTAATCACTTCATATTTTAATTGGCAGAAGCTTTTCTCATCTAATGCTGTCACAACATCAGAGTTCTAAATTTCCATTAGCATACCTAGGTTTTACTTTCTATATACGATTTTTATAAATTTTTATTTGTTGGCTGTGTGGAGTGTACCTGTATTTCGTTTGCCTTTGTCTAACAAGTCATTGTTCTCTCTTTAGTGTTGCCACTGAAACCTGAGGGCCATGGATGACAACCTAGATTTCACCACTGGAGATGCTGGGGCCTCTGCTACCTTTCCAATGCAATGTTCCTCTTTGCGCAAGAATGGATTTGTGATTCTGAAAGGGCGTCCCTGCAAAATTGTTGAAATGTCGACATCCAAGACTGGCAAGCATGGGCATGCCAAGGTCTCTATTCATTGTTGAAGTCCATAATTTTATTTGACTTGAGTTTGCTAATAGTCTGAATGTTAATATTCCCTCCCCCCTCCTTTTCTGGTCACGTGCACCTTGCTAGGGTCCATTTTCTTTGGTGTCTCACTCTCAAATCATCTCCTAGTAAGAAAACTTACTCATTATTTTCATTCATGAGAGGCACAATACACCCTGCTTGATCTTCTTTCACACTTTTTAAAAATACATTTATGGGACGTGGGTGATGCCAGCATTTATTGCCCATCCCTGGTTTGTTTTGAAAGTTGGTGGTGAGTTGCCTCTTGAACCACTGGAATCCTATTAATGTAGTTATAACCATAATTTTGTTAGGAAGGGAGTTGCAGGATTTTAACCCAATGACGTAGAAGGAACAGCGAATATAGTTGCAAGTCAGAATGCTGAGTGGTTTGGTAGGGAACTTGCAGTTGGTACTCTTCCAAAACCTTTGCTGTCCTTGTCCTCCTTGAAGGTAATAGTTGTGCATTTGGAAGGTACTCTCTGAGGAGTCTGGCTGAATTTGTGCAATGCATCTCGTAAGTGATGTATTTGAAGTACATCTGTCTCTGAACAACAGTTAATGCCCTGGTTGCAGAATCCAGTCTGGTCTGCATTGACTCATTGAGTGTGTTGCCCCACTGAAATTGTATTTCTGAAGTACTTTGCTTTCCCCAAATGGCTACAAAAAGTTCACTTTTATGTCTGGACTGTTTTATTAAAATCTAATTTTTAAATGGCTTGAAGAGTTTAGTAACTGTATTTTGAACGTTTTGAGTAGTAGAGCTATTGAAATATTTATTATTGAGTTGAATGGTTGACTAAGCCAAAATAAAATTAACCTATTGAGGTATAGCTTTCAGACTGAGCTACAAAATGGAGCTTAAGGAACCAAGTCTAGATTTGAATGGTTAAGTTTCATTTGAAGTTTGTTTCACAGTCAGTTTGTTCTACCAATATCTTCATGTTTTGAATCTTGGCCTTGAACACAGGCCACACTTGTCCTGACCCCAGTAGCCTTGAGAAAGTTAGTGGTCGCCTTGTACTGCTGATGGTTTGAAGTAGCAGTCTAACAAGCTATGCTACTTCGATAGTCTTCCTTCAAGCTAATGTTTTGCAACCTTCCTAACCCAGACAAAGTCTTTGAATCAGAGATAAAAGGAATGTTTCAGTTATCATGAATGCTATGATTGTGGATATTTGTGTGCGAATTGTATGGAAATAAATGTATACAGTTGCTGTAGTTCTGGATTCTTGTACAGTATGTTGAACTGAACATATTAAACGTGACTAGTAACATTGTATGACATTTAAATTTAGTGATGTTTAGTGTTTCATATCTCTTCAGGTTCACATGGTTGGTATTGATATATTCACTTCAAGGAAGTATGAAGACATCTGTCCCTCTACCCACAATGTTGATGTCCCCAGAGTCACGAGAAATGATTATCAGGTGAGGTGCTGCAATTAATTTAAAAATTATTCCAATATCATCCAAGAACAGTTCGCCAAAAATGTTAACTGGTCAGTGGAATGATGGTCACTGTTCTTGGTCTCATGCTTTTTTGTTTTATTATCTGGAGGAGAAAATGATTGGCATTTGCATTATCTGTTGTATGAAGGATGTGATCACAGTAAGGGGTGGAGCGGAGATTTTTGTAGATACTAACAAAAATGGAGAATTTTAGCCATGAGCAAAGATTAGATTGGTGAGGTTTATTTAAGGAAAGAGAGATTAAACTGAGGCATATAAAAATGACATGGGATATGGGACCTATCCAAAGAGGCCAGAAACTGGAGGAATAGATACAAAAAAAAATTCCAAAGAATTAACAGGAGTTAAGAATATTTTCACTCGAATGGTTGTTGGGTCTGGAATCTGCTGCCTGGAAGTATGATTTAGGCAGAAGCCCTCAATGCATTTAAAACAAAAATAATGTAAACGGCTGACAGCAAGAGCTGCAAAGTCGATTTACGTGCAAAAACTCTTTATTTGGCACACATTCAGCTGATGGCAGTCTGACTGTTGTGTCCACAAAGACTTGTCTCCTTGTTCATGAATCACTAAAAATTCATATGAGGCACAGCAAGAAATGAGGAAGGTGAATAGAATGTTGGCCTTCGTCACAAGGGTATTTAAATACAGAAGTTACAATGTCTTATTGCAATTATTTAGTGGCTTGGTGAGATCATACCTAGATTAATGGGTACAATTTTGATTCCCTTAACTAAGGAAGGAAGACCTTGTCACAGAGGGAGTGCAATGGAGATTGAGGAAACTGGGCCTACATTCACTAGGGCTTTGAAGAACAAGGGGTGACCTTATTGTAGCTTATGATATGTTTACAGGTTGTGACAGTAAATGTGGATCAGACATTTCCCAAGATAGTAAATCTAGAACCAGTGGACATAGACACAGGCAAGCAATTTAAGACTGAGATGAAGAATTTCTTCACTCATGAGGGTGGTGATTCTTTGGAATTCTCTTCACCAGAGGGTTATGGAATCTCTATCATTGTAAGCAGGTTCAATACAAATCAGTAGATTTCTGGAGACCTGATGATGTATCACTGACGTAGGATAATGGCTTAAAATGGCATTGAGATACATTGCCAGTCATGTGTTTGGAGAAGCAAACCTACTTCTGTTTCCTGCATTCTGATGTGAGTTTTCTATATTTCTATATTCATTACATTAAAATTGGAGAAATGTTGAGAATTGAGTAGTCATTCCTCTATGCATGAGGGTTCTGTTCCTGAGAAACCCAGAAATAATGAAATTTGTGAGTGCAGAGTTCATTATAAAATGCGGGTTAAAAATCACAGATCTGTGAATTTTGGCCACGGGTGTTGAATTTTGTTACTTTTTGGCACAAGTAGGCAAATTTGCGAGTCATGATCTTATAGATATGTAGGGTTTACTGTGGCTGCAGTTGGTAAGTGCGTAAACAGTTTTCCTGTGATCATTGATGTGTTTCTTAAATTTACTGCATTGGGAGTTGGGGGATGGTAATGTTTTAGATTTGTTGCATTTTGTAAGTTTTTTGAGGGGGGAGACCCAATTGTCTGGCATATGCCAAATTGGCATGACCTTACTATTTCTTGTACAGGCAAGTGATAACTGCTAGTTTAGGCCAATTTTACAGGGTGTGGACAAGCTAGTTAAATAGCGGCCCAAATATTACTTAAAATAAAATCTGCATTCTTTACAGGATCGCAGTCTTGTTACAGTGTATGCCCATGTCCATGCCAGCTCTCTGAGCATTCTGGCTTTGTGTTGAACTCATTCCATTTCCCCGTAATGCTGTAAATTGTTTCTGCTTAAATAATTATCCAGTGGCCCTGAAGTGCCTCAATTGAATCTGCTACCTTCACACTTCTAGGCTTTATATTTCCATATCCAGGCTACTCACATAAAAGGTACTGCAGATGCTGGAGAATCCGAGATAACAAGCGTGGGGCTGGATGAACACAGCAGGTCAAGCAGCATCATAGGAGCAGGAAAACTTGATGTTTCGGGCCTAGACCCTTCTTCAGAAATGGGGGAGGGGAAGAGGGTTCTGAAATAAATAGGGAGAGAGGGGGATGCGGATAGAAGATGGATAGAGGAGAAGATAGGTGGAGAGGAGACAGACAGGTCAAAGAGGCGGGATGGAGCCAGTAAAGGTGAGTATAGGTGGGGAGGTAGGGAGGAGATAGGTCAGTCCAGGGAGGACGGACAGGTCAAGGGGGCGGGATGAGGTTACTAGGTAGGAGATGGGGGTGGGACTTGAGGTGGAAGGAGGGGATAGGTGGGAGGAAGGACAGGTTAGGAAGGCGGGGACGAGCTGGGCTGGTTAAAGTACCTGGTTTGCTTGATTTTTGCTGATATTTTTGATGTTAGACACATATCACTTGCTTGAAGAGATTCTACGAAACTGTCCATTGACTACAAAATGGACTCTTGACAATAAATGGATTCTTTGATACGACCTTTTCTGTCAGCATTCTGAATACGGAGCGCACAAAATACAACAGAATTACAAACTATAAAAACTTCTGGATTATTTTCATCCAAAGTGCTGTATGCTGTTGTGGTTGTCATATCAGAAGAACAATATCATATAAATAAGGTGTGAAGGTCACCCATCTCATGTCCAAGCTATAAAGACCACTGTAGAAACACAGTTTATTTACACAAGTAAAGGGAAAATAGAAGAGGGAAGTTAATTTGGAAGTCTTGGAAAGGAGACTTAAGGAAATAAAGAAGTTACACTCTGAGGGAGTACCAAGCAATTAAACTTCTCTGCCATTTATCTATCCTCTATTATAAATTATCCTGTCTCTGCTTGTAATGTACCCAGAGTTATATTTTCCAATATTTTCCTTTTTAACCAACCTACAGAAGCTTTTGCAAACCATTCTTGTCTTTCTTGCTATTTTGCATACATATTTGATCCTCCTCCTTTTAATTGCTTGGTACTCCCTCAGAGTGTAACTTCTATATTTCCTTAAGTCTCCTTTCCAAGACGTCCAAATTAACTTCCCTCTTCTATTTTCCCTTTACTTGTGTGAATAAACTTTGTTTCTACAGTGGTCTTTATAGCTTAGACATGAGATGGGTGACCTTCACACCTTATCTATATGATATTGTTCTTCTGATATGACAACCACAACAGCATACAGCACTTTGGATGAAAATAATCCAGAAGTTTTTACAGTTTGTAATTCTGTTGTATTTTGTGCGCTCCGTATTCAGAATGCTGACAGAAAAGGTCGTATCAAAGAATCCATTTATTGTCAAGAGTCCATTTTGTACCCAATGGACAGTTTCGTAGAATCTCTTCAAGCAAGTGATATGTGTCTAACATCAAAAATATCAGCAAAAATCAAGCAAACCAGGTACTTTAACCAGCCCAGCTCATCCCCGCCTCCTAACCTGTCCTTCCTCCCACCTATCCCCTCCTTCCACCTCGAGCCCCACCCCCATCTCCTACCTAGTAACCTCATCCCGCCCCCTTGACCTGTCCGTCCTCCCTGGACAGACCTATCTCCTCCCTACCTCCCCACCTATACTCACCTTTACTGGCTCCATCCCCGCCTCTTTGACCTGTCTGTCTCCTCTCCACCTATCTTCTCCTCTATCCATCTTCTATCCGCATCCCCCTCTCTCCCTATTTATTTCAGAACCCCCTTCCGCTCCCCCATTTCTGAAGAAGGGTCTAGGCCCGAAACGTCAAGTTTTCCTGCTCCTATGATGCTGCTTGGCCTGCTGTGTTCATCCAGCCCCACGCTTGTTATCAGAGGAAAAACAGGTCAGGGAGGTGGAGATGAGCTGGGCTGGTTTTGGTATTGCGGTTGGGTGAGGGGAGATTTTGAAGCTTGTGAAATCCACATTGATGCCATTGGGCTGCAGGGTTCCCAGGCTGAATATGATTTGCTGTTCCTGCAGCCTTCGGGTGGCATCACTGTGGCATTGCAGGAGGCCCAGGATGGACATGTTGTCTGAGGAATGGGAGGGGGAGTTGAAATGGTTCGCGACTGGGAGGTGCAGTTATTTGTTGCGAACTGAGCGCAGGTGTTCTGCAAAGTGGTCCCCAAGCCTCCGCTTGGTTTCCCCAATGTAGAGGATGCCACAACGGGTACAGCGGATGCAGTATACCACATTGGCAGGTGAACATCTGCCTGATGTGGAAAGTCTTCTTGGGGCCTGGGATTGGGGTGAGGGAGGAGGTGTGGGGGCAGGTGTAGCACTTCCTGTGGTTGCAGGGAAAAGTGTCGGGTGTGGTGGGGCTGGAGGGGAGTGTGGAGCGGACAAAGGAGTCACGGAGGGAGTGGTCCCTCCGGAAGGCAGATAAGGGTGGGGAGGGAAAAATGTCTTTGGCGGTGGGGTCTGATTGCAGATGGCGGAAGTGTCGGAGGATGATGCGTTGGGTCCGGAGGTTGGTGGGCTGGTACGTGAGGACGAGGGGGATCCTTTTTTGGTTATTATTGCGGGGACGGGGCGTGAGGGATGTGTTATGGGATATGCGGGAGACATGGTCGAGGGCGTTCTCGACCACTGCTGGGGGGAAGTTGCGGTCCTTGAAGAATGAGGACATTTGAGATGTACGGGAGTGGAATGTCTCATCCTGGGAGCAGATGCGGCGGAGGCGAAGGAATTGGGAATAGGGGATGGCATTTTTGCAGGAGGGTGGGTGGGAGGAGGTGTATTCCAGGTAGCTGTGGGAGTCAGTGGGCTTGAAATGGACATCGGTTTCTAGGTGGTTACCCGAGATGAAGACAGAGGTGTCCAGGAAGGAGAGAGAAGTGTTGGAGATGGTCCAGGTGAACTTCAGGTTGGGGTGGAAGGTGTTGGTGAAGTGGATGAACTATTCGAGCTCGTGGGAGCACGAGGCGGCACCGATGCAGTCATCAATGTAACGGAGGAAGAGGTGGGTTTTAGGGCCAGTGTAGGTACGGAAGAGGGATTGTTCCACGTAACCTACAAAGAGGCAGGCATAGCTTGGGCCCATGCGGGTACCCATGGCCACCCCCTTTGTCTGTAGGAAGTGGGATGTTTCATAACATCGTAAGATGTAGGAGCAGAAATAGGCTGTTCAGCCCATTGAGTGCTCCACTATTTAATTAGACATGGTTTATCTGATAATTCTTAACTCCAATTCTTCTTCCCCCATAACCCTTCATTCTCTTGCTGATTAAAAATCTGCCTTGCAGCCTTGAATATACTTAATGACTCAACCTCTATGGCTGTCTGTGGTAAAGTATTCCACAGACTCACTACCCTATAAATTTCTCCTCTGTCTTAAATGAAAAGTCTGTTTGTAACATGGCCAGACATGTTGATTGTCAGCCTGCAAGTTTTTCCAATTCCAACCTAATGGCAGGTAAAAGAAGTGGGAGAATTTCATGATTCTGCATGCAATTTCTGCAGAAGGCAGTGATAAACCACTGCAATATGTGAATATTTGGGGTCCGAGTAAAGATCTCTGTGGCATCCCCTGAGTCACTGCCTGTCATTCAGTAAAAGACCCATTTACTTTTTTTTGTCTGTTAAACAATTTTTCTGTCCATCTCAGTACATAGTCTCCAATCCCATGCACATTAATTTTACACATTAATCTCTTAAGTGGGGCTTTGTCGAAAGCCTTTTGAAAGTACAAATAAACTGCATCTGATGCTCTGCCCCACTATCAACTCTTCTAATTACACCCTGAAAAGAATTCCAGTAGACTTCTCAAACGTGAATGCCTTTTAGACTGTGACTCGTTCTACCACTGTTTTCTAAGAGTTCTGTTGTAAAACCCTTGATAAACTGTAGCATCTCCCCACAGCACCCAGGTTTGATTCCAACCTCGCGTGACTGTTTCTGTGGAGTTTGCATGTTCTCCCTGTGTCTGCATGGGTTTCTGCTGGGTGCGCTGGCTTCCTCCCACAGTGCAAAGATGTCCAAGTTAGGTGGATTGGCCATGCTAAATTGCCCATAGTGTTTTGGGATGAGATTTATACCCTGTTCTCCTCGACACGATCATAAGAGGAAACAATCTCTCTGTATCTGCCCTATCAAGTCCTCTAAGTTGTGTATTACAATCGGGTCATCTCTCATTCTTCTGTATTCCAATGAGTAAAGGCCCAATCTACTCAACCTCTCCTTAGACAATCCCTCTACACATTGGTATCAACCTAGTCAGACTTCTCTGGATTGCCTCCAATATCTTTGCTTGGATAAGGAGCTCAAACCAGTTTTGGGTAGTTTGATTCAAAGCCTTCAATAAAGGGGAGTAAAATGAACTTGGAGAAGCAACTGTGAACCTCTACAGTTACAGTAGAGAGATTGGGAACCATGCTGCACAAAGCAACGGTGCAAGTATGTTGCAGCTTTCAAGAGGTTTATAGATACATTTTTGGTTGCGGGCTGATAATGGTTTTGACAGATATTTGTAAGCTTTAGCATTGAGTGGCTAATCCTTTCTACCCCTGCATAATACAGCTTCACCACAAAGATTAGGTCATAATGGATGGCTTTTTCTTTGTTTTCCTAACAATTATTTTGTATATAACTGAAGTTTTATGGCAGTTGTTTAAAAGTTGGGATGAAATTGTCCACAGCCTTTTTTCACCAAGGGCTTTTTACCTCTTTAGGAGTTGGAATTGGTGTGGAAGTTGGATTTTTTTTTTGTCTAGTGGATGCAAAATAGTGGCTGATCATCTTGTTGGTGTGGTATAAGTTTGGTCTTATGATCTTTCAACGACCCTTTGCCCCAACCCCTCCCTATCAGCAACAGTCAACTAGACTACTAACATTCATTATTGAGACTCGGTGGGAATACCAGCTGCGTTGAGGTTGGCTGTTAACTACTCCAGTAACACAGCAATGCCTTTGTGGTGGCAGAATTACACACGCCTGTACTGGCAGTTGTCAACGATCAGCTCAAAATCTTGTAGATGTTGAAAGTTTTTTTTCCTTTTTCTCCTGTTTTCTCTAGTTGATTGGAATTACAGATGGCTACCTCTCTCTGATGACAGATAATGGTGAGATACGTGAAGATCTGAAACTACCAGAAGGTGATCTGGGAAAGGAAATACTTCAGAGATATGATGCTGGTGAAGATATAATGGTAAGGACAACAGGATGTGTATTTGTGCATGATCAGTGTTGTGAAAAGACAATAAAAATGTCAGGGCCTTGAGACATTGGCAAATTCATGGATGGGACTGCAGGATGGGAAGTCACCAGCTTTCTTCATATTCTAGTTTAAATCTAACTTCTACAAACTGAGATTTGTGAAGTGAGTAATAACACAGGATTCTTATTTCTGATTTTTTTCCTGTCAACTTCTACTGGGAATGAAGAAGATTAGATTTGTTAGCTTCCCGTCAGTGCTTAATGTTCAGTCTTCTATTTGAAAACTTGGCCGATCCATGAGGCACTAGCCTGTGGTTTGATCAACAAAGAGTTCGTGGTATTAGGGAGCTAAAATAATGAGGGGAAAGGGACTGATGAGCAATCCATTGGCCATCATCATCTAAAGCAAAAAACTGCGAAGTTGCGTAGAGTGAGTACTTATGGATTGGAAGGTATGACATTAAAATTTGGTGTTTTAAAAATATTGATGTTTGTAAAATGATAGGGGGAAGGCAGTGCGTAGTCTCATTAAAAGATGGTGTGTTTTTCTAGGCTTGGAGAAAAGAAAGTCTGTGGGCAGTTTGTGGGTTTGCATGCGCATTGAGCATCCGAGTTATAACATTTGCATCAAAGGCTACAGTTAGCAGTCCAAGCTGCAGTTTTGTTTTGTAATCAAGATGATAAGTTTGAATTTAGCCAATTGATTTAAACCAGGCACTTAGATACTAAAAACCAATCATTCAGCTCTCTACACCTTGCTATCTCAGATTCTCCAGCATCTGCAGTTCCTACTATCTCTAAATTTAAATCTGATGGTTTTTGACAATAAAGGACCAATCCCATTGTAAGAAATTGACATGTCCTCAAGGGTATAAAAGATGGGTACTGTTGTAAAATCAGCAGAGAGTAAACTACCAACTGCTAAGAGATCAGCGCTCTCAGCTCTTGAAGAAGGCATCATCTAAATAAAGGTACCGTGGCACTCTTAGTTAATAATCCTGACAAAAGAGTTCAACGAAGAAGGCGTTCCTGACAGAAAATCAACGGAGAAGAGACAGGACATTCTGGAAGACATAGTCTCTCAAAATTACAGTAAGGTTAAGTGCTAATTTTTGTTTTAAATTTTGGTTTATGTAAGTGGGACTTGTATTTATTGGAATAGCATACCATTAGAATCTTGTTTTATTGGGGAATCGTTAGTAGTTAGAGGGGAATTGTTAGGTTTGTTAACAATTTAGTTAATTTGTTCACTTTTTTAGAGTTAGATAAATAAATTGTTACTTGTTGATTTATAGAGTGAGTGTCTGGATCTTATTTCATTTAACCACTCCTTTATAACATGGGGTGAAATTTATAGGGCGAGGCAAACCTGTCTGGGTGTTTTGGCTTTAGTTATGAGGGGTGTTGACCTCCATTTTATGACACAAAGTAATGTGATGCAGATCATGCAGAATAATAGTGGTGTGAACTTCCCAACTGTTGACTTGTTGACTGGATTGGTGCTTAAGGTTTTTTTTTCAGAGGTAGGAGGTTTTTTTGTTCCTTACAGCATAAATCAGGGTTAGGTTTGATTCAGTCCAAGCTTGGAACTACAGTTTTGTCTTCACACTAAGAGTTTTTACTCCATCTCCTATCCTGTGTGCTTGGATGTTGCTGCTGTTGTGGTGTATTCCTAAAGCAAATCCCTAGATTCACTGACAATGAATATTTGGCTACTGAATGAAGCTATTTGTTCTAACGACTCTATCTAATATTGGGATTTTGACAATGTACTTAATTGTGTTGTCTTTGTGATTATTGTCATTTATCAGAACTTACAGGTGAACTTTTCAAAGCAGCATGGTACTGCCTCTTGATCTTTGTAATGAATTTCAACATTCATATTGTGCAGTGAGGCTGAAGATCAACAACTAGTGGAATAGTCTGATTCTCCTACTTCTGCTGGTGTTCTCCAACCTGATCCATATTTGTGACTAATTTTGCTGATATTTTGTTATTTCCTTCTACCTAGGTCACAGTTCTGAGCGCAATGAATGAAGAGGCCGCTGTTGGCATCAAGCACATGACTAAGCAGTAAACAGGGATCAAGAGACCAGTCCTGACTACTCAGGCCAAAACCTTGGATCTTAATTAGGTTAATTATCGCCAAAGTAATGGCCTTCACACCATGACCTCATTTCCTTTGATTTTTTTTTCCCAAATGGCACCAGACCAGACTTGACCTTGCTGCCCAATCGGCTGGTCAGTTGTTGCTACGGGCTGATTGGCTTTGTACTAAATCATGGGTATTGATGCTCCCAAATAAAAGTATGGCAATGTAATATTTGCTGCTGTTGATACTATTTTTGTTTGTAGAACTGGCCTATAGTGTGAATTCCAAAAGCTGCCTGCCCAGTGAGTGGTTTGATGTCCAACCTCATTGCTTAATGAGTGTTTCCTACACAATACACTTAGCAGCCATGAGCAACTAACTATTACCTCTGTTACACTCCTAAGTTTTTTTAAAAAAAATTGTTGCACCTTGTGTTGCAAAATTCTACTAATACAATTTTGGTGCTTGTCCTGGGCAGATAGGGCAAATTTTCCAAATATTGCATTATAAAAGAAGTCTATATAAATCTGGAGACTGTATTATGCTGCAAAATTTCACTCGAGATCTTGACTGATTAAAAATTGTTATATTCAATTGCTTATTACTTTTATTGTATTTATCATGCAGTAGGATTAAAATATGTGAATCATTTCCTGGAACTTGTCTTTGAGGTGCATTTTGTGTTGTATTTATCAGACACTAATTGTTACAAGATGACTTTGTTAAACCCTTTATGGAAGGGACAGGCTGCTGTGTATGGAAATCTTTCCATTACTCGCTTGTAGATATAGTACTCGTCAACTCATTTACTCCGGTATCAAACGAGATCAGACTGCCAAGTTCAATGCATCACTAGCTGGTGTGACTTAAAAAAAAAAAAAAAAAATGTATGTGGTGAGAGTTGAACTTTATTCCTGAAAACTACTTTTAGTTTGATTTTGATCTGTACACATTTAACGGGAGACAGAATGGATTTCACAGGAGTTCCCAAAAGCCTTAATTCTGTGGCCTCTTCCCTCCTCTCTTCTACATGCCCTGCTCCCCAATCTCCAACCCTTTCCTGTGATATGGGAATATTGCTGAGTTCCATCTTTTGTGGCTACTCATTGGCTGACTTTCTTTGTGCTGCCTCTATGTAATTTAACAAATACTGTTTTGTGGGGCTCCTGAATATATGCACTTTGTATGTGAGCACTTGGTTGTTAGAAATCCATTTCAGACAGTGTAACAGCAGTCGTCTGGTTTGATGTGTGTCGATGACATAATATTTTCAATGATTTGCGTTATCTTTACAAATCCAGGGTTTGTGTTCCTTTTTTTAAAATTTTACTTCTGTTGGTGCAGAAATGGCTGCAGATGATTGGGCCTACACCCCATCCTTTTACAGCAGGCTGCTTGAAATTAGAGGACTCACTTCCAGAAATGGTTCACCAGGTAGCAGATTGGTTGCTTTTCTCACGGCAACCAAGGTTTGAGTTTAGCTCAGTGTGTGAAAGTTACTTGTGGAGCAAGTAAGATAAGGAGGGAGTGTTAAGCAACTAATCCTAGACAATGTAGACTTGCAGTAAAAAACTGCCTGTAATAAAGTGACAGTATTATTTAAAGATTGGTATGGGGAATTGGGAATGCCACATTTTCCTATAAATGAGCTGCAGTCTCCTTCTGGAATTGAATAGACCAGTACAGACACATGCCAGCTGTCTAAAAGAGAGACCTGTTAATCCAATTCTCACTGTTTATCCTGAGCACTACACGTTGTTCCCTTTTTTTTTCCAAGTATTTATTGCATGTTTTTGAAAATTACTTCCACCACCTTGTCAAGGTTATGCATTCCAGTAAGAACTTAGTGAATATAAATATTTATTCTCTCACCCTTGCCTTGCTATTTGCCCGTTACCATAAATCTGTCATCTTGCTACGCCCAGTCCTGCCAGTGAAAATGTTCTTATTGTTTACAATATCCAAATTCCTTGTTAATTTTGGGAACAGCTATTACATCTCCCCATAATTCTTGCTTGAAAGAGAACAATCCCAGCTTGGCAAGTGTTTTTGGTTGGAGGGGAGGTAGGGATAGCAAAATGGAAATGCTTCATTCATTCCTCTCCCAGTGTGTTGAAGATTTTGTTTTACAAGGGGATTGTTGAGAGGTTATTGGCATTCTCATGAACCCCCACTGTTTGATTTTGTAAATACAGTAAATAGTGCTTCACCAAGAATGAATGAATGGAGTCTTTCTCCAGCCCCTTGATGCATTAAGCTGGGCATAGATCCACAAGACTGGATTTCAAAAGATTTAAATCGGCGTGCACAAATCAAATTGTTGCCTGAAATGCAGTTGTCATATTATTTTAATGTGATCTATTAGACATTTGTGTACATTTAGCTGTGTGATAAATCTTATTGAAAGTTTTGTAATGCAATTAAAGCCTATTTTGCTTTAGAAATCAAATTCACTCACACTGACATAACACTTTCCGGAAGCTGACAGATGCAAATAGAGCACCCTTGATATTTTATTCACAGTACATGTACTTCTTTACCAATTCTTATCACTTCAATGTTATATTGGTGTCTCCTTTGACTTTAGTATCAGTGCACTTGCTGCATAAGTTGAGCAGCAGATGGGTCAGGCTACTAATTTGTCCTGGATTTTGGTTTGTTTTTTATTTTCAACTAATAAGGGCTCCGAGTAAAAACTGTAGCAAAAGATGTTTAAACTGAATGCCTGTGATGCCATTTATAAAGCAATGCTAATGCAAATTTGAGTTTTGCACAAAACTTGTAAACTTCGATTAAAACATGTTCAGATAATTGCTCTCCTGACGACTAAATTTTTTTTTTATTTCTCCAATTTGTTTCTGTATCAGCTGTTTGAGTGAATACCCAGTCAGTAGACATTCTATTGTAGAACTTCCAACACTGAACAAAACTGGTGGTTTCTGCTGTGTTGATGTTCATCTGAGGAAACAGATATAGTGTGCTATGTGCCTCACGTCTGGATGATGGAAGGAGAAATTAGATTAGGTCTACTTTTCTGTGGCGTATATTGACAAGATTAGATTCACAATAAAGTGTGCTGGAGAACCACAACAGGTCTGGTGGTATCTGTTGACTGAAAAACAGAACCCTGAGCCTGTTAGGTCAGTCGGCTGGTTTGTGATACGGTGTGGGGATGAAGGTCATGCTTTCTCAACCTTGCTTGAGACATGGGGAGCCTATGGTTAAATTCATGATCGGTCATTTCTGAGAGCAGCTCTATTCTCCTCTGGTACCGTTAGTATTACTATTACTACTACTGCTACTAGTAAAATTCAACCAATGAATTTATTTTCAAAAACAAAACTTCAAAACAAAGTTTAAATCCAGTACTTAAGTAGAGAATGCTTTAAAAATTATCCTTGATTTCAAGATGCTGATGTAATGGGCCCAATTCTACCAGCATAGTCAGGACCCTGTAATAATGTGGGACGAATGATGCTGTGAGAGGTGCAATGCAGTGTATCCTTTTATGTCTTTCTATCATCTGCCCAGTTCCTTTGTGGTAGTGGATTAAACTTCTCACCGCTCTCTGGGTTTTAAATTCAGGAGTTTTTTTTAATGAACACGGAATTCTTGCATTTACGTAGCCCTTCTCTGGTCTTCAGTGATAGTGTATTTCAAAACACTAATTTCCAAAATTACAATGACATATTTTAAAATGTGGCTGCTAATTTGAACACAGAGCTACCACAAACAATGAGCAAAGATAACATGGCGAGAGTTCCTACTGCACCCCAGAGCTGTCCACTGTTTTCCGCTTCCCCAAATGAACATATCGTCACTGTACCTTTATCGAAGCACTCACGACAACAGAAGAGTGTAGAGATAACGAGGTCTAGGCCCTTTTTCTGAAGAAGGGTTTAGCCCTAAACGTCAGCCTTCCTGCTCTTCTGATGCTGCTTGGCCTGCTGTGTTCATCCAGCTCTACACCTTGTTATCTCAGGTTCTCCAGCATCTGCAGTTCCTACTATCTCTGAAACAGAAGCGTGTAGTGTGGGATAATGTGACAGATTTATGGTTTGGGCTAATTTAGAGCTATGGGAATACGGGTTAAAATCCCACCATGTTACCGAGTTGGAAAGAATGGAAATTTAGTTGCTAAAACCTGGAATATAAAGCATAGCTCAACTGCCGTGCTTTGCAAACACCACCAATTGCTTAAAAACCCATCTTGATTTACTGTTATGACAAGGTGTAGAGCTGGATGCACACAGCAGGCCAAGCAGCATCAGAGGAGCAGGAAAGCTGACGTTTCGCGCCTAGACGTAAGCCTTCGTGCTCCTCTGATGCTGCTTGGCCTGCTGTGTTCATCCAGCTCTACACCTTGTTATCTCAGATTCTCCAGCATCTGCAGTTCCTACTATCTCTTGATTTACTGTTACCCTGGTCTGACTTTCAATGACTCGAGGACGGCAGTCACGTGGCGGACACTTAACTCTAAAATGTCTGAGCATACCACGTAGTTCAATTATGGTTGAGGATGGTAATGCTGTCCTAGTCAGCAATATTCAACCCCAGGGAAAGAATGACAAATGACATGAAAGTCAAGATGAAACAGAGAGAATGGTGATAAAGAAAAGAATGTATCACACATCCTCGTTGTCACGTGACTTCCGGCCGCGTGGTCCGGCCGTGCGGGGGTGTGATCTGCGTGATGACGTCACGACGACTGTGTCTATATAAGGTGAAGAAGTAGCGTGGTCGTTCCTTTCCATCTCGGCCGTAAGGTGGGAATGGCGCCGGTGAGTCAGTGAGGAGTAGGCCTCGGCCAACGGCCCCGGAGTACGAATACCGCGACTCCGTCGTTGGATTGACTGCTGCGCGAGCGCCGAGGCTTTGTGGCCTGTTGGCACAGTTTTAGTAGAAGCCGCCTCAGATGGTTGGATTTGATCACTGCTAGATCGCAGCACACTGTAGGCAGCTGGGAGCTATTGTAAATCATCTCGAAGATTAGTCCACCTCGGTTTCTTGAATTTTTCAATGTAACTCATTATATACAGCAACTAGTAATTTTACGACCGGTCTTGGCTTTGCCTTCGCCCCCTCACTCGGGTCTTCGCCATTGTGTAACATTAGAGTTATGCAGCATGGAAACAGGCGCTTTGGTCCAACCAGTCCATGCCGACCATAATCCTAAACTATACTGGACCCACCTGCCGGCGTTTGGTCCGTATTCCTCCAAGCATTCCTTAGAATATTCATACACTTACCTAAATGTTTTACAAACGTTGTAACTGTGCCTGCATCCTCCACCACTTCTAGAAGTTCATTTCTCACGCGAAACACTCATTGAAAGAAAATACCCCTCGTGTCTTTTTTTTAATCTTTTCCTCACCTTAAAAATACACCCCCCCCCCCCCCCAAGTCTTGAAATCCCCCACCCTAGGGAAAAGGCACTTGGTATTCACTTTATCTGTGCTCATAATGATTTTGTAAACGTCTGTTAGGTCACCCCTTAATCTCCTGTGCTCCAGTGGAAAAATGTCCCAGCTTATCTAGCCTTTCTTTATAACTCCAACCATGCAACATCCTGGTAAATCTCTTCTGAACCCTCACCACCTTAATAATATTCTTCCTATAACAGGGAAGCCTTACCAGCGACCTGTACAGCCTCAACATAACATCCTAATTCCTGTACTCAAGAGGTCTGAGCAATGAAAGCAAGCATGCTAAATGCCACTTTAACCACCCTATTTATATGTGATGCAAACTTCAAAGAATTAGGTACCTGACTCCCTTGGTGTCTGTGTTCTATAACATTGCCCAAACCCTTACTTTTAATTGTACAAGTCTTGTCTTTGTTTGTTTTACCAAAAAGCAATACCTCACATTTATCCAAATTAAACTCCATTTGTCATTCACCAGCCCATTGATCTAATTGATCAAGATCTAATTGTAATCTTAGATAACCTTCTTCACTATCCACTATACCACTAATCTTGACGTCATCCTCAAAGTTACTAATCTTGCTTTCTATGTGCTCATCCAAATCATTTATATAAATGACAAATAAAGTGGACCCGATGCGGATCCTTGTGAAGCTCTGCTGGTCACTGGTCTCCAGTCTGAGAAGCAACCCTCCACCATCACTCTGTCTCCTGAACCTCGGAGTCTGTAGTTGAGACCCTGCTGTTTGGTGCTTATATTTTATCATGCGTTCCTTCCTGCCCACAGAAGAAGTCGTCTGTGCACCTCAAGGCCAAGAAGAAGCCAGTCTGGAAATTCACCCTCAACCTCTCCAACCCAGTAGAAGATGGCATCCTTGACTGCAGCAACTTTGTAAGGAATTTAAAACCAACATAAGCTATTAGAGTTACTGGAAGTATGAATTAAAAATAGAAAGTGCTCAAAATACCTAGGTGGTTTGTCAGCACCTGGAGAGAGAAACAGTCAATGTGATCTTTTGTCAGAACGTTGAAAATGCTACTGTCAACCCAAAGCTGTCCCAGGTGTTGGTCGATCTGAACATGCCCAGCATTTTTAGGTCTTTAATATAAATAATTATTTTCTGCCTGCCTTGACCACAGCTGCTCTGTTATTCCCACCTTGATGCCCACTCTTCCTCCGAGCGCTGATGGGCAGATTAGGTATTACAGTAGTGTCTGGCCTATGCACTTGTGAGTCATGGACCAAGACGATCCAGAGTGGGACTCTCCACAGCTTCTACAGGGGTGGGGTGCAGCAAAGGTAGGCAGAAAGAGCTGTGATTTTACCCACCATAGTAGTTAGTGTGCCTGACTGTTAGTGACATCGGGAATTGGTGTACTTGCGAGGATGGTCAAAAATCCCCACACACCTACAAAACAAAATGAGACATGAGAAAGACTGATGAAATGAAGGTGGTTTATATCAAAGTCACTATTCACAAGTTAAATGAAGGTGGGTGTTTTAAGTGAGATGGATCTATTTAAAATATTATGTATTAAATGGGTTATACCCCTGTGCTCCAATCTTGCATAGTTCTGGAGAATTTGCTCTTGTGGTCATGAATTCTGTTTGCTGTAGTGTATAACAGCTGTGTTTCAGTAGACTGTGTAGAATGTTAGCAATAGCGATTGCCTTTTATATTGTTGCTGTACTGGTCTCTTTGTGAGTATCGGCCTAAATTCAGTACCTTGTAACGATGGAATGGGTTTCAGCAGAAACTGGATGCTTGTACCAGATCAGGTCCGGCACCTCTATTCCTGTCAAGATAATTGAGTCTTAACTGCATAGAGATCTGACACAGCCCTATTGTGACTTCCACAAGCAACTTCAATGTTGGAAAAGGTCCCAAGGAAACATTAATGGAATTAGTTTTCCTGTTATGTGCCTAAGTAGACTTAGAACTTTGACTATTATAACTTCTGAGAAGGAGAATGCCTTGAATTTAGTCAGGCTGTGTCATTGACTAAAATGAAGGAGGCAACTAGCGGCTGCAAGGTTTTAGAACTTTCGAGTTTTTAACAAACGATCAAATTTCATTCTCTTCCTCCCTTTAACTCTTGGCCCGCCTAATGGCTTTGTTTTGGCTAGGGTTCTCGTCCCTAGTCTGTGCCTAGGGTTTCTTTCCCTAGTGTCCCGTGGTTTTTTTGTTTCATAACAGGAGCAGTTTCTGCGGGAGAAAGTGAAGGTTGGTGGGAAGACTGGAAACCTGGGCAGTGTTGTCCAGATTGAGAGCCTGAAAAACAAGATCACTGTCACATCAGCCAAAAAGTTCTCCAAAAGGTAAGCATTTGGCTCCTTGCATCATTTCTTGTGGCAATACCATGACTGGCCTCGTTACTCAGTGTAACGAGGATGGGAGGGTGAGGCTCCTGAGTTCTGACTTTGTGCCGTTAGCTCAAGCATTGAAGTAGTTCAGGAATGTGTTCTGCCAGCCTTTATTTAGTTTTGAAAAGAAAAACTTAATTTAAAAAAATGTTGTGCTGACCATTGAGGGAGCAATATTCAGCACTTGTGTGATGCTGCATAGCTAGGTTGGGCCTGAGCAAACCACATGGGTAAGTGTCACAAGGTGTGTGGCTGCAACCAGTCATGTTGCAATAGAATCACAGAAATATATGGCCTTGAGAACAAGCCATTTGGCCTGGCTGTTTATGCTGTAGTCTCTGCAAAATTCAGATACGTATCCAACTGTTTTGATGTCAGGTTTAGATTTGCATTAATTGGCTGATTTTCCTTGGCATATTGCTAAGATGGATAAGGGAGAGCCAGTGGGTGTAGTGTACCTGGACTTTCAGAAAGCTTTTGATAAAGTCCCACATAGGAGATTAGTGAGCAAAATTAGGGCACATGGTATTGGGGGCAAAATACTGACTTGGATTGAAAATTGGCTGGCTGACAGGAAGCAAAGAGTAGTGATAAACAGGTCCCTTTCAGAATGGCAGGCGGTGACCAGTGGGGTACCGCAAGGTTCGGTGCTGGGACCACAGCTGTTTACAAGGACCATAAATGATATAGATGAAGGCATTAAAAGTAATATTAGCAAATTTGCTGATGACACAAAGCTGGGTGGCTGTGTGAAATGTGAGGAGGATGTTATGGGAATACAGGGTGACTTGGACAGGCTAGGTGAGTGGGCAGATGCATGGCAGATGCAGTTTAATGTGGACAAATATGAGGTTATCCACTTTGGTGGCAAGAACAGGAAGGCAGATTACTACCTAAATGGAGTCAAGTTAGGTAAAGGGGAAGTACAACGAGATCTAGGTGTTCTTGTACATCAGTCATAGAATCCCTACAGTGTGGAAACAGGCCCTTCGGCCCAACAAGTCCACTCCGAACCTCAGACCATCCCATCCAGACCCATCCCCCTATAACACACCTAATCTACACCTCCCTGAATACTATGGGCAATTTAGCATGGCCAAACAACCTAACCTGCACATCTTTGGACTGTGGGAGGAAACCGGAGCACCCAGAGGAAACCCACGCAGACACGGGGAGAATGTGCAAACTCCACACAGACAGTCGCTTGAGGGTAGAATCGAACCCAGGTCCCTGGTGCTGTGAGGCAGTAGTGCTAACCACTGTGCCACCATGCTGCCCCAAATGAAAGCAAGCATGCAGGTACAGCAGGCAGTGAAGAAAGCTAATGGCATGCTGGCCTTCATAACAAGAGGAATTGAGTATAGGAGCAAGGAGGTCCTTCTGCAGCTGTACAGGGCCCTGGTGAGACCGCACCTGGAGTATTGTGTGCAGTTTTGGTCTCCAAATTTGAGGAAGGACATTCTTGCTATTGAGGGAGTGCAGCGTAGGTTCACGAGGTTAATTCCCGGAATGGCGGGACTATCATATGTTGAAAGATTGGAGCGACTGGGCTTGTATACACTTGAGTTTAGAAGGATGATAGGGGATCTGATTGAGACGTATAAGATTATTAAGGGATTGGACACTGTGGAGGCAGGGAGCATGTTTCTGCTGATAGGTGTGTCCAGAACCAGAGGACACAGTTTAAAAGTAAGGGGTAGGCCATTTAGAACAGAGTTGAAGAAAAACTTCTTCACCCAGAGAGTGGTGGATATATGGAATGCTCTGCCCCAGAAGGCAGTGGAGGCCAAGTCTCTGGATACTTTCAAGAAAGAGATGGATAGAGCTCTTATAGATAATGGAATCAAGGGTTATGGGGATAAGGCAGGAACATGATACTGATTGTGGATGATCAGCCATGATCATAATGAATGGTGGTGCTGGCTCGAAGGGCCGAATGGCCTACTCCTGCACCTACTGTCTATTGCCACTGTACCCCGCTTCGCAGGAGATATGAAGCTGTTGGCTTGATTGTGGAGTCCTATGTCACTTGAGCTTTGGTTGATCTCAGTGCCTCGAGATAAAGTGCAGATGGTTGTTAGTAAATCCAATGGACCTTTAAACATAAAGATATCTGTTAAAGGGCCAGATAAGTTTTGCTCTGGGGTTCAATCCAAAGACCTTGATTATGCTCTTGCTTGACTTAATATCAGGGAATGACTTAACTCTGGAACTGTGTCCTGTCCTGCCTATCAGGAAAACTGCAGCCTTCTCCCTGGGCAGAATAGTGCTAACATTTGTTTTATAGAGCTCTTTTCAGAGCTCCTGAAGCACTTTACCTTGTTGAATCAATTTTGAAGTTTAGTCCCTGTAATGTAAGAAATACACATTGCGACTATGACAGGTGGAATGTTTTGATAAACGAACCTCACTGCATCATTAGTATAACTGTTTTGATTTAATCATGAAAATGGCTGGTGTCTCCTTTTGTTTTTAAAATAAAGAGACATTAACCAGACTGCTTTTACTCAATACTTTTTCAGAAAAAAACTCAACCAGTATTTGTCACTTGTTGCAAGATAATATCTGTGCTATGATCTGGAAGTAGAACTGTATCCCCTTCATCCCAAATGCAGACACACACTGAACACGAAGACAGCTGTCTCCGCAGAGATTCTGTTTTCAAAATGGGGACAAAAGCACCCTTCAGGGCCAAGGATGGAATGCGATGACGACTCATGGTTTGTCAGGTTTCATGTCAGTGAAATTGAATTTGCTGACTGCTGTAGACTGATGGAAATTTGCAGTCAACCTGAATCTCAGTCTGTGGAAAGCAGTCAAAGACCACTTTTACCAGTTTTACACAGTGGTTAGAAATACTAGTATGTGGAAATGTTATCAGGTTCCCAGGAACATCTACTGAGAAAAGGAAAAGATTTGCAGCTTCTGGGGTGTTCTCCTTACTGATGATTATAGTCTGCTGAACAGAAGACTAACTCCTGTTACGGCAGGAATGGCTGAACCCCACTGATAATTAAACTTAAACACAAGCCCCAATCTGTTATGACAGGAGTTGAGGCCCCTCTCTAATAATTACCCCCTAAACACCCAGAGAAGCTTGTCTTGCCCCTCGTAATCTATTAAAAATGGGTAAAAGAAAGAACATCCCTGCTCTCTACTTTACAAGTAACAAGAAACGATTTATTTATTTAACCCAACAATGAACAAGTTAACAAAATTACTAACAAACAAACAAACAATCCCCCCCACTACTAATTACTCCCGAACTGGTCTAAATTCTAATGGAATGCAGTTTAAATAAAGACAAGTCCCACTAATATAAACCCAGTTAATAAGCAATAAGTTATAACTTAATATCTCCAAGTCTGCACAGACTGTCTTCTGAAATATTCTGTCATCTCTGCTTTCTTCATAAACACCTCTTTTCCATTAATTCTGCTGTCAGGAATATTTTAGCTCTAATTTCTTCAATGAGCACTTTAAGCTAAAATACCGTGGTAACTTTGATTAATTAGATGGACTTTCTCTGAGAGCTGCATGGTGCTAACTCTGGCAGTTGGCGACCGCGTCTTATAAACTCGTAATGACATAATCGGCTTTTTGTATCTCGTGCTTCATTTAAATTAACTTGCCGATTTCAACCTCGTCACAATATAAAACTTGATGTTGCCTGCCACCTGGAAGGCTTTTTTGAAACACTTGTTTCACTTTTTGACGCTGTCTGTACTGGCAACTTAGCTGCTGCTCACAGACAATTTTTTAAAAAATTTCTAAGTACAGACAAAGCACCAGTCTCTTAAAGGAACCAAATACTTTAGCTCCCTGCCTTCCACTTTGCAATTACTCTACCCAAATTTGTAACAGTCCAGAAAAGTTTGCTTAGTAGCCATTAAATTCCAGTTTATTTTTGGTTTTTGCCTGTCACTTGTCCAAAGTTACTTTATATTTCTGTAAGTAGCAGGTGACTTACAGCAAACATTAAACTGTTGACTTCAGTCATTGCATAAACCATATAGTGAACCCCTTTCAATGCAGAAAATGTCCAAACCGCTCCATATCATCCACATTTTTTACATAGTCTTTAAATATAAATATATATACCCAAGACACATTGGTCAATTTACACACAGCAAGCAAATATGCACTCAAAATGGTATTGTGATATTTGTTTTTGGAAGGTTGACTGAGGCCAGGGAATGAATTCTATTTCAGAATAATGGCCACAAGCTTTCTTTTTTGCCATCTCTTGAGGCAACAGGGCCATGATTTTGGTATTGAATGTCTGGTTTCAACTGAAAGGCTGACTTCAGACCATTTAACACTCCCTTGGTGCTGCACTGGATTGTCAGACTGGACAATTGCACTCTGTCATAAGTGGATCTTGAATCTGTGACCTTTTGACTCTACGATGGGAATGCTCTCAGCTGATCAACAGGTGGATGTTAGATCAGTGTTTAAATCTTGACTGCCTGTCTTTTGCCCCCTCAGATATCTGAAGTACCTGACCAAAAAGTACCTGAAGAAGAACAACCTGCGAGATTGGCTGCGGGTTATTGCTTCTGATAAGGAGAGTTACGAGCTCCGCTACTTCCAAATCAGCCAAGATGAAGAGGAATCAGAAACAGAGGACTGAACAGATACTTGAGTTAGGAGGCCATGGACTCTTGTACAAAAAAAGTGTGGTTTTCAGAGAACATCTATATAAAACATTATTAACTTATTAATAAATCGCACTTTCACAGAATAGTTGTTTGTTGCAGAAATCTATATTTGCTGAAAAACACATTTTGTTAAAACTTTTGATCTTGTACGCATCAGGACATTATACCATGAGAATGGCTGTGGTTGGCAAGTAAACTTTCATTACGGCAATTGTAAAGTTTGACGATGACTGATAACCTCTTTATGTAAATTGAAAAGAGGAAAAACAATGTAAAGGTAATGTTGCCATTGTCCTATTGGACCACAGGCTGCTCTCATTAAAGACACCACAGATCTCAAGTAATTTTTCAAATTGATACAATCATGATAGCAGAAATAGTGATGTCGATGCAACATCTGGAAACTGCTGTACGTCAGTGTGATGCAGAGCACGCACTTCTGTAGTAAGTGTTTTGAGGAGCAGGAGTCTTGAGTAGACATTGCACCACATCAGGGAAGGGCAAAATTACTGGAAAACTTGTGATTAGGGCAAGAAGATGTGAGTGCAAGTGAGGCAGATATGTGAACCTAGGGTTAAAATTGGGGAATTTCAACCCCTGCAACTGTCTTGCAATTATGTGATGCTCGCAAGGTGTGGGCACTACAGGGTGGATGAGCAAACTGATGGGCAAGCCATTCAAGTGGGGAAGGAAATAGAAATGTAGTTATGGTAGGTAAAAATTACTCTGTTTACTTTGAGTTTAAATAAGTAGAGGAACCCTTGCTCTCTATTTTAACCCCTTGTTGCCCCTGTCCTGCGAGTGTTTGATGGGGATGGCATTGTGGGCACCTCAATTTTAGTTTACTTTGAGTTAAAAGGGTAGGGAGAGTTTACCTCTGTATTCAACCCCATGCTGCCTCTGTCCAGAGAGTGAAGGGGACGGTGTTGAGGGAGCCTTACTTTCAGTTCAAAAAAGTTGAGTGAACTTTACTTCCAGTTTGCTTTATGTTGAGAGCTAGAGAAAGCTTTACTCCTTACTCAACTATGTGCTGTCCCGGACCAGGTAAGGGTAGCACTTTCCTTCCCTCTTGGACGTTAGTGAACCGAATGGGATTTTACAAGAATCAACGGTGATTTCGTAGGCACCATTAGTCTTTTAATTCCAGATGTTTAAAAAGTTGAATTCACATTGTACCATTTGCTATGGTGAGCTTCAAAGCCAGGTCCTCAGAATATACCACTGGGCCATTGACATAGCAAAATGTTTTCTCCCCAAGCAGTGTCCGTGGAGTCTGCTTTGTCTGTTGCTCCTTTGCTGTGCTCACCTGATATCATCGCACAGTCTCTTCAGCCACCATTCTATTGGAGAGTGGCACTTCCCTGAACCTGGAGTTCAATTTGTGTTTGCACGTTCTTTGTGTCACTTAGAAAATGACCCTTGCGGCCATTTATTTGTGTAGGTGTTGGGGTTGGTGTTCACCTGACTGTCTGGTTTAACTATGTGCTATATTTAATAGGTAAGGAATTTAACTGAAATAAACTACAACATAACAAAAAAGGAACGAAATGGAAAATAGTAGTGGGGCATGCTCTAATTAAAATGCGCAAAAAGCGTAGAGTTGCTGAATCCATGGTATTCGGTTGATGTGATTGGCACAGGCTGCACAATAAGTGAAATCAATTGTTTGTAAGGACAATGACGTGCCTTATGCAGCGGATTTAACAGTAAGATGTTCCAAAGCACTTTGCAGACATGTAATCAAACCGTTATGGAAGACAACTGAGGACATGTTGGGACAGGTGATCACCGTCCTAGTTAAAGGTAGGTTCGGTGGAGTGGTTACTGGAAGTCAGGTGAAATTAATGACTGCATTTCTTTTTGCTAGACAAGCCACCTATGAAATTGCGTGTTGGTGACAATACAGATTGGTCTCAGCTGATACCTTGTTTGTAGGGCTTTGGAGGTTTGAAACTGCATGTCATTGTGGAGAGTTCTTACTGCAGCTTTTTTTGCAATTTTTTTCAACTGGCGGCTAGTTTCCTATTTGCTATGATTAATATTGATGGCTTTTGTGTCTCCTTTAACAGCATTCTTGAATTGCGGTTTTGAGCGCCCTGCTGGACTTGTGACACTTACAAATTAGGAGTGGGTGATTTAAGCTTGCCACACCATGTGGCAAGACCATGACTGATCTGGTTGTGGCGTTAAGTCCATTTTCCTGCCTATACCCATATCCTTTGACTCAGTTATTTGTAAGAATCTACTTACCTCAACCGTAAATATATTAAATGACACAACCCTTACCACTGTCTGGAATTGCAGACTCAACCCTCTGACAGAATATTTTCTCTTTCTCTCTGCCTTAAGTACAACTTTTGTTTTGAACAATATCTATCAGTTCTAGTTTCCCACAGGAAGAAATGCCCTCTTTGCTGTTTCTGTTAAAATTTTGAAAGCCTTACTTGAGCCTACCTCTGCCATTTCAGGCAGTGCTCTCCTACCCTAACGAGTTGCTGCATGAAAATATTTTTCACACCCAAATTGTCTGCCATTGTGGATCTGATATATCAGCACTTGAGTTACTTGCAGCAGCCACTATGATTTAAAGTTCTTGTTGAATATGTCATGGATTTCATTGTTATCATGGTATAGAGTCTTCTGCATTCCACCCACACAATCTGTTTCAACAGTAAGACAGATTCTTCAATGCTCCCTCTAAACCTAAGCCCCAAACTCTCCCTATTCTCTTTCTGACCTGGACCTTTGTCCCAGGCTGTTAGAAAGGACTTCGAGAAGGGGTTTTGGTGGCTAAGTGATATAAAATGGCTTTTCTCTCTTATTCCATTTCCCTTCATTCAAAAAAAAACTCAAAACAACTTCACCTCTAGACTTGAAAATGAATAAGTTCTTGGTTTATGAGCATTGTGCAATGTCCAAAAACCCATAAAATTTTAATTTCACCATGCTTGTTTGTCTGGAAATTTTAACAGGATGGTATAGAGGGAGATGTACTCTGTCTCTAACTCAGTGCTGTACCTGTCCTGGGTGTGTTTGATGGGGCAATGTAGGGAATATTTACTTCCAGTTTAAAAGAGTAGAATTATCTTTATTTGCAGTTCAAAAGTGCCAAGAGACCGGTACTTAACTCTATACGTAAGCCCGTGATGTCCCTGTTCTGTGAGTGTTTCATCAGGACAGTGTTGAGAGGGTTTTACTTCCAGTTTAAAAGAGTGGCAAGAGCTTTACATTGTAACTAATCATGGGCGTGTTTAATGGAGACAGAATCGAGGGAAATTTACACGGTAAGTAACTGCACTCTGTCCTGAGAGTGCTTGACAGAAACAGTGCTGAGATAAAAGGTACTGCAGATGCTGGAGAATCCGAGATAACAAGCATGGGGCTGGACGAACACAGCAGGTTAAGCAGCATCACAGGAGCAGGAAGTGCTGAGGCAGGTTTACTTGCAGTTTACTTTGATTTTAAAAGAGTAGAGGAAGCCTAATATGTATCTAACTTGTGCTGGACCTGATCTGAGAGTTTGATGAACTATTGTGGAGGGAGCTTTGCTTCCAGTTTAAACGAGTAGAGAGGGTTTACTTTCAGTTTGTAAAAGCAGTGGGAGCTTTCATCTGTATCTGTATCTGTATCTAACTCCTTGCTGTACCTGTCTTGGCAGTGTTGATGGAGACTGTCTAAAGGGAGCTTTATTTCATACCTAATGTCATGCTGAACCTGACTTGGGAGTGTTTGATGGAGACAGTGCAGAGAGACCTTTCATCTGAATCTAACCCCATGATGTACTTGTCGTGGGAGTGTTTGATGGGGACTGTGTAAAGGAAGCTTCACTTTTAGTTTAAAAGCATAAAAGGAGCTTTGTTTAAAAGAATAAAGGGAGCTTTAGTCTGAATCTAAGTCTGTGCTGTATCTCTCCTGGAAGTGTTTAGTGAGACTCTGGGGACCTACGATGTATATAAGCCAGTGTCCACCAAATTGTTGGTCATAAATAAATAAAGCATACCACTCTGATTAAGTTTTGTAAGTCTCCTTCCGTCAATGTCCTGAACAGGTAAACATTTCACATTGAAACTGTATGACATATCTTACTGTTTACTGGAAATACCAGCAGAGGGCAATACATGACAAGATTTGGTGAAGCACAAGAGAAACACTGACTAAACGTGGTGTCAGAGATTTATGCAAAATGCAGTTGGAGTTATCCCAATGGTTCAGAAGGTTAGCGGTCAAATATTCACCCTAGAGACCAGACAAGCTCCAGATTTTACTTGAATTCCTCAGCAGACTTTGTGAGAATTGGCTGAGAGATTTAATCTTCTGATGGACAATTCCCCTGCATCTTCAACTACCCCCCTCAAAAAAAAAATGCATTAAAGTCAGAATTTGGATGAAATTGAAAGAAGGGTTCTGACCCGAAACTTTCCTGCTCCTCTAACGCTGCCTGGCCTGCTGTGTTCCTCCAGTTCCACACTGTGTTATCTCTGAATCTTAATAGTGTCCAGAACAAGAGGTTTAAAACTAACTCCTAACCAACTATTAAACTGACCACCCCCCCCACTCCCAACTCATCAGTGACTGGAACTATGCATTGCCACATACTGCCAAGGTCCCCAACTATTTCCACCCTTCACTCATTCTGTCAGAGCTGACACCTCCCCACTGCCAACCTGAAGCCTACCATCGTGGAACCAACACCACCTGCCTGACAGACCCAACATCCTTCACCCTTGGTGGAGCCCAGCATGACTTCAAACTTGATTGACATTTTTTGAGGATGTGACCAAGGAAACAGATGTGTGCGGAGCAGTAGACATTGTCTACATGGACTTTAACAAGGCCTTCAATATGGTTTTACGTGGTAGACTGGTTAATAAAGTTAGATCTCATAAGATCTAGGGAGAGCTAGCCAGTTGGAAACAAAATTGAATTGATCGTAAGAGACAATTAGTGATGGTAGAGGGTTGTTTTTCCAGACTGGAGGCCTGCGACCAGCAGAGTTCCACAGGGATCACTATTGTGTCCATTGTTGTTTATCGTTTAAGTAATTGAGTTGGGTGACAATAGAGGAGGCGTGATTAGTAAGTTGCAGATGACACCAAATTTGGTGGTATAATGGACAGTGAAGAAGGCTATCTACCAGTATAATGGGATCTTGATCAGCTGGACCAATGGGCCGATGAGTGGCGCACAGAACTTAATTTAGATAAAAGCAAGGTGTTGCAGTTTGGTGGGAAAAACCAGGGTAGGACATATACTGTTAATCGTAAGTGGGAGTGGTGTTGAACAGAGAGACCTGGAGTTCCGGTACATAGTTCCTTGAAAGTGGCACCTTGGCAGACAGGATAGCGAAGAAAGCATTTGACACGTTTGACTTCAATAGACAGAGCATTGAGTAAAAGAATTGGGACGTTATGTTGCTTCTGCACAGGACATTGGTAAGGCCACTTTTGGGGTACTGAGTACAGTTCTGGTCACCCTGGTATAGCAAGGATATTATTAAATTGGAAATGATGCAAAAATATTTACAAAGATGTTACCGGAACTGGAGGGGTGGAGTTATAGGGGAGAAGCTGGGACTTTTTTCCCTGTAGGAGGTGGAGGGGTGACCTTGAAGACCATAGGGGGCATTGATAAGATGAATAGCAAAGGCCTTTTCCCTAGGGAGTTCAAAACGAGAGGGCATTGGTTTAAGGTGAGAGGAAAGATTTAAAGGGGATCTGAGGGGGCAACTTACACACTGGTGTATGGAATGAGCAGCCACAGGAAGTGGTAGATACAGGTACAGTTAGAACATTTAAAATACATTTGGATAGGTACGTGAGTAGGAAAGGTTTAGAGGGATATGGGCCAAATGTGTGGATTACGTAAAATGTAAACCATGAAGAATCAAGATTCAGAAAGCAAGTTCAGTCCACCTGCTGGTGGTCATGAGACTATAATGGTTAGAGGTTTATCAGCTGAAGGGGCAGACATTGTTGCCAGAGAGGATACTCTGGATGTTGCTCAGTCTACTAGACCTGAAACCAATTATGAAATTTGCAAAAAATCAGATGATCACAATGGGTTTGATCAAAACCATGATAATGCAAGTACCAGTGATGACCTACTGAATAGTACAAATGCAGGAGATAGCAGTAAGTAATCATTAGTTGTTCAAGATACTTCTGCTGTACATGGCTTGCATAACCTCCCAACTGACTCTTCAACAGCTGATGTTTCAGATGAGCTTAGCAGACAGCTGGAAGACATACTGAGCACATATTGCTGCAATCTGGTTGAACAGGGTTCTGCTGTACAATCTGAGGAGTGACCTGAAATGGAAGAAGCAGAAAAATGTGTTAGTAGAGAGCCTCTGAGAAATGGTGTGCGGGAGATTGTATGTGGTGGGTAAGTGAAAACATTGAAAAGGTTGTGAAGGCAGAGGCTCGTGTGGAAGACGTGAAAGAAATTGAAAATGTTCCTAACAACAAAGATCAGAAAAAAGCTCCAGAAAAGAAGAAAGCCAAAGCTTTAGGTAAGTTAGGTTTGGATAACAGACAATAACATATTCAGTAGGATTTGGTGACTTTTCCCTTTTCATTTTTTGGTAATTAGTACATTTTATTAATATTCGTAGTGATGGTAGAATAATAGATAACAGAATAAAATTAGGGTAGGTGGCCCTATTGAAGAGCCTGAGGACCAGTAGACTTCATCTCCTCTAGCAAATCAGGACAGTGCTTGTACATTTAATTGTAAGATCCTGAGGAGTGTTGCCAAGCAAAGAAACCTTTGGTGCTGGTCCATAATTCCTTGAAGGTACAGTCACCGCTAGACAGGATAGTGAAGAAGGCGTTTGGAATGCTGACCTTTATTGGTCAGTGCATTGAGTGTCGGAGTTGGGAGGTCATGTTGCAGCTGTACAGGACATTAATTAGGCCACTTTGGGAATACTGCATTCAATTCAGGTCTCCCTGCTCCAGGAAAGATGTTGTGAAACTTGAAAGGGTTCAGAAAAGATTACAAAGATGTTGCCAGAGTTAGAGGTTTTGAACTATAGGGAGAGATTGAATAAGCTGGGGCTGTTTTCCTTGGAGTGTGGAGGCTGAGGGGGGACCTTATAGAGGTTTATAAAGCCGTGAGAGGGCATGGATAGGGTGAATAGCCAAGGCCTTTTTCCCCAGGGCACAGGAGTTCAAAACTAGAGGGCATGGGTTTAAGGTGTGAGGGGAAAGATTTAGAAGGGATCTAAGGGCAACGTTTTCGTGCAGAGGGTGGTGTGTGAATGGAATGAGCTACCAGAGGAGGTGGTGAATGCTGATACAATTACAACATTTCGAAGGCACCTAGATGGGTATATGATTTAGAAGGGCTTAGGGGATATGGACCAAATGCTGGTAAATGGGGCTAGGTTAATTTAGGATATTTGGATGGTATGGACAAGTTGGGCCAAAGAATCTGTTTCTCTGCTGTTCAGCTCTATGCCTCTAAATGCAGGCAAATGGTACTAGTTTGGTTTGGGAAACCTGGTTGGCATGGACGAGTTGGACCAAATGCTTTCTTTCTGTGCTGTGTGACTCTATGACGTACCTGCCATCCATCTTCCCACAGACCGAGCAATCTCTGACCTGACCCCTCCTCCCCTTACTAGCCTAAACACCCTGAAATGATATATCACACCTCTGCCCGCAGGCCTGTCCCCACTCCATGTGACTCTTCCTCACCTTACCATGCTGGCCTAAGACCACTACTCCCCCAGAACCGACACTGTCCCTAAAAAACCCCTGGCCTCCCCACATTTTAGATGTTCCCCTGGATGCAACAAGTACTGCCCCTGCCACCAATGCACCTGATCTGCCCCTGTACCCATTACTTACCTGGAGCACTGATATACTATCCATCCCACTAACTTGTCATGCTATGGCTTCATCAACCTGATAAGTACACATCATACATACCTGCTTCACTACCACCCTCACCCACATGGCACCCTAACCCCTCCACCAACTGCCACCCTACCCCCACGTGTAACCTACATAGGTACCCTTGTTCAGCAACTATGAAAGGGGCTGGCTGTGCTGCTGTACATTGAAATCACAGGAAACAGTGCACTGAATGCTATAAAAGGCAAGGAGTAAGAGGAGGCCCAGTCCATGAATCCCCAATAGAGGAAACATCTAAAGATCATGCAAAGACCAGAGTGGGAAATATAGAAGGGCAGGAGGCAAGGAAGTATTTAGCCTTCAAAGTGATTATTGCCACTGTTTTCAGTGGGCTCCACGAGACACAGCTACACTAGACAGAGAAAAGGCCAGAAACTTATACTGAAGCCAAAGTATCAAAACCTGCAAGTGTTTGTTGAAGGATATAAAAGGTAAATTTAGAAGATTTGAAGTAAGAGTCTAACGGAAGAAAGTTAGAAGAATCTTCAGACTTTTGAAGATCAGGGCATATAACTTAAACTAATTTTGGCAGAAAGCATTGCTAAATGCACAGCCACAGATGATTACTTATAAAATTGTCCAAGGGGGACATGTGTTTCGGACTATGGAAGGCAGGAAAATGTCAGTTTTGCCTGTGATGAAGTTGGAACCCACCATCTTACTGCAGAAGGCAGCCATGTCATCTAATCATTTGTTTGCTGTCACCCTGGAACACCCTGGAACTCCCTTCGTAACAGCAATCTGGGTTAACGTACACAAGATTGACAGCAGCAGTTCAAACAAGTGGCTCACCACCTTCTCAATTAGCGATGGACAATAAATGCTGGGCAAATCTTCAATCACTCTCACTTGCCATTAGATAAAAAAAATTAAGTTTTGTTATTCTTAAGTTAGATGTGGCATAGAAAGTGCGCGGCGTTAAGTTACATGAGCCATAACCTCATTGAATGATAGAACACCTAGTGGTTGTGGTTTCCATTGGTATCAACAACATAAGCAGAAAGAGGGATGTGGACCTGAAATGTAGGGAGTGAAATGGAAAATTAGAAAGCAGGGGGTGAAAAGGTGAATTCTCCAGAGCGACTACAGAACTACATGCAAGTGAGTACAGAAATGGGAGGATTTGGCAGATTAGTGTGTGCAGGAGAGAGGACTTTGCTTTTCTGATTATTAGAGCGATTTGGAGGAGATCGGACCAGTACCTAATAATAACAGTGGCCCTTACACAAGCAACAAGCCTATTTCAGAATATGGCTAGGGATGGGTTGCACCTAAACAGAGCATCTGACCAGCATCCTTGAGGGCTAAATTTTCTTGAACTATTGGGAAACATTTAAACTAACTTGGTAGGGGCATGAAAACCAGGAGGTAATACTAGAATTGGACAGAAAGATGCACAGAACATTAGAACAGACTGGTAGCAACAGATTGGAAATAACAAGGTATTAGGTGTGTTCAGCATAAGAATACGCGTAATAAAGTCTGCATTAAGTTTATGTGCATGTATATGAATGTGTAGAGGGTGATAAATAATACTGGCGAGTTGCAGGTGCAGAAAGCCCCATGCAAGTGTGATGTCCTGCCTGCAAGAGAGAACTGATTGATAGAAGGTCACAATTGGGCTTTAAGTATTCCTGGACGCAACATGTTCACAGTATTGTCTAAGTAGAACAGTGTAGTGCTCTGAGAGTGAATACCCCAATTAGGAGTTAGTGCATAATCTATTTGGCTGGAGGTAATGAACAAAAATGTGCAATTTCACTGCTTAGTGTGTTGACAGTCCACCAATTAATTGGGAGCGTATGGAGACACAGATTTGCAATAAAATTAGAGGGATTCAAGAATTAGAGAGTAGATATAATGGATGTCTTTACTATCCTTGTCTACATTTAGATAATTAATGAACAGATAGGGGCAAGAGTTCCTATGATTCCTGAGAGTTCCTATAGTTCCTAATGTGGTGAGGAGAATTTTCTGCAGCAGTATATTTCTAGTCCAATGAGAGAGGTGGCACTGCTGGACCTGGTTCAGAGAAAGAGGAGAGCAAGTGCATTAGGTGACAGAAGGTGAACTTCCAAGGGCAGTGATAATTATGAAGCAATGCTTAGGTTGTACATAGAGAAGGAGAAAGAATTATCCAGAGTAAGAACTAGTAACTAGAGGAAAACCAAAATCAATAGTGTAAGAATGGATCAGATAATTTCGCATGAACAAAAGATACTACCTTCCTGAGAGTTCACAATACTTCTCAGTTCCGAACCATCCCAAAAATTTTAAAATTGTGCCTTGTATACCAAAATCTAGGTCATTGAAAGAGCAGGCGTCCTAACACTGACCCCTAAGAAATTCTGCTATGAACATTATTTCAAACCAAACAAGAGCCATTTGTGACTGTTTGCACAAAACTCTGGTCCAGCCACAAGTGAAGTATTATGTCCAAATCTAAGTTCCCCTATTTACAAAGATGTGAAGACATTACAGAGAGTTCAGAAAAGAATCATGTGAATGATTCCAATATGAGGAATTACTGTAACTTAGCTTGAAGAAAGTGAAATGGTTCTTTTTAGTGAAGGGACAATTGAGAGGAGATCTGATATGATGGAGGGGGAAGTGGGTGCAGTAGCAGAAACAGAATGAGTGTGAGGCAACAGAGAGAAGATGGTGATATTTACCCTGGTGAAGCAGAGAGGTAATTGACCTTCCCGGGCATTGCTGGGCACTCCACAGACACAGGTGGCAATGTCAGACAGGCAGGGTCTGGTGTGGTTGTGTCCGCTGCCAGTTCTGGGAAAAGACACCATTCCTCCTCTATACCAACCTCTCCAACAGGGATCTTCAGGTTCCCTGCCCACATAGTGAGCTGCCACTATTTCCTTATTTCCCATGTTCAAAGGTCACAAACTGTGCAGGACAGCTCCAGACTGTCATTGCATGACCAGGTGCACAATGGCTTTTTAAATATTGCGCCAGCAGCAAGTGTTCCAGGAGTGCTGAATACTTCCATCTGTAGCAAGGGACAGAACTGGGCTAGCACCAGATGAGAGTGGCATTATATGGGTCTGGTACCCAGTTAATGAGACAGGTTAGACCAATATCTGAAAAGAAAGAACATACAGGACAAAGCAGTTTGGCTGTAGGTGAGAGAGGTTTTTTTTTCTGAAGAAGGGTCTAGGCCCGAAACGTCAGCCTTCCTGCTCCTCTGATGCTGCTTGGCCTGCTGTGTTCATCCAGCTCTATACCTTGTTATCTCTGGCTGTAGGTGAACTGCTTCCTTGGAGAGGTTGCAGAGATATGATGAACTGTATGGCCTCTTTCTATGCTGTAGCTACTGTGAGATTCTTTAGTAGGCTCAAGGAAGTAAATTGTTCGAGATAACAAGCATGGGGCTGGATGAACACAGCAGGTCAAGCAGCATCATAGGAGCAGGAAAACTTGACGTTTCGGGCCTAAACCCTTCATCAGAAATGGGGGAGGGGAAGAGGGTTCTGAAATAAATAGGGAGAGAGGGGGAGGCGGATAGAGGATGGATAGAGGAGAGGATAGGTGGAGAGGAGGCAGACAAGTTGAAGAGACGGGGATGGAGCCAGTAAAGGTGAGTGTAGGTAGGGGGTTGGGGAGGAGATAGGTCAGTCCAGGGAGGACGGACAGGTCAAGGGGGCGGGATGATGTTAGTAGATAGGAGATGGGGGTGTGGCTTGAGGTGAGAGGAGGGGATAGGTGAGAGAAAAAATAGGTTAGGGAGGTGGAGATGAGCTGGGCTGGTCTCCCTATTTATTTCAGAAAGCCCCCTTGACCTGTCTGTCCTCCCTGGACTGACCTATCTCCTCCCCACCCCCCTACCTACACTCACCTTTACTGGCTCCATCCCCGCCTCTTCGACTTGTCTGCCTCCTCTCCACCTATCCTCTCCACCTATCCTCTCCTCAATCCATCCTCTATCCGCCTTCCCCTCTCTCCCTATTTATTTCAGAACCCTCTTCCCCTCCCCCATTTCTGATGAAGGGTTTAGGCCCGAAACGTCAAGTTTTCCTGCTCCTATGATGCTGCTTGACCTGCTGTGTTCATCCAGCCCCATGCTTGTTATCTCGGATTCTCCAGCATCTGCAGTACCTTTTATCTCGGAGTAAATTGTTCTTCCTGTTTCTCTGAATTATTGATTCTGCCTCCACCCTATTTCACTCCTATGTATTTGGGACTGCAGCAACTCACAACATAAAATCAATTCTCCTCCTCTCCCCAAAAGATCATTTGGCAGTTATTCCTCTGGTTACTGACTATCCAGGCAGTGGAAAGCACAGAGCTACTGAGAACAGTATTCGCAGCACAGAATGTGGGAGTGAAGGTACAGGGTGTCTTTAGTAATCTGTCACTCTTAAGCCCAATTCTACTGATTCTAAAATTGTCTGTGGTGAAGCGAGTGTATCCTGTGCTTCTATTCTCAGTCAAGGATACAACAGTAAGTATTAAACCTAGCTTTGTTCTGTGAAACAATAGTCATTGCATTTGTTTACTGTAGAATTCAAGGTAAATACAGGATAAAATATTGCCCTGCACAGTTGCCTCACCCGGGAGGAATAAATCCTCTTTTAAAATCACTCAAACTTTAAATAGTTACCATATAGTTTACTAATGTAATAAGAAAGGCTAATCAAACATCAGGGTTTATCAAAGGAAATTTAAAATGCGCAGAAGTTATTTTAAATTTGTATCAAACTTGATTATCCATACTAGGAAGTACATTTTGTGTTCTCATAAAAATGATATTTAGGTACTCGACAGGGTCACATCTTACAAGTTCAGCAAGTGATAAGGAAGCAACTGGAATGTTGGCCTTTATTTCAAAGGGAATGGAGTATAAAAATAGGAACGTCTTACTAAATCTACTGTTCAGGCAATAGCTGGAATTCTGTGAACAGTTTTGGGCCTCACGGAAGGAAAGACATACTGGCATGACAGGCAGACCAGAAAAGGTTCACCCATGCTGATCTGGGATATAGAGGGAGACTGGGTATATTGGTCCTGTGCTCGTAGGGTCATAGAGTCAAACAGCATGGAAACAGGCCCTTCAACCCAACTTGTCCATGTGGACCATGTTTCCTAAACTGAATTAGTCCGATTTGCCTGCATTTGGCCCATATCCCTCTAAATCTTTCCTATCCATTTACCAGACCAAACATCTTTGAAATTTTGTAATTGTATTCGCCTCTAATGCTTCCTCTGGCAGTTCATTCCATATATGCACCACCCTCTGTGTGAAAAATGTGCCCCTCAGGTTCGATTTAAATCTTACCCCCCTCACCTGAAAATTATGCCCCCTGGTTTTGGACTCCCATAATCGGGAGAAAAGACTTTGGCTATTCACCTTATCTATGTCCCTCATGATTGTATAAACCTTGATAAGGTCATCCCTCAGCCTCCTAACATTCCAGGGAGAAAAGATCCCAGCCTATCCTGGCTCTCCTTAATCAAACCTTTCAGTATCAGTAATATCCTTGTAAATCTTTTATGCACCTTTTCTAGTTTAATAACATTCTTCCTATAGCAGGGCAACCAGAATTGTATGCAGTACTCCAAATGTGGCCTTACCAATGTCTTAAACAGCTGTAACATCCCAAGTGTTTACTCAATACTCTGACTGATGAAGGCAAGCACGCCAAACGCCTTCTTCATTATCCTGCGTACTTGTTACGTCAATTTCAAAGAACTATGTACCCACAGCCCTAAGTCTCTCTGTTTGACAACATTCCCTAGGGCCCTACCATTTAGAGGGCAACACCGTGACTCAATGGTTAGCACTGTTGCTTCACGTTGCCAGGAACCTGGGTTTGATTCTGCCCTTGGATGACTGCCTGTGTGGAGTTTGCCCATTCTCCCTGTGTCTGCATGGGTTTCCTTCGGGTGCTCCGGTTTCCTTCCATAGTCCAAAGATGTGCAGGTTAGGTGAATTGGCCGTGCCACATTTCCCATATTGTCCACGGACGTGCAGGCTAGGTGGATCAGCTATAGGAAATGCAGGGTTACAGCAATAGGGTAAGTGCGTGACTTTGGCGGGATGCTGTTTGGAGATTCGGAGTGGAATGGATTGGCTGAATGGGCTGCTTTCACACTGTAAGAATTCTCTGTTTAACTGTGTATGTCCTGCCCTGGTTTATCTTACCAAAATGCAACACCTCACATTTGTCTGCATTAAACTCCATCTGGCCCTGTTGATCAAGATCCCATTGTACTCTTAGATGACCTTCATCACTGACCACTACACACCAATTTTGGTGTCATCTGCAAACTTACCAGCCATGCCTCCTATATTCTCATCCCAATTGTTTATATAAACAATGAACAACAGTGGACCCAGCAACAATCCTTGTGGCACTATTAGTCATAGGTTCCCAGAATGAACATCCATCCTTTACCACCACCCTCTGTCTCCTACCGTTGAGCCAATTTTGTATCCTACTGGCTACCTCTCCCATGATCCCATGTAATCTAGCCTTACTAACAAGTCTACCATGCAGAAAGTTGTTGAAGGCCACGCTAAAGTCCATACAGACAACATGTATTGCTGTGCCTTCATCCATCTTCTTTGTCACTTCTTCAAAAAACTCAATCAGGATTGAGAGGTTTTACCAATCAGGAAAGATTGAACAGAAAAGGATGTTCTGAAACTTGAAAGGGTTCAGAAAAGATTTACAAGAATGTTGCCAGGATTGGAGGGATTGAGCTATAGGGAGAGGTTAAATAGGCTGGGGCTATTTTCCCTGGAGCGTCGGAGGGTGAGGGATGACCTTGTAGAGGTTTGTAAAATCACGAGGGGCATGGATAGGGTGAATAGACAAGGTATTTTCCCCCGGAGTAGGGGAGTTCAAAACTAGAGGGCATAGGTTTAAGGTGAGAGGGGAAAGATTTAAAACGGGTCTGAGGAGCAACTTTTTCAAGCAGAGGCTGGTGCATGTATGAAATGAGCTGCCAGAAGAAGTGGTGAAGGTTGGTACGACTACAACATTTAAAAGGTATCTGGATGGGTATATGAATAGGAAGGGCTGAGAGGGATATGGGCCAAATGCTGGCAAATGGGACCAGATTTATTCAGGATATCTGGTTGGCATGGATGAGTTGAACTCAAGGGTCTGTTTCCATGCTGTGCAGCTGTGTTTCAATGACTCGAAGAGAAAAGTGAAAACTGAGTGAGTGGCCAAATGGAGGCTATTAAAATTATGAATGTTAAGCTGATAAACATAGAGATATTTTCACTTGTGGCATAGATGAAAACTAGATGAATACGTGCATGATGGTCAAAAATAAATCCAAACAGGAATTCAAGAGAATTATCTTTACCCAGATAGTATTGAGAACATGGAACTTACTTCCACAGGAACTGATTGAGCTGGATGACATTGAACAAAGGAAAGGAGAGAGACTTGCATTTACATAATACTGCACAGGGTCTCAAGACATCTCAAAGTGATTTATAGTTAATGAAGTAGCTTTTGAAGTCTAGTCATTATTGTAAATTAGGAAATGTTGCAACCAATTGTACACAGCAAGATCCCACAAACAACAATGTGACAGTGACCAGAGAACCTGTGAGTGATGGATAAGGAATAAATGAATACACTGCTGGGTAGGAAGAGTCCCATGTGCATCTGCATGCTGGAATACAATCGTTGGGCTGGATGGCCTGTTTCTGCACTGTAATTTTGATGTAACTGGGCAAGCAATAAATAAAGAAGTAAGGTTTGAACAGTAAAGTCCAGTCGGCTTTGCACATAGTGAGCCATTGGGCTACATTTCCTGAAGACCAGACCCTGTTCTGCAGCACAGATTGATGCCAGTTAGCTGACTTGACAATGGGGGAGCTTAACCAATGTCTATACCAACTCTCCCCAACTATCTCACCCATCCAAAACCTGAGTCGGGGAGAGTAGCTGAGCTATGGTCAGGGAATCATCTAACCAGGGAGCAGCTGGCACTTGGTACACCATCCCTTACTGAATGATAGGTAGTGACAGCATTTTGCTCTGCCATAAAGCCTTCCCTAGTTGAATAGCTCCATTACCAGATAGCACAAACCAACTGAAGCTCCTGTGCACTGAACTTCAAAGGGATGAGGGACACATCATCCTTCATCTTTGGGGGATTTATCCTCACTGTTAATTGATTGTTGGTGGCATGCAGTCTAAATGTCTAATTTTTGTGCACAGTCATTGTCTCCTTTCCCAGCAGCAGTGTGTTGCATTGTAGCTTCTTTATGCAAGCTCACACACACACACACACACACACACACACACACGACTGGTAACTATAAGATAGTTGTATTTATTTCGGAGACTTTCAACAAACAAATCTATTTTCAGGTTACAATATGTACGAGAGCCACCACTGCAGACACTAACAACTGCAGTCCATTGGCCGCATGCTGTTTTACATCCAGGTTCCTTATGTGATATGTTTATATTATTTGTACACTTTCTTAAAGTGATGTCACAACACTTGCACCACATCGACTTGGCTACAGCAGTTTACAAGGTCCAAAAGGATGGGCTACAAACGCTGGCCCAGCCAGTGACCCCTGAATGCTGCGAAAGAGTTAAAAATGCATGTTGACTAGTTAACAGTTACCATTCGGAGTCCAATCTGACCTCTTCAGTTGAGGAGTCATATTGGACTTGAAATGATAACATTGTTTCTATCTTTACAGATGTTGCCAGATGTGCTGAGTTTCTCCAGCAATTACTGTTTTTATTTCAGCTACATTCCTGTACAATTTACATTTTCAGCTCATTTCTCAAAACCTTTGCAATTTTCAAAAGAAAGCTTTAAGCAATCAAGAGGAGCACCTGGATTCTCTAGAACATGAGTCCATGGCTTCATCCAGAGGAAGAAGATGTCAGTGTCACTGTCTTGATTCAGTTAGTAGCTTGCGCTTTCCAGCTCAATTTCAGAGGCAGCCACACAATATCCAGGGTGCGACGCCAATGCAATGCTGAGGGATGCTCCCCTCCAGGGGGAGAAATCCTGTAATATTATGAAGAAGAATAGGAAATTTCATCCCATTACCCTGGGACAATGTTAACCATTATCCAATACCAGCAGAACAGAAATTATTCAGTATCGCAATGCTGTTTCTGACAGCTTGTGTACGCAGATTAGCTGCCATATTTCTTATATCAAAACAACGATCACACTTTAAATTGACACTTGGCTGTAAAATGCTTTGGAGTGTTATAAAGGGTGCTATCGAAATGTATGTTTCTGTTTCTTTGTCAACAACGCTCACATTCTTATAATGCATTTGAAGAAAAGAGCGAAGTAATAATTAAAGAAACCATGCCATTTTGACCTGTAATATCTTCTTGGTGTATGAATGTTATATATTAGAAGCCTCTGTAATCAGTGTGGATGATTGTTCTGTTTATAATGTACATGCCACTGAGCAATCAAACAATTGTGATTTCATTCTCAGCACTGCTAATGGAACAGTTTCCTGTCAGTTCGGCTTTCTCTCAATGCTCCACCTAATAGTGCCAGATTCCGGAGGATGTCTGGCTAGAAATCAGTGTTACTCACAGAATAAATACTGAACATCCTGAAAGCCACATAGCTACGAGCTTGGATTGGAGGAATAGGAAGATTAATTAGAAGCTTTCTGCCATTTTTCAATCCCGGACATGATTTCTGACCAGTCATAACCAACTGACTTCATCCCTTCGTTTCCACCACTGCAGATTATCAGAAGTGTAAAATCTAGAAACAAACAAGAGTTTGTTTGAATGAACTGGGAAGTGAGGCTACATGTAGTGCAGTGTGCATTGTTCTAACACACCTGCTTCCTAGCAGCACAAGCTCTTATCGCTATGTCAAAGAATGAAAGAGAAAAAAGCCTTGAGCTCTAAAGTTTGAATTCAGCACCTGTGAAAAACAAAGAGAAGGGTAATGGCCACACGTTCATTCCAACTCTGCTATCCCCAGGTTCTAGCTTGCACCAAGTTCCACTCAGCCATCATCCCATCTGCCCGCTGACCAACACTGGCTCCCAGTTCATCAATTCCTCAGCTTTAGTGTGTCATCCTTGTTTTCAGACTCCTCCATGGATCCCACCCCTCCCTTTCTCTCTAATGTCCTCCAGCTCTGTACGAGCACTCTAAATAAGAGCAGGAGTAGACCATTCAGCCCCTCGAGCCTGCATTACCATTTAAGAGCATCATGACTGATCTGTTTGTGTTTTGAATGCCTCTTTTCCATCTGCCTCTAATGACATTTTATTCTTCTGCTTAACTGGAAACTGGTCACCATTGTCTTGAAAGTATTCATTGACCTCACCTCCACCACCTTCAGAGGCTAAGAGTTCAAAGTCGTATTACTCTCTAAGAGAAAGAAATTCTTCTCATCTCTGTCCTCTCCGTAATCCTCTGATAAATTTGGTCTGATCAGCACCCCTGATTTTAATCGCTTCAACATTGTTGGCCGTGCCTTCAGCTAACTGAATCCTAAATTTTTCCACTTTTCTTTGTCACTGCTTAAAACCCATCACTTTGAACAAATGTTCCCAAATCATTTGTTTAACTTTGTATGATGATGCCCAGTGTGGAATCTTTTCACGGCAGTGAAGCATCTTGAGACACTCGGTTGCATTTATGGCATTGACATCAGGCTGCAGCACGATTTGACATCAAGAGAATCAATTTTAAAATGAAGGTGTTGTGAGGATGGATGAAGGTGAGTCAGTGTCAGTCAGTGGGGCATGTGGATATGGGATGAGCTGAAGTTTATGGATGGTTGAGGATGTAACCGGGAACACACTGGAATAGTTGAGTCTGAATGGAACAAAGGCACAAGTGCTTCTGAGACAGAAAGGAAGGATTATTTTTCTCCGAACTTGAAGAGTGAATGGTCCAATATCTTGGGACAGTTTTTCTTTTGAAAAGCAAACATATTGGTGATCGAGGGAAATGTGATTGAGAGAGCTGAGGAAGTGGTCAAAGACACTGTTTAATGGATGATGTTTTATGGATTTGGGTTGGATGAGTTAAGTTCATGTAAAAGGTGAGATTAGAGGAGGCCAAGAGAGAGGGAAGGAAGCATGGCAGAAGGCATCGTAGAGGTGACATGTGAAAATTATGTGAAAGAGAAATTAAAATAACTCTGCAGAGGCTGGTATCCTGTTACCAAGTTACCCATTATTTACACATGCATAGTACATGACACTGGTCTAGCTTCGTCAGACTCAGCTTTCAGATTGAACAGAATCTCTGACACTCCCGTTTACATCTGTCAGCCAGGGCTCACTCATTTGACCAGATTAACAGCACCAATCAGGGAACTCATATTTTATGAGGACTACCCAGCTGACCTTGTTACAATCACTACACAAACTATTCGTTAATTACTCCGAGGGAAATTGATTTAGGGTCAGTTGGCATGATCTGAAAAGTTGGTGCAAGCAGATTCAATAATAACGTTCAAAAGGGAATTAGAGGAGAAATTCTTACAATGAAGATTGGAATAATTAAAAGGCTTTTTCATAGATCTCATACAAATGGGCCAAATGGCCTCTGACAGAGTCATTTTCACTCCTTATTCCCTCTTAGGCCAGATGAAACTTGATTTACTTTGTCTAGACATTTATTCATACATGTATGAGAGATGTACATATCAAAAATGGCATACAGCTCAGATCTTTATCACATGATCAAATGTTTTATACCATTATTACAGATACCAACTTTCCAATCAACCATTTCTACAGATAATAATTTCCAATCAAAAGCCTACACATTTATTTATCCATGCCTCTAACGAACAGTGCTGACATAGTCTACATTCCAGGTCAGCACACATGACTGTACTGTCTAATTTTATTCAAATTAAGAAACATGATGATATACAATCAAATTCCAACTAATACATGTGATTGTATTATCCGATCATATGATAGCATGTTCACATTTTCTATCTGTGAGTACACCTTCTAACTATAGGTATGTTCTTGTGATTACCAGAAAACTTTTCCCCATTCAGTCTCTTTCTGTACGGAAAGTTTCTAACCTAAGGTGGAATGACCCCTCTGGGACAAGTGACGCAACAATTTCCAATTTCTCTTCCATTTTTCTCCTGGTTATGTCATCTAGTTGTGCACGCAAGACGCAGTTAATTGATGCGTTCTAGTTTACAGCTGTTACAGGAGGCCTTGCCATTTTTCTCCTGAAACAGCCATTTCCTGGTGAATTCCTGGAAGGAAGTAAGTGTGTGTAAACAAGACCTGTCAGACTGAAAGGCTTTTCCTGCCCTCTTGACAGAGGTGACTCATTTTCCAACTCATAGGTCAGATCAGGAAAGAACATTTCCTCCACAGGTGCTTTCCAGTTAATCATTGCTTCATGTGCAGTTTCTCTCAACTCATCGTTAAATTTACTGCAACATCTCACGCGGAATTTTAAGAAAGGTGATTCATGATTCCTGGGCTTCCCAAAGCTTTTTCCAGCCAAATAAGTTCTTTTTGAAATGTGGTTACTGTTGTATATGTTAGGAATATGCACAGCAAGCTCCCACACACATAAATGAGTCAATATATGGATGGTTTTATTTTTAGTTCAGTGATGTTGAGTTGGGAGCACACCCCTTCTTGTCATAAATACTGTAGTTGAATAGGAAGCTGGGAACAGGAAGAAGCTATTCACTGAGACATGGCTGACAGTCGAAAGCATTCCCAGTGCAGTACTGAGGGATTGTTGCACTGTCAGATGAGATTTTGAATCAGCTCCCTGTCTTCCCTCTCCAAGTGGACCATAACACGATTTTGAAAAAGAATAGGGGATTTCTCCCCAGTGTCCTGGGCCACTATTCAGGCTTCAACCAACATCACTAAAACATTTGATCTGGTTAATGGCACTTGGTTGCTTTTAGGATCTTGCTGTGCACAAATTAGTTGACACATTTCTAACATTTACAGCAGGTGACTACTCCTTGACAGTATCAATCATGAAGTGCTTTTGGGTGCCCTGTGGGGAAATTCAAATTCTTTCTGACAGCTGAACGTCTCTGTCGATCTGCTTACGCTCAATGAATGTCACCGCCACACGTGGATTGAACCCAATGTAAATCAGCCTGAAGGCTAAAGTCTGTGCAAATGGTAGCTGGCTCTGTGGGGGGTCCTGTTAGAATATATGGATTCAAACCCTTCTCCATACCCTAACTACATTCAGAGATACGATTTCCTGGACAACATGTTGAACCAAGGCCCTTTATCAAGTGGGTGTAAAGGACCCCAGAGCCACTCTTTGGAGAATATCAGGGGAGCTCTCTCGCTAGTGTCCTGGAGCTAGCAATCACTGAAACAGATTAACTGGTCATTATCATTTTGTCGTTTGTCTGAGCTGGCTGTATGTATAATGAATGTCTCATGTCCTACATTACAATATGTGACCACATGTGAAAAGGAAATTAATTGATTAGAAAGTACTTTAAAGTAACTTGAAGTTGTGAAAGGTGTTATGCAAATACAACTTCAGATGTTGTTCCCAATATGATGAATGTCTTAGAGTGACCATAAGCCCTGGAATTGTACCTAATGTAGATCCTGTTGGACTTTGACCTGTGAGGAAGGTGTAATGTATGAGGTTGCCCACAGTGTGGCACTCTACTTAGCCAAATCCATGCCCAAGTAATCCATATCAAAACCAATGAAAGGGTTTTAAAATATAACCTGAGGAAACACCTTTTCTTAGTATGGTAGGACCTTATCTTTTTTTTAACTTCAGTCATTTATAGACATGAAACATTTGATACTGTACAGGCAGAACCTGCAAACGGCATCATCTCTACTTACATAGCTAATATAGTTAAAGATATTTCACAGGAACTTTATCATAAAGAAATTTAACACTGAGCAACATACTGAGCCTGATATCCAAAAGCTACGTGAAAAACTAGATTTTTGGGAGAATCTTAAGGGAGGACAAAGAGGGGTAGAGAGGGAGGTAGAGAGGTTTAGGGAGGGAATTGCTGTGCTTTGTTCCCAGGCAGCTGAAGGCATAGCCCCCAATGATGGAGCAATTAAAATCAGGGATTGTGCAACAACAGCAGAGAACTTGGAGGTCATGGAGGCTTGAGGGGGTTACAGAGTTAGGGAGGTATGAGGCCATGGTAGAATTTGGACATGAGAATGAGAATTTTAAAATCAAGGCATAGCCAGACTGGGTACAAATGTAGGTCAGTGACCACAGGCATTGATAGTGAATGAATTTGGTGAGGGTGAGCGGTTTTGGCTAAACTGAAATTGATAGTTCCTGGAATAAGGCTGGAGCCTGATCTGGGCAGTCTATCTATTCTCTTCTAGAAATTACAACTGAACACCAGATGAAAGCAGAACTTCTCTGACTATCTCAAGTAGTGACTTTGATACCTTTTCTGTCCACATGAGTGGGCAGGCAGACCTCAGTTCAATGTCTTGGTCCAAAGATATCCCTGACGATGCAGCACTCCCTCGGTACTGAACTTCTGACAGTGCAGCATTCCTTCAGCAAAGAACCTCCAACAATACAGTGTTCCTACATTACTGCACTGCCTTAAGTCTGTTCCTTGTTGTTGCATTGTCTCTAGGTTTGTAGAACTGGTGCTTACAACAGAGGAGGATCAGCTAATAAATAAGAGATAGTAAGATTGCCGATGCTGGAGTCAGAGATAACACAGTGTGGAGCTGGAGGATCGCAGCAGGCCAGGCAGCATCAGAGGAGCAGGAGAGCTGATGTTTCGGGTCTCTGGAGAAGGGTCCCGAACCGAAACGTCAGCTTTCCTGCTCCTCTGATACTGCCTGGCCTGCTGCGTTCCTCCAGCTCCCCCCACTGTGTTAGCTAAAAAATAAGGTTATTTCAGGGACGGATGAGGCTATACCAATGAGAAGTGGATCATTCAGATTTGATAATAGTCACATCAACTTGACATTGTGACCTGAGGGAATTAATATACAATGATAGTGTGTTTTTGACTGAAACTGACAATGATACTGTCTGGGGTAGAGCACAGGTTAACAGCAACTCACACTCTCCGATATTTCACGACAATCAATCAATGTCTCTCATTGAAATTTAACAATGGAAGGGAAGGAATAATTTGTGAAACCCAAAAATGAAATGATCATTTTTGGCAAGGCCAATCCCAGACCACCTTGAACTCCTCCGACATCTGTCAATCATAAGATAAAAGGGTATCAGACACATGGGCACAAAATCACCTGCAGGTTTTCCTCCGAGCCACTTATCATCCTGATTTGGAAATATATCACTGTTCCTTGAGTATTGCTAGGTCAAAATCCTTGAACTCTCTCCCTTACAGCATTGTGAGTGTTCCTACAGCCTAAGGACCACAACAGTTCAAGAAGGCAGCTCACCACCACTTTCTCAACAGCAGCTTGGGACAGGCAATATTGGCCCAGCCAGCAACAACCTCTTCCCAGGTGAAAACGATAGTGATGAATCAACTTGCAATTGTGAACTTAGCAGTTTGCTAGAGCGCTGGAGTAGGGAAAATGAAGGTTGAATGAAAATGAGGGAGGGAAGACGATGAGGGAGGAGAATAAGGATGTGAAGGAAGTAGAGCATGATGTCGAACATTTAATACATTGTTATGAACTACAGGAGGAAGATGCTTGAAATGCTAGAGAGGAAGCAGAAGAGAGGATGCAGTTGAGGGAAGGAGTTAAATCTCCAGACTGGGGTTTGAACCCTAAACTGCTGAGCCAAAGCAAAAGTGCATATTCTTTCTGTTCCTTTTGAATTTACAGGACTGAATATTGAAGACGTTCTGTTGATCTGTCGGGAAGTAATTTGTTGAACTCGAAAACATAGTTGTCTCAGGACAGTGCAAGGATGCACTTAGAGCATGTACCTCACAGTTGTCGAATTCTCCCCACAACCCAGGATGATTCCAGATGGTTTTAATTTCTTCGCTCCTGCCCTCAGCTCATCCAATTCAATACCACGCTCATGGTGAAGATCACACACACTGCATTTCACCTGGGTTGATGATTGATGGGGCAAATATCCTAAACCAGATGTGGGTTTTGGCAGCTGTGTGTCTGAGTGTGAGCAGGGTTAACAATGACTGCTAAAGATTAAACAACAAAGAGACTGTGAATAACAACATGTTTTCAGCACATGAACTCAGCTCTTGAGGTATAATAGGTCTGCCTCTTTGCTGCTTGTGTAATGAGAAAATTTTTCCATTGCACTTTCCACTATTTCAGAGAAAGTACTTTATAGCCAATGAAATACATTCTGAGAAGTGTGGTCACTGTTGTAATGTAGGAACCATGGCAGCTAATTTGTGTGCAGCAAGCTACCACAACCAGCAATGTGATAATCATCAGATAATTATTATGGTGTTGTTGATGAAGGGATACTGATCCTCTTTTTTGGTGTCGGAAACGCTTCAAATCATTTCAGAACTACCACCAGCAATACATCTTCAAAATCCTGCAAATCCACTGGCAAATAGACCGTCCAATATCAGTGTCCTCTCTCAGGTCAACATCCCCAGTATCACTGTGCTGATTAAAGCTAATCAATTGTGTCGGGCAGGCCTGACCCAAGACTTCCAAAAAAAATCTTTCCTCCAATCCTCACCATGACAAGCAGTTACAGGAGGAAAAACTTCAATTTCGTCCACAGATTCTCTCTGCCAAAATGCAATAGCATCACTGAATTTTGGGAACCTTGGGCCTACGGCTGCCAAATTGGACAAGAAGCATCCGTGAAGGTACCAATCATTTCAAGTGTATCCAACAGGCCAAATATGAACAATGGAAAGAATGTGCAAAAACCCGAGCATCCCATTCACCCAACTCTTCAAACACCATTTGCCCCATCTGTAGCTAACTGTGTGGTTCTAGTACTGGATTTCTGAATTTTTCTGAAGAAGGATCCTGACCCGAAATGCCAACTTTCATGCTCCTCTGATGCTGCCTGACCTGCTGCGTTCCTCCAGCTCCACACTGTGTTGTCTCCAGTATTGGACTGTTTTGTTCTCCCAGGACCCACAACACTGGATTCAAAGAAAGTCATCCTCAGCCTCAAGAAGCTGCTGAAGAGAAGGAAGAAATATTGACCAAAGACACTTGTCTTGTTCTTCTTTGAAATTGTGACTTTGGCATCTTTTGGATTCACTTGAGAGGGCAGATGGAATTTCAATTCATGGAATGAATAAATGGTTACAGAGCAAAGAGAGGTCATTCAGTCTATTCTGGTCATACTGGCTGCCCGTTAAAGCTTGAAGTAAGTCAGTTTACTTTCCCAGGGGTCGTAAGCTATGGTTTTTAACCAGTAACTAAGAGATTTCACAATTTTTGAACCAGTTATTCTGTTCCTCCTACAAGGAAGTAAAAAGTACCTGGAGCGTCACAGTGGCTCTCTGTGCTAGGGACCTGGGTTCAATTCCACCCTCAGGTGACTGTCTGTATGGAGTTTGCACATTCTTCCCATGTCTGTGTGGGTCTCCTCTGGGTGCTCCAGTTTTCTCCTGCATTCCAAAGGTGTGTAAGCTAGGTGGATTGGCCACACTAAATTGCCCATAGTGTTCAGGGATGTGTAGATTAGGTGGGTCATGGTGGGATGCTCTGAGGTTTGGAGTGGGCTTGTTGGGCTGAAGGGCCTGTTTCCACACTGCAGGGATTCTATGATCAAAAGAGACAGACTGAGTATAGCAAGTCCTGGCAAATGGTTGTACTTATATACTGTCGTACTTTTAACTTTATTCCTTTATTCTTCTAGTTTTTATTAAGAAGGGCTTTAATGTTAACTATGACCTTATTTCTCTATTTATCTACCTATTCTATGAAGGTAATGCTTAACTCTTTTAACTTTTGTTTCTTTTCCTACTTTGCACCGAAGTTTTTTGTACCTAGGTACTTTTGTACCTAAGGTGGTGCCACGTGTGGCGACGTTATACACTTTTCACTGTGCTCCTGTACTTCTGTACTTGAATACACGTGACAGTAAAATCTAAATCTAAATCACAATCTCAGTGAACTGCATAGATGGGGGCAGTGAACTGCCTTCCAAACTTATTCCATCCATTTGCAATAACACCATGTTTTTTTTGTTTGTCGATGTTTGTTTGTAAATGTGTGTCGTGTGAGTTTTTTTGAAGAGGTTAGAGTTTTAGCTAGTTGAACTATGTGTCGACAGTTCCGAGAGGTTTACCTGTAGCCATAATCCCTTTAATTGTAAGAAGTAATAATTCTCATTGAATATTGAAACTGCTCTGTATATTTTGTTAACCTGGGTCTAAACAGACAAGTAAGTTGGGGACTTCTGTGTACTCTGATAAAAGTCTTTAGCTTCTGTGATAACCCAAGGAATAGCAAAGCTTGATTTCCAGGATGCCACCCAAGTGATGTGTTATATCAAAACATTGGGGTTGATCTTTGTGTAAGAAGGTCAAAAGGAGACAACAGCAAGCCAGCTGCCAGTTTTACTTATTGAGTCTGTGGGATTGACACAGGAAGGGATATAACACAATCTGGGAATCTACTATCACCCACTTCATGGTAACACAGAAAGCCCTGAGTGCCTGCAGAAACCTGATGAAGGAAACTACATCTGGATTATGTCATGATGGGCTTCAATGCTGCAACTTGACTTGTACCTGGTGCAAGCTGGCGACTGAATAAATAGACTTGTGTTCTGTATGTCATTCTGTTATCAGCTGTTCTCAGGACTGTTAAAACATTGCAATTACCTGGATACAGCTTTCTTAAGCATTTGGGAGGACATAAAACTTTTGGGAGGACATAAAACATGCCGTGGCACTTTTGGAAGATGTGCAATGTTGAGAATAGTTTATCGTTTGATTTCTGCCATTTCCATCTGACACCTTTCCCCTCTCTGACACAATGTCTCTCGTCTCACAGTCTTGTTCAACACGCCTTTCACAGCTTTTCCCCTAACCTATCCACTCTAGTTTGATTAAAATAATGTGGTCTCCTGGGTGACTGCCTCAAAGTGCCAGGGACCCAGGTTCTATTCCAGTCTTAGGTGACTATCTGCATGGAGTTTGCACATCCTGCCTGTGTCTGTGTGGGTTTCCTCTGGGTGCTTTGGTTTCCTCTCACAGTCCAAAGATGTGCAGGTTAGGTGGATTGGCCATGCTAAATTATTCATAGTGTCCAGGGATGTGCAGACTAGATAAACATGGTAAATGTAGGGTTATGGGGTTAGACTGGAGGTTGGGTCTGGGTGGGACACTATTTAGAGGGTCTGTGCAGACTGGATGAGGCAAATGGCCTCTTTCTGCCCTGGAGGGATGCTATTACAAGCTCAGTAAGGGAATTATGGGTTATTGGGGATAAAGTAGGAAAGTGGAGTTATGGATTATCAGATCAACCATGGTCTCATTAGCTGGCTGATGGACTGAATAGTCAGCCTCTGCTCCAATGTCTTATGGTCCATGGTCAAGCCTTTCAATTGCCTACCATCAAATTGTGGAATGATATAATGCTGATACAATGATACAATTGGGCCCAACGCATCCGTGTCAGCTTTTTGAAAGACCTCTCCAGTTAGTCCCATGCTCCTGTCTCTCGTAAGATTTTGTCTTTAATGTTTATCCAGTTCTTCTTGGAAGGTTATTATTGGATCTACTTCCACCGTCACTTCAGGCAATGCATTTTAAATCACAATAACTCACTGGGTTAAACATAAATTCCTAACCTGCTGCTTCTTTAGTGCTGAATCTAGGACTCAAAGTTCCTTACCATTAGCAATAGAAGAATTTTCTCCTTATTTATACTGTCAAACCACTAACAGTATTGCATGCTCCTTCTCAATCTCCTTCTATACTTTAAGAACAATCTCAGATTCTTCAGCCTCTCCATGTCTCTGTTCTGTATCCCTGCTCCCATTCTAATCAATCCCTTCCTCACCCTCTCCAAGGCCTTGATGTTCTTCCTAAAATATAAGGCCAGAAATAAGTATAATTCTTCAGTTTAGGCCTGACCAGTGATTTAGAACGATTATTGCTGTGCTTTTGGACTTTGCATTCTTCTTTACTTCCAGAGTAGTTTGCAGCATCCTTTTCTGCACATAGAAAGATTGATCCTTAACAATTTCAGAATATAATCATAACGAACAATTTTTCCAGCAGTGGATCATTCCATTGTTACCCATTTTACCTCATCTACTCTGCAACATTACTCTTTAGAAACAAACAAAGCAGGAGTAGGCCATTCAGATCTTTGCGAATGTTCTGTAACTCCATAACTTCATGTCCGATCCTGTAACTCAACACCATCTTCCTGCTTTCTTTCTAAATCCCCTTGATGCCTTTAAAATCCAAAATTTTATCTATCTCTCTTTTGAATATACTCAGTGACTTGGTCTCCACAGCCTTGTGTGGTACAGAATTTCACAGGTTCACTACCCTGTGACTGAAGAAATGCTTTTTCATCTCAGTCCTAAATGATCTATCCTGTATCCTGAGACTGTGTCCTGGTCCTAGACTCCCCAGCCAGAGAAAACATTGTCTTTGCTGTCTGTCTGTCTCAGTTAGAATTTTATGCATTTCAATCAGATCACCTCTCATCCTTCTAAACTCTGGTGTTCCGCAGGGATCATTTTAGGAAGAACATCAAGGCCTTGGAGAGGGTGAGGAAGGGATTGGTTAGAGTGGGAGCAGGGATACAGAACAGAGACATGGAGAATCTGTGATTTTTCTTAAAGTATAGAAGGAGATTGAGTCGGGGCATTCAATACTGTTAGTGGTTTGATAGTATAAATAAGGAGAAAATTCTCCTCTGCTCTTTGTGATCTTTATAAATGACTTGGATGAGGAAGTGGAAGGGTGGATTAGTAAGTTTACCGATGACACGAAGGTTGGTGGAGTTGTAGACAGCATGGTAGGCTGTTGTAGGTTGCAACGGGACATTGACAGGAGGCAGAGCTGGGCAAAGAAGTGGCAGATGGAATTCAACCCGGAAAAGTGTGAAGTGATTAATTTTAGAAGGTCAAGTTTGAATGCAGAATACAAGGTTAATGGCAAGATTCTCAGCAGTGTGGAGGAACAGAAGGATCTTGGGGTCCATAGATCCCTCAAAGTTGCTACCCATGTTGATAGAGTTGTAAGGAAGGCATATGGTGTGTTGGCTTTCATTGGCAGGGGAATTGAGTTTAAGAGCCGCGAGATTATACCGCAGCTCTATAAAACCCTGGTTAGACCACACTTGGAATATTGTGTTCAGTTCTGGTCATCTCATTATAGAAAGGATGTGGAAGCTTTAGAGAGGGTGCAGAGGAGATTTACTAGGATGCTGCCTGGACTGGAGGACAGGTCTTATGAGGAAAGGTTGAGGCAGCTAGGGCTTTTTTCATTGGAGCGAAGAAGGGTGAGAGGTGACTTGATGGAGGTGTACAAGATGATGAGAAGCAAAGATAGAGTGGATAGCCAGAGACTTTTTCCTAGGGTGGAAATGACTATTACGAGGGGGCATAATTTTAAGATGATTGGCGAAAGGTATAGGGGAGATGTCAGAGGTAGGTTCTTTACACAGAGAGTGGTGAGCTGCTGGCAGTGGTAGTGGAGTCAGATACTTTAGAAACTTTTAAGCGACTCTTGGATAGGCACATGGAGGATAGTAAAATGTAGGTTATGCAGGGTAGTTTGATCTTCATAGGATAATAGATCAGCACAACATCATGGGCTGAAGGGCTTGTACTGTTCTATGTTCTATGTTATGTTCTACTGAATGCAGGGCCAGTCAACCTCACATCTCCTCATAGAACTCATAGTTCTTCCGCCCCGAGTATCAGCCTGGTGAACGTCTGCTGCACTTCAGTTGAGGCAAGTACATCATTTTTCTTAGATAGGGAGATCACAACTGCATACAATACTGCAGCTGGGTCTCACCTAGGCCTTGTACAACTGCAGTGAGATATCCCTACTTCTGAAGCCAATACATCTTTTTAGCCATTTGATTCCTCCAGTTATCCACCTTGTCACAGGCTTTCCTTTAGTCATGTCATTCCCTCTGCCCTTTTCTCATGTTTGTGTGATTAGCTGTATTCCTGGAATGACCATTGGTGTCTCTTTCCATCAGGGAGAGCCAACTTACTATACATAACCGAGGGATATACTGCACAATTTGGGACGTGATGAGGAACTAAGGCCTCCATGAACTACCACAGCCAGGATGAAAATTAATCCCACATCATTGGGGTCTTTTTGCATCACACTCTAGCTATCTGAGCTAATTGATCCCCACCTCACACTTGTTTAAAACCTCTTACGTCTTTAACATCTTCACATTCTGATGGAAGGTCATGGATCTGAAACATTAACTCTATTTTTCTCTACATGGTTGTTGCCAGGCCTGCTGAGTAATTGCAGCATTTAATTTCTAAATTATTTGAGTATCTGTGAAGCGTTTTGGATGTCCTGGGGGAATGAAAGGCACTACAGAAATGCAAGTTTCTTCTTGCTGTCTGAGGTAACCGTGATGAAATTGATCTGAAAATAAGTCAATCCTTTCTCTTCAACCACTCATTGGATAGTGATCAATAGCAGGAGCACCAGGATTGATATTCTACCCCAGCCTCTAGTGTTAGCCTGTGTGTAACGTATTGTTAGCTCAAGGGAAGTGAGGGAACTCTGCACTGACCAGTGAAATCCTCTTATTCACAATCACAACCAATTTAGTATAGGGCTGAAATAAAAGCGGAAGCTGCTGGAAATACTCAGAGGAGGGGTCTTTCTGAGGTGAGATTGAGAGAGAGTGTGTGTACTTACATTTCAGTCAATAACCTTTAGTCAGAATATGGCTTGTGGACTGAGAGTTGAAGTAGTTGACTAAGCTACTATGAGAGATCTGACCATGAAAGGCCACCCAGATATTGATTTGTAACTGATTCTTCTGCAAAACCTTACAAGACCAGTATAATTCTCATCCTTCTCCAACCAACCCTCTCCCATTGTCTTTTGTATCTCCATGTTTGACCCCTGATCTGTAGGTGTGTAAGAGCACATGGGCATGTCGGTGTATGTGTGGCAGGGGTGTGTTGTGTGGAGGTGTTTGTGTGTGCATGTGTGTATTTGTGAGTGGGTTTTTGGGGTGCTTGGAAGGGTCTGTTGAGTGAGCATTGAGGACTTTGCCGACAAATTGTGTTTGCATATGATGCCCTTTGCAGTAGAAAAGTCCATGTGCTCCTTCTCCTTCCTACAACATCTTTGCCTTCACTCTCTCCTTTTTTTCATATCCCCACCCATGCACTCCCCTCTCGACTCTTATCATGTGTGTGTTCCAGTCTGTCCAGCTGGAATAATGAGATCTGCAGGTGTGCCCATGGCCATGTGGAGTCCAGATGTGGACAGGAACTCAATGATGTAGAAAACAGCATAAACCCCTTTCAACTCACACTTCAAAAGGAAACAAACACGACTTGCTTGCTTGGCAGGGCACCTGCTAATTGTTTTCTGCATATTTTCCAAGTGAGCAGTGTTCATTTTTGATATTTCTGATTGAGAAAATGTGAGTTTTTAAAGCAATGATTCCCGTGTTTCCAAATTCCATCCCTCTTTCTGAGAACTATTAATCAAGTAGTTTCCCAGATCCCTTCTCAGCCATGACACAAGGAGTAATTATTCATCAAGCAACAATATACTTCTCAACCCAAATTCAATGACTAAAGCGCTTTTTGCCACATCAGGATGTCTCAAAACAATTCACTACCTTTGAACTGCTTTTTGATGGGTAGTCACTGTTATAATGGAGGAAGCATAGCAATCAATTTTGCACACAGCAGACTCAAAATATGGCAATGAGCAGATAATCTGTTCTTGCATAATTGATTGAGAGATTAATTATTGCCCAGGATACTGGGGAGAACTCCTGCAACCTGCTTCCAAATAATAGCTGTGGGATCTTTTACTCATACCTAAGGGGCGTGTAAAAGTGATAGAGTTATTATATTAAACAAAGTAATATGCAGGTCCTAATTTGCCAGAGCTTGGGTTTTTAGATTAAAAGACATTGGGGTTGATCATGGCTTAATATGCAAAGTTCAAAAGGGGGTGATGGTCTGTCGGCTGCCAGTTTTAATCATTGAATCCCACGGGATTAAACACAGAGAGGGATATAAAACAATTTGGGAATGTCCTATCACTCGCTTCATGGTAACACAGAAAGCCAGAGATCTACCCCGTGTGCCTGCAGAAACCTGTTGAACAAAACAACATCTGGGTTATGTTGTGAAAGGCTCTGATCCTGTAGCCTTTTTTGTAGCTGGTACAAGCTGGAGGCAGAATAAATAGATTTGTGTTGTATGCTGTTCTGACCTTCTGGTAGATAAGTCCAACTGTTCTCTGCACCATATTTCCCTCTAAATTCAGATCACATATCCATGTCTGCCTTAGTTCATCTGCTGCTAAAGTCTTAACTATGTCTTTGTTATCTCGAAATTTCACAAAGCCTTGCTGGCTCTCAAATCCTACTCTGTATAAACTTGAGATCATCTGAAACTCTGATCCCCATGTCCTGACTTGCACCAGGTATCCTTTGTCTGTCACCTGTACTGTTTCCACTTCTTAAGCCAGAGATAGACTTCAAGATTCTCAAATAAAAGCAGAAAGAGCTGAAAATGCTCAGGTGCGGCAGCCTCTATGGAGAGAAAATATTTCAGGTATTTTACTTTTGTCTAAGATTATCATCCTCATTTTCAAATCCCTCCATGGTCTTGCCTCTTCTTCTCTCCATAATCCCCTCCAACTCCATAACTCACTGAGATTTCTGTGCTCCTTCAATTCTTTCATGCATCTTTAAATTTCATTACCTCACCATTGGTAGACATGCCTTCAGTTGCCTGGGCCACAAGCTGTGAAATTTCCTCTTTGCACCTCTCTGCTTGTGTTTTGTTCTTTACTCTTAACACATTGGTGCTAATATCTGAAGAAGAGTCGCCAGACCTGAAACGTTAACTCTGTTTTTTCCCTTCACGGATGCTGCCAAACCCATTGAGCTTTTCCAGCAACTTTAGTTTGTTCCTGATTTATAGTATCTGCAGTTCTTTTGGTTTTTATGTGCTAATATCTCTGCCTGACTCATTGTTAGATTTTTCTTCCTGTGAAGGTTTCTGCGACATCTTAGTAGGTTAAAGATGCGATATAAATACAAGTTGCTATTGTGTTGATGAACTAAAGTATTGCATTCTCTTGGAAATAGTGACAGAAGCTGTTTGTTGTTAACCTTCAACTGCCAGTCAGCTTCCTTCCCTCCCTTGTTTAACAAACACATTTTGAGTAAGACTGAGACCCTGGGTGGTGCAGGTGAGGATACATCGCTGATACTGAGCGTAGTTAATTGGCTCACAAAGGCAGAAGAAATGGTTTCTGGATTTTCGTTCGATCTTGCAATTTGACTGAAAATCTGGGCAAATCTGTACAGAGTTGATTTGATTGATTTGATTTATTGTCATTGTAATTCAGTACAGTGAAAAGCTTTGTTTGTGAGCAGTACAGGCAGATTGTAGTAAGCAAGGAATTACAAACCATAACGTGCTTAGACTCAGTGAGGCATACAGGTTACTCTGCACAGAGGTAGGCAAAGCAAGGTCAATATTAACAAGATCAACATTATCTGAAGTCCATTCATCAGTTCAATAATGGCAGGGAAGAAGCTGTTCTTGAGCCTGTTGGTGCATGTGTTCAAGCTTCTGTATCTTCTGCCTGATGGAAAAGATTGTAGGAGAGCATTACTGGTGTAAGAGGGATCTTTGTGATGATGTTGGCAGCCTTTCCATGGCAATGAGAAGAGTAAATGGCTTCTGCGGATGGAAGAGATAACAAGGTGTAGAGCTGGATGAACACAGCAGGCCAAGCAGCATCAGAGGAGCAGGAAAGCTGACGTTTCAGGCCTAGACCCTTCTTCATGAAAGGGAAACCCTTCTTTTTCTGAGGAAGGGTTTAGGTCCGAAACGTTAGCCTTCGTGCTCCTCTGACGCTGCTTGGCCTGCTGTATTCATCCAGCTCTACACCTTGTTATCTCAGATTCTCCAGCATCTGCAGTTCCTACTATCTCTGTGGATGGAAGGTTGGCTTCTGTGCATACAACCTTCTGTAGTTTCTTTTGTGCTAAATAACATGTTAGAATTCATTTTGCATCTGCCCCTTTGAATCCTTTGAAAACAGTCAATCCCTGTAGCCAGTTATAACTGAAAGGAAAGTACTGAGGATGCCAGTGATCTGAAATAAAAACAGAAAATGCTGGAGAAATTCAGCAAGCCTGGCTGCAACTGTGAAGGGATAAACAGAGTTAATGTTTAGAGTCCAATATGACTCTCCTTGTTTCCTTCAAAGCCATTTCCCTCAAATAAGTTTTCCTGACTTACCGCTTCTATTATCCTTTGAAGAATTGGCTTTATTAAAATGTTTTAAAATGATCATTAATAGGTCTCTTGCTGTGTTTATTATGGTAGATTTTATGCCAGTCTCTTGTTTCTATGCATAAACATTCCATATAAATAATATTCAGATGTGTGGAACAGAAAACAAGCCACGTTCGTTATATGTTGCAGTACCAACTACGAGTGGTTTGTTGTTGAGGTTGATCACTCATCCTTTCCTCTCTTTTTAATAAGATTGTTGACAAAATTAAATCAAATTAGCACTGACAGCTGCCCCAACAAAGAGGTAAAGGTAAAGCTGCAAAATTCCACTTTCTAATCAGAAAGAGACTGACCCACCCAGGGTTATGGTAAGAAAAATCAAAACAGGAAAGAAATGTACCAAACATAAATTTCATGCAGAGGGTGGCTGGTGCATGGAATGAGCTGCGAGAGGAAGTGGTGGAGGTGGGTACAATTACAACATTTAAAAGGCACCTGGATGGATATATGAATGGGAAGGGTTTAGAGGGATATGGGTCAAGTGCTGGTAAATGGGACTAAGTCAGGTTGGGATGTCTGGTCAGCGTGGACAAGTTAGATCAAAGGTTCTGTTTCCATGCTATATGACGCTATGACTGTAAAATATAATTTTGGAGCATGTAGTGGTGCGTTCCAGCCCCCATTGGGATGACAGATTGTGGAAGGGCCGAAGCATACCAGCAGACACCACAAGCACCCTCTCCCAAAACACGTGGATGTCACAGCAGAAGAGAGGGAGGAAGTTGGGTGCAGACAAACCCTCTATTGCCCACTGCCTGGGCCTGTAAATGACCATCTTGGCCAGACCCCAGAGATTATGCACAAGGAAACTGTCTGAACTGTCCACCCATCTGCATCAGATGCCTGAAAACCTTGCTCTCTTCTCAAAGCAGGAGGCGAGTAACCAAAGGCGAACTGCAATGACTCGAGGCTCTTTTATTTTCCTTTTGGTCACACCTCTGAACCCTCCTTCGGGGAACTAGGAAGATTCTATTCAAAGAAAGAGGAGGAAGCCTCAAATCTCTCCTGCTAATCAATAGATCACAGCTGATGTATATATTGACTCCATTGACCTGTCTTAGTCCTGTAATCCTAAATAACCCTTGTCTTATATGAATCTCTCAACCTTAGATATTCCATTTTCAGCTGTCTCCCAGCCTCAAAAGCATTTTTGGAGGGAGGAAGGCAGGGAGGACCAGGTTTTTTATTCTACGTTCTGTGAGAAGGTGCTTCCTAACTTCACTACTGTACTGCCTGGTGCAAATTGAAGATCTCTTTCCTCTTGTTTTGGTCTACTCCACCAAAGAGAACAGTCTTTCTCAAATCCTTTAATCATCTTTAAGATAGGAACAGAAACAATGGAACTGGACAAGATAATTCATTCCATTGAGCCTGTTCCACCATTTAAAAGGATCACAGATGATCTTCTATCTCAACTCATTTCACATCTGACCTCTGCATTCCTTGATCCTTTTAGTGGTCAAAACACTTCCAGTAGATCACCTTTTAATCTCCTGTATATAATTCAACAGCCTTATCTACCTAACAAGCCCTCATAATTTAACTATCCCAGAATCAATTTCAAAGTCCTGGTTGTGTTTGTGCGGGCGATCATTTCAGTATTGAAGGGTTTGCTCCTTCATACAGTGAACAATCAACATTTTTTGTATATCGTGAGTAGAGAAAGACCCTAGAACCACATACAAACAGAATGGTATTGAATTGATTTTGGGGTTGTGGTGGTTGGCTTGTCCTTGCTGGCAGGATTAATTAGCATCCAGAGTTTTGTAAAGGCTATAGTGATATTGGCTTTGACAAGGGACCCTCCGAAATGTCCACTTTCTTCCTCAACCAAGGATTCCCTAGCACCGTTGTCGACAGGGCCTTCAATGAGGTCCGACCCATCTCCCGCGCTTCTGCCCTCATCCCTTCTCTTCTCTCCCGCAATAACGATAGGGTTCCCCTTGTCCTTACCTACCATCCCACCAGCATCCAACATCTAGAAGATCATCAGATCCCATTTCTGCCACCTCCAGCAAGATGCCACCACCAGACACATACCACTCCCTCCACGACTCCCTTGTCCGCGCCACACTCCCCTCCAGCCCCACCACACCCGGCACTTTTCCTTGTAACCGCAGGAAGTGCTACACCTGCCCCCACACCTCCTCCCTCACCCCAATCCCAGGCCCCAAGAAGACATTCCACATCAGGCAGAGATTCACCTGCACATCTGCCAATGTGGTATACTGCATCCGCTGTACCCGTTGTGGCTTCCTCTACATCGGGGAAACCAAGCGGAGGCTTGGGGACCGCTTTGCAGAACACCTGCGCTCAGTTCGCAACAAACAACTGCACCTCCCAGTCGCGAACCATTTCAACTCCCCCTCCCATTCCTCAGATGACATGTCCATCCTTGGCCTCCTACAATGCCACAGTGATGCCACCCGAAGGCTGCAGGAACAGCAAATCATATTCAGCCTGGGAACCCTGCAGCCCAATGGCATCAATGTGGATTTCACAAGCTTCAAAATTTCCCCTCCCCCAACCGCATCCCAAAACCAGCCCAGCTCATCTCCACCTCCCTAATCTGTTTTTCCTCTCACCTCAAGCCACACCCCCATCTCCTATCTACTAACATCATCCCGCCCCCTTGACCTGTCCGTCCTCCCTGGACTGACCTATCTCCTCCCTACCCCCCTACCTACACTCACCTTTACTGGCTCCATCCCCGCCTCTTCGACTTGTCTGCCTCCTCTCCACCTATCCTCTCCTCTATCCATCCTCTATCCGCCTCCCCCTCTCTCCCTATTTATTTCAGAACCCTCTTCCCCTCCCCCATTTCTGATGAAGGGTTTGGGCCCGAAACGTCAAGTTTTCCTGCTCCTATGATGCTGCTTGACCTGCTGTGTTCATCCAGCCCCATGCTTGTTATCTCTACTCCCCTCCCCTCCCTTGTCTGCTTTCCGCAGGAACCGTTCCCTCCGGGGAAACGCTGGCCCACTCTTCCTTCACCCCCAACACCTCCCCACAGCCCCATGGCACCTTCCCCTGCAATCGGCGAAGGAGCAGCACCTGCCCATTTACTTCCTCCCTCCCCAGTGTCCAAGGACCCAAACATACCTTCGAGGTGACCACTTCACCTGCACTTCCCAAAACCTAGTCTACTGCTTTTGCTGCTCACAATGTGGTCCATTGGGGAAACGAAACATAGACTGGGCAACTGCTTCACAGAACATCTACATTCTGCTCGCAAAAATGACCCTGAACTGCCAGTTGCCTGCCACTTTAACACACCACTCTGTTCCCTGGCCAACATCTCTGTCTCTGGCTTGCTGCAGTGTTCCACCGAAGCTCAGTGCCAGCTGGAAGTACAACACCACATTTTCCGCTTGGGCACCCTGTAGACCTCTGGACTCAATATTGAGTTCAATAATTTAAGGGCCTAGACTCTCCCACATCCTAGCCCCCTACCCCATACACCAGGCCTTGTTATCACATAGCCTGCCATTACACACTACCTATTATTAGTCACTAACAATCCACATTAACATCTATTCATCCTCGTAGCTAGATCATTATCAACTCCTTTGTCTATCCAACTGCTCTTCTCTCTTTCAGGCTCAATCCCGTCGTTTATTTCCTAACCTACCCTCCCCTCCCTATTTTCTGCATATAAACCAACATTTTCCCAGATATCAAGCATGGGGCTGGATATCATCAGTTCTGAGGAAGGATCACCAGACACGAAATGTTAACTCTGATTTTTTCCTTCACAGATGCTGCCAGATCTGCTGAGCTTTTCCAGCAACTTCTATTTTTGTTCGTGAATAGTGATATTGAATTTGAGTTGGAGGTGAAGGGATAAATCTCAATTCGAACACAGGATTTCCACTAGATAATGTTAAAGCAAAGAATCCATCTGACATAGTCAATCCCCTGACAAAGCTTCTCTCTGTCCTCCAATTTAGTGATGGAACAGAACATCTGAAAGGTCTGAAGGGGGAAGGTGGCATGGTTAAGGCTGAATAAAGAAGTTGGGGCAGTTCAATGCTCATGAGCCAGGATCATAATAAATTAGTGACACTCACCTGGAGACTGGTCATAATAAATGCAAAATACTGCAGATGCTGTAAATCTGAGCCAAACACAAAGAATTCTGGAGAAACTCAGCAGATCTTGCTGCATATGTGGAGAAAGAAACAGACTTAAAGTTTCGAGTCCAGTATGTTTCATTTTCAGAATTGTTCTACAGCAAAAAAATTTGGGGCTCCTTGTCTGGAATCTGTGTCTACATATGAAATGAATAAGTTAGAGTAGGGAAAGTAAATTGTCTTTTGAAATCAGTTTGAAAACAAAAGAGATAAATTGCAAAAGTTATACTTGAGTTTGAGCTACTAAATTTAGAAATATCCATCTTTGGTAAAGTGTTTTTCTCGGAGAATCTCGGGAAGTTACTTTTGAGAATATTAAAGTTCTGCCCTCGGACAACTAAAAGATTGAGTGAGGCATTTAGGATTAGAATTTGGCTTCATAGCCAGAAAGCCCCGACTTCAAAAGGGGTGGCCAACAGTCTACAGTGGAAATTGAGGATGATGAAGTGAACAGCAATAGAGATATTAACATAGGCGCAGCGGAAGTTAGATATGCAAGATAAAGTAAAGGAAGGGAAAATGAGAAAGGAGATGGAACATGGAGAGAAGAGAGAGAGAGATTTAAGACATGAGAAGGAAAGGGAATTTAAATTAAAATTGCCCTCAGGAGGCAGCTTGAGTATATGCACCTGGAATGTGAAAATCTTAAGAAATTTGCTTTTAACTGGTAGATACACGTATTTAAAACAGAAACAACTGAAATCCCAGCGAATTTGTTCTCCATGAAGAGTTTAAAACCTATACCCTTCTCAATAAGAACACACCTTGATGAGCAGGAAGGCAGCTATACTGGCTGATGATGGTGAAATGATCCACAGACTCATGTTCCAGAAAAAAATCCTTCCTTAGTCCGTGTCATCCGACTGAAAAGGGTCGAGCTTAGGAAACCGAGCATCCATAGGAGAGAGGGATCCTCCTCAAGACTCAAATGGGATGAAAAGTGATACAAAGAAGCCTATGTATTTAATTGTTGGAAGAGAGGGCACATCCAGGCCAATGCTGGAAGTTACAGGAAAAGCCAATAGAATTTATCAGTGCACCTAAATCCCATACAGACAATGGCATCAGTCAGAGAATCTGGCAGGCCCGGCGTAGCTCTGCAAATCCTAATAGAAAGATTCTTGAGGGCGTAGAAGAGGGTTACAAATCCCTGAGAGTTACCCTGAGATTTTGTACCCGATGGAAGGGTGGCTACATTCCCCCCACATGTCCCACCTCCTGGGTGAGGGGAGCAAGCCTGTAGTTATTTTAAATGAAACCAAACTCTATTGCTATCCCTTCAGTGTTGTTGGGCTGAAGTCCTGGAACTCCCTACATAATGACACTGTGTGTGCTTACACCATAGGAACTGCACCAGTTCAAGAATATGGCTCAACACCTTCTTAAGGGAAATTAGAGATAGTTAATAAATACTGGGCCAGCCAGCAATGCTCACATCCCATGAAATAAATAAAACAAAATTCAACCCTCTAACTGACCTGAGCAATAAACTCCCAGGTTTCCCCTCCTATGGAATATTTGAACAAAGTTAAATTGCTTGAGAACAGCTCAGGGAGATTTGTCCACTTGCTCCATAAGTTGGAGATGAGGAACAGCTCAAACTGTGACAGCGGCCATCCAAGGCCACTTGAAGACCATCCAGAACACACTGAATGTCTTCCCTGAGCCTTCAATCCTAGTGGCCTCACAGCCATTCACACCATGCCAAGAAGCCACTGACTGGATTGTTAACTTTAACATCAAATTATAATTATTTGCTTCGCCAAATAAAATAATAATAAGTTACAAAGTGTTTCACAACCATTGGCGAAATTTTTTGTAGTGTAGTCACTGTTCTATTGTAGAAAATACAGAAGTCAACTTGTATGTAGCAACCTTCATCAAACGGAAATTAAATAATGACCAGATAATTTGTTTTACTGAAATTCAATGAACAAGTACCTTAGATCCAAGACACTAGGTAGAGCTCTCATGCTATTCTTCATAATTGTGCTAATCCTTACAACAACATTAGATCTCAGACAGGACTTGACCTAATTTTCTGCCAAAATATAACACCTTTGAAAATGCAGCTCTCCCTCGCTGAATCTTATGCTTGAATTATATGCTTTTGTCTCTGGAGCTAAATTCAAACGTATAACCTTCTGACTCACAAGTGAACAGCTTGTTATGATTCCAGCTGATGGTAATTCTGGACAAGTCAGATCTCAAAGTGAAACCTGACTTGATAGATCATAACTTATGGTTTTGCAATTTGGTTTCCATGGTGGTCAGTCACAGAACATGTTCGAGCAAGGCTGCCAATGGTACATAAAAAAATCAAAAATCATTGCATAAAATAATTTGAAATAAAAAAAAACTTTGTAAAAGTCTCATAAAAAGCAAAAAGGAAAATTCAGTCCTTTTCCTGGCAATATACTTTACAGATACTCAACCTCCTGAAATATCTGTCCTTTCTTTACCCTTTAATTTCTTCCTCAACCGACTCTTTCCAGACCCTCACCTTGGGTCGATGAAACAGCATAAGACTCCTTTTCAGCTCTGACAATCTGAAGACTATATTCCAGTTCTGACAGCCTGGACACTTCTGTCAACTCACACAGCCTGAGAATTCTACAAATTAAGAAAAACTACCGTTTTGTCGGTATGTCTACTCTTCTGAGCTCAGCCAACTAGTGACACCTGATGATCTGTTTCTGTGTAGGCCATAAAATTCAATTGTCTAAACATTCAACAATTAGCTCACAGGTAGCTGGCTGAGTGATGTAACTTGACACATACTTTCTTGGAAAAGCTGCCTTTAGTTTACAATCCAAAATGATTTTTTGATTTGCATTAAAACAATAACTTACCTTCACTGAAGTTAAAACTGCAATCAATTTTTCCACCCATTTTAAATCGAAGTTCCTAAACAATGACAATACTTGGGATGGCATAGTGGCACAGTGGTTAGCACTGCTGCCTCACAGCGCTAGGGATAGAACATAGAACTGTACAGCACAGGAACAGGCCCTTCGGCCCATGATGTTGTACCGAACATGATGCTAAATTAAACTAATCCCCTCTACCTGCCCTTGATCCATATCTATCCATTCCTTGCATATTCATATGCTTATTAGAAGTCCCTTAAATACCCCGATTGTATTTTCAAGCTCGGTGAGTTAGCCATGGTAAATGCGGGGCTAGGGTGAGATGAACTTTGGAGGGTCAATGCAGACTTAATGGGTTGAATAGCCTCTATTTGCACTGTAGTGATTCCATGATTCTACAGATGACACACCAGCAACATGACACTACCCAATAAACCATGGATTATGCATACTAAATGCATTCAATATTTTACTTCCGCTGGTTGAGTTGAACTTGTTGCATTGTACATTTCCACAGTTTGTAAGGCTACAATGCTCCATAAGATACTTTCACATACATTCCTAGACACATTTTCAATTACTCACAAACTCAGGCACACTCAGAGAAACTTCATTTCACATGTAGGTGCTCTCAGGCACATGCATACATTTCTGTACATACACATACATCGTGTAAACTCTCTCTCACAGGCATATTACAGCATCCAACAGCAGCTTATAGTTTAGTATAACGTCCCAACATACTTTGATGGAATTATCACCAAACAAAATGTTACAATGAGCCATAAAAATAGATATTGGAACAGTGCAGTGAAAGCTGGGCATGCCTAAGTGGCCAGAATTGGGGGACGGCAAACAGCTGGAAGTGGTTACTGAGATTGGGAGAAGAAATGCCACAAAGGGATTTAAATACTCAGATGAGAATCAGCATACTCAGACTGGGGCCAGTGAGTGAACGCGACACTTCACAGAGGTGGATGTAAGTAATGCATATGATAGAGAACATATGGCGTTGGAAGTTCAGCTCAGGGTTAAACAGGTCAAACACATAGGAACATTCCTACACAGTTTACTGTATAGAGATCAGGAAAGATATCCTGGTTAATGAACAGACTCTGCTGTGCACAGGCTTTCAAATAATGCAGTGGGGCCCTGCTATTTTGAGATTAGTTTGGGCCATTTGTTCATTTCTGAAGAATTTAATACCCTGAGAAGGTCAAATCTTTAGTGCTTTGTCTAAATAAGGCAACAAGAGCATGTTTTTGAAGGAATGGAATGCGAAGGATGCACCTGAGGTCATGCAGCCTGATTACAACTTAAGCTTTGACGGGCGTATGTGTGCCAGTAACTGAATTTGAGATATGGGCTTTGAAACTAATGTACCTCAAATGTAACTCAACATTTGTGACTTACGGTTCCCATGTTCTGAGCAGTGTTGGCTTGAGAGAGTAAAATATGTCAAATGGCTCAAACATATTCTAAAACTAGTTATATACTTGCCATAACTTGTCAATCAGAGAAGGATATTTTCTCTCACGTGTGGACTACACCTCAACACATATTTCAATGGCCGTAACTTTGAGAGTTCCTGGAGTCATGAAAAGGGCTACATAAATGCAAGTCCTTCTTTTAAAACTGCAAAGCAAGTGACACCACTGCCTTGGATGGTTACTGAATGGAATTCATTAATAAATATAAACAAGTATTCAGTCATTGAATGAAAGAGAGATTTTCATGAGGTGTAGGTGCCACTGACTCAACCAGCATTCATTGTCCAGAGGACGGTTAAGAGTCAACCACATTGCTGTGGGTCTGGAGTCACATGTAGACCAGACTGGGTAAGGATAGCAGATTTAGAGCCATAGAGGTCTACAGCATGGAAACAGGCCTTTTGATCCAACTTGCCCATGCTGCCCATTTCCTTCCCTGAAGGGCACTAGTGAACCAGATGGATTTTTATGACAATTGACTGTGGTTCACGGTCACCATTGGACTTTTGATTCCAGATTTTTATTGAATTCAAACTCTACCATCTGCCATGGTGGGATTTAAACCTATGTTGCCAGAACATTAACCTATAGTTTTGGATTACTAGCTCAGTGATATCACCACTACATTCCCATCTCCTGGCAGTGGATTGTGTGTTGTAGGGGAGGTCTTATAGAGAATAATGCCATATACAAACAAATACTTCTGGGTTGTGGTGTTCTATGAGTCTATACTGGTGTCCCAATTGGGAAAAGCAAACTGAATAGAGACCAGTGTGAGCTAACATTGGAACATGGAGAATAAAAATAAAACAATTTAACTACCACCTTGTGCACACAATACTGCCTGCCAGGGTGGCACAGTGTATCAGCTGTTAGCACTGCTGCCTCACAGCGCCAGGAACCCAGGTTTGATTCCACCTTAAGACAACTGTCTGTGTGGAGTTTGCACATTCTCCCTGCGTCTGCCTGGGTATTCTCTGGGTGTTCTGGTTTCCTCCCACAGTCCAAGTATGTGCAGGTTAAGTAGATTGGCCAATGGCCTGCTTCCACACTGTAGGGATTCTATGAATTCAGCAACTCTCCAAATTTTAAGTTTTTTTTCTTTCAGGTCTTGACTAATTTCTGCTCCAGGATTTGCCTGTCCCTATCTCTGTAATCTCTTCCAGCACCTCGACCCTCCAAGAACTCTGCCCTCCTCTCAATCTGACGTCTTGAGCATCCCTGAATTTGATCATTCAACATTGGTGGCCATGCCTCCAGCTACCTAAGCCTAAAGCTCTGAAAATCCCCCTAAGCATTTTTATCTCTCTTAATTTCTCTTGGTCTTCCTTTAAGGTGCATTAAACTTTTGATTACCTGAGAGCAGCTTGTAACGTTTAATGTTGCAGCATATGTGCAAGTTATTGTTGTCACTAATTCAGTTTTTGGGACAATTCCACAGCAACATCTCACACCTCCTGGAGATGCAATGGGCTAGTCACTGCTTTATGGGCTGAAGCCCATCGGTTTACAGATATCACCCACATGTGAAGGACTGAAGATGCCCACAACTGTCACTCTTTACATTGGATTCCTTCCACTTTTGACAGAAACCATCTGCTCCAGTATAATCTGTTTTTCTTTATAATTTAAGACTGTTCCTGCACCATCACCATCCCTGAAGCTTTGGCCTAAAACATATTAATACAGGACGTGAAATCCCACTTCTTATGATACGCTGCATCGGCTTGTCAGAAAATTACATAAATTTGCTTTATTGAGAGCATTTTCCTGGTGCTTCTGGCACAAAAACTTGGCAAAAGAGCTCAGCTTGAGGAATGTTGACCCAACTATTTTATTTTCCAAAAAGGGATGGGAATCTAAGATTGCTTTTGCAAGATTTAGACAACTGGATAAAAAAGATTAAGAACAAAAGTAGAACTTTCCTTCCAGCACTTGTTCTGAAAGACGTAAGAAGAGAAGAAATATGTACAGGAATCTGTCAGTAGACATTATAAACCTAACTGCAATTAAACTAGATCATTGCTGTTCTTTTATCTCAACCCCATACCATTTAATTCTCTGGGTGTCCTACAGACTATAAGACCATAAGACATAGGAGCAGAAATTAGGGCATTCAGTCCATCAAGTCTGCTGTGCCATTTAATCATGGCTGATAAGTTTCTCAACCCCATTCTCCCCCTTTTGCCCTGTAACTCTTGATTCTCTTGATAATCAAGAACCTATCTATCTCTGTCTTAAATGTACTCAATGACCTGGCCCCCACAGCCTTCTGTGGCAGTGAATTCTTTGGATTCACCACTGTCTGCCTGAAGAACTTTTGACTTATCTCTGTTCTAAAAGATCTTCCCTTTACTCTAAAGGGACTAAAGGCCCTTGGGTCTTAGTCTCTCCGACCAATGGAAACATCTTCCCAACATCCATTCTGTCCAGGCCATTCAGTATTCTGTATGTTTCAATTGGATCCTCCCTCATCCTTCTGAACGCCATCGAGTATATACCCAGAGTCCTTAAACATTCCTCATATGTTAAGCTTTTCATTCCTGGGACCATTCTCAGAATGTCCTCTGAAACCACTCCAGGGCCAGTCTATCTTTCCTGAGATAAAGGGCTCAAAACTGCACACAATACTCTAAACGTGGCCTGACCAGAGCCTTATAGAGCCTCAGAAGTACATTCCTGCTTTTATATTCAAGTCCTCTCAAAATAAATACCAAAGTTGCATTTGCCTTCCTAACTACTGACTGAACCTGCAAGTTTACCTTCAGAAAATCCTGTACTAGAATTCCCAAGTCTCTTTGCACTTCAGATTTCTCAATCTTCTCCCCATTTAGAAAATAGTCCACACCTCTAATCTTCTTATCCAAGTACATGGCCTCACACTTTCCCATGTTGTACTCCATCTGCCACTTGTGCATGTGTATGACTGTGTCATGTTTTTACACCTGTAGACCAGACCAGGTAAGGACGTTAATTTCCTTCCCTAAAGGACATTAGTGAACCAGATGCGTGTTTCCGATAATCGGCAATGGTTTCATGGTCATGCCAGAACATTAAATCATCCACCTCTGTGAAAATAACTCTGATTGCAGCATCTAGAACTGAACGTATTTATCTCTGTTCCATTCACCTCTCTTTCAAGAGCTGTCTCCTTTTTTATGTGAGCAGAGACAGTAGGAACTGCAGATGCTGGTGAATCTGAGATAACAATGTGTGGAGCTGGATGAACACAGCAGGCCAAACAGCATCAGAGGAGCAGGAAAGCTGACATTTTGGGCCTAGACCCTTGTTCAGAAATTATATTTTATATTCAAGTCCTCTCAAAATAAATACCAAAGTTGCATTTGCCTTCCTAACTACTGACTGAACCCACGAGTTTACCTTGAGAAGATCCTGAACTAGAACTCTCAAGTCTGAAGAAGTGTCTAGGCCCGAAATGTCAGCTTTCCTGCTCCTCTGATGCTGCTTGGCCTGCTGTGTTCATCCAGCTCTACACCTTGTTATCTCCTTTTTGATGTGCATGTCTTCAGGAATCAGTTATGAAATTGTACTGAGCTTGTAGTCATTCCTCCTCTCTAGTCCTAAGCAGCCAGTGTTGGCTGGTTTTCAACTGCAACTCCAATTCCACTCATACTTCAAGCCCTCCAGTAGGAGGTGTTAGTTAGTGCCGGGGCCCAACAATCTCACCCATGCTTTATTCCACTTCCCAGTACCAGGTTGCTGAATTTTGTTTTCCACCCACTCCCATTGATTAGTACAAAGAATATCTTCTTCATTTACAAAAGTTCTGATTTTTTTTTGTTTCATGCAAGATCACTTTTTTGTGTCCATCAGCTGTTTTTCTGTTGGAAAATGATCTTGAGGTCCGAATAGTGATCTCCACATTGATCATTTACAAAATGAGATACTTCGGAGGGCAGATAGGATTAAGTGATGACTTCAACATTGAATAGTGTATTCTTTTCAGGATTCTTCAAGCTCAGTATCTTGTAGTGACCATCAACCAGAAACTGAAATGGATCAGACTTAACGGTAGCATGACTTGAAGAGGACGGCAGAGGCTGTGTACTCTCATCACTGACTCTTCAGAGCCTCTCATCGCGTTTGATCTCATCTCCTCCCCTTAGAGCCTCTTCACATCTTCACGGCACAAATCAGGAATGTGGTGAAACACTCTCCACTTGTCTGGATGACTGCAGCTCTGAAAACACTCAAAAAAAAAACCTGACACCATCCTAGACAAAACAGGCCACTTGATTGGCATGCCCATCCTTCACCTTAAACATCTACCACAGTGTTACCATCTACAAGATGTACTGCAATAACTCACGATCAACAGTGCCTTTCAAACGTGTGTGCATCACTGCCTGGAAGGACAAGTGCAGTAAACATGTGCAAATACCACCTACCTGCAAGTTCCACTCTGAGCCACACAGCTATCATGACTTGGAACTGTATTGTCATTCTTTCACTGTCACTGAGACAAAATCGTGAAACTCCTTTCTCGACAGTAGTTATTTTGGAGGATGACAAATAAATCAAGACATAATGGCTGATAAAAAAGAACATTGAAATAATTGTGGATATTTTGTTCTTCTTGTAGATTAGGTGAATCAAATTGGCGAAAGTAGCCTTGAGAATGAATTCATAGTGTCTTCACAGGGATATTAGAGTAAAACATTGTGGAACAAATTTGGGGTCAGACTATTTGAAACCTGGATATAGAGTCATAGAGTTATACAGCACAGAAACCGACCCTTCAGTCCCACCAGTCCATGTCAAACATAATCCCAAACTAAACTAGTCCCACCTGCCACCTCCTGGCCCATATCCCTCCAAACCGTTCCTATTCATGTACTTATCCAAATGTCTTTTAGATGTTGTCAATACAGTGTGGAGCTGGAGGAACACAGCAGGTCAGGCAGCATCAGAAGAGCAGGAAAGTCAATGTTTCGGGTCAGGGCACTTCATCTGAAGTGACTTTCCTGCTCCTCTGATGCTGCCCGGCCTGCTGTATTCCTCCAGTTCCAAATTGTATTACCTTTGACTCCAGCATCTGGTGTTCTTGCTATCTTTTAGACTTTGCAATTGTACTTATATCCACCACTTCCTCAAGCAGATCATTCCACACGTGAACCACCCCCTGTGTAAATAAAAATTTCCCCTCATGTCTTTTTTAAACCTGTCTCCTATCACCTTAAAATTGTGCCCCCTAGCCTTGAAATCCCCCATCCTGAGGAAAAGACAACTACTATTAACTCCATTTATACCTTTCATTATTTTATAAACTTCTATAAGGTTTATTTGTGACGGGACAGGATTAATTCATGATGTAATGGAAAAGGATCCTCCGTCATCCTGTTGCAACCTTGCGTGTTTTACATGTCAGAGCTGTGGAGAGATGACACTGGCTTCTTCTGTATGTGTGGAACTGATTTTATTTGCAATGCCTTAAGATTTATCCTTCATCTTTGTCCATTAGCTTCCAGCTCTTTCGACAGGTTTGGTTATTTTTCTGTGATTCCATTCCCAGGTTTAAACATTCAAGCAGTGTGAGCAACATCAGTTACAAGACTCAATTAATCAAGCAGAGAAATGTTAAACTCTACAGTAAACAACTGAGGCTCTAACACTGACCCTTGTGATACTCCACCAATTACAACTGAGCAATTTGTATATGCCTCATAATCCCTTTTCTGCTTCCTGTCCTTAATCTAATCCTCCATATTAATATAACATCCCTAGCTACTTGTATCATTATGTTGAGAATTAACTTTACTTGTATTAAACATACTGTGTAGTTCTACGTTAAGGACTCCCCAAGGCATGACTGAGTAATGTAGTTAGTAGTTGACTCATGCAAACCAGGAAGGGTTTAGCTTTCTGTTGCCGGCCCTTATGCTGAAACAGCCGGAACTGATTCCATGGGTGGAGATGGGGCTGTTATATTGACACCCAGATTCACTGGGAGTCCTGCCAATCTTTCCTCCCAAAGCGCAGGGAAGAAGAAAGAGCTTTAACAACTTAAATATCTCAAAGCCAATAAAGTACTTTTGAATTGCACTTAGGTTACAGTATAGGAAACCTGAAGTTTGTCAATTTCTAGCTGACTATAGGACAGTTGGAACTTGTAGTTAGAAAAGTTATGTCATGACCCAGATTTCAAGCAAAATCCAATGTAACACCAGACCCTGCAATAAGCAATTGTGATTGGAAGCAAGAAATTCACAAACCATTTGATGTTTCACATTTTAATTAGGAGTATGTTCAACGTATGAATGACCAGTGATTTTTTTAAGTAAGAGTTTTGTGTTTTGTTAGATTTCTCCCCACTTGTAGAGTCTAAAGTTCACCTCTCCACTTTTGAAAGTATCAAACTATTTGAGCTGAGCGCAGCGAATACCAACAGGTAACTTGACCATAGTTTTTATTAAATTGTGAGTGTTAAAATATGAGCATGATTTAGATGAGCTGGTGTGGAACAGTGGCTCAGTGGTTAGCACTGCTGCCTTACAGCACCAGAGACCCAGGTTCAATCCCACCCTTGGGTGACTGTGTGGAGTTTGCACATTCTCTCCATGTCTGTATGTGTTTCTTCCAGGTGCTCTAGTTTCCTCCTGCAGTCCAAAGATGTACAGGTTAGGTGGATTGCTAAATTGCTCATAGTGTTCAGGGATTTGTAGATTAGGTGGTTTACAGGGGGATAGTCTGGGTGGGATGCTGTGAGGTTCAGTGTGGACTTGTTAGGCTGAAGGGCCTGTTTCCATGCTGTAGGGATTCTATGGTTTGTGTAAAGTTGCAATGTATTGCCTTGAGATAAGATGATTCAGTGGTGGCCTGATTGAAAAGTTAAAGCATTAAAAAGATTTGAAATGGTACTTAGAGAAAAACTATTTTTTCTGGTGTAAAATTAAAGTTAGACTGAGGTCATTTTTCAGGCAAAGGGTGTTTGAAATCAGCCCAAAATATCCATGGATATTGGGTGCTAATTGAAGCTTTAGAGAGTGATATCAAGCAATGTTCATTCCCATGTGCTCACTGCCTTGCTTTGGTTCCTGATCCAGCATATCTCCAGTTTGTTAAAGTTTCCCACCTTGTGTTCAAACCCCTCCCTGAATTATCTCTGGTTTCTTCTCCAGCTCCACAACCTTCAGGATGCCTGTACTCCTTCGATTCTAACCCGTAACCTGATTCTGCCTCATATCTAATGCTTCACATTGGCAGCCAGAACTTCAACTTGTCAGTCCTAAGTTAGAATCGTAGAATGTTACCGTACAGAAGGAGGCCATTTGACCCATCATGTCTGTACTAGCTGCTGAAAGAGCTACCCAGCTAGTCCCACCTTCGTCTGTAGCCCTCAAACTTCATCACTTCTGTAATTTCAGTTCTGGCATTCCAGAAGTTCTGGAATTCTATCTCTAAATTTCTCCACCTCGCTGCTTCTCTCTCCTCTTTTAAAGTCGTCTTTAAAACTTGTCTCTCACTGAGTGTTTGGGCAACTGTTCCATTGTCTCCTTAATAAAACAGGAAATGTTGAAAATGCTCAGAAAGTCTGCAGCATATGTGTGGAGACAAGTAAAGTTAATATTTCAGACAGACCCTTCACCAAAACTAATAAACTCCCTAAGTGGCTTAGAGCCAAATGTCAGATGACTGCTGTGAAAGTTTTTGGGGTGTTTTACTGCATTAAAATTGCTATATAAATGCAATTTGTTGTTGATGTGGAGCATAAATGGGGAGATGATGCTGGGATGTTCATTAGCCCTCACATAAAAGAATCATCAAAGAGCTTTGAGGGCTTTATGTTCCCTTCTTTCCCTTAATATTCATTCAGATATTCAGACACCAATGTCGTGTCATTTACATCTCAGTCATAAATATGTTTTGATATAAGAATAAAGGTTTTGGTATTTAGAAGTTTACCACAAATCTTGCAAGTTACGCCATTTGGCACTATTTAAAAATAAACTGTTTGTGTTTGGTGAATATAAATTGCTATCTGTTTTGACGAAGAAAACCACCATTAGAGGGAAAAGCAGAGGTAGAGCCAGAAGCTCAATCAATAATAATCACAAATGTACCCGTCCTCATTCAAATCACAACAATTTCCACTAGAGCCTATTCGTGATTGCCAACCCTCCAATTTTGCCCTAGCGTCTTCAAGAGCAGAGGATTAATTTCACGGGCATTCAGATCATGGATGGAGGTTTTTCTCATCCTTTTCTGAGACAACAACATCACTGGCTGGGTCAGCATTTGTTTCTCATCCTGAATTTCCCACAATAAGGTGGTGGTGATGACCTGTCTCTGGAAGTGTCCATGGGATGTAATTGCACCCACACTGCTGTTGTGGAGGAAGTTCCAGGATTTTGACCCAGTGACAGTAAAGAAACAGCTACATAGATCCAAATGAGGAAAGACTATAAGACCTTTAGCCAGATGAGTAGAAATCAACCATTTGTGCAATTAGTCTATTCCAACTTCAATTAGATCATGGCTGATCTGATATTCATCAACTCCACTTTTTTTCATATCCCCATGCCCTTGATTCCTTTACTGATTAAAAAACTTTCTGTCTTAGGACTGAATATGCATACTGGTCCAGCCTCAACAGCCCTCTGTGGTAACGATTTCTATGGATTCGCTACCCTCTCAGAAAAAAATATTTCTTTCCATCTCAGTTCAAAATGACCTATTTTAGATCCTGGGACTGTGCCCCCCCTCATTTTGGACTCCCGCTTAGCTAGGGGAACAATTATCCCTGCATTCAGTCCTTTCAGCCTTGTCAGAAATGTATATGTTTCTTATATTTAGAATCCCTACAGTGTGGAAACAGGCCCTTTGGCCCAACAAGTCCACACTGACCCTCAGAGCATCCACCCAGACACATCCCCCTATAACCCACCAAATCTACACATCCCTGAGCACTACGGACAATTTAGCATTGTCAATCCACCTAGCCTGCACATCCTTAGACAGTGGGAGGAACCCGGAGCACTCGGAGGAAACCCATGCAGACACAGGGAGAATGTGCAAACTCCAGATAGTCGCCTGAGGGTGGAATTGCACTTGGGCTCCTGGCACTATGAGGCAGCAGTGCTAATCACTGAGCCACCGTGCTGCCCTGCAAAAATTGCATTCAAATTGCCCTATCCACCATGACAGGAATTGAATCCAGGTCCCCAGAACATTACCTGGGTCTCTGGATAAATAGCCTAGTGATAATACCACCAGGCCATCACCTCTACTTTCAATGAGATTCCCTTTCATTCTTCTAATTTCCTGTGAGTACAGAACTAGTCAACTCAATCTCTCCTCATAAGGCAAACGTAAATCTAGGAATCAGTTGAGTCTGCAAGCTTTGCTGAAGATGCACAGTTGCAACATTTAAGAATAGCAGAGAAAAAAAAGATAAGTCGAAAGATGTGCAGGGTAAGTAGATTGCCATGCTAAATTGCCCATAGTGTCCAACGATGTGCTGGCTAAGTGGATTGTCTGTGGAAAATGCAGGGTTACAGGGATAAGGTGGGGTGTAGGTCTGGGTGAGATGCACTTCGGAGGGTTGGTTTGGACTAAGTTAGCTGAATGGCCTGCTTTCACACTGTAGGGATTCTATGATTCTAAGGCAAAGTATACACATGAGTATACAATATATGGGGCTGTTTAACACAATATGAGATTGCTAAGATTCTACTCTTTCACATAAAAGGTTGCAGGGCAAGACAGGAGTACATGGTGTTGTGGGTAATTTATTGACATGGATAGATTGAACAACTAACTGGAAGCAGAGATTTGGAGCGAATTGATTTTTTTCAGGTGGTAAATTATAACCAGTAGAGTGTGACAGTGGTCAAAGCTGGGGTCCCAACTATTTATAATCTATATTAGTATCTTGGATGAAGGCATCAAATGTATTGTAGCCATATTTACTGATGATAGAAGAGAGCTAGTAAACTCCATAGTGAGGAAGACACAGAGAAGATACAAAGGGTTATGAGTGGGTTCAGTGATGTGGAATGAGCTGGCAGATGGGGGCATAATGTGGGAAATTGTGAGGTTATCTATTTTACAGGAAGAATAGAAAAGCAAAATGTTATTTTATTGGAGAGAGACTGCAGAATGCTGCAGAACAGATGGATCTGGGTATCCTTGTATATGAATTGTAACAAAATTAACACACGGGTACCGCAACTAACTAGGAAATCAAACGCAATGCTGGTCATTATTGCAAGTTGAAATGAATATAAAGTAGCAATAGCTTGTCACAACTGTAGTTACAAGTGATTAGTGAGACCACCCCCAGAGTACCGTGTACAGTTTTAGTTTGCCTTTTCAAGGAGTGATATACTTGCATTGAGGGGTAGGCCCGAGAATGTTCATGGGGATGATTCCTGAGATGAAGGATTTTCCTATGAGAAAAGTTTAAGCAAGTTGTCCTATATAATTGGAATTCAGGAGAATGAGAAAGGATCTTGTTGAAGAAGGTAAGATTTTGAGAGGAGTCAACAAGATAGATGAAGAGAAAATGCTTCCCTTTTTAAAGGAATGTAGAATTTTCAGTTTCAATATAAGGATTCTCCATTTAAGATGGAGACAAGGAGAAATTTCTTCCCTCAGAGGATCATTAAACTTTGGAATTCTCTTCCCTCAACAACATGGAGACTGGGTCGTTAAACATGTTCAAAGCTAATTTTTGATTTACAAAGGATTCAAGGGTTGTGAGGTGCAAGCAGACAGCAAAGTGGAGTTAAAATTATAATAGATCAGCCGTGACCTTACTGAACGGTTGAGCAAGTTCAACGTGCTGAATGTCTGACTCCAGCTCTTGTTATGTTCTTTCCTTCCACTGCTGATATAACCTGGTGCCTGAGCAGTGGCCTTCCGACTTGTGATTAATGATAAAAGAGTGAAATATGATGATCTGTTGATTGTCAGACCGATCTATGTTTTGGGAATGACGGTGCCAAGTGGACTTGTAATTTTTGTGGGGGCACATGCACTACTTCAGTCTAACTGAACTGTGACAACAGTAGACTGTCCTAAGCATCCCTGGCTGCTATGTGGACCATTATTGGTGCCCCTTCCACATCAGATTCAGTTTCTTCTTGTGTTCCCCTGAAGAGCCAGTGCACTCAGAATCTTCTTCTAAGAACAAAGAACAAAGAACAAAGAAAACTTACAGCCCAGGAACAGGCCCTTCGGCCCTCCAAGCCTGTGCCGATCCAAATCCACTGTCTAAACCTATCGCCCAATTCCTAAGGATCTGTATCCCTCTGCTCCCCACCTACTCATGCATCTGTCCAGATGCACCTTAAATGAATCTACCGTGCCTGCCTCTACTACCTCTGCTGGCAACGCGTTCCAGGCACCTACCACCCTCTCTGTAAAGTACTTTCCGCGTGTATCCCCCTTAAACTTTTCTCCTCTCACCTTGAACGCGTGACCCCTCGTTATTGAATCCCTCACCCTGGGAAAAAGCTTATCTCTATCAACCCTGTCTATACCCTTCATGATTTTGAAGACCTCAATCAGGTCCCCCCTCAATCTCCTTTTTTCGAATGAAAACAATCCTAACCTACTCAACCTCTCTTCATAGCTAGCACCTTCCATACCAGGCAACATCCTCGTAAACCTTCTCTGTACCCTCTCCAAAGCTTCCACATCCTTTTGGTAATGTGGCGACCAGAACTGTACACAGTATTCTAAATGCGGCCGAACCAAAGTCTTGTACAATTTTAACATGACCTGCCAGCTCTTATACTCAATACCGCGTCCGATGAAGGCAAGCATACTATATGCCTTCTTGACCACTCTATCCACCTGTGCAGCCACCTTCAGGGTACAATGGACCTGAACTCCCAGATCTCTCTGCTCATCAACTTTTCCCAAGGCTCTTTCGTTTACAGTATAGTTTGCTCTGGAATTAGACCTCCCAAAATGCATCACCTCACACTTGCCCGGATTGAACTCCATCTGCCACTTCTCCGCCCAACTCTCCAGTCTATCTATATTCTCCTGTATTCTTTGACAATCCCCTATGCTTTCTGCTACTCCCCCAATCTTCGTGTCATCTGCAAACTTACTGATCAGACCACTTATGCCCTCTTCCAGATCATTTGTGTATATCACAAACAACAGTGGCCCCAGCACTGATCCCTGTGGAACACCACTGGTCACCTTTCTCCATTTCGAGAAACTCCCTTCAACTACTACTCTCTGTCTCCTGTTGCTCAACCAGTTCTTTATCCATCTAGCTAGAACACCCTGCACACCATGTGACTTCACTTTCTCCGTTAGTTTACGATGGGGAACCTTATCAAACGCCTTACTAAAGTCCATGTAGATGACATCTACAGCCCTTCCTTCATCTATCAACTTGGTCACTTCCTCAAAGAACTCTATTAATTTAGTAAGGCATGATCTCCCCTGCACAAAACCATGTTGCCTATCACTGATAAGCCCATTCTTTTCCAAATATAAATAGATTCTATCCCTCAGTACCTTCTCCAGCAACTTTCCCACCACTGACGTCAGGCTTACTGGTCTGTAGTTACCTGGAATATCCCTACTACCCTTCTTGTACAGGGGGACAGCTCCAGTCCTGCAGCTCCAGTCCTTACTGCTGTGCTAGGTCAGCCTGGCCCTTGTGCCTTTCCAATTTAGTATATTAGCTTAGGATAAATATTGGGCCAGGGCATAGGGGAGAACTTCACTTTTCTACTATGAATAGTGACCACGGGATTTTTTTCCATCCACGCAAGGGGGAAGATAGGATAACAGTTTAATATTTCAATTAAAAGAGTTTTCAGCACTTTCTCAGTATTGAACAGGAGTGTCAGCATAGACTTTCACTTTGAAGTCTCTAGACTGAGATTTGGCTTCTCAATGTATGACTTGCAATGAGCCAGGCAAAGAATTTTTATTTACTTTGTTTAACTTCGAGTGATTGCTGTGGTCAATTTTTAATGTGGTTTCCCTTGAGGTTTAGAGTTTATAATCTGTTTTCTCACTGTATTTGGGGAATTTTGCCAGTTTTGTGGCCTAATTTTAATGTTGTGTGCTTATGATGGAGAGCCATTGCTTCTCACTGAGTCAGAGTCAGCGATACTCAGCAGCGAAAATTGGCAAAACATAACATAAAATGAACTTTGTGAAAATGACAGCCAAGCATAGTTTATATGTGACACAATATTAGTTTCCTTAGGTATTACAGAAAACAACTCTTTACTCACAGTCGGCAACAGTCAAACATGTTTTTTCCAAGGCTGTTATTATTAGATTGGAGATGGTCTGAGTTAAACATTGATGTGAATTCTGTTTCTTTTACTGCAAAATTGCATTTAACCTGTCAGAAGCTAAATAGTCTTGCCGTGTTCTCATTAATTTCTGTCACAGCCTGCAATCTGCAATTAGACAGGTTGATATTCATTGCATAGCCTCAGCTGAATTTTCACTATCTTTTCTCCAATTTCTTTCTCACAGTCCCTCACTCCTATACCGTTAGCCTTTGATTCATAGAATCCCTACGGGGCAGAAAGGGGCCATTTGGCCCACTGAGTCTGCACCAAACCTCTGAAGAGCATCCCACCCAGACCTGGCTTCCTCACCCTAATCCACGTAACCCGACATTTTAGCATGGCTAATCCACCTAGGCTGCACATCCCTGAACACTGCAGACAATTTAGCATGGCCACTCCACCTAACCTGCATATCTTTGGACTGTGCAAGGAAACCGGAGCACCCGGAGGAAAGCCACGCAGACACGGGAAGAACATGCAAACTCTACGTAGACAGCCATCCAAGGCTGGAATGAAACCCATGTCCCTGACGTTGTGAGGCTACAGTGCTAACCACTGAGCCAATGTGCTTCCCCAATCCCACGAGATTCTACCTGTGCCTGCTCATCCTTGATAGCTTACCATACTTTCCGGCAGAGTGAAAGTGCAATCAGTGAGAGAGAGAACAACAGGACCCCACAGATGCCAGACACCCTGACCATGCCAGGTCTTTGGATCTTTTGAAGACTGCTGCAAGAGTCTGGGTTTCCCACAACATCTTAACAAGGGCCATATTGACACTGCTTGTATTTCATCGAGTAGAGAGGATGGAGGGGTTAAATGACTCGGTGAGGTCGATAGAGAGAACCAATTCCCCCTGACAAATGAACCCAAAACAAAAGGGTTTGTTGTAAACTTAGAGCCAGGGCCACGCAGAAGTGATGTCAGTAAATACTTCCTCACACAATGGGAGTGTGGAAATCTGGAACCCCCTCTCACAAACAGCTCTGGATGTTGGAGATTAATTAAATTGCTCTGTTGTGAGATTCATAGATTTCAGTCATTCATGGGCATTATAGGTTTGGGAACAATCATGTGTAGAAAGAGGGAGTAATGACCAAGTGATATTATGGTTAGACTGTTAATACAGAGACCCAGGTAATGTTCCAGGGATTGGTTTTGAATCCCACTATGGCAGATGATTGAACATAAATTCAATAAAAATCTGGAGTTAAATGCTTAATGATGACCATGAATCCATTGTGGATTATCAGGACAATCCCATTTGATTCCATTAAGTCCTTTTGGGAATGAAACTCTCATCCTTACCTGGTCTGGATTGTATATCACCCCAGACCCACAGTAATACGATTGACTCTTAACTGCCCTCAGGGATGGGCAATAAATGCTGGCCTAGCCAGTGACGCCTTCATTCTGTGAATGAATGAAAAACAGACATGTTTTAATCAAAGAGTGGAACCTGCTCAAGGGCAGAAAGACCTACCCCTGTTCTTATGAATTTAAATTAATGGAAGATCAGAATGTGTAAATGAACGTAGCAGTTGCTAGACCAATAGAAAAGAAGGAATGTCTTACATTTACATAGTGCCTTTTATAGTCACCAAATGAACCAAAGTGCTTTACAACTAATGGATTACTTTTGAAGTTACAGATATAATGCACCAGGAATATATATATATGCTCAAATTCATCCTCTCAATAGTCACGTGATGCAATGTTAAGAGAATTATTGACTTTCTCAGAGATCAACATCTATTAATGAGTCAACAATAGACCCACACATGAGTTGAGGCAATCCGTTCAGTGATGAAGAGACTTGGGACCCAGATATCCAAGGTCATCTTCTCCTCACAAGCACTTCTCTATGTTATGTACCAAATTACTCAGACACTGGATATCAAAACATTATTATCTAAAAGAAATCAATCCAATTTTTCTTTGAATGAAGCAATATCAATGAATTCTGTTGTCTCCCTAGGGAGTCGAGTCCTCAGAATGGCATTTGTTCACTAAATATTATTTCCAGAAATTGATTTTGATTTTATCCACTTTCATATGCAGTTTCGGTCCAGTGATTCTACCGTTCTGGACAATGTGAAATATAATGGCATTATTCAGTAGGTAGCACTCTCATCTCCATAGTCAAAATGTCACAGAGTCATACAGCATGGAAGCAAATGCTTCAGTCCAACTAGTCCACGCCAACCATGTTCCCAAATTAAACTAGTCCCACTTGCCTGCATTTGGCTCATATCCCTCCAAACCTTTCCTATTCATGTCATTATCTAAATGTCTTTTAAATGTTGTAACTGTACCTGCTTCCACCAATTCCTCTGGCAGTACATTCAACATATGAACCACTTATGGTGTGAAAAAGTTGCCCCTCATGTCTTTTTAAAATTTTTTTCCTCTTACCTTAAAAATATGCTCCCTAGTTTTGAACTCCCCAGCCTAGGGAAAAGACCCTTGTCATTATACCTTTTCTATGCCCCTCATGATTTTATAAACTTCTATAAGGTCACCCCTCTTCATCCTACACACCAGTAAAAAAAGTTCCAGCCTATCCAGCCTACTCAAACCTTCCATTCTTGGCAACATCTTGGTAAATCTTTTCTGAACACTCTCTAGTTTAGTAATATCCTTCCTATAGTAGGGTGACCAGAACTGTACACAGTATGCCAGGAGATGCCTCACCAATGTCCTGTACAATATTGGCATGACATCCCAACTCCTATTCTGAAAGGTCTGAGCAATGAAAGCTAGCATGCTAAATGCCTTCTTAACCACCCTGTCTACATGTGACACAAATTTCAAAGAATTATATACCTGAACCCTTAAGTCTCTCTGTTCTACAGCACTACCAAGGGCGCTACCATTAATTGTATAAGTCCTGCCCTTGTTTGTTTGATCAAAATGCAATAGCTCACATTTATCCAAAACAAACTCCATCTGCCACGCCTCAGCCCACTGACTGAATTAATCAAGATCTCTTTGTAATCTTAGATGAACTTCACTGCCCACTGTGCCTCCAATTTTGGTGTCATCTGTAAACCACTTCAGTAATTTGAGGAGATATCCCACCTTCATCTTCTCAAAGCATTTGAAAAAGAGGTAGAGAGAAGACGGAAAGTTTATTTTGCAAGTTCCTTCTGCCTGCTATATGGTTTGCTCCCAGACAGCTGAACAGCTTATGGGTAATGTCTGCTTTAGGAGAAGCCATCAGATCTCTGACAAGGAAGGAGCTCTCTTTTTCTCTGTGTTAAAACACACCTAAAGTCTGATGAAAGCCAATTTCTTTGTGGGCAGCATGGTGGGTCAATGGCTAGCACTACAGCCTCACAGCACCAGGGACCAAGGTTCAATTCCAGCCTCAGGTGACTGTCTGTGTGGAGTTTGCACATACTCCCTATGCCTGCATGAGTTTCTGCGGGGTGCTCCGGTTTCTTCCCACTGTCTGAAGATGTGCAGGTTTGGTGGCTTGGTCATGCTAAATCGCCCATAGTATCCATGGATGTGTAGGTTAGGTGGTTTAGCTGTGGGAAATGCAGGGTTACAGGGATAAGGTAAGATGGTGAGTCTGGGTGGGATGATCTTCAGAGAGTTGGTGTGGACTTGTTGGGTCAAATGGCCTGTTTCCAATTGTAGGGATTCTATGATTCTATTTTCCATCACTAGTCACTGTCTGCTGTAACTGTTAACCAATAAGTCAAGTAGAAGTACCCAGAGAAGAAAGATCAAGGAGCTGCAGATCCTACAAACAAAAAGGATAATCTCAAAGAACCCTATGGCTAGGGACCATTGAACTGCCTTCTTAGTCTTTCCCTCCATCCATCGCAGCCATGCTTACTTTGTGTCCATATGTTTGTATGCAGAGGGGAGTTTTATAAAGAGGTTAGAGTTTTAACCGGTAGAGTTATATGTCTTTGGTTCATAATTGTTTTCCTGTAGTCAGAATCTATTTATTGGCAATAATTAGTAATTCTTGTTAAGTTCAGCAACCTGGTCTATCAAGCTGGGTCTAAAAGACAGATAAGTTGTGGAATTTCGTGTGCTTTTGTACAATCTTTACCTTTCGTGAAAACTCTGGGAATGGCAGAGCTTGAGTTCTAATATGTTATCCGAGTGAGGCTTAACCAAAGCAACTTGCAAAAGGAAATTGGCTAAATATATGAAAGGAAAAAAATAAAGGGCAATAGGACAGGAGCTGGACAGTGGGACGAATTGGATAATTGCTTTCAAGAGGTCTCAAAGGCACGATTGGTCAAATAGTCTCTGCCTGTTGGGTGTTCCATCAATCTCAGGGCAACAGAGATGGGCAATAACTGCAAACATTGCCAGTGATACCCAGATCTCAAGAATGAGTATCTATTCTTGCTTGCTTCCACCCTATCTGAAGTTGGATTCACCTCTGAAACAGCCCCCACTCCATCCAACAAACCCATAGAAATTTAAAAACTACTGCGGTAAACAGGCTTCGTTGAACTTCCGCCAGACTTTTTTTTGCAGATTTATGGAAAACCATCCGTTTAAAGGGATATACCTTGTGGGTTTCATTCTGGCCAAGAGAATCATGATTGCCAATTCAAATCACACTGTGTCAAATTGTGTAACTAATTTGTAGGGAAACATGTTGATGCTCTTCTCACCTGTTGTCTGATATGAGGAATACTTAAAGGGAGAGATTTTCATGGTTAAGGGGAACAGAGGGCAGTCTGAATAGCTCTTTCAGGTAGCTAGCATAGGCTGCCTGGCCTCCTCTTGTGCCTTGTAGTTTTTGATGCCTGGTCACTATATCATGAGACATAAATATGAGCCCTTCTTTTAAAGGTACATTTGCTTTCTCATTATTGTAACTTTTTGATTTTTTTGGGGAAAACTGCACAACAGTGGATAAGCATAGCTTTCTTCCCCTCACAAGAGGCAGCTCTGATAATTGAAGTACTCCAGTTGCATTCTTCCATCAAGTAATGGGAGGGAATGGCCTAGTGGTATTATCGCTGGACTGTTAATCGAGAGACCCAGATAACTGAGAGACCCAAATATTCAAATCCTGCCTTGGCAAATGGTGGAATTTGAATTCAATAAATATCTGGAAATAAGAGTTTAATGATGACCATAAATCCATTGTCGATTGTTGGAAAAAGCCATCGGGTTTACTAATGTCCTTTAGGGAAGGAAACTGCCATCCTTACCTGGTCTGGCCTACATGTGACTCCAGACCCACAGCAATGTGGTTGACTCTGAGGTGCCTGCTGGGTAATTAGGGATGGGCAATAAATGCTGCCTAGCCAGCGGTGCCCACATCCCGTGAATGAATAATAAAAATATTCACATCAGACAAATTCCAGAAACTGAAAATCTCCAACAGCAGAAAATCTAACCATTGCTCCTTGATGTTCATTCCCATCTCTGAATCCAAACCCCACCCCTCACCCCTAGCAACATTCTGGGGGTTACCATTGACCAGAACCTAATTGAATCAGCCATATAACTAGTGTGGCTGTGAGAGCCGGTCTGAGGGTAGGAATCCTGTCATGAGTAATTTGCCTCCTGACTCCCCAAAGCCTGTCCATCTTTGACAAGGCACAAGTCAGGAGAGGGATATTATGCTGTCCACTTGCCTGGATTGGTACAGCTCTGACAACACTCAAGAGACTTAATATGATGCAAGACAAAGTGGTGTCATACCTGATTCACCACCTTCAACATTGCACTCCCTCCAACTTTGATGGACTTTGGCAACAATGTGTACTATCTACAAGATGCACTGCAGCAGCTCACCACAGCACCTGCAATCTCTATCAGCTGGAAGGACAATGGGAGCAGATGAATGTGAACGTCACTACCTGCCAGTTCCCCTCTGAGTCCCTCACCATCCTGACTCAGGACTATATAGATGTTTCTTCACAGTTAGTGAGTAAAAATCCTGGAAATCTCTCCCCAGCAGAATCTACACTCTAAGCACTGCAGCGTTTTAACAGTGTAGCTCAGTGCCACCTTCTCGAGGCAATTAGAGATGGTTGAGACATGCTCGTCTAGCCAGCAATGCTCACGTCTCATCAATGAATAAAAGTAAAATTAAAGTAGAATGAGTAGGCCTACAGCCTCGATTTCTCGCTAATTGAGGCTAAAATTTGCCATGGCGACCTCCTGGTCATTTCTTCTTCTTGGTGGGTTTAAGCATGTTGTGCATTGTGCTGCAGGTCCTTTTGTTGCATTGAAATTGCTTTAAAATCAACCTTGTTGTTCAGTCAATCTGTTCTATTTTTGCATATCTTTCTGGTGACTACAAACATTGGCAAAGGCCTTGAGAGTAGTTTCCTGAGTACTTCACTAAAAGATGAACTGGCAGAAAAACAAATCCTTCAAAAATAGGAAAGTCTAAATATTGCACAAATACTGAATACATTTATCAACACCTATCAATTCAGTTCAGCTGCTTCAACAACCCAGATGTTCAGCAGCAAGTCCAACATAAACACAAAATAATTTAAAACATTTCAGGCTGCCTGATACGACAGCATCAAGGTTCTGGTGGTGGAGCGGAGGTGGGGGGTTGGGTGCGCAGACAAGGCTGGATCAATCATGATCTAATTAACTGGGGGACCAGGATCAAAGGGATGAATGGCCTACTTTTACACCTAGGTATGTGTTCCTGTACCTTTACAACCAGACCAGCAACACCTAAGGTTTATAGTTCAGATTCTTATGTTAAAATCCTTAAAATGGCTCCCTATAGCTATGATGTCCTCCAACTCTATAATCCTATGCAATCCCTACTGTCCTCAAATTCTGGACCCTGGAGCACTCCTGACTTTAACTCCTTTACCTTTGGTAGTTGTACCTTCAACTGCATTTTTGTTAATTGGACTTGGGATGTGGGCATCATTGGCTAGGCCAGCATTTAGTCCCCATCTCAAATTCCCAGCAGCAGTCAAGAGTTGACCAAATTGCTGTGTGTCTGAAGTCACATTTAGGCCAGACCAGGTAAGGATGACAGTTTTCTTCACTAAAGGGCATTAAGTTTAGGCCCCTATCTCAGGAATTCCCTCCATAAACTCTTCCACCTCACCTCTTTAAGATGTTTTTTTGAGCTTACTTCTTTGACTGCGGTTTCAGTCACCTGGCTTAATAACTCTGTATGTAGCTTCTCTGAAACACTTTAGGACATTTTATTATGTTTGAGGTGCTATAAAACTGCAAATTTTTGTTGATGGATATATGATTTGGGTACAAAAACAAAGTTCCTGATTTACAGCATCCGCAGTTCATTTGTTTTTTATATGATCTCGGTATATGGGTGTACGTGCGATAGTATGGTTATTGAACGAACACGACTTTGGATTCAATGTGCACTAGCAGAGTTGCATGCTTTTTCAAAGAGGTTACTGAAAGTTCACTGTGGGCATTGGAGAGTGTTTTTTAAACAAAGCTTCCCGTAAATCACATGACTGGTGACAATCACTGACTTTGCAGTTGTAGATCCTGCTGGGGCTATTTTGAACAGCTGCTGACTCAGAAATGTTCATGTTTTATCTGGTTCAGGTGGAGGAAAACATACTAAGAACAAGCTGAGTTGGAGGAAAGTTTGCTAAGATTATGTTGCCAAGCAGATCACCCATTTCTGAAAAGAAAACATTCTTGTTGAGTTCAGAGTGAAACACACTTGTTGTATTGAATAAGTGATAGAGGGAATGTCTTAAGATTGTATTTTTGGACTTCACTGACTTGATCGCAGTACCAGAATAATAGTCCAAAGCTTTATCCTTTTGTTTTCAAGCAAATGTCCAATGCAAATATGTCTGCAGAAAAATCTGTTTCTTTTTCCTCCTTTCCTGAAGAATTGAAGGTTATTTAGAGGAATAAGTATCACAGAATCCCTATATTGTGGAAGCAAGCCATTTGGCCTGACGAGTCCACATCAACCCTCCAAACAGCATCCTACCCGGACGCACCTCCTACCCTCCATTTCCCATGGTTAATCAACCTAGCCAGCACATCCCTGGACACTATGGGCAATTTTAGCAGAGCCAATCCACATAACCTGCACATCTTTGGACTGTGGGAAGAAACCAGAGCACTCGGATGAAACCTGCACAGACACAGGGAGAATGTGCATCTCCACACAGATGGTCTTCCACGGTTGGAATCAAACCCAGGTCCCTGGCACTGTGAAGCAGTAGTGCTAATCACTGAGCCACTGTGCTGCACTGTACTTATGTCTCTAGTACTTTTAAGTACAATCAAGAATACATTTCTAGTTTACTGATCATATATGGTAACCAATTATTGCACCTTAATTGAATAAAAATCCCATAATTGTGTTTACGAAGAAACTTGGATGATGAATCTTTTTATTTAGCAATATGACGTGGATAAGATGATCAGGCATCTCAGTAACTGAAAAAAAAAGGTTGTTTTATATTACAACTTGTGGGACCAGAACACGGATATACTATTCCTGCCTTGTTCACAATACAGTCAGAGTCTGCGTGCAAAACAGGGTTGGTGAAAGATCCACTGTTCAGCTTCAAAGAGACATATAATTAGAATTTTATTCCTGATAAACTGGGAGGAAGGAAGTGTTGATTTTGATAGTCTAATTTAGGAGAGAACAGATGAATATATCCTGATTAGTCCACATAGGTATATTGTGCAACAGCTGAAGTGTCTTAACTTTCAGAGTCTCTCTGAGTTTATCACAGGGCAGGCAATTATGTGAATTGTTCTACTGAGTTCAGGCCAGTGCAGCTGATGCCAGTAATGTCCTTCCAGCAAGTTGCAATTTTTCTGTTTCAACCAACATTTGACAATGTCCAAAAAGGAATTACATAGAAACATATGTAAAAACATAGAAGATAGGAACAGGAAGAGACCATTCAGCTCTTCGAGCCTGCTCCACCATTCTTCATGATCATGGCTGATCATCGAACCCAATAGCCTAATCCTGCTTTCTCCCGATAACCTTTGATCCAATTCGCCCCAAGTGCTATATCTAGTTGCCTCTTGAATACATTCAATGGTTTGGCATCAAATACTTCCTGTGGCAATGAATTCCACAGGCTCACGACTCTTCAGGTGAAGAAATGTCACCTCATCGCTGTCCTAATCAGCCATGATTGAATGGTGGAGCAGACTCAATGGGCCGAGTGGCCTAATTTCTGCTCCTATGTCTTATGGTCTTTTGGTCTTAAATCATCTACCCCAAAGCCTTGTACTATGACCCCTGGTTCTGGACACACCCACCAATCGGTAAAATCCTCCCTTCTTCAACCCTGCTTAGTCCTGTTAGAATTTTATAAGTCTCTATGAGATCCCCTCATTGATCTGAACTCTAGCAAAAACAATCCCAACCTAGTCAATCTCTCCTAATATGTCAGACCTGCCATCCCCGGAATCAGCCTGGTAATCCTTTGCTGCACTCCCTTGAGAGCAAGAGGATCTTTCCTCAGAAAAGGAGACCAAAATTGCACACAGTATTCCAGGTCTGGTCTTACCAAGGCTGTGTACAATTGCAACAACACACCCCTGCTTCTGTACTCAAAGCTTCCCGCATTTTCCTTCTTTACAGCCTGCTGCACCTGCATGTTTACCTTCAGCGACTGAAGCACAAGGACGCCCAGGTCCCACTGCACACTCCCTTTCCCCAATTTACAACCATTCAGGTAGTAATCTGCCTTCTTGTTTTTGCTTCCCAAGAGAATAACCTCACATTTATCCAGTATACTGTATATGCCATTGATTTGCCGACTCACCCAACCTATCGCGACTACCCTCCCACCCAACCTGTTCTCATTTGCAAACTTGGAGATGTTACATTTTGTTCCCTCATTCAAATCATTAATGTATATTGTGAACAGCTGGGATCCCAGCACTGATCCCTGTGGCACCCCACTAGTTACGGCCTGTCAATTTGAAAAGGACCCATTAATTCCTACTCCTTGTTTCTTCTCTGCCAACCAGTTTCCTATCCATCTCAAAACGCTTCCCCCAATCGCATGTGCTTTAATTTTGCACATTAATCTTGCACATTAATCTCTTATTGGGGACTTTGTCAAAAGCTTTCTGATAGTCCAAATATACTACATTGACTGGCTCCCTCTTGTGTACTCTATTGGTTACATCTTCATTGAATTCCAACATATTTGTCAAGCATGATATCCCCTTCTTTAATCCAGGCTGGCTATGACTGATCCTGCCACTGCTTTCTAATTGCTCTGCTATAAAATCCTTGATAATGGATTCGAGAATTTTCCCCACTATTGATGTTAGGCTCACCAGTCTATAATTCCCTGTTCTCTCTTTACCTCCCTTTTTGAATATTGGAGTGGCATCAACCACCCTCCAAACTGCAGGGACTGTTCCAGAGTCTATAGAAGCTTGGCAGATGACCATGAATGCACCCACTATTTCTACAGCTACTTCCTTAAGTACTGTGGGATGTAGATTATCAGGCCCTGGGAATTGATCGGCCTTCAAACCCAACAATTTTCCTAGCACCATTTCTCTGCTAATATTGGTCTCCCTCAGCTCTTCTCTCTCACTAAATCTTGCATCCTCCAACAATTCTGACATCTGATTTGTGCCCTCTTTTGTGAAGAGAGAACCAAAGTATTTATTCAGTTGCTCAGCCATTTCTTTGTCTTTTATTATACATTTCCTGATTTCTGTCTGTAGGGGGTCTACATTTGTCTTTACCAATCTCTTTCTCTCACATACCTATAGAAAATCTTAGTATCAGTCTTTTGTGTTCCTTGCAAGCTTACTTTTGTACTCTATTTTCTCCTTCTTAATCAATCCCTTGGTCCTTCTTTGCTGAATTCTAAACTGCTCCTAATCCTCAGATTTATTATTTTTCTTGGCCAATCTGTATGTTTCTTCCTTGGATCGGATACTATCTCTTATTTCCTTTGTACGCCGTGGACTGGCCCTCTTACCCATTTTGCTTTTGTGACAGACGGGAATAAACAGTTGTTGCAGTTCCACCATACATTCCTTGAATGTTTGCCATTGCCTATTCACTGTCATCCCTTTAAATAACTTTCTCCAATCTATCAAGGTGAACTTACATCTCATATCCTCATAGTTTCCTTCTCTGAATCAACAACCTCACTCTCCATCTTGATAAAAAAATTCTATCATGGTATGGTCTCTCTTCCCCAAGGAAGCTTGCACAGCTAGATTGGCAATGATTCCCTTCTCATTACACAGCACCCAATCTAAGATGGCCTGCTCTGTTCCTTCACATATTGGTGAAGAAAACCATCCCATATTCACTCCAGGAATTCCTCCTCTACGACATTGTGGCTAATTTGATTTGCCCAATCCATGTGCAGATTAAAATTACCCATGATCACTGATATTCCATTATCATATGCATCTCTAATTTCCTGTTTAACGCATTCTCGACATCACCACTGCAGTTTGGGGGTCTATATATATGACACCCACTGATGTTTTTTGCCCCTTGGTATTTCTCAACTCCAGCCATGCAGACTCCATATTGTCAGAGCTAATATCCTTTCTCACTACTGAGCTAATTTTCTCTTTAACCAGCAATGCCACTCCTCCACCTTTTACTTTTTGCCTTTCCTTCCTAAATACTGAATACCCTGGGACATTCAGTTCCCATCCTGGTCACCCTGCAGCTATGTCTCCATAATCCCAATTATATCGTAACCATTTATATCTATCTGCATGATTAGTTCATCAAATTTTTGCAGATGGTCCATGCATTAATGCACAAAGCCTTTAAGCTTATCCTTTTAACAGTGCATGTCTCCTCCTTATTTTTCTCAATAGCCCTGTTTGAATGTTGTCCTTGGTTTCTCAGACTATCACTTTTCTTATTCCATTTTCTAACTTTTGTTTTTGTCCTTGCTGCCTTCTTCTCTGACTCTTTACATAGGTTCCCATCCCCCAGTATATTAGTTTAAACCCTCCCCAACCACTCTAGCAAAAACTCCCCCTACGACATCAGTCCCAGCCCTGCCCAGGTGTAACCATTCAATTTGTACAGGTCCCATCTCCCTTGGAACCAGCCCCATTGCCCCAGGAATCTGAAACACTTCCTCTGACACCATCTTTGCAGCCATGTATTCATCCAATATATCCTGTCATTACTCCTCTGACTGGCACATGGCACCAGTAGTAATCGTGAGATCATTACCTTTGAGGTCCAATTTCTTAACTTTCTTCCTAGCTTCCTGTAGTTGAGCCTTTAGGACCTCATCCCTTTTTCTTTACCTATGTTCTTTGTACCAATGTGTATCATGACCACTGGCTGTTCACCCTCCCCCTTTAGAATGTCCTGTACCCACTCCAAGATATCCTTGACCCTAGCAGCAGCGAGGCAACATACCATCCTGGAGTCTCATTTGTGGCCACAGAAACGCCTGTCTATTCCCTTACAATTGAATCCCCTATGATTATTACTCTGGCGCCATTTTTACTCCTCCCCTGACAAGGATGAGATCAAAATAGCAACAATTCAACAGTTAATTCAACATCATTTGTGATGAAGAATCTTGTGTGAAGAAGCAAAGTTTTGCTGTATTCTTTGAATGATGTCCTGTAGTGCTAGATTCCCAACCAGTAGAAAGGACCCTCGCTATCACCTTTGCCTGTTCCTCTTCATATCTTAAAAACTTTGATAAAATCCTCTTTAACATTTTAACTTTCAGAGCCTCTGTCCCAATTATGTAAATTCTCCTTGTAGTATAACTCTCTAAGTACAGGTATCATTCTAATAAATTAGGCAGCACTCCATCCAAGGGCAATATTCATTTGGTGACATTCGCAGAATAGCTCAGAGTATCCAGGAGTGTGGTCTAACAAGGATTGGTTATCAGGCTGGAAACCTGTGACCAGCGGTGTGCAACAAGGAACAGTGCTGGGCCCACTGCTTTTTGTCAATTATGTAAAGGATTTGGATATGAACATAGGAGGAATGGTTAGTGATTTTGCAGATGACACCAAAATTGGAGGTGAAGAGGACAGCAAAGAAGGTTACCTCAGAGTACAACAGGATACAGATGGGCCAATGAGTCAAGGAGTGGCAGGTGAAATTTAATGTAGATAAGTGTGTGGTGTTGCATTTTGGAAAGGCAAATCAGGGCAGGACATATACACTAAATGGTAAGGTCCTGGGAAGTGTTGCTGAACAAAAAGACCTTGGAATGCAAGTTCATATTTCCTTGAAAGTAAAGTCACAGGTAGGCAGGATAGTGAAGAAGGCATTTGATAAGCTTGCCTTTATTGGTCAGTGCATTGAGTAGAGGAATTAAGAGGTCATGTTGCGGCTGTACAGGACATTTGTCAGGCCACTTTTGAAATATTGCATGTAATTCTGGTCTCCCTGCTGCAGCGAGGATGTTGTGAAACTTGAAATGGTTCAGAAAATATTTAAAAGGATGTTGCCAGGGTTGGAGGGTTTGAGCTATAGGGAGAGGCTGAACAGATTGGAGCTATTTTCCCTGGAGTGTCAGAGGCTGAGGGGTGACCTTAAAGAAATTTATAAAATCATGAGGGGCATAGATAGGGTGAATAGCCAAGGTATTTTCCCCGGGGCGGGGAAGTCCAAAAATAGAGGTCATAGGTTTAAGGTGAGAGGAAAAAGATTTAAAAGGGATCAAAGGGACAACATTTTCACACAGGTGGTGGTGCGTATCTGGAATGAGCTGCCAGAGGAAGTGGTGGAGCTGGTTAAATAACAGCAATTAAAAGGCATCTGGATTGTTTTATGAAGAGGAAGGGATTAGAGGGATGTGGGCCAAATGCTGGCAAATGGAACTAGATTAAGTTAGGATATCTGGTCAGTTTGGATGAGTTGTACTGAAGGTTCTATTTCCATGCTGTACAACCCTATGAATCTATGACTCTATGAGACTTTGTACAGTCGAAGCATGATTTCAACCCCTTCGTATTCAAGTATACTAGATATACAGGCCAGCCTTTCATTAGCCAATTTGTCTTTATTTTGACAACTCTTCATAAGGTATTAAAGTTGCTTGTACTTGGACCCCATGATGTTTTTTTTTTGAAGTTCCAGCACTTCTAGCTTATCAATGTTTTGAAAGTTTGATCCAACTCTACCCTTTTCACATCCAAAAGTAGATGATCTTGTATTTTTCTCCATTGTAATTCATTGTTAGACATTTACTATTTACAAAATCTGATCAACATAGTTGCAAGTGGGTAGATACAGTGAGCAGCAAGAGTATACAACGGGTTTAACAATTTCATAAGGTTTGGCAGAGTGAATATTCTGTAACTTCAACAGGCACTTATCACCGTCTGGACTCCTTTTCATTCAGCTGCACAGTGCTCCTCTGATCAACTTGCAACTCTTTTCAGCTTCCTCCTCAAGTCTCCATCACGTTTGACAACGGTCACACTCCTCTTATAGCTGTGTTGCACTATTTCAGCCTTAACCTGACTTGCCAACCAATTAACCAACTTTCCCTTTTCTCCTGTTGCATGAAGTGTTGCAATTGAAATTTGGCATTCTCCTGTTTGCTCTGCTGAATGTGAGATGGAAAGCTTTGACAAGATATTTCTCTTTCAACAATAAACAAACCAATTTCTTCAGGATGAGAAGGTTGGGTTGGGGTGAAGAGGGTGATTTCTAATCTCATACGAGGGACCAGTTACCACTGACAAATTATAGGAGATTTTCATTGCGAACAAAGCCTGGCCTTTGGTCTACATGTTGATTATATTAATCAAGAATCTGTCATAAAGTTATCAAATATTTATAAATTACACTTTGTTTTGCGTACACAGATTACTGATCCGTTACTAATGAATTATGACAACATATCAATGACACTTAGTAAAGAGAGTCCTATAATTCTGCTTAGTGTGATCGTAGCAGAAGAGGGAAGAAAACATCAGATTAGAAATGGTCAGGTTAATGTAACTCTACACTCCTATCAAGAAGATTTCACTTAAAGTTACAGCAAGTATGCTTTGTCATAATAATAGTGCAATTGAAAGGCAGATATATATGAATTGATTGTGTAGTCAATCTAGACAATATGCACAAGCAGATTCACTGAACAAAAACAACTAGCATTTATGTAATGTTGATAATGCTACAAAATTTCACAAGGTGTTTCATAGGGGTATTCAAACAGAAATTGACAGTAAGCCTAATGAGGAGATATTAAGACAGGTTTCCAATTGTCTGGTAGTACATAGAAAAGTTTAAGGAGGGAATCCAAGAGCTTAATATCCAGAGAGCTGAAGATTTGTGAGTTCAAATCACGCCTTGTCAATTTGAGAATTTGGAATTTTTTCTCAAAAAATTTTATGAAAAATGACCAATGGAGCTATCAGATTGTTAGAAAAACCAGTTTGGTTCCCTAATGTAACGTTAGGGAGCAAAATCTGTTTTCGTATTCTGTCTAGCCCAGTGTTTCCAGTCTCACACCAGTGTGATTGAATCTTGACTATCTTCTAAATTCGCCAAGTAAACCAATAAGTTATACCCAGATTAACCAGGCTTGGACAGTAAATGTGGCCTTGCCAGCAACATCCATATCCTGAGAATTAGTTCAAATACAACTCAGCGTCAATGCCAGATGTATTCCATCTTTGTCATGGGTACATAGTCAAGAATAAAAATGAGATTTTGTCTGAGAGAGCAGGAAGTTTGTTTCATGAACAGCAAGTAGAATCAGTGGCAGGATCAGGAACACACATGGTGTGTACACACTGATATACAGGTTTATTCTATGAGGGCTGCAATGTGAACCTCCAAATTTAGAAACAGGCATTGATATCGCAGCGTTAGTCAATATTGCATGATATCTTGTGGGATAGCAGTTATATTATGTTTAGCCAAATCACCTATTTTACATTTTGTCTAATACCATTCTTAACCCCAGAAAGTCGTAGGAAGTAACATTGATTCACAGGAACAGGAGGTGGCCATTCAG
>JAHRHZ010000017.1:33891124-33971130 GCA_024137785.1 Ginglymostoma cirratum | reverse complement strand
CAGGATGAACTTCAGCCTTGATTCCCCTTCCTCATACTATCTGCACATCTGTGGTTCCCATAGAATCTAATGTCCTGATAATTTTAGTCTCAAATATAATCAACGAATGAACATCCACAGTTGTCTGGAGTAGAAATTTCAAAAGATTCACAACCCTCTGAGTGAAGAAATTTCTTCTCATCTCAGTGCTGAGTTCTGTGATCCCAGCTCTATACTCTTCAGCTAGGGGAAACACTTTCTCAGCAACCACTCATTGAATATTTTATCTGCTTCAATTCGGTTTTCCCAACATCAGGGAACTATTCCACTTTAGACAATGCTTTCATCTCAGGAATCAGTCTAGTACCTTCATTGCACTTGCTCTAAGGCAAGTTAATCCTTCCTTCAGTCACAAAGTGAACATTATGAATATTTACCAGTTAGAATCTCTTGTGTCATTTGCCAAACAAAAATTTAATCAGTCGTTAAATTTTCAATTGACTCAATCTCAAAAAATTATTTTGGGGAGGAAGTTCTTAATTTCCACTTCCATTTATGTGAAGAAGTGCTTCCTGACATCCTCTCTAAGCAGCTTGGTTCAAATTTTTCTTTCTAAACTCAGTGTCCTTGCTCCCCATGGCTTCACCCCTTCCATTTTTAGACCTGAATGAATTATTTCCCCTGTTTCCTTCAATCTCCTTTTCAGTGCCTCTGAAAAACATTTGTTTGGTCATGGTCTTTGCCTGTGTTAGCTCTGTAATAAATCTGTTTATACTTACAATGGTCTTTGTGTGGGAAATCCTTCCTGAAATTGGAGCAGTGTGTACACAAAGAACTGGTCTGCCTCAGCTTAATATCTGTGTGTTTATTTAAAACAGATCGTCAAGCCTTTTGGTTTCCCTCAAACAGCTTTTCCTGTTACTGATTTTCTCTTCGGTTTTTATCTTCGTACCATCAGCCTTGTTGTCATTTAATCTCTCCTGCCTTCACCCCAGTCACGGATCTTCCCTTTTGTTCATTTCTTTCCTCCCCAAATTTTTTCAGATTTGCTGAAAAATCATCAACTGGAATTCTTAAATCATCTGGTTTAGTCATTTGTTTATGGGATGTGAGTGCCACTAAATGGGGAAACATTACCCATCCCCAGTTGCCCTTGGAGAGATAGTGCTGAGACTTTTACTTCAACCACTGCTGTCTTTGTGCTGTAGATCTACCCACAATATTGTTGGGGATTGTTGGGGACAATATCCACCAGATACTGCCCGAGCTGCTGAGATATTTCTGACATTTTCTGATTTTTTGTATCAGATTTCCAGGATCTGCAGTATTATAATTTCTTGTATTAAGGAGCAGAAGGAAATGTTGATAAGAACAGGTAATGTTGCTTGGGATGTGTAGAATGATCTACTAGATAAGCTGGGCTAAATGCTCTGATTTTTGGCTGAAAATGATGTGTAATTAATTCTTTGTGTTTACCAACTGCTTTTGTCAGGTTCTACTTCATTTCCCAGATCTGCTCTGTGATGTTATTCACACCAATACCCCTCAGATAGTTGCTGCTCTATCCTGATTGAAAGTGTTAGACAGCAGAGAATGTGAAGGGGAGAGGGAGTGAAATGATGGTTCATTAATTTAATTCATGCAATAGAGAGTTTGTCCTTTAAACAAAGACTAAATTGACTGTAAGAACCAAAAGAGCGCGGATGCTGTAAATCAGGAGCAAAAACAAATTTGTTGGAAAAGCTCAGCAGGTCTGGCAGCATCTGTGAAGGCAAAAGCAGAGTTATTATTTCGGGTCAGTTCTGAGGAAGGGTCACTGGACCCAAAACATTAACTGAATTGATTGTATCTTTCGGAACCTGAAGAAGGAGAGAAGCTCTGAAAGCTTGTGTTTTCAAATAAATCTGTTGGACTATAACCTGGTGTTGTGTGATTTCTGGCATTAAATATTGAGAGTGGTAGGCCATGAATCTTGCCAGGAGCTGGATATAATGGCGGAGTTACAGTCAGTGTGAGGTAGCAGAGAGAAGATGGTAACACTTATCGTTGCAGGACACAGAAGATCAATAAGCTTCTTCCAGACACTATGTTGACCTGAATAGCTCCTTCAGACCAGGCTGGCGATGTTTGACACACCTTGCGGCTGGGGTTTAAATATGGTGTTAACAGTGTTGCAGTGTTAACATTGAAAGATCCTGGCACTTGTGAGCGTATCATCACTGCTCAGTGCAAGATAGGACAACAGTGGTGCTGTACATGCATGTAGAAGTGAGGCATAGATACTGATGTAAACAGCGTAAGGTGTATGAGAAATATCATGAGAAATATCTACCTGTCAAATAGCAATCTGCTTATAAATGAAGGAAAAGATTCCATAATAATGAGATGTTAATGGATGCAAATAGAATCCCTCTCCACTCACAAACAAAATTCACATTTAGTCTGGGGTGGAAAATCAGAGTTCATTTTCTCAACTTTGGGAATCTTATCTTTCCATTTTCACCCATATTTTCCCAACTGGCTTGCCATTGTTACTGTCATTCAGGTGCTGTAAAAATTTAGCCCCTTATTACTTGCATTCCTGATGGTGAACACAGGTCTTCCAACACCATATTAACGAAAACTTCTCATGTCCCTGTCTGTGAGAAACTAAGGTCTGTGGAGGAGCAAAGAAATTTAGATATCCACATGATATTGAGGTGATGGTCGAGGGGTGTTTTTGGAAGTCTGTGTCCAGTGGGGCTCCAGAGGGACCATTGTTGGGCTCCTTGCTGTTTTAATTTGTACGATGATTTCGACTTGAATCTTGAAGGGTTGATCAGTAAGCTCATGCAGGACACGAAAATTGGTGGGGTGGTAAATAATGAGGAGAATAATCTTAGATCACAGGAGGATACAGATGACTGGTCGGATGGGATGAACAGTGGCAAATGGAATTCAATCTGGATAAGTGTAAGATAGTCCATTTGGGTAGGACCAATAAGGAAAAACATACACGATAAATGGTAGGACCCTGGGAAATGCTGAGGATCAGAAGGAACTTGGTGAGCATGTCCACTGATTTCTTAAGGTAACAGGACACGTAGATAAAGTGGTTAAGAGGGTACATGGGATACTTGATTTTATTAGCTGAGGCATTGAATTTAAGAGCAGGAAAGTCATGCTGGGACTGTACAAAAGGTTGGTTAGGACACCACGAGAGTATTGTGTGCAATTCTGGAATCCATATTATAGGGGAGATATGATTGGACTGGAAAGGGTGCAGAGGAGATTTACCGGGATGACGCCTCAGCTGGAGAGTTTCAGTTATGAAAAGAGGTTGGTTAGACTGGGAATGATTTCCTTGGAGCAGTGGAGACAAATGGGACATGCTTGAGATGTATCAAATTATGAGTGGCATAGATAGGGTAGACAGGAAGAAGCTTTTCCCCTTGGTCGAGGGATCAATCACCAGACAGTATAGATTTAAGGTTAGAGGCAAAAGATTTAGAGGGGATGTGAGGAAAAAGCTTTTCATTAAGATGGTAATAGGAATCTGGAATTCACTGCCTTTATGGGTGGTAGAGGCAGAAACCCTATAACATTTAAGAAATATTTAGATGTATGCTTGCGATATCAAGACACACAAGGCTATGGGCCAAGTGCTGAAAAATGGGATTAGAATGATTAACTGATTGATTTTGACTGGCGAGGATGTGATGGGCTGAAGGACCTTTTCATGCGCTGCAGATTTCAATTTCTATGACTCTTTGTACACAAAACACTTAAATCTAGCTCTGAAAAGCTGATGGCTTCTTGTAAAAAACTAACCAGAGGAATAAAACGCAAAGTGTTGAATTGAAAGTGACTTTGTTGTATGTTCTGATCCTGTACAAGTAACACTTTGGGTGCTTTTTTCATTTGATCAAAAGACCTGGATGTTTCCAGCTAGGCCAGTATTTATTGTCTATCCCTCATTTTCTGAGAAGAGTTAAGAGCCAATCACATTGCTGTGCATCTGAAGTCTCTTGAAGACCAGTCTGTGTAACGATGGTAGATTTCCATCCCCTAAAGGACATTAGTGAACCAGATGGGTTTTCAAATAGCAATTAACGATGGTAAGCATTTGGCTAGCTTTTTATTCCACATTTGTTTTATCATTGAATTCAAATTTAACCATCTGCCGTGGTGGAATTTGAATCTGTGTCCCCAGAACATTAGCCTGGTGTTTTGGCTTACTAGTTCATGAGATTACTACGATGTCACCACCTGCACTTAAATAAAGAAAGGGGTTTGACTTCCTTTGTAGCTTTTAACTTAATTAGATTTTAATTTAATTAAACAACAGTAATTCATATGGATGGAAATAACTGTATATACGTGTATGCAAATGACAGACAGTAGCGTGAAAATTAATGCAGACCCTGTTCTGAGCATCGGTTTGCCTGTGACACAAAGCTATGGCCCTAAAAGGTACAATAATGTACATGAAGCCAAGGAGCCTCTGGTGAGTGAATAAGGGGGTGGGAGGTGGCATGATGCTCATTTTATAATTGGTATTCTGATGACAGTGGGAAGACTGTTTGTGTCTGATATGCACGGCTTTCTGTCGAATTGAGAAAGGCCCAAACAGTCTGACTGCAGGTAACTTGAAAATAACTGAGCCCTTTTATTTTACATAATCTATGGTTACGGATGAGGGGGCCCCTTCAGCCTACATTAACTCATCCATACTGAAAGACCCAAAATCCACCTCACAACTGAATTGCCACATGCCTAACTCTTCCTCAGTCCATTCTAATTTTTGCTCACTCTTTGTAAGTCACACCTGAGATAAGTTCACTTTTCCCTTTGCCTTATCTTGCTGAGGCTCAGTGAGTACCACCTTTGCCTCTGATTCAGTAAGTTCAAGTCAAGTTCCAGAAATTTGGGTACATTCACATATCAAAACTGAAGTGAGTGCTGGATGTCTTCTAGATGATGCATTAAATTGAGGGCCTATCTACCCTGTTAGATCATGTAAAAAATTCCACGGTGGTTCAGTGGTTAACACTACTGCCTCACAGCACCAGGGACATGGGGTTCAATTTCACCCTCGGGCAGCTGTCTGTGTGGAGTTTGCACATTTTCCCCATGCCTGTGTGGGTTTCTTCCGGATGCTCTGGTTTCCTCCCACAGTTCAACGGATATGTAGGTTCTCTGGATTGGCCATGCAAAATTGTCTGTAGTGTCCAGGTGGATTAGATATGGGAAATACAGAGATGAGGTGGGTCTGGGTGGTATGTTCTTTGGAGGGTCAGTGTGGACTCAACGGGCCAAATAGCCTGCTTCCTCACTGTATGGATTCTATGATTTGAGGATGAACGAGGAAGCTCTCCCATCATCAATATTTAGGTTTCAACCAACATCACTGAAGCAAATGTGTTTTTTGTGAGTGAGCTGCTGTGATTTCTATGGATGTACAGTTCATAAATTTAAACAGTGACTATGTTTCAAAGTAGCTGCACAGACTGCAAATCACTTCAGATTGTGAGAGGCGTTATAGAAATGCAAATTCCTCTTCACTGAATCTTGATAAATAGCTATTATTGGATGTCAATGTGATTGCCTCTTAGCACTCCCTGAGGTGACTTCAAAATATCATTCAGTTGTATTGTATCGTGACCATATCACAGGCACATCTTCACCACATCGACTCCCATGCTTTTAGAAGGTATCTTGTCTTCTCAGGGTGACCAGGGATGGAAAATAAATGCTAGCCTTAGCATTGAGACCCACATGCTGAGAGTGAAATATAAACTGCAGCTGCTGTTGCATCTCAATGTTGAAACTTGCAATGGCTTGAGTTGCCAGTGTGGAAGCTGTAAGTGAGAAAGGAAGTCAGACAGAAGTGTTCGCTATACAGAGGATTGTAAGCATAAACCCGAAGTGTGAGATTGTCAGTTTGAAGCCTGGGACTGCAATGAAAATGCAAATTCTGTTCAAATTTGTGAAGTTGTTCATCTGGATAGGATGTGGGGACAGGGATGGTAAAAGTGTGAATTCTTCTCCTAGTTGTACTTGGGCTGTATATTTCCCCAAGGGGAAACAAAGAATTCACACTTAAACAGCAACATTTACTGCCATAGGCCTCCACAAAGTGTTTTGTAATTTTTGAAGTATTTTTCGCATGCAGTAAATGCTTTATAAGGTAATGGTTCTGAAGGATTTGATGTTCACAATACAACATCATTCAGTCTTTGGGTGGAGGCAGTCAAGATTGGCACGGGTCTCCAAAGAGAGCAGTTTTTTTTAATTTTTCACAGGAAATGAGTTTTTCTGACTAGACCAACATTTATTGCATGTCCCTAGTTTCCCTTGAGAAGATAGTGGTGAGCTGCCTTTTTGAACTGCTGAAGTCCATGTACTGTACATACACCCACAATGCCACTAAGGAGGGAGTTTCAGGATGGTGAGTGGCTTGGAGGGGAACTTGTAGATGGTGGCATTCCCTTGTATCTGCTACCTTTCTCTTTGTAGATGACAGTAATTATGGGGATATGGAAGATGCTGTCTAAGAGGTCTTGGTGAGTTTCTACAGTGTGTTTTGTAGATGGTGTACACTGAATATGAATGTGATCCCTATTAAGCAGTCTACTTTGCATTTATACAGTCAAGCATGAGTGTTGTTGGAACTGCACTCATCCAGGCAAGTGGGAAGTGTTCCATCACACTCCTGACTTATGCTTTGTAATGGTGAACAGGCTTAGTGAAGTCAGGAATTGAGTTACTCACTGCAAGATTCTGAGTTTACGACCTGCTCTTGTAACTACACTACTTATATGACTAGCCCAGATGGTAATGCTATTGAATGTCAAAGAATGATGCTTGGATTCTCTCTTGCTGGAGATGGCTATTTGCCCGGCATCTATGTGGTGTGAATATTACTTCCTACTTCTGTGCCTAAGTCTGGATATTGTACAAATCATGCTGCATTTGGGCATGGACTGCTTCAGTATCTGAGGAGTCGTGAATGGTGCTGATCATCATGCAATCACCAGCGAACATCTCACTTCTGACTTTATGATTTAGGAAAGGTCATTGCTAAAGCAGCTGAAGGTGGCTCAGGAACACCTGCAAAGGTGTCCTGGATGTGCGATGACAGACTTCCAACCAGTACAACTATCTTCTTTTGTGCCAGGTATGGCTCCAAACAGCAGAGAGTTTGTTCCCTGATCCCCATTAAATCCTGTTTGGCTAGGGTTCTTCATTGTGACACGTGGCTAGATTGATGTCAAGGGCTGTCACCGTCACCTCACCTTTGGAATTTGTCTCTTTTGACCATGTTTGAACCAAGGTTGTAACAAGGTCACGAGCTGTATGGCGCTGGTGGAACCCAAGCTGGGCATCACTGGGCAGGTTATTGCTTAGCAGGTGCTGCTTGATAGCACTGTTGATGGTATGTTCTATCACTTTACTGACAACTGAGAATAGACTGATGGGGCAGTAATTTGTTAGTTGAATTTGACTTTCCTTGTGTGTATAGGATAAACCTGGATAATTTTTCACATTGTTGCGTAAATGCCAGTGTTGTAGCCGTATTGGAACAATTTGGCTAGGGTGCAGCAAGTTCTGGAGCAAAAGTCTTCTGTATAATTGCTGAAATGTTGGCCAGGCCCATAGTCATTATGGAGTCCAGAGCCTCCAACCTTTTCTTGAAATCATGTGGAATAATTCAAATTGGTTGAAGACTGGCATCTGTAATACTGGAGGAGGCTGAAATGAATCATCCACTTGGTATTCTGCAGATTGCTGTGATTGCTTCAGCCTTATCTTTTGGATTGATGTGCTGAGCTCTTCCCATTATTGGGGATGGGGATGTTTGTGGAACCTCCACATCCAGTTCCTCAGCTAGTGAGTTATTTAATTGACCCCTACCATTCATGAGTAGATAAGGCATGACTGCAGAGCTTAGATTTGATCTACTGGTTCTGAATTCACTTAGCTCTGTCTTGGCGACCGCTTCGCAGAACATCTATGTTCTGCCCACAAAAAAGACCCTGAACTACCTGTTGCCTGCCACTTTAATGCACTACCCTGCTCCCTGGCCAACATCTCTGTCTCTGACTTGCTGCAGAGTTCCAGCAAAGCCCAAAGCAAGCTGGAAGAACAACACCTCATTTTCTGCTTGGGGACCCTACAGCCCTCCAGACTCAATATTGAGTTCAATAATACTCAATAATTCACAGATAATGAGACAGGCTCCAGACTCAGCATTTAGAAAGGAGGTCCTGATTAATTGGGACATTATGCAGAATAGGTATGTTGGAAGACCTCCTCACAGACCAGTTCCTGGTCTTGTCTAAAGGAGCCATTAATAGTTCCAGGCAGGAGGCCATTCAGAGGGTGGGAAAACTGATTGTAGTTATGTCCATCCCCCCCACTACATGGAGAGGGAGCATGGATACAGATGCAGTATAGGACTTTCATGGCCTGTGGACACTGTAGGGGCTGGACTGCATCATTGCTCCAAAAAATGATGACTTAACTTATGTTTGATGAATATTCACTGTACTTTAATAAGACATCATTAAAATGTGCATGTTTTGATTTACAGTGAAAGTGTTCAAGTGATCTACTTGAAAGAGTAGAGAAAAGAAGTCTGGTGAGAGTGAACCACCCAAACCAGACTATGATGGTTCCTGCTGCAGTGTAGGACACCTGGCAACTAATTTGTACACAAAAAGATTCACAAACAGGCACAGGTTAATGACAAAAAAAAAACTCGTTTAGTCGCATGCAAGGAGAACTAGTACAGGCACAGGATATCAGAAAAACTCTCCTCTTGTTCTGTGAAATACTGATCATGGGATCTTTTATGTAGGAAGATAGGAACAGAAGTAGCCCCTTGGGCCTTTTCTGCCAAAAAATCAGGCCATGACTGACCTGTGGCCTAACTCCATATACCTGTCCATGTCCCTTAATACTTTTATTCAACAAAAATTAATCTATCTCAGATTTAAAATCAACAACTGATTCTGGATCAGCTGCCATTTGTAGAAGAGACCTCCAAACCTCTACCACCCTCTGTGTATAAAGGTCTTTCCTAACATCTCTCCCGAAATGTCTGGCCCTAATTTTTAGACAATGCTCCCTAGTTCTAGGATCCCTCACCAGAGGAAATTGTTCATCTTTGCCTAATCTGTCTTTTCCTGTTAAAATCCTGAGGGCAGACAGTGCCTCAATCAAATGCCTTATCTGAAACAGAACACTTCTGATGGTGAAATATTCCCTTAGCACTTCACTGGGTTTGTCAGCCTGCATTATTTGCTCAAATGTCTTGAGTGCAACTCAGATGAGAAGAATTGATCATAAAAGTAAGAATTTAAGTTTAAACTATACAAGGTATTGGTGAGAGCATAACTCAAATACTATATGCAGCTTTGGTCGTTTTCTTGAAGGAAGGATGTAAATGGTTTGAAGGTGGTTCAGAAGAGGTTTACAAAATAACACCTGGAATGAGTGATAACAAGGTGTGGGGCTGGATGAACACAGCAGGCCAAGCAGCATCATAGGAGCAGGAAAGCTTGACGTTTCGGGCCTAGACCCTTCATCAGAAATGGGGGAGGGGAAGAGGGTTCTGAAATAAATAGGGAGAGAAGGGGGAGGCGGATAGAAAGTGGATAGAGGAGAGGATAGGTGGAGAGGAGGCAGACAAGTCGAAGAAGTGGGGATGGAGCCAGTAAAGGTGAGTGTAGGTCGGGGTGGGGATGGGGTAGGGAGGAGATAGGTCAGTCCAGGGAGGACATTGTTTTATAAAGATAAAATGGACAGACAGGGCTTGTTTCAGAAGGACAAAGGGTGGCTTGATTGAAATGTATGAGATCCTGACTAGTCTTGACAAAGTGGATGTAGAAATTAGGTTTCCTCTTGTGGGTGAGTCCAGAACCTGGGGACATTGTTTAAAATTAGAGATCATCCTTTTATGACAAAGATGAAGGATACTGTTTTCTCTTTGAGGGTCGTGTGACTTTGGAACTTTCTTCCTCAGAAACAAGTGAAGATGGAATCATTGAATATTTTTAAGGCATGGGGGAATATATTTCTGTTAGGCAGTGAGTCAAAGGTTACCAGGACTAGATATGAATATGGAATTCAAAACATTTATTATCATATTAAATAGCAGAGGGGCTGAATGGTCTACTCCTGCTCCTCATTTGCATATTTTTATGAAACCTACAACCATCTGACACAGATGTTCCCACTGAGCTACACACAGAGAGCATAGAATATAATAGAGCAGAAAAACTTATTTTTCAGACTCCTGCAGATTTCTCTCTCTCTTCGTGTATGTTAAAAATATTGAGAAATCTAACACCCTTTTGACAATATCCAATTTTAATGTTTTTAAATCTATTATCCACTATCAAATTAAACTGCACTTCCTTGATAATGGTATGACATTTAAATTGTATGTAATCTCTGCAATGTTCTCACTGACTCATTCTAGTGACTCATCTTTGTTCCTTTCTGCGATGAGTAACTTGGTGACGTTTCAATCAATCTTCTTTGGACTCACTTTGAATAAATAGAAGGTCAGCAGTAAAGGGTTTTGGCAGCTGTTCTTTTTAGCTCTGGATTTGGATGAAAATGTGAACTGTGGCCCTTTGAAGGATTCAACTCTCACTTTACACTTTGAGCCAATTCTCCAAGCTCAGCCTTCATTGTAAAACTAAAGGAGAATGACTCTGATGTAAGCACAATTCTCCAGATAAGGCATCACACTGAGGCATTGTCAATCTGGTTTCGTGCTGAAAGCAGATTCGATGACACTATTTGAGGTCTTAGGACCATTTTCTGGGTTGTGGATTGCTGCTTTGATGGAGTTTTCTGCTTTCAAGTAAAACATTTAATCTGCCCTTTGAGTTGGATGCAAACAATGTTGCTATTTGAAGACAAGGAGGGAACGTTTACTGTGTGCACATGAGTCAATAATACTTTAGCTAATGTCATCAAGCTAGCTTAGCTATTCTCTTATTTCATAGTCATCATTGGGAGCTTCCTGTGTACTAACAGTGGCGTGTCTCCAATAGTATAACAATGACGACATTTTGAAAATACTTAATGGGCTATAGAGCATCTTAATATCTCTTGAGATAAGGAAAGATGTGAGAGAAATACAAGGGCAAAGGGGTGGCATGGATACCCACATGGGTCCCAGTCATGCCTGTCTCTTTGAGGGGCATGTGGAACATTCCTCGCTCCAGTCCTACTCTGGCCTCCAAGCACAACTCTTTCTCCAGTATCGATGGAATCATCGATGCTGTTTCTCTCTCTCATCCAGAATTGTAAAAATTTATCTAGTTTGCTTCCAATTTCCACTCTGCTCTCACTTCACCTGGTCCATCTCTGACTCCTCCTTTCCTCTCCTTGAAATCTGACCCTGAGCTTCCAGTTGCTTGCCACTTCAACACACCACCTTGTTCACTGGCCAGATTTTGGTCTCAGGTTTGCTGCAGTGCTCCAGCGAAGCTCAACACAAGTTGGAAGAACAGCACCTCATTTTCCACTCGGGAACTCTACAGCCCTCTGGACTTGTGAAGGGTGAAAGGTGAGAGGTCGGCCAGGAGAGCATTGAGGGTGGTGCATGTATGGAATGAAATGCCATATTGGAATGGAATGAAATAGTTCTCATTGGCAGCTATTCATTCCCCCAGGCTGGTCTTTCTACATTCCTTTGACTGTCCAACTGTTGACTTGTCCAACTTGTCCAAATTTGACTGTTTCCTTCTCTTTGGGCTCCATCTCGATTTATCGTTTACTCCTCCCCCTCCCCTACCCTATCTTCTACATAAAAACTATCCTTTTCCTAGCTATCATCAGTTCTGAAGAAGGTTGCTGGACCTGAAATGTTAACTCTGATCTCCTTCCACAAATGCCACCGGATCTACTGGGATTTTCTAGCAACTTCCGTTTTTGTTTCAGATTTTCAGCATCCACAGTTCTTTTGTTTTTTTGTCAAGTGAAATACAAGTCCTTTCTTTCTTTCTAATTCTATGATGACATGGATCACATATCTCTCACCATCAGGAGCAAATGTTACTTCAATATGAAGCATAGTAGGGTGTGCCAACAATAACAGAGAATACACCTTGGAATGAGAAGCTAACCGAGTGAAGTGACAATGATGAGAAATCAGAATGTTGCCATAAGAACACCCAATGATAACGTAGATGTAAGTGGTCCTCAAATAATGGATATGGGTAAAGTTCTATAGTCCTACTATTTTCAATTAAGAATGATGGTAAACTAATGGGAGGAGAGGGTTATGTGATCATGACACATTCTCCCATGTCAGACTAGAAATACTTTGCAAGCATTTTCAACCAGATATAATGCACTAAGTTCTGCTAGGACTTTGTCTATAGATCCCCAACGTCAAGGACAGCTATTTCCACACGACATTAAAGTCAACTGATGAATGAATTTTTTTAACTAAGCGTCATAGAGTCATAGAGATGTACAATATGGAAAAAAAAAACCTTCAGCCCACTCTTCCATGTCAACCAGATCTTCTAAATTAATCTAGTCCAATTTGCCAGCTTTTGGCCCATATCCCTCTAAACCCTTGTTATTCACATATCCATCCCCACGCCTTTGAAATGATGTAATTGTAACAACTTCCACCACTTCCTCTGGCATTTCATTCCATACATGCACCACCCTCAATGCTCTCCTGGCCGACCTCTCACCTTTCACCCTTCACAAATTTAAATCTAGCAGTTCTCCACTTTCTGTCTGGATCAGCCACACCTCCAGTTGTCACTGATCCACTCTGGTCCCATTCCAAGTTATTTTAAAATTTGCGTCCTCATTTTCAAAATCCCTCCTTAGTTCCGTAACCTCCTCTAGCCCCTCATTCATCCGAGATTTCTGAACACCTCTAATTCTGACCTCTTACTACTTTTTGGACTTTGCACTGGCACTGTTGGTCAGGAGCCTGCTATAGAAATGATCAAATTTTTACCTGACTACAATGGAGAGAAGAATCGATTGATGTTTACAGAATTGAAGAATCTTATGATGCAGGAGGAGGCTTGTGCTTGTGCTGGCTTCTTGCAAGAGCTAGCTACTTAGTCCCACTCAAGCCTATTCTTACTCCAAAGCCCTGGGAGTTTTCTCATTCAAGCATTTTAATTTTCTTTTAAATTATTGCTGAATCTGCTTTCAGTGCCGTTCCAGGCAGTATATTCCAGATCAGAGCAACACACTGCCTTAAGAATGTCTCCTGATAGTACCTCAATTTTTTTAGAGCTAATTTAATGCTTGGTTTGCACTGTAAAGTCATGCCAACAGTGTACATTCAATTCCTATACTGGTTGAGGTTATCATAAAGGGGTCTACTTCTAAATCTCTCCTTTCGCTCGAAGCATAGTGACTCTCAGGTTAAATCACCACCAGTTGTCTCTTCTGAATGAGAGAATAGGACTATGGTGACTTCACCTTTTATTTTTATGAATTTTAGTTTACCTTTTGCAGAAATCATGCAGTGACACACATAAGGACAAGTGAATTAGAAGTTGTAGATGGAAACAATTTTTTCTTAAAGCTTAAATGTCTTTTACAAGTTATTGTTTGGGAAGTGAGAGAGACAAGATTTTCTAGAGTTAAAGCAAAGGTCAGGAATGTTTGACTTGAATGTATGTCTACACTGGAATTTCTCTTGTAAACCTGAGTTGATAAAATTGATATAGCTAAAACAGAACTGTTGTGACGGTGAACAGATCCAGTATTTGTGCAGAATTTAGACCACATATCTGAATTACTTGTTTCTGTTAGTTTCTCTTTCAGGTGAGGTGTTCATGAAACACTTTGCAAGGCTTCCACTGAAGTCTGTGATTGACAGGAACAAATGAACATAAGAATTTGGAGAAACAAAAGTGCATTTGACCCCTTGAGCCTGATGTACCATTCAACAAGATCATAACTGATTTTCTACCTCAAGTCCAAGTTGATGGACTACATTTATATTCCTTAATTCCCTTGCCTAAAAATCTATGGATTTTAATCTTGAACATGCTGAACTACTGAAATGCCACAAAATTTTGGCACAGAGAATTTGAAATATTCATACTTTTCCAAGAGAAGAAATTTATCCTCATCTCAGTCCTAAATGGCTGAGCCCTTAACATAAGACAAGAATATTATGCTTTATGCTCCTCATCTAGAGAACCATTTAATGCACATCAATAGCAGAAATTGAATTAATAATAGCCACTGTTATTATTCAAGGTTTAATATAATGAAAGCACCATAACAATCCAGATGCATAAACCAATGCTCCAGACACAGATTGCTTTTAAATTCATTCACAGTATGTGAACATTACTGACTGGGCTAACATTTATTATCCATTCCTAATTGCCTCTGAGAAGGTGGAAGTGAGCTGCATTCTTGAACTGCTGCCGTTCATTTGGTGCAGGTATACTCACAGTGATCTTTGGGAGGGAGTTCCAGGATTTTGACTCAGTAACAGTGAAAGAATAATAATATATTTCCAAGTCAGGATTGAAAGTGGCTTGGAGGGGAATTTGCAGGTGTTGATGTTTCCATAAAGCTGCTGCCCCTTTCCTTCTAGATGATGGCTGTGGGTTTGGAAGATATTGTCTGAGGCCATTGGTGAGTTAATACAGATAGTGCACATTGCTGCAATTGAGTGTCGATGCTAGAGAAAGTAAATGTTTGTGAATGTGGTGCCAATCAAGTGGTCTGCTTTGTCCTGGGTAATGTTAAGCTTCTCGAGTGTTGCTGGAGCTGCAAAAATTCAGGAAAGTGGCGAGTACTTTATCAAATTCTTGACTTGTGCCTTGAAAATGACGAACAGATTTAGGGGAGAGTGAATTGCTCACTGCAAGATTTTTAGCTTCTGAGCTGCTGTGGCTGTCACAGTTCAGGTTCTATATGAACGTAAAAGTAAAAAAAGAACAAGGGAGAAGAGCACTCAACCTACTGGTTCAGTTCTACCACTGAACAAGATCACAACTGACCTGATTTTAACCTCAGGTCTACATTACTCCATACCCAAGATAATCTTTCATCCTGTGGTAATTAAGGATCTATTTTCCTCTGCCTTAACAATAGTTAAAGATTTTGCATCAATTGCCTTTTGAGGAAGGGAATTCTAAAGATTCACACTCTCTGAGAGAAAAATGTTCTCCTTATCTCTGTTTTAAATGGGCGACCCCCGATTTTTAAACAATGACTCTTAGTTCTAGATTATCCTATATAAGAAAACATTCTTTCCACATCCACTCAACCAAGTCTCTCAGAATCTGATATGTTTCAATTAAGTCACCTCTGACTCTTTTAAATTCTAGAGGAAACAGGCCTAACTTTTCCTCATAAGGCAATCAGATCATTCTAGGTATTAGTCCAGTAATCCTTCTCTGAGCCACTTACAATGCTCTAATATCATTCCATTAGGATGATAACCACTACCATACACAGTACTCCTTATGCCCTATAATAATATCCTCCCTACTCTTGCATTCGATTCTCCTTACATTAAAACATTCTATTAGTTTTCCTGATTACTTGAGATAGCTGCATACTAATTTCCTTTGACTTGTGCACTAGGATACCCAGACCTCTCTGCATCTCATAGTTCTGTGACCTCTCATCATTTAGATAATTTGCTTCTTTTTTATTCTTTCTGCCAAAATAAACAATTTTATGCTTTACAGTCTATTTGCTAGATTGTTGCCTACTCACTTAACTTTATCCCTTTGTGGACCCCTATTGTTCTCTCCACAACTTACTTCCTTACCTATTTTTTCATCATCAGTAAAGTTTGCTTCCACATCCTTTGTCCTTTCATCCACATCATTTATATAATTTGTAAAGCGTTGAGACCTAGTGCTGACCCCTGAAGTATGTCACTCATGACATCCTGCCAGCCTGAAAAAAGAATGATTTATTCCCACTCTTTGCTTCCTGTTAGCCAGCCAATCTGCTACCCACGTTACCCGCCAAACCATTAGCTTTTGTTTTCTGCAATAACCATTATTGTTCATTTTATCAATGCCTTCTGGAAATTTAAGTAAGATGCATTCACTGGTTTCCTTTTACTCACACCACATGTTCCTTCTTCACAAAACTTTAGTAAATTAGTTAATTATGATTTTTCCTTTAATGAAAGAGTTACTTTACCTATTTTCAATCTAAAGGAGCCTTTCCTGAATCCAATAAGTTTTGGGAAATTAAAACCTAAAGGTAAACTATCTCACTACCTATTACTTTTAAGTTCCTGGGATGAAATTCACCAAGACCCTGGGATTTGTCAACTCGTAGCTGTCAATTTCTTCATTATGACATGCCTCCCTTTCAATTCCTGACTAACAGCTCTTTCCAGGATTTTATTTTTCTCCTTTCTAATGAAAATACTTGTTCAATTTGTCTGCCATCTCTTTATCTTCTGTTATTAATTCCCTAGAATCATTTTCTATGGGATCAATGCTTTATTTCATTAACCTTTTTTTCTTATTTAAAGATCTGAAGAAACTACGCCAATCAGGTTTTTATATTTTTGGCTAATTTTCTCTCGTCCTACAATTTTACCCTCCTTATGAATCTTTTCGTAATTCTTTGCTATTTTCATATTCTGTTCAGTCTTCAGATCAGCCACCTATCTTTGCATGTTTATATGTCTTTTGTTTTGAGTTTAATACTATCTTTGGCATTTTTAGTTCATCATGACTGGCTGATCCATCCTTTAGAAATTTTCTTATTTGTTGTGATGGATCTATTCTGGGTTTTCTGGAAAATCTCCATAAATGTTTGCCACTGCATCTCTATTAACTAATCTCTTAACCTGAATTGCCAGTTCACTTTCACTAGCTCTGCTTTTATGCCCTCATAATTGTCCTTGTTTAACATAATAGTCTTGGGCCGATAATTTTCTCCCTTAAACTGTATGTAAAATTCAACCATGTTATGATCACTGCTACCCAGAAACTTTCACTACAATGTCAGTAGTTGCTCCTATCTTGTTGTTCAAAACCAGGTCTAGTATAACATGCTTTCTGGTGGTGTCATAGCAGGTTGGTCTAAGAAATTGTTCCAAAAACATTTCTGGAGAATAGATTTTGAAAGTTGAGGATTCAGTGATGGTAATACCATTGAATGTCAATGGAGTAATGATTAGATTCTCTCTTGTTGGAGAGGGTCATTGCCTGGCGTCTGTGTGGTGTAAATGTTGTTTGCCACTGACAACCTATACCTGGATTTCATCTTGATCTTACTGCATTTAGACATGGACTGCTTCTGTATCTGAGGAGTAACAAATAGTGCTGAACATTGTGAAATCATTGGCAAATACTTCCATTTTTGACATTCCAATAAAGGGGCTGTAATTGATGAAGCAGCTGATTATGGGTGGGCCTAGGATACTACCCTTAGGAACTCCTGCAGAGATGACCTGGATCCTATATGATTCAATGACAGCTGGTGAATTTATGTTCAATTAATTATATAATCCGGAATAAAAATCTAATGTTCATAATAGTCATTCTTATTAGACCCATCTGTGTCCTAATGTGAGGAAGCTCTGGTGTCCTTACCCAGTCTTTACTGATATGGTACTCCAGATCTACAATGATGTGGTTGATTCTAAACTGCCTTCTTAAATGACCTGGCAAGGAACATATTTATATTCAAGAAATCAGCTCAACCACACCTTTTGCAATGCAGACAAAAAGCTCATTTCTAAATTGTGTCTTTCATTTCCATAGCACACTGCAAAGGGATTCACAAGTGATGAAGTACAGTTGAAGTGTATATACTGTTGTTTTGCACAAAGTGCGACAGCCAATATGCATGAAGTGAGCTCCTGAAAATGTAATTAAAGACCAGACAATTTATTTTTGCGTCATTGTTTCGTGGACAAATAGTGGCCAGGACATTGAAGAGAAATCCCTGTTCCTCTTTGAATTCATGCATGATTCCTATGCCTACCTAAGAGACAGTTGGGGGCTTTAAGTTAACATCAGGCCCATCTGAAAGTACACCTTCATCCAACGTAATTGCAGATGACCTGTAATAGTGTTAATAGGTTTTATTTGGAAATCATGGGTGAGCAAGATTTACAAAGAAGGTTCATATAGAATAAACAGATCTTCTATGAATCACAGCATGCCTGCTTGTTTTCTTTCTGGAGATTGGAGATTGCAATCCCTCCAGCTAGAATGTAATAGGATGTTTGGTAGTCATGGTAGCAGCTACTTCTGCTGTTAGAGAATCTGGTATGACAGTTGCAGCATCACAGCAATGCATCAATGTTTAGATGTACATGGTCAAGTCTCTGCAGGAGGACTTGAGCCCACAACCTTTGGAGATGGTGATGAGAGTGCCATTCAATGAACCACAGCAGACATAGCAAACAGAACCAGGGATGGAAACTTAGTGCTGACCTTACAAATGTGATTACATTCTGAGAAAGACGAAAGCAGTTTGCCTCGCACTGCAGAGATCAGAGAAACTATTAACACAGCAACAAGGACAAGTGGGCAAGGAGTTTCCTGGGAAAATTGGGCCTCTGCCAGCTGGAATAAAAAAATTTCTAGCCTAGCCTACTGAATTAAAATGATGCAACGACTTGACTGAAACTTGTCACTATGTGCCTGTGCTTCGCATGAGGAAGATCAGTTATATTGTCATGACTTACTGGCGTAGTGTGCTGAAAATCAAGCTCCATTATTCCTGCAGTCATCACAAAGTTAAAACTTTTAAAATAAAACACAAAGTCTCCAAACTATCTAATTTTCAGACCCAGGTTGTTAAAAAAAACGGCCCTGGTTTTCGTACAATATTCACTAAAACAGGTCATTAGATTCTAGCTACAGGTAAACAATTAAACTAAATTTCGTAAACTCTTCAAATTAAAACTCTAAACCCCTTATAACCTCTCCCTACACAAACACGAGCAGGGAAGCAAAACACATGGGTGGATGGAAAATCGTTAAAATGGTTTCCTAGTCTTTGTTTGCAATAACTGTTCAGTCATGCTTATCTGAAATTTCTTCCCAACCTTCCTTTTTCTGAATGCTTCTACTGGTTGGCAAGAAGCACAGGGTCACTGGTCCATAGATGAAACTTTCTGACTTATTCAATTCAAAGTCAAGACTCACAGCATCTGCTGAAAGAAGGATAAATGGCTCTTCTTCTGGTTTAAAGGTTGGAAAGGACCTTTGTCATTGGTAGCTGGTCCCTAATCGACATACCTACAAACTCACTCGCAAACAACCCTTTGGCTCCATTTCACTTGCACATTGCTGGAGCCCGCAGCTATACAAACAGGCTTCACAATAATTAACAAGTGGCTTGCTTTGAAAACTGCTGATTTCCTGGAAAATCCCTGGTTTACAAAACAGTTCTTTCTCATTTTAGTCCATAGTTTTAAAAAGTACAAAAATAAAAAGACATGGTCCTGCAATATCTATTCATTCAAAAGGCTCTTTGAAAAATCTATCCAATTAGCCCCACTGCCCTTCTTATTTCTCTTAACCCAGAAAACTTTTTACTTTGCAGGTATGTACCCAATTTCATTTGAAAGTTTCAACTGAATCTGTTTCCACTGCCTCTTCAGGCTGTGTATTTCAGTTAGGTACTTGTGTTAAAAAAAGCCTCATCTCTTCCTTGAGTCTTCAAATATCTTGAATCCATATTCTTCTGGCTGTAAACCATCCTGCCACCGTTAGCAGTTCCTTCCGTCATACTCAGTTAAAACCTCTGTGATTTTAAATGCTTCTACTAAATCTCTGATAAACTTCTTCACTCTGAACTCCAATTTGTACAAGCCCATCTGCTCATAAGAAAATTCCTTTAGACCCAGGATCAATCTAGAACACCTCCTCTGCAGTGCCTTCAAGTGAATGCATCTTTCCTTTCCACTCTATTCACAGTGTGACTTGACTAGTGCATTGCGTAGATTTAGCAAAACCTCCCTTGTATTATACTCCAGTTTCTCATCAGATAATTACTCTGAAGAGGAGCAGATACAGTGTCTTATCCTCCCTCATAGCACTGTGGCTGTACGAAATGGACTGCAGTGCCTCAAGAAGGTAGTTGACCACCTACATCTTCTCAAGGACAACTAGAGATGGGCGATAGATGCTGGCCCAGTGATGCACACATCCCTGAATGAATAAAAATATTTATATGCACTGATGTCACCAGAAAAAAAAGATCGTCTCGTCATTACCCCATTGTTGTTTACGGGTTGTGTATAAATTAGAACATAGTACAGCGCAGTACAGGCCCTTCCGCCCATGATGTTGTGCTGACCTATTATCCTAATCTGGGTTGTAGGCAGCCTACAACCCAATGGTCTCAACGTGGACTTTACCAGTTTCAAAATCTCCTCATCCCCAGCCTCATTCCATGATCAACCCTCCCTCTCATCACCGCCTCCTTAACCTGACACAACCTGACACATCCTGTCCCTCTTCTCTCCTACCTATCCGCTTCTCCCACCTCACTGACCAATCCCCACCGCTGCCTACCTGCACTCACCTATCACCATCTCACCAACCTTCCCCAGCCCCACCCTTCCTCTCTCTATTTATTTCGGAGCTCCCTTCCCTCTCCCGCATTTCTGAAGAAGGATCCTGAACCGAAACGTCAACTTTCCTGCTCCTCTGATGCTGTCTGGCCTGCTGTGTTCCTCCAGCTCCACACAGTGTTATCTTTGACTCCAGCAGCAGCAGTGCCTACTATCCCTGGATACTGTGTATGGTTTTGATCTCCTTACTTGAGAAAGGATGTACTGGCGCTGGAGGAGGTGCTGAGGAGGTTCACTAGGCTGATTTCAGTGTTGAGAGGGTTAACCTATTAGGAGAGATTGAGTGGACTAGGTCTATAGTCATTGGAATTTAGAAGAAAGAAGGGAGATCTTATAGAAACGTATAAAATTGTGAAGGGAATAGATAATATAGAAGCAGGAAGGTTGTTTCCTCTTTCGGATGAAACTAGCATGAGGGGGCATAGCCTCAAAACAAGGTGGATCAGATTTAGGACTGAGTTAATGAGGAACTTCTTCATCTAAAGGATTGTGAATTTGTGGAATTCCATGCCCAGTGAAGCAGTTGAAGCTACCTCGTTGAAATGTTTTTACGGCAAAGTAGATTTTTGAACAGTAAAGGAAATCAGGGTTATGATGAGCAGGCGGGTAAGTGGAACTGAGTTCACGAAAAGTTCAGCCATGATCTAATTGAAAGGCAGACTAGGCTTAACAGGCCAGATGACCTACTCCTGCTCCTATTTCATATGTTGTTCTGTTCTCCATTAATTGGACTTCAAGTCATCGTAAAACATCTGTGATAGCCGGAGGTTACACAAAGGCACCTTTGTATACATAGCAATTCAAGTTATTTCTTAATAGTTGATACTCAAAAACTTCAAAAACATATGAAAATTCAAACTATCATTTCTATAAATTTCATCCAGTTTATTCTGCTTCAGGAAACTCGGCAGGTTGTGAATCAGCTGCCAACAGATGGTGTGTTTGCTGTGACTTTAATTAAGTCCATACTGATTGTTTACTAATGAGATATCGGGATCACTGAAGACACAGCACCGGAGAACAGGCGAGGAGAGGAAAAGATCTCAAAATGAGAAATTCCAAGCATACATGTTTAGCGAAATACTTTAAACTGTTACTCACGTCCTACCTGCTCCCAACTAAATCCATGACATCTATTTCCAGATTCTGTCCTACCTCCATAGTTCCAATTTAGAGTTAAGGCCAGACCTCATAATTCTACACTAAAAAAAATTCGAAATTGCACACATCTTCTGTAGTCGTTGGTGTAAAAATGAAAATAAAGAAGTTAATATTGATGATTAACATAATGATACAACTGTGACATTTACATGATATTGAGGCTTGAAGAAGAAAGGAAACACTAGAATACTAGAGAAGTTTAATCATTATTCTGTACATTAGAATGTAGATAAAGATTTTACAGGAATTACTGAGAATGAGGGGTAGTTACAGATAGGTTAAAAGAAAATCACTTCAGCAATCTGGGAGTGGTTCTATTGTGGTTATGTCAGTGGATTAATAATCCAGACCCTCCAAGATAATGTTCTGGGGAAATGCGTTCAAATCCCGCAGTGGCAGGTTGTGATATGTGATTTCAATAAAACCTGGAATTAACAACCAGCTTCTGGTATTTAAAAGTGGTCAAAGTTCTCTACAGAGATTAAAAACTACTGTTACAGAAAAATATTTGGTTCTCTAATGTCATTTTGGTCAGGAAATCTGCTGTAATTCCCTGGCTTGGCCTACTTGTGACTCCGGACCCACAGCAATGTGGTTGACTCATAGCTACCCTCTAAGCAATTAGGGTTGGGTAATATACAACCTGTGGTGTCCACATGCTATGAACGAAAAAAATGCTCACAGCTAGATTGACCTGCATCAAGGGCTGCCCAGAATGCACTGCAGTTGGCAAAGTTCATTAGGGTTAATGATGCAGTTTACTTGCATCAACACCACTCTATCAGTACAATGCAGTTCTGTTTAACCATCATTTCTTTTGCTCTTGATCTACATTGTTTCTAGTTGTATTTAAAGCTCTCGTATCTTGAAGGAGGAGAAATGCATAATTGAAATAAACACTCATGAATGTGAACAATTTTAATTTGAAGTCAAAACGAGTGGAATCATGGATCACAGATCCACAAAAATTGTCAGGGCCACTGCCACTTCCCTCCTACAATCAGCTGCCCTGCTAATCCCCACTATCCTGGACCAGGCTGTTTAGCTCGTTGGTTGGGCAGTGTCAGGTCAGTGAATTGGTGCCTCTGTCTGCTCTGGATAGCAGAAATTATCATTCGGCTTGGAATTTACACCCCGCTACATGCACAATAAAATGGAACGATGTGTACCGACAATGATGCCATAGGCAGCTGGGGGTCTACATTGAACCTTTAGGAATTTGAGATACACAAAAATTCCAGTTCAGATTCTCACCTTGTAGTCAGAGATTTGTGGTTTGCACCTCCTCTGCAGACAGCTGATCTCATAGTCCAGGATGACACTCTCAGTGCTGTATTGAGGCAGTGCTGCACTGTCTCTCTGATAAATCGTTAGCAAAGCCTACCCAGGTGGATAAAACAGATCCTGTGACATTATTAATGCAAAGACCGTAGATCAAAGAAAAGATGTCCAGTGGCCTGGCCAATGGTTATCCCCCAATCAGCATCACGGGGTTTACCTTGTTATTATCGTATTAATATTTGTGGGAAACTGCATAGCTAGGGTGGCATGAGCTTTTACATTGCAGCAGTGACTACTCTAAAACAGTTGTGTGTAAAGTGGGATATTCTGTGATTGTGAAAGGTGCTATACAAATGTAAGTCTTTCATTAAAAAAAATCATTCATGGTATGGGGTCAGCCACATTGTTTTGGGTATGGAGTCACATGTAAGCCAGGCCAGGTAAGGATGGCAGTTTCCTTCCCTCAGGGGTATTGGTGAACAATTGACAACAATTTCATTTGCTCACTATCTGCCATGATGGGATTCAAACCCAGGCCCCCGGAACGATATTTGGGTTGCTGGATTAACAGTCCAGTGATACTACTAATAGGCTGTACTCTCCGCTTGCTAACTAAACAACGAATTTGATGGTCCAAGTAATTGGTATATGAGTTGAAATTGACTGTAATTTCAGAAGCTTGCTCTGTTTTGTGTCTGTGATTTTCTGAGGGGCAGGTATGATTCTAATAATATGGTTTTTATAACCCACAATCTGGAGCAATTTCCTGTCTTTGGTTATTAGCTTCAGGTGCTATCATTTCCAGTCAGTGCAACATCTGATGGCTGTGTTTATGTAACATTGTTGATCGTAAATGCCGTTGAGCTGTAGAACGAGGAAGAACAGTCCCCTTCAAAACTAGAACAGCAGAATTTAACCTTGCACATGCATCTTCTTTGAATCATTTTGATTGGTACTCCACTGGAGAAGAGGATAGTGTACTCCTCAATATCCTGACCCACTGTTTATCATTAAACCAACACCATGAAAGAAACAGGTTGTTATCACATGGCTGTTTGTGGGATCTTGCTGTGTCCAAATTTGCTGCACCATTTCCTGTAACAACAGCCACATTTCAACAGTGACCGTACTGGCAGTAAAGCATTTGGGACATCACAAAACTGAAAGGTGCTAGAGAAATGCAAGTTATATCATTTGTTGGGCTAGCTCCTGCCTGGCTAGTACCACAGGCCCATTGAACGCTCAGAATCAGTGGCTGTTAACCCGACAAGTCCCGAGCGGCAAAAATTGGAATACTTTGAGCCTCACACTGTTTTTTTTTTAGAAAATACACTCTACATCATAAAATCTACCCAAAGTAGACAGACCATTTGAAGAGACAAATTGGAGACTAGTATAAAAAGAACCCTTTATAAAGCACATAAAATATCAACTTTGGATCTGAGCCAGATGTGTGTCTGCAATTCTTTCTGCAAAGAGCTGAGCATGAAGTGCTTTGGGAAACAACAGTAATGCAACTAATGGGTATATGCAAACACATATGCATATACACACACAGAAGCTTGTATATGTACAAACAAGCATGCAAATACACATGAAGAAACTCACAACCAGAAGCATGTCTCTGACACACACACACACACACACACACACACACACACACACACACACACACACACACACACAAATACACACACACACACAGAGTAATTGGCTGATATGGACAATGTTCTGAAAGAAAAATCGCTCGAAGTGTACTCCTCTATAAAAAGGGATGTGGAGGGCATTTCTAGTCAGTTATCTCAGAGCAGGGATCAATCCTGAAATCAGCCTTAGATTGATTAAGTTATATCCACAGAATCTCAAAATTATTATGGTGCAGAAGGAAGTCATTTGGCCCATTGTGTCTATGCTGACTCTTTGAGCATTTTGGCTTAGTGCTAAAGTCTGGCCTTTCCCCCTAACCTGGACATTGTTTCTATTTAAACCATCTGACTCTGTCTTGAATGCCTCACTTGAGCACGTCTATACTATATTTCTAGACAATCCATTCCAGAGCCTAACTACACGCTGTGCAAAAAAGCTTTTGCTCAGCTCACAGTTGCTCCTTGTGCAAACTTGTGCCCTATGGTTTTTTACCTATCTACTCTGTCTAGACATTTTATGAGTTTGAAAACTTTTATTAGATTTCCCCTTAGCTTTCTCCTTTCCAACAAAAACAGACCCAACTTTTCCAATCTATCCTCCTAAGTGTCTCATCCCTGGAATCTTTCTTGTAAACCTCTACTGCACTCCTTCCAACGCTTTCACATCCATCTTGTAATGTGGCACCCAGAACGGTGCATGATACTCCACATGAGGTCTAACTGCTGTCCTATATAAGTTGAACATAAGTTCCTTGTTTTATACCCTGTAGAATGAGTACAGAATAGTTAGGAGGCCATTTGGTCCATTTTGTTATTTCCAGCAGTCCCAGGGTTAAAGTTGGCTAGTCCCACACGTGGTCACACAAATTGCTCTTGCTAGAATATAGCCCAATCTCAATTTGAAATGCACACTGAACGTTCCACCAGTACAATCTCATTGAGAACATTTCAGTCCCCAACCATCTGCTGTGCACATAATATTTTTCCTTACGTTACCTTTGGCTTTTTTGCCAATCCCATTAAATCGGTGTCCTTTGAATCACAATCTTTTCACCATCTCCTTACCTACTTTTCTATACTCTTGATATGATCTGTTCTGGACTGTAGTGTCCAGTCACTGGATCCTTGATTCTGTAATGTTTAGCACGTTTTGCAGTTTCTCAGACACTATAACAGCCCATGCTAATATGTAGCCAGCCCTGGACAATAGTCAGACTTAAGCTGATAAGTGGCAAGTACCATTTGTGTTACGTATGGACTAGGTAATTACCATAATTGACTATTCATCAATAGAGCTCTATGAGGAGGTAACGTGCAGTGTAGATAAAGGGGAACCAATAGATGTAATATATTTGGATTTCCAAAAGGCACTTGATAAGATATCACAAATAAGGTTACTCAATAAGGTTAGCCCATGGTGTTTGGGGTAGTAAATTAACACAGATAAGAGTATAAAACAAGCAATTTTATGATGTCAACCTGTAATTAGTGGGGTGCTGGATCCACAATTATTTACTCCACATCTTCATGACTTGAATGAGGAAAGTGAATGTACAATCAACAAGTTTGAAAATGACTTAAAATAGATGGGAAAACATGGAATGAGGATGACACAAAGAATCTGCAGAGGTTTATAAGCAAGTTAAATGAGTGGGCAAACACATGGTAGATGGAATATAATACGGGAAAATATGACATTATGCACTTTAGCAGGAAGAAAGGAAGAGCTGAATATTATTTAAAACGGAAAGACAGCAGACAGCTTTAAAACAGAGGATTTTGCAGATCTTTGTGAATGAATTACAAAAAGATAGTATTCAAGTTAGCACTAAAACAGAAGGCAACTGAAATGATAGCCTTTATTTCAAAGGGAATGGAGTATAAAATAGGTAAGTCTTTCTAAAAGTATACAAGGTGCTAGTCTGATCACATCCAGAATACTGTACAGTTTAAAGGCCCTTATTTAAGAAAAGATATACTGACACTGAAGGCAGTCTGCAGAAGTTTCAATAGGTTGATCTCACATATGGAGAGGTTTTCTCATGAGGGAAGGTTGAGTAGGTTGGGCCTGTACCCATTGGAGTTCAGAAGAATGAGATCAGACGTTATTGGAACAGCTAAGATTCTTAGGAGGCTTGACAGGTGGAAAGGTTGTTCAGAATTTGGAGTTTAGAATTTATTGTCAGGTGTATTTTTACATGAAAAATACAATGAATGTGTTCGCTTTACCATGGTGCTTGTATTAATGGCAGAAGTCATAAGTAAATTCATAGTAACAATAAAAAGTAAAAGTAAGACAAAAGTTCATGACAGTCCATTTAACAGCTCCTGGTTTCAGAGGAAGCTGATCAAAAGACAAAACACACAGCCGGAATGAAACCATCAAATGCCAGGATGAAACCAGCACACAGGGCCATCGGAAAAACTGGGCTGAAAGCCTCCTCTGAAGAAAACTGCCACAGGGACAGGACTGCCACCCTGGACAAAAAAAACGCCACGCTGGGCTGCCGGAATGCTGGGCCGAAAGCATCTGCCAAAGAAAATGCCACTGGGAAAAGATTGCCAGCCTGGACAAAGGTTCCATGCCGGGCTGTCAGAACGCTGAGCTGGAAGTGTTCACTGGAGATTAAGCCAGACTGCCAATGAGACCTCAATACTGGGGCAAAATCACCATGCCTGAAGACCTCTCTGCAGGGCCAAGACTGCCACAATAGAAAAAGACCGCCACTCTGGACTGCCAGAAGCCACTCTATTGCTGGATAAGCCGTTAAATGAAGGTAAGATGAATTTTTGGTGTTTTAATATTAACTAGACTAATTGGAAACTTGGAAAGAAAAAGAAAAAGATTGTAAAAGTGAACAGAATAGATGAACTATGGGCTCCTGGGCTGAGGAGCCCACACGCTGCCTGCTACTCTGTTGCTGCCATCTTGACCTGGCAGAATAATCCAGGGCCAGAGGGCACAATCTCAAAGTAAGGAGACACTCATTTAAGTCATATATTAGGAAAAACTTTCTCTCTCAGAGTTCGGTGAACCTGTGGAATTCTTTACAGCAGAGAACTATCGAGGCTGGATCATTAAGTATATTCAACACTGAAATAGATTTCTAATAATTAAAGGAACCAAGGATTATGAGGATAAGGCAGGAACGTGGAGTGGGGGATTATCAGATTATTCATGATCTAATTGAGTGGCAAAGTTGACTCAATAGGGTAAATGGCCTATTTCTGCTCCCAAGTCTTGTGGTCTTTGCTCCAACAAGAAAGAATCTAACCATCTCCTCTGGGCAGTCAATGACATTATCATTGCTGAATTGGAATAACAAGATTGTCAAGGATTTCATAGCAGAACACTTAGAAAACAGTGGCAGAATTAGGTACAGTCAGCACGGATTTTCAAAAGGGAAATCGTGCTTGACAAATCTACTAGAATTCTTTGAAGATGTAATTAATAGGTTTGCTCAGGAGACCCAATGGATGTGGTTTATTTGGACTTTCTGAAGACTTTCAACAAAGTCCCACAAAAGAGATTAATGCATAAAATTAAAGTGGATGGGATTGGGCGTAGTGTATTGAGATGGACAGAAAATTGTTTAGCAGGCAGGAAACAAACAGTAAGAATGAATGGGTCTTTCTCTGAATGGCAGGCAGTAACTAGTGAGATAATGTAAGGTTTGGTACTAGCCCCAGCTATTCACAACATATTTCATGATTTAGATGAGGAAATGAAATGTAATATCTCAAAATAGGCAGATCACACAAAGTTGGGTGGAAGGATGAACTGTGAAGAGGATGCAGAGATGTTGCAGTGTGATTGGACAGACAGAGTGTGTGGAAAATGCATGGCAGGTGTAGTATAATGTGGATAAATCAGAGGTTATCCACATTGATAGCAAAAATAGGAAGGCAGATGATTATTTGAATGACTGTAAATTGAAAGAAGAGAATATCCAACAAGACTTGCGCACCAATCCCTGAAGTAAGCATGCAAGTGCAGCAGGTATTAAAGAAAGCAAACTGTATCTTCATTTATAGCAAGTAGATTTGAGTACAGGTAAAAGAATATCTTGCAGCAATTATATAGGGCATTGATGATGCCATATTTGGACTATTGTGTGCAGTTTTAATCTCTTTATCTAAGGAAAGATGTTTTTGCCACAGAGAGAGTGCAACAATAGTTTATCAAATTGATTCCTGAGATGACAGACTGACATATGAGGAGACATTGAGTCAGTTAGGATTGTATTCACTGGAGCTTAGGTGAAGGAGGAGAGGGCTGGGGTTTGGGAATCTCATAGAAACCTAGGTGGCGGTGGTGGCGGGAGTGAGAGGGGAGCTGGGCTGGGGGTGGGGACGTTGGGGGTCGGACGGTGTTGGGTGGTATGAGGATGATGATCTCAATGATCAGCCATGATCATGTTGAATGGCGGAGCAGTCTCGAGGCATCAAATTATCCACTCTTGCTACTTTCTTCTTCGTTTCTATGTCACAGCAGAGAAGAAACCCATTAGCGCATTTCTGTGCATCAGATCTTCAATGATTATAGTGGCCTTGTGTCATTCATTTGCCTTTTACCCACATCTTTGCACGTAATATCTATTCAAAAAAAACCATCCAATACTCTATTAAATGGTTCAGTTTACATTGCCAGGCATTGCATTCCAGTGATATCACCACCATCAACATCTTTGAGGTTACTATTGATCAGAAACTGACCTGGACCAGCCATATAAATACTGTGGCTACCAGAGCAAGTCAAAGGTTGGGAATTTTACAGTAAATCATTTCATGTCTCCCCAAAGGTACAAGGTACAAGATATAAATCAGGAGTGTGTTGGAATATTCCCTATTTGTCTGAATGACTACAGCTCCAAAATCGCTCAAGAGATTTGACTCCATTCAGGACAAGGAAGCCTGATTGATTGATTCCATTCCCCTTCCCCCACCATGTCTGTGGCAGTACTGTGTCCAATCTACAAGATTTACTGCAGAAATTCCCTAGGACTCCTTTGACAGCACTTTCCTTTCTTATCCTGTGATGTCTACCACCTAGAAGGACAAAGTCAGAAGATCCATGGGAATGGCACATCCTGATTGTTTTCCTCAAAATCACACATCATACTTGGAACTTTGTCATTGTTGCATCACTGTTGCTGGGTCAAAATCCCAAAACTCCCTTCCTCATAGCACTGTTGGTGCCCCTACACTTCATACACTGCACTGTTTCAAGAAGGCAGCATGTCACCATCGTCTACAGGCCAATTAGGAATGTGAAATAAATACTGGATCTAGCCAGGGATGCTCACCCCCAAGAACAGATAGAACAAAACTATGCAAATCGTCTGTAAGGGACTGGTTCAATCTTTTCAAAAGATTGGCTAACGTGTTACGATCCCAGCAAATGGTGCTTTAGGATAAGTCAGATTCCAGACCGAGACCTGATTGAAAGATTGTGAGTTTTATTCTTAAAATTTGGTGACTGAGGTGGTCAGTTATCGAATATATACATGAAAGTGCCAACACACTTTGAAGAAAATAACATCAGATTGTTGCACAAATGAATGAGAAAAAAGCAAACCTTATATATCAGGCTATTTGCAAAGATCTTATCCTAAGTAGCATAAAGAAAAGATTCAACTCTTTTTCCTAGACACTCAACTTCAGTGAGATATCACTTCTATCTTCACTCTGAATCTGAAATAGATAAATTTATGTTAAGCAGCTTTATTAAGGAATATGGATCAAAGGCAGTGTATATGGAGTTAGCCACAGATCAGCCGTGAGATCATTGAATGGGAAGACAGTTTTGAGGGGCTGAATGGTCTACTCCTGTTTTTATGTTCCTATGCCCTTAACAGACAGAGTCACATGTGTTTCCTCTCATTGACTTTCTGCACATTGACCAGATGGGATTCTCTCCATCTCTCCAGCAAAGTACAGACGCAGACTAACTCACTAACCTTTCTCATTGAACTCTAAGAAAAGCTCATGGACTTTTCCAGTCCTGCCTACTTGAATGGCTAAAACAGCTTGAGACCTTTTTCTCATTCTGATGGCCTGGAAACTACCAAAACTAAAACAGCCCTTTTGCAGATAACAAGGTGTAGAGCTGGATGAACACAGCAGGCCAAGCAGCATCAGAGGAGCCGGAAGGCTGAGGTTTCGGGACTAGACCCTTGCAGTCAATTTAGTAAACACTTCAGCAATCATCTCATCAGGTGCCTTGCTTGGACGTTTAGATTAAATTTCATGATTTCTTGAAAAGGCTGATAAAAAATTGCTTCTGATCCTTCAACTAAAAACAGATCACCTTCAGAGAACTATAAATTCCATTCATTTCCAGTAAAGAACCCAAGTTCCTAAATAATAAAAAAAATTATAAATATTAATCACAAAGACACAAATATGCCCACATAATAGAGCTGTAGATTGAGGTCTAATTATTGCAGTATAAATGTTATTGTTCTGGTGCCAATCTATATTGAACATCTGTATTGACCAGGGGCAATTAAGTTTAAAGAACCCTAGAAACCAAGTAGTGAGCTGAATAACTGAATGTATTGACAGGTTATTTCAATATTTGATGTAGAAATGAAACAAATATTCCAAAAAGGAAATTTTCCAACTTCCTAGAAGCAGTAGGTGCTAAAACCTGGAATGAATATTAGCCAGTTGAGAGGACAATCAACTATTAGGTTAAGAATGTGAACCTTTCTGTCCCTCTGTTGTTTTATACAACTTCTGTCATCCACACATTTTCTTGAGAAGTATTCTCAGTAGATTGATAGATAAGGTGCCATAACCAGGTGCAGATTCCAACGATCAGACAAAAGCAACAGCATATTCCCAAATATATGGTCAGTCCTGAGAAGGAAGTCCTGTTACCTCTTAGAACTTGAATAAGTGTTTCCTTTATTTTACTGTCTTTCACCATCATTTCATTTATCCTTCTCTCTCTTCCCCTTCTCCCCTTATCCTTAATTCTATTATTATCCTTCCATGTACTTACTCACTTTGCAATCTCTCCCTCACCATCTCTCTGCAGCAACATCTCCTTTACTGTCTTTTCCCCTGATGGAATATTCCTCTCACTTTGTTGGTCACTTCTTTATTTTCTTGATCAATCCTGGATGCCTAATGGATGCTCATTCAGAAAGTAGGAGAGACTGATGGGATTGTTCTAGACTGAACTATGACCTCGGCTACAACAAGCTCCATTTACTCTTCATTTACCTTCCCTCTCTGGCCACTCACTTGGCTGAACCACAGCAATGCAGATCTGGTCTTTAAGTCCCATACTCTCAGGTTGACTACCATTGTAATGTTTCCTAAGTCATCCTGAAGCTCAGTGTTTAATAGGGACAGGCTAGCATGAGATTTACTCTGCATCTGACACTGTGCTACACCATTCCTGGGACTGTTTGATGGAGACAGTGTCAATGAATGTTTACTTTCATTTCAATAGAGTAGAGAAAGCTTCAATTACTGTTTAAAAGGGTAGAGGGGACTTTATTCAGTACAGAGCCTGGGTTTGTCGCTGTCGTGGAATGTTTGATGGGAAAAATGTAGCAGCAGCATTTCTTCCTGTTTCAAGAAGGCTTTACTTCCATTTTAAAAGAGTAGAAGGATCTTTATTCTGTACCTAGTCCTGTGCTGTCCCTGTCCTAGGATTGTTTGATGGGGATAATGTCAAGGGAACTCTACTTTCAGTTGCAAAGAGTAGGGAGCTATATTCTGTGTCTAACCCTGTGCTGTACCTGTTCTGGAAGTGTTTGCTTCAGGGCTGTTGTTAAAAAAGGGATATTTGATTAATCAGCATTTTCCTTTGCCTTAAGGAGGTTTAAAGTTGCGTGAGGAAATAGGAGTGATATCAGGGTGAGGAAATCAAAAATATGGATGCTAGCAGATGAATGAAACCAATGGGACAATAGTCCACCCTTCCAGCTTGTTGTGCCAGTCATGCAGATCAACAGACCATCCCTGTACAATACCTGAACGCTATTTAACTGCACTTGCTCCAAATTGCTCAGTTCTGTACCCAATATAAATCCAACAATCTCAATTTTAAAGATTTCAATTGATGTGTAGAATTCACAACATTTTGAGAGAGAGAGGTTCAGATTCTGTCTACACTTTGTGTGAGAATGTTCCTTGACAGGTCTGGCTCTAGTTTTAATTCTCCCCCACCAGAGGGAATAATTTTGATCTATTAACAGTTTCAGCAACAACTTTATTGATGGATAAGTGACAGCTGGGGAAATTAAAATGCTTGCAGCATTTGACCACAAGATTCGTTATCATTTAAAGCTGAATCGAAGGTCTTGGAAGAGCAGAGGTTAATATGTGAATATGAAGCAAGTTCAAAGAGAAACAGCAGTGTTCTTTACATCAGATGCCCTCCTTCCAGTCATCACTTTTATCTAAAGGTCAATAATTCTTTTAGAATTATATTTCAGTATGCATAGGTACAATTTTATTATTAATGAAACCAAGTTCCCAACAGTGAAGAGTGAATTTCGAGCTCATTATGGTCTCAGTGTTATGCAGCCTGACTCACTGTTTTCCGGCTCCTAAGCCTTCCTGCTCCTATGATGCTGCTTGGCCTGCTGTGTTCATCCAGCTCTACACCTTGTTATCTCGGATTCTCCAGCATCTGCAGTTCCTATTATCACTGTTTGCATGCCTGTTTCTAGTGCTGAAGTACTTGGCTGACTGCAACTCGCACATGGAACTTCAGAACTCAATTGAAGAATCGCAACTTGCTGTCAACGTCTGGCCATTGCTGAACCTCATAACAAAGCAATGGACAACTGGCTAACCTTTGATCTCCTGGAATGGAGATCACAATTGAAATCGGAGGAGTTGCTATACAGAAGAAGGATATTTGGTCTAATGTTATGGCATCCTATTAGGCCAACTCGCTTGCTCTATATTCCATTGCTGTGTAAATTTTCCATCGGGACATCATGGCCCAATATCAAGGATCTGGTGTGCTCATGTCAGAGGCCGGGGTCCCAAGGGCAGCACTTGCCATCAGAAAGATTTAAAATGCAGCTCACATGCGATAGAGACAAAGGCCCACCTTCATATTGAGAATAACCTCCATTGTGTCGCGTGGCACTACCAACGTGCTAAATGGGACAGATTTTGAACAGATCTAGCAACTCAAGACCTGGCATCCATGAGGCACTGTGGGCCATCAATAGCAGTAGAACTGTACTCCAGCACAATCTGTAACCTCATGGCCTGGCATATCCCCCACTAAACCATTACCGTCAAGCCAGGGGCACAACCCTGGTTCAATGGAGAGTGCAGGAGGGCATGCCAGGAGCAGCACCAGGCATACCTGAAAATAAGGTGTCAACCTGATGAAGCCACCAAACTGGACTAATTGCATGCCAAACAGCATAAGCAGCAAGTGATAGAGCTAAGCGATTCCACAACCAACGGATCAGATTTAAGTTCTGCAGTCCTGCTACATCCAGTCATAAATGGTGGTGGACAATTAAACAACTCACTGGGGGAGGAGGCTCCACAAATGACTCCATGCTCAATGATAGAAGAATCCAGCACTGGCAGTGCAAAAGATAAGACTGAAGCTTTCACAGTAATCTTCCATCTGAAATGCTGAGTTGATGATTTGCCTCTTACAATGGTCCCCAGAATTTATAGATATCAGTCTTTAACCAATTTGATTCTCTCCATGTGATATCAAGAAATGTTTGGAGACTGTGGGTACTGCAAAGGCTTCAGGCTGTGACAACATTCCAACAACAGTACTGAAGACTTGTACTCTAGCCAAGTCTGTTCCAATACAGTTACAACACTGGTATCTACATGACAATGGTGAAAAATTGCCCAAGTATGTCCTGTGCATATAAAGCAGGACAAATCCAACCCAGGCCAATTACTGCCCCATCAGTCTGCTCTCAATCATCAGTCAAGTGATGAAAGGTGTCATCATCAATGTTATCAAGCAGCACCTGCTCAGCAATAATCTGCTCAGTGGCACCCAGTTTTGGTTCCGCCAGGGCCACTCAGCTCCTGACCTCATTTCAGCCTTGACATCAAGGCTGCATTTGACTGAATGTGACCTCAAGGAGCCCTACCAAAACTGGAATCAATGGATTTCGGGAGCAAACTCTCTGGTGCTTGGAGTCATACCTGACACATAGGAAGATGACTGTGGTTGTTGGAGGTCAGTCGTCTCAAATCCAGGACATCTCTGCAGCAGTTCCTCAGGGGAGTATCCTAGGCCCAACAATCTTTGCCTAATTCATCAATGACCTTCCCTCTAGCATAATGTTAGAAGTGGTGATTTTTGCAGATAATTGCATAATGTTCCATGCCATTAGCAAATCCTCAGATACTGAAGCAGTCCATGTCCAAATGCAACAAAATCTGGACAATATCCAGGCTTGGGCTGACAAGTGGCAAGTAATATTCATGCTACACAAATGCCAGTCTGTGATCATCACTAACAAGAGACAATTTAACCACTGCCTCTCGGCATTCAATGGTATTACCATCACTGAATTCCCCACTATCAACAGCCTTGGGGTTATCAGTGACCAGAAACTCAACTGGGCTAGCCACAAAAACAAAGTAGCTACAAGAGCAGGTCAGAGGCTAGGAATACTATGGTGAGTAACACACTTCCTGACTCCCCAAAGCCTGTCAACCATCTACAAAGCACAAGCCAGGAGTGTGATGGAATCCTCCCCACTTCCCTGGATGAATGCAGCACCTACAAAACTTGAGAAGCTTGGCATCATCCAGGACAAAGCAGCCCGGTTGATTTGCACTCCATCCACAAGCATCCACTCCCTCCACCATGACTCTCAGTAACAGCAGTGTCAATAAGATGCACTGCAGAAATTCACGAAAGATCCTCAGATAACACCTTCCATACCCATGACCACTTCCATGTAACCAAAGGACAAGGGGAGTAGATAAATGGGAACATCGCCACCTTCAAGATCCCCTCCAAGCCAATCACCATCCTTGGAAATATATCACTGTTCCTTCACTGTTGCTGGGTCAAAATTCTGGAATTCCCTCCCTAATGGCATTGTGGTAGCAGTTGACCACCACCTACTCAAGGGCAACTAGGGACTGGCAATAATTGCAGGCCAGCCAGTGACGCCCACATCCCATAAATGATTAATTTAAAAAGAACAAATTACCTAGGTAATATCCTGGGGACCTGGTTTCAAATCCTGGCATGCAGATGGTGGAATTTGATTTCAATAAAAATCCAGAATTAAGAGTCTAATTGTCGATTGTTGGGAAAAACAAATTTGACTCACTAATGCCCTTTAGGGAAGGAAACTGCTATCCTTATCTGGTCTGGCCTACGTGTGATCCAGAACTTGTTGACTCTTAACTGCACTCTGGGCAAATAGAAAGGGTAATAAATTCTGGCCTAATCAAGGGCATCCATATCCTGTGAATGAATAAATAAACAAGTGACCAGAGTGACTGTTGTTGGAATGAAGTCTTACAATGTTGGTATTGTTGGGTTGGGTTTGCCATGGGGGCCAGAGGCAAGACCACACCCCTGTCCCATGTCCAGTCTCTCAATCATGCAGATATTAATGCAGATTAAAGGACTCCCCTTCCATTCCCCAGATGACAGATTGCCAAAGTAGTCAGGTCTGCCGACCATTTCTTGTTTTACCTGAAGCTATCTCAGTGCAGTCTGGGTAGGAATAGGCCATTAGATGGTTTTTAGTTGACCACTTAAGTGCATCAATCGTGCCTCAACATGACAGAACTTGGTCCTTCCCACCTCGAACTTAATATCCATTTAAGGTGGGAAGCTAGTGGGGTTCTGATCCCATCTGCCTCACTAATTTAAGTTTCCTTTCCACCTCCTGGCTCCCTGCCTCTGAGCTCACAAATTTCCACCCTAAACTGCAAAAATAATCTCTTGTATTTTTGGTTAGAATTACCAGGATTTTGATCCAGCAATGATGATGGAATGGCTGATAACTCAGGATGACGAGTGTCTTGGAAGGGAACTTACAGATGCAGTGCTCCCATGTGTCTGCTGCCTGGGGTGGTGGAGATCACGTATTTGGAAAGTGCTGCTGATGAAGCCTGGAAGCAATGCATCTTGTACACACTGCAGTCATGGTGTGCTGTCTCATCCCGTTTTAAGTTTGCGCGTTGACAAAACAGAATGAGTGATAAGTTGCACTTTGTTTAATATCACGTGAGTTTCAAGCAGGTTTTCCTTCTGCTTTCCTTAGGGAAAGAGAAGACGTTCACTTTTCAAGAGGTAATTTGAAGTCTTGAGTTTGTTTATGTTACATTGCACCTGACAACAGCAGGTAATATTTGACACAATGAAATATGCATGATAGTGGCGTCAATAACTCACTTCTGTTTGTAGAATTGATTTTTGACTTTCTTTCTATTTCCCTTCAGATATGAGCCAGTGGGATGCATCTTGCCCTAAAATCAGGAAGTGATGAGTTCAAGACACCTTTCAGACACTAGCATAAATTATAGACTAGTTCTCCCAGTACAGCATGGCGTTGTCAGAGGTGCTTCGTTTGGATGAAGCATTAAATTATGCCCCTGTCTGACCTCTCAGGTAGATTAATAAAATCCCACAACTCATTTTCCTTCTGATTTCATTTTCTTCTGTGCAGACCTCTGAGGGCATTGTGAAGCAGTGACTTCTGAAACCAATGTTGGGATTGATGTCAGCACACTGATTGGCATGTCCAGACCCTTGGTGTGGCTGCAGTGGAGCTCAGAGGGAACATTACTCGCAACCAGAAATTTGAAAATCAGTCAGGGAGATCTCCCTAGTGCTTTGGCCAAATTTTATCTCTTAGTCGATGTCTATTAGAAAAAAAAACAGATTCTCTGATTCTAATCACCTTCCTGTTTTGAGCCTTGCAGACACAGGCTAGTTGACACAACCAGCACGTTCCCCATTGTGAACAGTCAAAGACATGATGTTTGATTTGGACCGGAAGTCTTTTGGACAAACACACTATTTACCTGGCATCACACCAGAACTGAAAAACATACTGCGTTGCACATTTCTGTGGTAGGCAAGAATGCCATTGACATTCACACTATGTCACTTTATCATGGAAATCCAGATGTGCCACTACTTCACTGAACTCTTGAACTTAGTAAACTGATATAGTTGATCTCAGTTTCAATAACATCTACAATGCACACAACGGTGACGTTGCCAATGTGACCCCCTCTAGGACTAACATCTTTGTCGGTTACAAGAGAAGCACGTTTTTGATGGAATGCCACTAAACTCTTATTGCCTTTTATGTTTCTGATACATAGATGATGTGTTTGCTTTATTTGAATCCAAATTTGCATCAAAGAGTGTCTGTACACAATTTAATAAACTCCATCCTGCAATAAAAATTATTGTTGAAATGGTGTGATCAAATGAACTCCCTTGATGTATTCACTGAGAAAGCCATCATTTGCTCCTTTATTACTACCTATCGAAAACCTATACTGACTCCTTATATATCTGTTGGTATTTATACAATTCCAAGTCCTACTATATCCACCACTTGACAAACTTGTGAATAGAGCCCTAGCCACTTGTTCCTTGTGCAAGCTTGATGTCTGTCTAGTGTAAGAGTAAAACAGGGAAGGTGGTTCAACCAGTGCTAACAAGGGAAATCAGGAACAGTGTTAAAGCAAAAGAGGAGGGATATAAATTGGCCAGAAAAAGCAGCAAACTCAAGAACTGGGAGAAATTTAAAATTCAACGGCTGAGGACAAAGGATTTAATTCGGAAAGGAAAAATAGAAAATGAAAACAAGCTTGTGGAAAATGTTAAAAAACTGACTGTAAAATCTTCTATAGATCCATGAACAGAAAAAGACTGGTGAAGATAAATGTAGGTCCCTTGCAGTGAGAATCAGGTGAATTCATAATGGACAACAAAGAGATGGCAGAGCAGTTGAGAAAATATTTTGGATCTGTCTTCACTAAGGAGGACACAAGAAATCTTCAGGAAATGCTAGGGGACAGAAGGTCAAGCATGGAAGAAGAACTAAAGGAAATCCTTATTAGTCAGAAATGGTATTGTGGAAATTGATGGGATTAAAGTCCGATAAGTCCCGAGGCCCTCAGGCTTTGCATCCCAGAGTACTTAAGGAAGAGGGTGTAGAAATAACAGATGCAACAGTGATCATTTTCTAGCATTCTGTAGATGCTGGAAGAGTTCCACTAGATTTGTAGGGTAGCTAATGTAACGCCACTCTTTAAAAAGGAGGGAGAGTGAAAATGGGGAATTCTAGGCCGGTTAGCCTGACATCGGTGGCGGGGAAAATGCTGGAGTTAATCATTAAGGATATAATAACTGAGCATTTGGAAAGTGGTGACAGAATCGTCCTAGTTAGCATGGATTCACTAAAGGCAAATCATGCTTGACAAATCTTCTGGAATTTTTTGAGGATGTGATCAATAGAGTAGACAATGATGAATCAGTAGATGTTGTGTATCTGAACTTTTAAATGTCTTTTGACAAGGTTCCACACAAGAGATTAGTGAGGGAAATTAAAGCTCATGATATGGTAGGTAATGTATTGACATGGATAAAGAACTGATTGGCAGACAAGAGGCAGAGAGCTGGAATAAACAGGTCCTTTTCAGAGTGGAAGGCAGTGATGAGTATGGTGCTGCAGGATTCAGTGCTAGGACCTCAGCTATTCACATTATACACTAACAATTTGGACAAAGGTTTTGAATGTAATATCTCCACATTTGCAGATGACACGAAGCTGGGTGGCAGTGTGTGCTGTGAGGAGGATGCAAAGAGGCTGCAGGGTGACGTAGACAGACTGGCTGAGTAGGCAAATGCTTGGCAAATGCAATATAATGTGGATAAATGTGGGGTTATCCATTTTGGTTACAAAAAAGACAGGAAGACAGATTATAATGTAAATAGCGGTAGTTTAGGAAAGGGTGACATGCAATGAGACCTGGGTGTCATGGTGGAACAGTCGCTGCAGGTGCAGCAGGCAGTGAGGAAAGCTAATGGCATGCGCTCCTTCATAGCGAGAGGATTTGAGTATCGAAGTAGGGATGTCTTGCTGCAATTATACAGGGCACTGGTGAGGCCACACCTTGAGTATTGTGTGCAGTTTTGGTCTCCTAGTCTGAGGAAGGACATTCCTGCTATTGAGGGATTCCAGCATAGGTTCACCAGACTGAGTCCTGGGATGGCAGGACTGACATATGAGGAAAGACTTGGATGAACGGGGCTTATGTTCATTGGAATTTAGAAGAATGAGGGGAGATCTCAAAGAAACGTATAAAATCCTGATGGGACTAGATGGGCTAGATGCAGGAAGAATGTTCCCAATGTTGGGGAAGTCCAGAACAAAGGGTCACAGTCTAAGAATAAGGGATAAACCATTCAGGGCTGAGATGAGGGAGACTTTCTTCACTCAGAGAGTTGTGAACCTGTGGAATGCTCTCCCACAGGAAGCAGTTGGGGCCACTTCATTAGATATATTCAAGAGGGAGCTGGACATGGCCCTTGCGGATAAAGGAATCAAGGGGAGAGGGAGGGAATGGGATACTGAGATTGCATGATCAACAGTGATCGTATTGAATGGTGGTGCAGGCTTGAAGGGCCAAATGGCCTTCTCCTGCACCTATTTTCTATGTTTCTATGTTTCTATGTTTCTATGATGGTGCGGTAAGTCATATCAAAGCTATTCTGCACCATAACAAATACCATATGCAAATCATCCCTTGTTTCCTGTCACACAGAGTCATGAAAGAACCTTTGGCCTTGTGTTTTGGCCCTGACTCTACCTCAGGTTTCCCAGGAAGAGGATAATGTCTGAAAAATTTGAGCAAAAGGTGGAGCTGCCAATTTCATGCTGTTGCTTTGCAGGAAACTCATTGGGGTTTGCTACTAACAGGACGCTGCCATCAAGCCAAAAATATGTTCTATCCATTACACATATGGGTAATGTAATGTGGTGCGTGTGATGTGACATATGAGTACAAGTGACCAAGTAATGCAAAGTATGTTGGTCATATGACTTGCGAATTGTATCAAACAATATGTCCCTTTTACCATCCACAGCAGGCAATGTGCTTATCATTATCAACCAGCCTGCGCTTGCAAACCTCAGATCATCGTATCCAACATGAGATATGATTCTGCTTTCAGATAATATTTACTAAGTAACCATTGCTGCTTGTGAGAACTTGCTGTTTAGTTTACATTAGTTGCACTATTTCCCAAATTCAAAAAAAAGGATCACTGTTCAAAAAGCATTTAATTGGTCATTGAACACTCTTAGATAGATTACGGTCAAGGAAAGGCTGCTTAAAAACAACTTTCTTTTCTTTCTTTGTCCGCCACATCCCTAGCCCAACCAATGTATGGGGTTGGGAGTGGGCACATATAACGGAAATTGAACTACCTGGATAGCACTCTCGGAGATCTAGTACAGGCACTATAGGCTAAATGACCTCCGAATTTCAGAGCCTGACCTACTCTATCCGCATTGGAAAAGGAAATTATTTAAGTTTCTCCGTTCCTGACCACTTTCCAGAGTCTTATGATGCAGGACCGATATGTTTAATTGTTGTAAGGACAGAGTGATACTTGGCTGCACTCCTTCAATCAAATAGTTTGCCAAAATTCACTGTTAAATTGCCAGATGCTGTAGATATAATAACATAGTGGTTATGTTCTTGGACCAGTGAGTCATAATCAATAAGATCTACTGCCATTATGGGACTGGGAGAATTTAAATCAAATTTTAAAAGCTGATGTCAGTAAAAGTGACCATGAATCTGTCAGATTGGAACATCAGATTAACTTGTCCATTAATCATGGAGCGATTTGACAGATGGAGTCTGTTCAGTCCATCGTGAGCTCTAAGGGCAAGTCCTATTCCCTGTGCTTTCTCTTGAACTTTGTAACTCTTTATTCTTCAGATTCTTGTCCAATTTTTTTGTCAAAGTTGTGATTGAATCTGCCATCATCAGAATCTCAGGCAGCACTTTCCAGCTCCTAAGTTCTTACTGACGAAATAAAAATAAATCCCCAGTTTGCCTGCAACTCCTTTGCCCATCTCTAATCAGAAAATAAAAGTAAAATATGATGAATCCTGGAAATCTGATATAAAAATAGAAAGTGCTGGAGAAACTCAGCAGGTCTGGCAGCATCTGATATGACTCTTCTCCAGAATGCCCTGAAGATGAGTCATTTTGGACGGAAAATGTTAATTGTTTCTCTCTCGACATATGCTGCCAGACCTCTCTTTCTTGAGCTTTCCACAGTGGGAGCAGTTTCTCCCTATCAACTCTGTGCAGACCCCACATGATATTGAAAACCTCAATCAGATCTTCTCTCAACCTTTTCTTCCCTGTAGAGAACAATCTAATCTTCATCAATATATCTCTGTGATTGAATTCTCCCATCTTTGGAGCATTTCTCCTAAACTATTTCTGTGTTTTTTCCAAATGCCTTCACATCCTTCGAAAACTCGATGTTGAACTCCTGTTGAGGCCAAATTAATGTTCTGTAACAGCAGATAAAGCCAAGAATCCCGTCAGGCTTATTTGTAATTTTCTCAACATGACCTGCCTCTTTCTGTAATTCATGTTTATCTACACACAGGTCCCCTGCCCTCTGCACTCCCCTTAGAACTGGATCCTTTATTTTGTATTGTGTCTCCTTGTTCTTCCTCCTCCAAGGTCTTCTTAAGCTTCTGTCATAAGTCAGTCTAAGCGTCCATGTGAGTCTGGTCCCATGCTGATGTAGTTGAACTTTAAAGGCCACTGAAGTGCCCAGTAAGTCCCTCCTGTTCATCACAGTATTCAGCAAAAATGTCCAGTACGACCTTTCCAGGGCAACTGGGAACAGGACAATTAATGCCAGTGACAACTGGAGAAATAATTGTTTGAAAGATAGATATAATCAATGTTTTGTCAGGTGGAAAGGAAATATTTGTCATATAGGTAACTTCACCACTGACATGCTCTGTCATTTTGATTCCCAATTGTGGGCAAAGTAATTTAAGAGATTCAGATTAATTGCTGAGGAGAAAAAGGAATATCAAGAAGGGCCTTCTAAGCTTCTCTATCATGGCACTAGTGATTTCAATTTTCATTTGTTTAAGTGCTCTTGTACTCATCTCATCTGTTGCAGTAAGTAGTCTAAGTTGCCAGTCATTATGACATTATTGTCTTCCACTATCTCCTTCAACTCAGTGAGGAGCCATTGCCAATTTAGCAATGATGATTGTTAATTAACATTTCTGTTTAAATATTGGCAGCTTCAACAACATCATCCTTCTTCATTGCAAATTTGGCTTGTTTGTTGATAACATGCTGCTTGAAACACTTGACAGCCCTGGTTCAATGGCTAGCATGCTTGCTGGTGACTCAGAAAGCTGTGGGATCAAGACTTGCTCTAAAGATTTAAGCATAAAACCTAGGCTGGGGGTAGGTTCTCATGGAGTAGAGTTTTAATGTTCCACCCTCTCGATCAGAAAGTCTGTGTTTAAATCTCACTGGTCATGGAGATGTGTCATAGCATGTCTGAACAGGTTTCATAAAAGTAGTTAAATTCAAGACTGACTCACCTAGTCCTGTACTGTGGTCAGTAATGCAAAAAGCATGGGTTCAATTCCTGCACCAGTTGAGGTTAAAGGACTCTCCTTTACAACCTCTCACCTTGACTTCAGGCTGCATCATTACCAGTTGTCTCTCTTGAATGAGAGGGAAGCTGTTTGGTCTGGTAGGACTATGGTGACCTTATTACTTTTAAGATGATGGTGTATCAAGGTCCCATCTGATAATAAAGGTCCCACTGTGCTATTAGAAGAACATCAGGAATGATCTCCTTGCTATCCTGACAAATACTTCAATACTCAATTAAAACCTAAAACAAATAATTCTGTCCATCTCACTTGGCTGTTAATGGGATATTTTAGTGTCCAAATTGTTTGCATTACAGTAGCAAAAACTGTTAAGAGCTGATCTGATGTTAAAGAAAGGTAGGAATTTACTGCAAGGGGAATTAAGTACTGCAATTTTTTGAAGTGCCATCATTGTTCTATGGTTCTAGCTGATGGTAATACTGGACAAGTCAGGTTCCAGAGTAAAACTTTGCCACTGGGAATGGTGGGGCTTGAGAGTCAGAACACTTTCCCAGATGGGGTTGTAACACTTCTCAGAAATGGCTTCTTCTCCACTGGGCTGTTTGCTTCTGGATAAGAATGGATAAGGCGGAAACCAGTGTGTGTGCGAAAGATTTACAATAACATGCTTGTGAATCTCTGAAACCCTTTTTTGCTGCACACTGAACATGCAAATATTAGTCTGTTGAACAATGGCTTGAAGAAACATTTCATTTTGGAATTTATTTATTGCGGCAGTCATTAACCACATTCATGAAAGGCTGCCAATGTACTTTTAACAAAAGGACGTCAATTTATTATGCCAACGAAACAAAAAACTATATGAATTATTTCACACTATATACTGATAGTAGAAATGGTGGTAATACAAATTTTAGAAATAAAAAAAACTTTTTAACCTGCAAGCTGACCTTGTAGATTGTCAAACCTCAATGAAGGGTCATTCTATTTCCACTTTAAAATTTCTTGTTCAGTTGGCATGGCTGACATGGCTTCCTTCAACAAACATCCATGTTTGCAAGGAATCAAAGGCTACGGGGAGAGTGCGGGTAAGTGGAGTTGAAATTCCCATCAGCCATGATTAAATGGCGGAGTGGACTCGATGGGCCGAATGGCCTTACTTCCACTCCTATGTCTTATGGTCTTATGGTCTTATGTTCAGTAGATGCTATCTTCTTTTTTTAATGTCACTATATGAAACCCTTAAATGAACTGCTAACTCATGCTCAACCGTCTTGTGGGATACCTCCCTCCCAGAAGCTAATTGTTACCTCCACCTTTAAAACCAATACCTTTTTTGTTTGTTTCTCTCTGTGTCTGTATATACATGTTTTAAAAGGGAGTTAGAGTGTTAGCTAGTAAAGGCAAATGCTGACAGTTTATAAAACAAAACAAAACCAAAATAACTGTGGATTCTGGAAATTAGAACCAAAATCAGAAATTGTTGGAAAAGCTCAGCAGATATGGCAGCATCTGTGGAGAGAAATCATGGTTAACCTTTTGGGTCCAGCGACCTTTCTTCATTACTGCAGGTAGATCATAGCATGTGATTAGAATGAACTTATTTGCAATAGATTGTAGTTCCTGTTACTTACAGGAACCTTATGAACCCTTCTTTTTAGCTTGATAACTAAAAATGACAAGTGAATTGGGACTTTGTCTGTTTTCAGTAAATCATTCACTTTCATGGCAACACTGGGAATTGAGAATCAGGACACTGGGCCAAATGGGTTGTGACATATTTCAGAAATGGAATCTTCCCTAGTGGGCAGTTTGCTTCCAGATAATGAAGGGTAAGGTAGAAATTGGTGTTTGTGCTAAACTACGGATTTACAATAACATGCTTGTAAATCTCTGAAACCATTTTTTGCTGCCTAATTGAATATATAAATATTGATCTATTAAACAATACTCACCATTCCTTCAGGGAGACAATATGTTCCCCTGGGATTAAGATGACTTTACCTTTAATACGTCAGAGGGAAACTTGCAGGTGGCAGTGTTCCCATGCATTGCTGCCCTTGTCTTTCTATATGGTAGAGGTTGTGTTGTTGGTAGATGGTCTTAAAAGAGACTTAGTAAGTTGCTGCAAAGCACCTTGGAGATGGCACATACTAGTCCCACTGTGTGCCAACTGTGGAGGAAATGGACGCTTAAGGAAATGATAAGATTCCAGTCAAATGAGATGCTTTGTCCTGGATGCCTTTGAAAGCCTTGAATGTTTTTGGATCTGCATTCAACCAGGCAAGTGCTAAGCATTCCATCACAATTTCACTTTGAGCCTCATAGATGGCTTTGGAGTGTCAGAAAGTGAGTTATTTGCTGCAGAATTTCCAACCGCTAAACTATAGTTGCAACCAAAGTATTTATGCCGCTGGTCCAATGAAGTTTCTGCTCCCAGGATGTTGATGATGGAGTACTTACCAAAGGAAGTGCTGCTAATTGTCAAAGGGAGATGTATGGTATGAGTCTGTAGAGTTACCCCCTCTGTAAATGATTTGTATTGACTTCAATATGTGAAAAGTTCCATCCCAAATGGTGCATTACTGAGTGTGTGCTACATTAAGGAAAGCTCATGCTCCCTTTAGAGGAATTTTAAAGGGAAGGGGTGAATCCAGGTTTTGTCGTCAATGTTAGAACAAACAATATAAATAGGAATAGAGAGCAGGCCCCGCTTAAAGACTATCAGGAGTTAAGTTCTAAATTTAAAAGCAGGACCTTAAAGGTAATAATCGCTCAGTATTTCCCAGGCAATGTGCAAATTGGCATGGGACCAGGCAGTTCAGGAGAATTGACACATGGCTAAAGAGCAGGTTCCCTGCCATGGGGCATTTGTACTACTCTGGGACAGGAAGAATATGCATCAATAGAATGGGAAGCAGCTGCAAAAAGAGTAAATAAGGAGTAACAAGGCCTTTAAGCTCATAAAATGGGAGGACCAACATACAAGAAAGATTAGCAGCCTATATCTAATCAAAACAGGGCAAATGGATGTAGGAGAGAGAAATGTAAGACAGGACGTTAATGCCAACGGAATAAATAATTATAGAATAGGAATCTAAAGGATGGTGAAACATCAGATGAGAGAAAACGCTATTAAAAATGAGTTAAAATGCCAATACAGAAATACGGAGCATTCATAACAAAATAGAAAGCTAGAGGCAATGATGCTTGGCTGGGGGGTGGGATGGCTGGAGGTGGGAGGTGGGATTCAAACACAGTTAGAAATATTGAGACACAACTATGGAAAGTTCAAGGCCAGGAATTAAACATTATAGGTTATTACAAAGTTAGAAATAATAAGGAAAAATATGGATGGTGTATCTGTACTTTGTTGAGGTAATTTCATGGCAATGTAAAGAAAGGTTACAGTTATCAACAGGACAAAAGTAGAATCAGAAGGGAAATGTTGAATGCTTTTATTAAAGATGTTATAGAAAGGCACTTAGAAAATTCAAAGTTATCAGGCAGGGTCAACATGCATTTTGTGAAAGGGAACTCACGTTTAACCAATGCTATTGATGTTCTTTGAAGAACTGACACATGTTTGGAATAAAGGAAAACATGTGTAGATAATGAACTTTGATTTAGTGAGAAAGAAGGATTCTAGGAAGCAATAAACCAAACATTGGTTAACCAGAGGAGTAAGGATAGCATTAAATTGAAAGCAAAAAAAGTCCTACAATTTGCAAAGATTAGTGCTAAACCAGAGATTTTGGGAAAGATTTAAAAATAAATAAAAGCTGGCCAAAAAGAAAAGGGATAAGATAATCTTTGAGGGTAAACTTGCAAGAAATGTCAATTTAAACAGCAAGTGCTTCTTTAAATATATAAATAGGAATTGAGAATTCAAAATAAATATAGGCCCCTTACAGACAAGGCCAGGGAAATAATAATCCAGGAGGAGTGCGACAGAAGTTGAATAAATATTTTGCAGTCTTCATGGTACAAGACACAAATGACATTCCAAAATTATGAAATAATTAATGGACAAAAAGGGAAGAGAAAATAAATAAACAGTCGGTTCTGATATAACATGTGTTTCTTCAAAGGGTCTAGGCCCGAAAGGTCAAGCTTTCCTGCTCCTATGATGCTGCTTGGCCTGCTGTGTTCATCCAGCCCCACACCTTGTTATCTCTTTCTTCAAAGCAAATTGGTTTTAACACGATTGAAGAATTATAGAATGCTATTTATAAAATGTGAATTTTCCCTACCTATATTGGCTATAACGTGAATTCCATATCCATCACTTTAAATGTCATGGTTATTGCATGATTTTCTTATAACACGAGATCTCATGAGAATGGAACTGTCGTGTTATATCAGAACCAACTGTAATAACTATCACTGGAGAAAAAATGGTAGGGAAACACATGGACTAAAGACTGATTAACCCCCTAATGGTATACATCAAAGATATTAAAGGATGTAGCTATAGAGATAATAGGTGCACTGGTGGTAACATTTCAAGACTCCTTAGATATTGGTAGTCACAGAGAACTGGATAATTGCCAACGTAACTCTTTATTTAAAAAGGGAAGGAAAAAAGCAGGTGACAATAGGCCACTCAGCTAACATCTGTTATTGGGATAATGTTAGATTCTATTATGAAGGATGTAACAGCAGAGCATTTAGAAATATACAATATGGTGTATGGATCAAACAAAGTCAGCTTGGCTTCATGTTGGGGAAATCATACCCGATAAATTTATTAGAATCCTTTGAGAAGGTAATAAGCAATATAGATAAAGGGATGTGGTGTTTGTAAAAAAATTGGATTTTCAGAAGGCAATTGACAAGGTACCACACATTCGGCGACTAAATAAGAGCCATGGTGTTGATTGTAGTATACAAGCATGCATAGAGGATTGGCTAACGAATAGGATTTGGAATAAGGGGGGCATTTTCAGGATGGAAATCTGTAGCTTGTAGAGTGCTACAGGTATCAATGCAAGGGTTATAATTATTTACAACATATATTAATGACTTGGATAAGGAAAGTGAATGTACTATAGACAAATTTACAGATGACAGAAAATAGGTGGGAAAGCAAGTGGTGAGGTTATGGGGAAAAGACAGGAATGTAAATTTTAGGATTATTAGACAAACCATGATCTCATTGAATGGGAGAGCAGTCTCAATGTTCTAAATGGTCTACTTCTGCCCCCATGTCTTAGTCCATAAGACTGTAAGAAATAGTAACAAGTGTAGGCCATTCTGCCCCTCAAGCCTGCTTTGGCATTCAATAGAATCATGGCTGATATGGCAATCCTCACTCCTACTTCCCTGACCTTTCCCCATAACTCTTGATGCTCTAACTGATTAAGAATCTATTTCAACCTGAAATATACACAAGGACTCTGCCTTCACAGTTCTCTATGGTAAGGGGTTCCAAAGACTCATAAATCTTTGAGAGAAGAAATTCCTCCATGTCTCAGTCTTAAATTGGCACCCCTTTATTCTGAGACGATGTTCTGTCATCCTAGATTCTCCCATGAGGGGAACATCCTCTCAGCGTTTACCCTGTCAAGCTCCTTAAGAATCCTATGTTTCAGTGAGAACACCTCTCGTTCTTCCAAATTCCAATGAGTAGCATCCCGATCTGGTTAATCTTTACTCATAAGGCAATCCCTCCATTCTAGGCAGAATTCAAGTGAACATTGTTTGAACAGACTCTGATGAAATAATATCTTTTCTGAAATAAGGGGATCAAAATGGGATCCAGGAGCAGGGATCCAGATTTGATTCCACCCTCAGGCGACTGCGTGGAGTTTGCACATTCTCCCTATGCTTGCATGAATTGTCTCCAGGTGCTCCAGATTCCTCCCACAGTCTAAAAATGAGCAGGTTAGGTGGATTGACCATGCTGAATTGCTTATAGTGTCCTGGGATGAGCCATGGGGAATGCAGGATATGGTGACAGGATAGAGGAGTGGCTCATGATGGGATGCCCTTCAGACAGTTGGTGTGGACTCAGAGGGCTGAATGACCTGCTTCCACACAATACTCTAGATATGGTCTCACTGGTATGTTTATAATTGTAGTAAGTCTTCCCTATTCTTACACTCCAACCCCCTTGAAATAAGGGCCAACATTTCATTAGGCTTCCTAATTGCCCGCTGGATCTGTGTGTTAGCTCTCTGTGTTTTGTGCACAAGTACCCTTTTAGTCTTGTCATAGATTTTTAATAAGCTGTCATCTCAAAGGCAGATAACCGTAGATTTAGATAAGAAAGGGTGGGAGGAAGATCATCATGGCATGGTTCAGTTGAATGACCTGTCTCTGAGCCCTGTATTATCCAATGTTCTGTTTCAATGATGTGACATTTGTTCAAATGCTGCAGGATGACCAGGGCTGACTCTCACCTCACCGCAGGATCTTGATTGTGATGTGCAAAAGCGGAGCCCTGTGAGAAGATCAGCCAGACTTGATGAGATAGCAGAGCCGGGCCTAATGTCTGTCCATTTCAGTCATTTTCATTCTGGGAAGTCTAGCAGCAGTGATAGGTGAATGCAGAGAAATCGACTAGCTGGAGAAAGACAGCCAAGCTGGCCTCCATGTTAAGACGGGAATCAGCAGATAAACATCCCAGATAATTAAAATAAATAGCAGCAAGTTCTCGAATGGTAACCATTATTTGTCCAGGAGCACAATAGACACAAACTTAACAAAAACATATATGCTCACGGGTACAGGGGCACACACTTGCTAACATACAGACATAAAACACAAACAAACAGACGCTTTCTTCTCTCACTCCACCGGCTTATCTCAGCATTATGTAATATAATAGCAACTGATGTCACCAATTGTTTACTATTTGCTGTGAGTCGCCTATAAATTGAAAAAAAAAGCAGGTAAAATCCAAGGCAATGTTCGCAGTTTAATGAGCGCACCGAGTGTGCTTTAACCCCGAATTGCTGTTGTGGGGGGGAAGCGGGGGATGGGTGAGGGCAGCGGGTGATGGTGTCGGAGTCGAGGGGGCGCTGGTCAGACAGTCTGTGTCTCCTTCCGTAGCCCTAACACGTTGGGTGGTCACTCTTTGACGCAGCGCTGCTGATGGAGCCGGCATTTAAATAATGAATTGGCCAGGATCACGTGAGCTCTGATTCTGAATAATTCAGCGTGTTCGCCAGATCACATCACCCTCCTTCAATCAAACCAGCATCAAAGCGACCCTGAAGCAGTGCAAAGATGTGTGTTTTTACCTGAAACAATCCTTGACTAATCTTTAGGGGGGGTGGTGAGTGTTTCTTTTTAAAATCGTTATCATTATGCTTCATTTTTGTTCCATCCGCGAATGATGAGCCGAGCGGAGTCAATTTATTCTTTTATTAAATCTTGTTATTGTAGAGCAGAGATGTGTTATTTATTAGAGGCCGTTTATTGTTAAGGGAAGCGCAGCCCCAGATGCATGTACCTGGCGCCTTGTTATTGATCACGTAGATTTTCTCTGCATGAACAGAACAGCACTGCAACAAACCCTTCAGTCAGACAGTACTGTCGTCATGCTTTTATCTAACCACATTGCAGTTTTTAGCAATATTTTAGCAAAACATTCTTCAAATATTAGAAAGAATTGGAATATAATTTCTTTAGAAAAGCAGATTACAATATCTGAGGTATATAATTCACGAGGTGAACATGATATTGCTCAAGTTTGCAGTAACATTAGAAAAGCAACACATCTGTCTCTCACTCGTAAGGAAACAGAGAAACTGAGGTGGTCCCTCCTACACGCACTTCCACTCAGACGAAGGAGTCCCAATCAGTCTCTCTTCAGAGGTGAGGACTTTCGGAGGTGTTTAGACTGACCAGCAGCTTCTCTTCACCTGTTTAAGGAGCGCTGTTAGGGTGAAAAAGACTGCGAATACTCGGCACACAATTCGTTGACTGATCCCTGGTTCACCCCGAAACCGCCGAATCGGCCCTCTTTCACCCCATGGGCCGTGCGCTGTCCCTGGTGCTGAAAGGCGAGACGAACGGTACATCAAGACAACCAATTGTTAAAGACAGGGCTAGTCCTGCCATAGTATTCACGGATGGTGAGAAGGTGTTCGATTTAGTTCGGCCGCATTTAAGGGTTAATGAATGTTTTGGAGTTGGGTGTGTGTTTGGTTGGATACTGCAATGCATGCAGAGTGAATAAGATGAGTCCTGTGAGTCTCCCAAGGAGTTTAACAACCTGTCCCTATACTATTCTCAACAATCAATGTAAATTTGAAATTTTTCTCAATTGAACTGTATCTCGCCTTCCTAGGAAGAGCCTGTTTCTCCTGTTTGAAGATTGATTTTGCTTAGCTCTCCAAGGACTAAACTAGCAGCTGTCTCTGGTACTAAACTCTGCTTTGAACTAATTACACACGTAAAGCCTTCTGATGTAGCTGTTGCGTATAACATCAGTACCTGTAGTATATGTGTATTTCTGCGTACATATCTCTCTTTATTCGTTCGCATGTTCAATTTCTCGCTCGTATAGAATATACATACACTACTTTTACACTAAAATTTCAATGACAGATACATACAAATCATTAGCTTGCAACTAAAGTATGAATTCTACATATAATTTGAATTATAGGTTTGGACTGGGATGATGACAAATACATACAAATCATTAGCTTGCAACTAAAGTATGAATTCTACATATAATTTGAATTATAGGTTTGGACTGGGATGATGGAAAGGCTATGCTTTTACCTTCTCTGCCCAGTTGCCTCTCCATATTGTTCCTAGTGAAGATCATATGTAGATCACTCACACTCTGACAGTATCTTTTCTACTCCCCCGCATTTCCCACACATCATTCATACCACTTTTACACTCTTTCAAATCTGAATCATGATTCTTCCTAGTACCTTCTGTTTTTCTGTACATGTTCCATTTCAAATTATGCTCCCGAGATCCTAATAATTCCGACATACTAGATGGAATCTTATGGAGGTCTGAGTGAATGTGCTATGACGTGGTTTGTGGCAGAATCAGATGAAAAGTCCGGCATTATTGAACTCAACATTAGGAGAACTCATTCTATCTTTTCATGTTTTTGCTGAGCAGCAGAGTAAGTGTCTCATTCACCAACAGGTTGCCAATTAGTTATACAGAGAAAATTGACTTGATCAACAACAATGCAGCAGGATTATTGTTTGTTAAATGCACCGTTGGTGGCCCAACTCCATATTTCACTTTGTGTCACTAAACTCACTTAAAAAGCTCAACATTGAGAAAACTTAACTTGGGAACTATAATGGGTACCTGACAAATTCAGCTTGTTACTTGCTTCAAAGGACTTCAATGTTGGTTACTGGGCAACAATATCTCAGGAAATATTCCATGGATACTAGCACATACATCCCACCAGACATCTGCATGTGACAGATTCCATTCTCTAACAAGTCTCATGGCAGATCTCCAACACACTTACAGTATGCTTTTGCACTTTGGAATGCATCAGCAACTATCACTGTAATGCAGCAGCAAAGACATTGTGCTCTAATGGGCATGCACCCAGCTCTGCGACTGGACCAGGCTGCATCTCAAGGCTCTTTGTTCAGCGTCATAGTGTTCACATATACTGAGCCTACTTGGGTGTGCAGAGCATTCCTGCCTTGCATTGTCTTACTTTGCCTCTTTGTGTTTTGCCCCTTCAACCAGAGATGTTAGGCTCATACTATGTCTATTTTGCCTTCTGTTTTGTGCAGATGTAAGCTAGGAAGCTTTCATGCTGTTGATAGGCTTCAGTAAAGCTAAGTGAGATAGCCTTTGCTTTTGGAGGCACCAACCCCTCCACTACACTTGGTACCTTTCCCTGCAACCATAGGAGGCGACACCTGCCCCCTCACCTCCCCTCTCACCTCCAGCCAAGGACACAAACAATCCTTCCAAATCTGGCAGAGATTCACCTGCACTTCATCTAACCTCATCTACTGTATCTGTTTCTCCCGATGTGGTCTCCTCCATGTCGGGAAGACCAAACACAGACTTGGGGATCGGTTTGCGGAGCATATGTGCTCTGCACACACCAACCAACTTGACCTTCCAGTTGCCATCCACTTTAACTCCCCCTCCCACTTCCCTGGTGACATGTCCATCATCCTTGGCCTCCACACTGTCAGAGTGAGACTAAACATAAACTGCAGGACCAGCACCTCATATTTCGCCTTGGGGGCTTACAGCCTAATGGATTGAATATTGATTTCACCAGCTTCAAAACTTCTCCGCCCCCAACCTGTCCATCTTCCTGCTCCCTATCCACTCCACCCTTCCCACTAACCAACTAAAATAACCCCTATCTGCATCCACTTATCTCCATCTCACCTACCTTATCCCCAGCTCCACCCCTCCCTCATTATTTCTGGGCTCCCCTTCCCCCTCCCAGTCCTGATGAAGGATTTCGGCCAGAAATGACGATTTTCCTGCTTCTCAGATGCTGTCTGACCTGCTGTGCTTTTCCAGTTCCACACTTATTGACAATATCTAGAATCGATTCTTTTTTATCCTTTCATATGATAGGGGTGTCACTGGCAAATCCAGCATTTATTAATTACATCTAATAAAATGACAAGGAGTAACCTTCATGTGTACAACTGAGTGACTTGCTAGATCGTTTCAGAAGACAGTTCAGAATCAAACGCATTATTATGCGTCTGGAGCCATGCATTGCAGTTCTGGGTAAGGATAGCAGATTTCCTGCCTAAAAGAATTTTTGGAAACCAATTGAGTACAGACAACAATTTGATAGTTTCATGGTTACCATTTCTGAGAGTAGCCGTTTCATTCCAGCTTTTGATTTGATTTGATTGATTTATTGTCATGAGTACTGAAATACAGTGAAAAGCGTTGTTTATGAGAGGCACAGGCAGATCACAGTAAGCAAAGGATGCACAAATCAAAAAGACTTATAGACATACAGGTTACGCTTTTTGAGGCTAGAGTCCATTCAACAGTCTGGTAATGGCTGGAAAGAAGCTGTTACTGAACCTGCTCTTGCATGTGTTCAGGCTTCTGCACCTTCTGCCTGATGGAAGAGGTTGTAGGAGGTCATTACCAGGGTGCGATGGGTCTTTGATGATGTAGGCCACCTTTCTGCAGCAGCAAGCCATTTAAATAGAGTCCGTGATTGGAAAATTGGCTTCCGCCATGGTCTTGGCTGTGCACACCACCTTCTGTAGTTTCTTATGGTCCTGGACAGAGCAGTTGCCATACCAGGCCATTATGCACCCAGACAATATGTTTTCAACGGTACATCTATAGAAGTTTAACTATCTAAATTCCCCAGCTTTATTGGTGAGGTTTGATCTTGTGCTTCCAAAACATATTTCAGATCAATGGATTCCTAATTTAGCTACTGTGCTACCATCTCTGGATCATCAAGGTATAACTCTGTTCCTGAGCCACTAATTTCATTTCTCATTCTTCTCGTCATAAATTGAATCATTGTTATGACATTCTTCATAACTTCTTTTAACATTTTTCATAACATCAACGATCTCTGCCTCATCCCTGTCCATCTGTTACTGAATCTTTCATCTTTGCCTCGTTGCCTCCAGGCCTGGACTCTTGTGGCCAATTGACCTTTTATTGTGATAAAGCTGAGCTAATCTAAATCTCTGGTGCCCAAATCATAATTCCCAGAAAGTTCTGTTCACCCGTAATGATAGTGCACATCAACTTACTTCTCATTGCTTCATTTTTAAAATTCTTCTCTTGTGTTCAAACCTCTTCCATGTCTTCAATTGCACCATCTCTCTTGAAATTTATGAAGGCTCCTTAGACAGTGTCTTCCAAACATATGATGACTACCATCTAGAAGGACAAATGGCAGTAGGTTCATGGGAACACAAAATCCCCATCAAGTCACTCACTGGAAATTGGAAATATATTGCCGTTCTTTCAACGTCACTGAGTCAACATTTTGGAACTCCTTCTCTAATGGCATTGTGAGTCTACCTATAACAAAAAGCCTGTGGCCATTCAAGGAGGCAGCCCTCCACCAACTCCTCATGCAATTAAAGGATGGGCAATAAATGCTGGTCCAGCTGGAAATGCCCTCATTACATGAATGAATTTTTAGAAAAATTCTCTGTAACATGTTTTGCCATGGAGCCTTCTGAGATTTCTGCACTACCGCATTGTAACAGCTTTGGTGTCTGTGCCTTTTGCTGCCTGATTCTCTGAACATATGCCTCACTCTCGTTTCCTCTCTCTTCCCCCTACCGTTCTCTCGCTCACTCACCCTCTAAGACACGCTTTAGAATTTGTCTCTTTACCTAAATGTTTTGATATCTGTTGTATTGTTTCACTCTTTGGCTCATGTCAATCTTTGTCTGCCTTCACTTCTGTTAGGTGTCTTGGGATATTTTGCCTCCCAACCATCTTCCTGCAAAAATGCCATCCCCATTTCCAATTCCTTCGCCTCCGCCGCATCTGCTCCCAGAATGAGGCATTCCACTCCCGTACATCTCAGATGTCCTCGTTTTTCAAGGACCGCAACTTCCCCTCCTCAGTGATCGAGAACGCCCTCGACCGTGTCTCCTGCATTTCCCGCAACTCATCCCTCACACCCCCTCCCCACAATAACAACCAAAACAGAATCCCCCTCGTCCTCACGTACCACCCCACCAACCTCCGGATCCAACGCATCATCCTCCGCCATCGGCAATCCGACCCCACCACCAAAGACATTTTTCCTTCCCCACCCTTATCTGCTTTCCGGAGGGACCACTCTCTCCGTGACTCTCTTGTCTGCTCCACACTCCCCTCCAGCCCCACCTCACCCGACACTTTTCCCTGCAACCGCAGGAAGTGCTACACCTGCCCCTCACCTCCCCCCTCACCCCCATCCCAGGCCCCAAGAAGACATTACACATCAAGTAGATGTTCACCTGCACATCTGCTGATGTGGTATACTGTTCCCGTTGTGGCCTCTTCTACATCGGGGAAACCAAGCGGAGGCTTGGGGACCACTTTGCAGAACACTTACGCTCGGTTCGCACTAAACAACTGCACCTCCCAGTCGCAAGCCATTTCAATTCCCCCTCCCATTCCTCAGACGACATGTCCATCCTGGGCCTCCTGCAGTGCCACAATGATGCTACCCAAAGGTTGCAGGAACAGCACTTTACATTCCGCTTGGGAACGCTGCAGCCCAATGGTATCAATGTGGACTTCACAAGCTTCAAAATCTCCCCTCCACCTACCGCATCCCAAAACCAGCCCAGCTTGTCCCCGCCTCCCCAACCTGTCCTTCCTCCCACCTATCCACTCCTCCCATCTCAAGCCCCACCCCCATCTCCTACCTACTAACCTCATCCCGCCCCCTTGACCTGTCCCTCCTCCCTGGACTGACCTATCTCCTCCCTACCTCTCCACCTACACTCACCTTTACTGGCTCCATCCCCGCATCTTTGACCTGTCTGTCTCCTCTCCACCTATCTTCTCCTCTATACATCTTCTATCCGCCTCCCCCTCTCTCCCTATTTATTTCAGAACCCCCTTCCCCCTCCCATTTCTGAAGAAGGGTCTAGGCCCGAAACATCAGCCTTCCTGCTCCTCTGATGCTGCTTGGCCTGCTGTGTTCATCCAGCTCTACATCTTGTTATCTCAGATTCTCCAGCATCTGCAGTTCCTACTATCTCTACAATTGTAAGCTGTTGAACTCCTAACATGCTTGTATGAAATTTCTGCCGGCTGTTTTAGGTTACATTCATTCACTTTTCCATTAAATAGTTGCACATCTGGTCTGTTTGGTTTAAATATAGTATCCTTATGAATTCCCAAAAGGAGAGCTAATATTACCGGAAGTGTGGATCAGAAATAATAACAAAAAGTGCTGGAGAAACTGAATCTGAAGAACAGTCATGGTTAATTTGAAATATTAACTCGATTTCTCTCTCCTCAGACACTGCCAGACCTGAGGGCTTTCACCAGCATGTTCTGTTTATATTCCATATCTCCAGCTCCAGTACTTTGCTTTTATTTCAGCGTGGATCAGGTTTTGGATTGCAATGTTGTCATTCCCATTCTCTAACTTAGTCATCCATGAGGTTCAATGTTTTTAACCAGGGGCGCAAGGCTGCAGGAACCAATCCTTCTTCTTCAGTCCTGTCTTTCCCCATTCTATTCTGTTCTGTTATAATTCTGGACATTTTGTGGGTGTAGCGTGGGGATAAGGGAATGCATGTGGATGTTAAATTTCTAACATCACTTGCAGTTGTAAAATATTCTTTTTCGCCTCATTCCATCTATTCCCTGTGAAGCTGAAACCTCTGCAGTTGGCACCTAACAATTCAGTAATAGCTGAGTCAATACTGAGGCAGTACTGCACTGTCAAAGGTGGATGACATTTTAAATTAAGTCTCTGTCTCCTACACAAGTGAATGTAAATGAGTACATGGTCGAATCTCCAGATTACTGCTCGAGCCACATGCTAATTGGCATAGGGACATAAGAATAGGGGAAGTAAACATGTGGCTAAAAGAGTGGTGTGGGAAAGAGGGGTTCCTTTTCATGGTACACTGACATCAGTATTGGAACAGGAGGGATCTGTACTGTTGGGATGATCTCCATCTGAATCGAGCTGGGACCAATGTTCTAGGGATAGGGGTAAATAGGCTGGTCAACAGGACTTTAAACTAGAAAGTTGGGGGGGAAGGGAATGGTGAAACTTGCCCAGTGGGAAACAAAGCAGTAGGTTAACATCTGTAGTGGTGGACTCAACTACGTGGAAAAATATGAAAGAAATGACAGCGATCAAGAACTCAGGAGAGGGTATTAAAGTCTCCAGCACAGACACAAATAGGACAGAGAGTTTGGAAAGGGCTAGCAATCAAACACTGGAAAAAAGAATGAAAATGAGAAGAGGGAGGGTTAATATGGGACTGAAGATGTTATATCTGAATGCACGCAGTATAAGGAATAAGGTAAATGAGCTTGTCACGCAGATCGAAACTGGCAGGTATGATGTGGTAGGCATCACGGAGACGTAGCTGCAAGGGGATCAGGACTGGGAACTGATTATCCAAGGATATACATCCTATTGAAAAAATAAGCAGGTGGGCCGAGGGGGTGCAGTTGCCTTATTAGTAAGAAATGAAATTAAATCAATAGGAAGAAACAAAGTAGGGTCAGATGGTGTAGAATCTGTGTGGGTAGGATTGAGGAACCACAAAAGTTAAAAAAAAAAACATAGTTGGAGTTGTGTACAGGCCTCCAAGCTGTAGTCAGGAGCTGGGGCGCAAGATACAATCGGAGATAGAAAAGATGTGTAAGAAAGGCAAAGTCACAGTGATCATGGGGCATTTCAATATGCAGGTGGACTGCGAAAATCATGTTGGGAGTGGATTGCAAGAAAAGGAGTTTGTGGAATGTCTATGAGATGGCTTTTTGAAGCAGCTTGTGGTGGACCCCACAAGGGAACAGGCAATTCTGGATTTAGTGTTGTGCAATGAGGCAGACTTGACAAGGGAGCTTAAGTTAAAGGAACCCTTAGAAGGCAGTGACCATAAGATGATAGAATTTAACCTGCAATTTGAGAGGGAGAAGATAGAATCAGAGGTAACGATATTACAGCTGAATAAAGATGACTACAGAGGTATGAGGGAGGAGCTGGGTAAAATTGACTGGAAGAGGAGCCGAGCAGGAAAGACAGTGGAACAGCAATGGCAGGAGTTTCTGGGAGTAATTCAGGAGACGCAGCAAAAATTCATCCATAGGAAAAAGAAGCATGGTACAGCAAGGATGAGGCAACCATGGCTGACGAAGGAAGTCAGGGATGGCATAAAAGCAGAAGAGAAAGCATATAATGTGGTGAAGGGCGGTGGGAAACCAGAGGACTGGGAAGCTTACAAAGACCAACAGAGGGAAACAAAAAAAGAATTAAGGAGGGAGAAGATGAATATGAGGGTAAGCTAGCCAGTAATATAACTGAAGACTGTAAGAGTTTCTTTAGATATATAAAGGGCAAAAGTGGGCATTGGACCACTGGAAAATTACAGTGGAGAGATAGTAGCGGGCAACAAGGAAATGGTTGAGGAACTGAATAATTACTTCACGTCAGTCTTCACGGTGGAAGACATGAGTCATCTCCCAAAAATTCAAGAGAGTCAGGGGGCAGAGCTGAGGATGGAGGCCATCACCAAGGAAGGTGCTAGTAAAACTGATTGGCCTGAAGGTAGATAAATCACTTGGACCAGATGGACTACACCCCAGAGTTCTAAAGGAGATAGCTGAAGAGATAGTGGAAGCGTTACTGGTAATCTTTCAGGAATCGCTAGAGTCAGGGAGGGTCCCAGAGGACTGAAAAATCGCTAACGTGACACCCCTGTTTAAAAAGGGAGTAAGGCAAAAGATGGAAGATTACAGGCTGTTTAGCCTAAACTCACGGTTGTGGGTAAGATTTTGGAGTCCATTGTAAAGGATGAGATTTCTGAATATTTGGAAGTGTATGGTAAAGTAGGGCAAAGTCAGCATGGTTTCATCGAGGGGAGGTCATGCCTGACAAATCTGCTGGAATTCTTTGAGGAAGTAACGAGCAGGGTAGACCAAGGAGAACCAATGGATGTTATCTACCTGGACTTCAAGAAGGCCCTTGACAAGGTGCCGCACAGGAGGCTGCTGAGTAAGATAAGGGACCACGGTGTTGGAGGCAAGGTGCTAGCATGGATAGAAGATTGGCTGTCTGGCAGAAAGCAGAGAATAGGGATAAAAGTGTCTTTCTCAGGATGGCAGCCAGTGACAAGCGGTGTTCGACAAGGGTCAGTGCTGGGACCACAACTTTTCACTTTGTACATTAATGATCTAGATGAAGGAACTGTGGTCACGCTGGCTAAGTTTGCAGATGATACAAAGATAGGTGGAGGGACAAATAGTATAGACGAGGTGGGGAGGCTGCAAAAGGATTTGGACAAGTTAGGAGAGTGGACAAAAAAGTGACAGATGGAGTACAACGTGGGAAAGTGTGAGGTCATGCACTTTGGTAAGAAGAATAAAAGCATGGACTACTTTCTAAATGGGGAGAAAATTCAGAAGTCTGAAGTGCAAAGAGACTTGAGAGTTCTAGTCCAGGATTCTCTCAAGGTAAACTTGCAGGCTGAGTTAGTAGTCAGGAAGGCAAATGCAATGTTGGCATTTATTTTGAGAGGACTTGAATATAAGAGCAGAGATGTACTACTGAGGATCTATAAGGCTCCGGTTAGGCCACATTTGGAGTATTGTGTGCAGTTTTGGGCCCCATATCTCAGGAAGGATGTACTGGCCCTGGACCGGGTTCAGTGGATGTTCACGAGAATGGTCCCAAGAATGAAAAGCTTAACATATGAGGAACATGTGAGCACTCTGGAACTATACTCATTTGAGTTTAGAAGGATGAGGGTGGATCTAATTGAAACTTACAGAATAGTGAATGTCCTGGACAGAGTGGATGTTGGGAAAATGCTTCCATTGGTAGGAGAGACGAGGATCCAAGGGAACAGCCTTTGAGTAAAGGGAAGTCCTTTTTAAGAATGGAGATAAGGAGAAACTTCTTCAGCCAGAAAGTGGTGAATCTATGGAATTCAATGCCACAGAAGGCTGTGGAGCCCAGGTCATTGAGTACAATTAAGACTGAGATAGATAGGTTCTTTATTATCAAGGGGATCAAGGAATACGGGGAGAAAGCGGAAGAATAGGGTTGAGGATCTTTTCAGCCATGATTGAATGGCGGAGCAGACACAATGGGCCAAATGGCCTAATTTCTGCTCCTTTGTCTTTTGGTCTTATGGTCTTATGGAATGCAAGAAGGGCAGGAGAGTTCCTATTTTGCAAAAACCATCACTAAAATTTAGCTAGTCACTTTTGAGTCGAGTGCTGAGTACAGGTGCTTGCTGGTGTTGAATTGATTGCTGGATATCCCACTTTAACTGCATTTCAAACATATTTAACTGATTGTGAAATATTGTAGTCATCAATGGTTTCCTATAAATGAAAGTTTGCTTTAATTTCTTTCTTTCCCTCCCATGCAGCAGATCCTCCAATCATGCAGCTCAACATCTAATGAATGTGCAACACTAAAACATGGGTGGAAATTCATTAACACATGCTATAAACTATCTTAAGAAAATAGTGAGCAAATAGCTGACACATCAAGATCTGCATTGGATCATATACTTTACTGAAGGCCCTATACTGTACTGTGATTTTCAGATTCATCAGAAGTTGTTGAGTCCCTGATACAACAGGGCATCCTTCACTGTGACATGTCTAGTCGACATCAAGGGATTCGGACTCAATGTAAAGCATTAAATACAAGTTTTACACTTACCTCAGCTAATGGCATACACCCATGCATTTTCTATCGGGAGTTACTGAAATGAATCTCAGGGGATGAGAAAAATACCTCGTGAGGTAATATTTCCTTACCCTTAATACACAGACAGGACAATAGCTGAACCTCAACTAAATCAGATCAATTCATTGCATACTGTGAGTTGAAATTATTTGACAGACGTCATTGCACGAGATTTTAGAGGACCATGTTACCTCTTTTTAGATTGACAATTGCACGTGCAGAGTTTCAAACCTTTGCCCACAAAGTTACCTGAGGTACAAATTCAGAAAGACAACAGGCCATAGTGTGTAACGGGAGACATGGCACTTCTATTTAATCATAGAATAGTTACAGCACAGAATGAGGTCATTCAACATGTCTTTTGTGCCAGCTTCAAAGAGTATCACCTATTCCAATTCTAATGATTTTTCAATAGCTCTGCATTTAATTTCTCTTCAGATAATAATTTGGTTCCCTTTTGAAAGCCTCCGTTGAACCTGTCTCCACCCAAACTCTCAGACAGCACGTTCCAAATCCTAACCACTCACTTCATAAGATGTTTTTAACCTCATGTTGTCATTTAATATTGATCAATTTACTTTAAGCATTGTGAAATGCTCACTGCAAGGGAGGTAAATTAAGTTGAATTAGGGAAAAAGAGGGAAAACAAAGCTTGCATAATAACAGAATGTTAACCTTTATTTGAATCTCTTAAAACAATTCACAATTTACAATGAGATTTCACTTCTATTTTTACTCAATTTATTCAGACATATTGTTACACCTTTCCAGGGCAGCTATTTCACTCCGAAATTTGTTCACTTTCTGAGCAAGAATTGGTTGGCATTTGTCACATTGTTAAAAGTATTAATCTTTTCTTTAGACTTGGATTTCTAAGGATTCTTGTGGTGCAGTGGTAGTGGCCCTACTTCTAAGTCAGGAGACCGGAGTTCAAGTCTCACCAGAGGTGCACAAAAGGTGCACGTGTCTGAAGGGTGTGAATAGGAAAAAAAAATCTAAATCAAAGTTTCTGTAGTGCGTTCAATGAGTAATTAGTGTGCAAATGTAGAGACTTTATCAACAAAGAGGTAGGTGTTAAGCCTAAATTTTGTTTCCATAAAATTCTTTGTAGATGAATGGCAAATCACTGAACAACCAGTGGCAATTTCCAATTCATGAGAAGTTTCATTCTTGTCATAAGCTGTTGAATGATTGACACATTAATGTTGGTGATTTTAGTTCACTCACCATGGCCATGATATGCTGTGACCCACATGGGTGTTGCCCATTGTTTGGGGAACAAGGCTACAGGCTAAGAATTGGAAAATGGGACTAGAGTAGATAGGTGTGGACGTGATGGGCCAAAGAGCTTCTTTCTCTGGGAAGGGTCGGAAGAAAAAGCCGGAGTCTGTTTGAGTGTATAACAGAGTAAACTTACTGGTGCGGCAAACACTGCAAAACTTAAAAAAAACTAATTCATTTTAAATAATTAACTAAGTAGGGATGGCTGGCCAGGTGATATGTTGTAGCTGTATGATGTGGGAGCTAGGTGATCCCATTGAGAACGGCAGTGATCACATCTGCAGCAAGTGTTGGCTGCTTGAGGAGCTCCAGCTCAAAACTGATGAGCTGGAATCCGAACTCCAGACACTGCGGCACATCTGGGCGGGGGAGAAATACCTGGATGCTGTATTCCAGGAGGCAGTCACACCTGGTTGATTAACTAATGTTAATTCGATCGGCGGGCAGGGACAGCAGTGTGTGACTGCGAGTGAGGCAGGTAGAGAGACCCTGCAGACAGGAACACAGGAGCCGCAGCCCTTGACATTGTCCCACAGGTATGAGGCACTTGCTCCCTGTGTGGATGGGGAACAGGGCTGCAGGAAGGAAGAGCCAACTGACCATGGCACCATGGTTCAGGAGGCCATTCAAGAGGGGGGAGCAAAAAGACAGATTATAGTTGTAGGGGATTCCATCATCAGGGGAATAGACAGTATCCTTTGCGAGCAGGATAGAGAATCCCGCATGGTGTGTTGCCTGCCTGGTGCCAGGGTGCAAGACATCTCTGACTGGCTTGAGAGAATACTAGAGAGGGAGGGGGAGGATCCTGTTGTTGTGGTCCACGTAGGTACCAACAACATAGGCAGGACTAGGAAAAAAGACCTGTTTCGGGATTATGAAGAGCTAGGAACAAAATTAAAAACAGGTCTTCAAGGGTCATAATCTCTGGATTGCTGCCTGAGCCACATGCAAATTGGCATAGGGAGGCGAGGATCAGGGAAGTAAACACGTGGGAAAGAGGGTTTCCTTTTCATGGGGCACTGGCATCAGTTCTGGGACAGAAGGGATCTATACCACTGGGATGGACTCCACCTGAACAGGGCCAGGTCCAGTGTTCTGGCGAAAAGGGTAAATAGGGTGGTTAATAGGACTTTAAACTACTAAGTAGGAGGGAAGGGAGAAGTGAGCATAGAGGGAGAATAACAATTAATGTAAGGCAAAGCAGCAGGTTAGCAGGTGACGAGGAAGCTTCAACTCCGTTGAAAATTAGGAAAAAAGTTAAAAGGAAGGAGAACTCAAGAGCTGTTAGGAATGGAGGTAATAGGACCCAAAAAGAAGGTGCAAAAACTGGCATAAGGGCACTTTATCTGAATGCTCGGAGCATTCGAAACAAGGTGGATGAGTTGACGGTGCAAATCATGGCAAATGGGTATGATTTAGTGGCCATTACAGAGATGTGGTTACAGGATGGTCATGACTGGGAGTTAAATATCCAGGGGTATCAAACTGTTCAGAAGGACAGACAGGAAGGTAAGGGAGGTGGTGTTGCTCTGATTTTTAAGGATGATATCAGGGCGGTAGTGAGAGATGATATAGGTTCTACTGACCAAAACGTTGAATCCATTTGGGTGGAAATTAAGAATAGCAGGGAGAAGAAGTCACTGATAGGTGTGGTCTATAGGCCACCAAATAACGACATCGTGGTGGGGCAGGCAATAAACATAGAAATAGCTAATGCGTGTAAAAATGGTACAGCAATTATCATGGGGGATTTTAATCTACATATCGACTGGTCAAACCAGGTCGGTCATGGCAGCCTTGAGGAGGGGTTCATAGAAGGCATCCGTGATAATTTCCTTGAACAATATGTAATGGAACCTACGAGGGAGCAAGCTATCCTAGATCTAGTCCTGTGTAATGAGACAGGAATAATTAATGATTTCACAGTTAGGGATCCTCTCGGAAGGGGTGATCACAGTATGGTCGAATTTAAAATACAGATGGAGCATGAGAAGGTTAAATCCAGTACCTATGTCCTGTGCTTAAACAAAGGAGACTATGAAGGAATGAGGAAGGAGTTAGAATGGGAGCAAAAACTTTATGGTGGGTCAACTGAGGAACAGTGGAGGACTTTCAAAACAATTTTTCACAGTGCTCAGCAGAAGTATATTCCAGTGATAAGGAAGAACTGTAGGAAAAGAGAGAGCCAGCCATGGATGTCTAAGGAAATAGAGGAAAGTATCAGACTGAAAATAAAACGCATACAAAAAAGCAAAGAGTAGTGGGAAACTAGTAGACTGGGAAATATTTAAAGGCCAACAGAAAGCCACAAAAAAAGTTATAAAGAAAAGTAAGATAGATTATGAGAGTAAACTAGCTCAGAATATAAAAACAGGCAGCAAAAGTTTCTATAAATATGTAAATCATAAAGGAGTCGCGAATGTAAATATTGGTCCTTTAGAGGATGAGAAGGCCAATTTAATAACTGGGAATGAAGAAATAGCTGAGACATTAAACAGTTATTTCCTGTCGATCTTCACAGTGGAAGACACAAATAACATGCCAAAAACAAATAGCAAGAAAGTAATAGCAGGTGAGGACCTAGAAACTATCACTGGAGGGGGTGCAGAGGAGATTCACTCGGTTGATTCCAGAGTTGAGAGGGTTGGATTATGAGGAGAGACTGAGTAGGCTGGGCTTATACTCATTGGAATTCAGAAGAATGAGGGGAGATCTTACAGTAAGATATAAGATTATGAAGGGAATAGATAAGGTGGAGGCAGGGAGGTTGTTTCTGCTAGCAGGTGAAACTAGGACTAGGGGGCATCGCCTCAAAATAAAGGGAAGCAGATGTAGGACTGAGGTCAGGAGGATCTTCTTCACCCAAAGGGTTGTGAATTCCCTGCTCAGTGAAGTGGTTGAAGCTACCTCACTGAATGTTCTTAAGACAAGGGTAGATAATTTTTTGAACAGTAAAGGAATTAAGGGTTATGGTGAATGGGCGGGTAAGTGGAGCTGAGTCTCAAAGATCAGCCATGATCTTCTTAAATGGCGGGGCAGACTCGAGGGGCCAGATGGCCTACTCCTGCTCCTAGTTCTTATGTTCTTATGTTTCCATGTTGTAAAACTCTATGTCTCTGCAAGTAATGGGAGCACTATGGCACTTTTTTCTGAACTTTTCTTTTCACTTATTTCACTTTTCACTTACCTAGGAAATGGCAAGAATTTGATTGGTTTCAGTACCCAGTAAGGCAATATCCTGACCTGACATTGCTTGCCAATCACAGTTTTACAACATCAATGGTGCCGCCTGGAGATCTGGTACTACAGTGTTGTGTACTACGATGATTGACAACACTCTGGATAAGATGAGTATGGTCAGGGGTTGTGGTGAGGATTATGTTTGTGAGCTGGTGCAGTTGGGAGCAAGGGCAAGCTAGAAAGTTGCTATTATAATAGTGATTGCCAGCATGACCAACATATTATGGATAAATTTGCTGTCACCAATCCTTCCATTTGATATTAATCAAGCTACTGAAACAAAGTGCAGAAGGAGGCCACATGATATATTCAGCAGAAGATAGGCACTGTCTTTATTTTAATAGTGAAGAACTTTTACATTTTCCTCAATAGCTGGTTACATCGTATCTAAGATATATGGTTGCCTCTTGTGAAAGACCAGGTTCAACATAAGATTAAGTACGTAGCTACATGCTGTTAACACTAACACAATCACTGAACCAATATTTTGAACCAGCAATTCAACTCTTGTAGAACAAATGTATAACTGAATCCTCCAGGAATAGTTCTTTATTTCCTCATACATGGGGCTTATCTTGTGACGTCAGTTAACCTTTTCAGACGTTAAATTTCTTATCCAACATTTTTTTTTCCAGTTGAGCACCAGCAGTTGTGGTATAGGGCCCTCAATTGATGATTAAGCAGCAAATTAAAGGCTTTAATTAGCCGCCACAAGGGATGGCCACCTGCAAGATTTCATGGCCCAGACTGAATCAAATGGAGGTAGGGAAGGTGGTGCAATGTCCACCTTGCATTCCCTACTGGTTTCTGAGCTCAGTTGAAGTACCTCACTATTATTTCAGAAGCAATAATGTTCAGCATTTACAAATGGTTCTGAACACTATGTTGGTAATTTCAAGTCAACAGCAACCATTATTTTATAAAGGAACTGAATGCAATTAAAGTGATTACTACTTTCCACTTTGACTTAGTTGTGGGGATTGAACCAGAAATATGTCTTTCGAGGGATTAATATGGCTATTGATTTAGATGAAGTGCTTTCGCTGAAGCTTTGTTATATTTATCCAAGGAACAATCAGAAATGGAATTTTCTGCCATTTTCTTTTGTCCTGGAGCAGATTTTGACTTTCTGGCTTGGATGCAGTATTACCATTCCAGATCAGCTACCCTGTATGGAAAATATCCAGCTTTCATTTCTAAATAGCAAAGGGCAGCTAATTGACAATGCCAGTTACACAGCTGGAAGGCATGTTGAAATGCTTCCCCAACAACTCCCAGATAGCCAGTCAGGGTCAAATGCATTTAAAGACGGCAGAAGTAAGCAATATCTAAGGCATAGCGCGGCTGGCAGACTGTGTTGAAAGGATCTACCAGAGTGATGACTCCAAAAAGTGGACACAGTCTTTCCCTGAAGATGTGCATGTATGTGGTCACACAGCAATCATGAAAATAATGCACAGTGAAATAAGAAGGCCACACAAAACCAAAGAGAATTCGAAGGAAAATTGAACAGTTACGAGGAGAGACCAAATTAGTGAATTATTTCCTTTTAAAACAGAGATGTGCCCATTTAATTACTGTTCACAAAATTGGGAAGGGATTTGGTAAAGGAATAAAGAAGAAACTGTTTTAGTGTCTATGATAAGAAATTTATTTAATGTACAATTAATTAGCAAAAAACACAGAAGGGAATGTTCTGGAGAATTTTTCACTTGTGAATTATGATGATTTGGAATTTGCTGTGGGAAGTATTGAGTGAAACAGATTCTCTAGAAATTTACAAAGTGATAGGATAAACGCTGGAAGGCAAAAAGTGCTGTGGGAAAAGAACAGGGAGAATAAGACCAAATGTATAGGTATTTCAAAGGGCCAGCACAAAGCATGTTAGGCTGAAAGGTTTTGATCCGTGCTTTATCACTTTATGAAGAAGGTGGGAAGCAGGAAGCTCTTCAAGGTGAATAAAAATAGAAAGTGCTGGAAATATTCAGCAGGTCTGGCAGCATCTGTGGAGAGTGAAACAAAGCTAGTATTTTGACTCTGATAAGACTTCTCCAGAACTAAAAGTAGAAATGTGAGTGGGCTTAAGCTATTGAAAGGAGGAGAAAGAAGAAGAACAAAGGGGAAAGCCAGGGATATAGAGGGCAGAAAAGATTAAATGACAAAGATGTCATAGTATAAAAAGCAAAGGGATTGTAATAGTTATAGTAAAGAGCAAAGCATGTGACCACAGTGAGTGTGAGTAGCAGAAGATTAAACATCTCTCTCTGAAAGCAAAACATGAAAACCAGGATTTGTGTTTAATCCGGACATATGCCTCATTTCATTGCTACAGCTATTATCATTCACTTTGTCTTTTGTTCCATGATATCTTTGTCATTATTGTTGTTACCCATTGTATGTCTACTTCCTTCAAAGCTGAAAAAAATTATCTGCTGAATATTTAGGCATTTTCTGTTTATGTTTCAGAGTTCCAGCACCTCTAGAGTTTTGCATTTCTATTAAAGGTAAGCATCCCAATATTCATTATGGAGTTAGGAGAATTGGCAAAAGCTTTCACCTGGCCAGGTCTCTCTCTTCCCCTTCCCATCCCATCACCTCTCTAGCACCTCTATTCAAGACCTTCTAGAATTCTAGTTCCTCAACTTACCTGATTGTCAAGCGGCTGGGCAAAGATATCTTCAAACCTCCTCTTGTTCATTTCACTGCAGCTGTGTGTTTATAAGTCTCGGCAATTAAAACCAACTGTGGCTTTACACCAGGTCTGCTGAGCTGTAGGATCTTCTTTATCTTGAAGTGGCCAAATGCAGACTGGGGGACCACTTTGCAAAATAAAGCACCTCCACTCAGGGCATATGATATTTCAACATACCATCTGACTGTCATACTTACAATTCAGTTCTAGGATTGCTGTAGTGTCCCTTTGGAAGCCCAACACAAGCTGGAGAAACAGCACTGTTCCTTTTCTGAGGCAATTTATAGCCTCCAGGATGTAGCATTGAGCTCAACAACTCTGCACTCTAGTTCCATTTTGATTATACACCCCTTCCCCAGTGTATTATTTGCAACGTTTTGCTTTCAGCAAATCTGACCTACGCTCTGCTTTTAACACCTACCATGTACCTAGGTTACTTCACTAAAACCATTGCTTTTGAACTTATGTTCTGTGACATCTGTGATCTCTAACTCCTTCACCCTTTAGCTTTTCCTGCACCTTCCCTTGTCTTCTCTTCCTTTATTTTTTCTAAAGTATCAATCCATCACTTCCCCATGGCCCCCTTCAGTTCTAAAGAAGGGAAATATTGATGCCACTGATGCTGTCAGACCTGCTGAGTTTTAAAATGAGTTCTGTTTTTATTTCAGATCTCCATCTTCTGCAGTACATTGCTCTTGTTGAGGGCTTGCTGGGAATCGAACTATTCTCCATGCATCAATGTTGGTTGTATATACCCATTCAATAAATTGAAATAAATTTCCCTCTTTGTCAATAGAATAATTTATGAGCAATATAGTTAGTCAGACCATTTGCAAAAGCTGCATCTCTGATAAACTGCTTATTAGTCATTGACAACAGCCAGCCCCCTCTCACCTTTTGTATCCTCACATCTCTGTATTGATTTTTAAGAGTACTTTACAAAGGAAAAATGTTGTTTATTTAGTTAATTAAAGTGCTTGGACTTTCATGTTAATGAAATTGCACAACTGAATGTTTCTAGCATGCTTCATTCCATTCTCTCATTCTTTCTCTGAAATAGCAACTGCACCCTTCCCTATCGACCCATCTGTTTCTGCCAATTCTCTTTGTTCATCTTTTAAAACATCTCTTTGGCAGTGTTCTGAAATATGGACTGAGCCCAAACAGTGGGGCCTAATTTTGTGATGGGTTTGTGTCAGGTTTCACTTCAGAAGAATCTGTCAAGAAAAGAATTGCCAACACAATTGACAATGAAGTGGCTACACTACTATGGACATTAAAACTCAATGGAATGATTGTATCATTCTGAAAAATAACTATGAAGAAGTACTGGTCCAGATGTGCAGAGCATTGGGTGCACACCATTTGGAGTTTCTATTTTCAGTTCTGGACACTGCATTTCATAAAGACAGGTTGGTCTTGGGTAGGTTGCCGCACAGATTAACCGGACCCTTCCTGAAATAGTCACCAGGATGCAGTTCTTTCGTTATAGCTTAGCTGGAACTTTATAAAGGTTAAATATAACTTTTTATATTCAAAATCACTATCGATGGATGCAAAATTACATATTATTTTGTTTTTACCCTGTCATTATGGCCTTTGAAAGTAAAGCATGGCCCACTTAAGGCAGTGATGAGATGAAATTCTTTTTCTCAAACAGCCCTAATTCTTTAGAATGACCTTCCTCGAAAGGCAGAGCTAACAGAAAGCTGAAGCTTACATTTTATCGACAAAGTCCAAGATGCATCAAGTTTGTTTTTTGGAGGGGTTTCTACTGTGGGGCCTAATGAATTTTCTCACTGTACCTTACCAAACATGTCTTGTTAACCATCCATCCTGCCCTAAGGCAGCAGTCATGTCTGATTTCAGACTTACCTTAACATGTGCCATTCCCAGAACAGCTCTGCATTGTGTGGATATCCCTGAATTTATTGACATCCCTAGCACTCGGACCATCTTTAAACACCTATCTTGTACCTTGACAAGCACTGTCTGTCTGGAATGTACTGCAAGGTTTCTGAAACTTGCCCTGGATATGGCCAACTGGTGGAAATTGGCACCTTGATTTTTGGGCAAGGACCTGGAGGTCCTGCTGGACAGAATAGTGCAGATGTGGGACTTTCTTTTCCTGCAGGAACAGCAGTAGAGTACATGACACCAGACAATTGCAGCTTGGCCCAGTGTTACCACCTGGAATTCCCAGCTCTATAGAAGAAAGTCAATGTTCTTCTCCACTCCACTAGCATAAGCACCATCTTTTCTCTGATATCTTACAAACACACTGCCTCAGCTACTGTACTCACCTCTAACCAAGGCTCATGCTCGACCACTTTCAGTACCTACAATACTTTCCCTCACTCATTATCACCCACCACAACTCCAACTTATTTTTCACATGTGTGCCCTGCTACCTTCAAACATCTGTGCATGATTGCTAGGAACTTCTGTCCCTGCATTCTTTACCACTGGACCACGAAGCCTATACTGCCTCTCCCTATCCTTTCTGCCAAAATACATCACCTCACACTTCACTGTATCTGTCACTTGCCTGTTCATGCTGCTAGTCTAGCCATACTCTATAGTACATAAGTGATACTATCCTCACTGTTTGCTACATCCAAACTTTGGCAAATGTTGAAGATTTATCATGTATTTTGTGCATTTATACATATCTTTAAAAAAGAAGTTGGTGTTGCACTGGCCGTTGGGGAACATCATAATCAACCATCCTTTATTCTGAAAACAACCATCCATCTCAACTTACTGATTTTTGTATTTAGGTTTTTTTTTTTATTTTCCAACTGACACTGCCCCTCCAATTTTACGAGATTCTAGTTTTTTTTAAAAATCAGAATTTTTGTAGCAATTTGCCAGATATTTTCTTAAAATTCATACATTCAAAATCCATTGCATTCCATTCACCAACCTCCACTGTTACTTCATCAAATAATTCAAATAGATTCATCAAGTAGAAGCTTGATCTGCTGTTTACAACACTGTGTTGGTTCTCCTTAACTAACTCAAACCTTTCCTAATGCCTGTGATAGAGAGACTCTGAGAAGTCAGGAGGTGAGCCATTTTATCTATATTCCTCTGAAACATTTCTGATTGTAGCCGCAAGTGTGAATAGGTTTTTTAAGACCCAGATTGCAGACTGTGAGAGAGTTGTCAAACATGCAAGCTCTTAGGAGGAAAATCCCCACATATCCAATATCGTCTCATGTGATTATATTTAGTTAATTATTTCTGACAAACCTGTTCCCAGTATACCTTTGACTTTGTGCTGAAGCTGAATATTTTCTGGGCTATGATCCCTGTGAAAGAAAATTAAACACACATGAGACTCTGTTGCTACTGGCTTTTCTAATATTTCTCTCCTTGTGTTTGCTTCTTTTTTGGGTCAAGCCTCCCCATCTGTTTAGTTCTGCCTGTGGGGAAATTAAGCCCTGAGATTGATCCTGGTCTATGCAGATCAACGGTTTTCAGTCAGCCTTAACAAACCACTCTCATTAAGAAAGGGAACCATTAGCTACGGTTCGTGTTTCTGGTCATTGTGCAATGAATTGTGGCGGAAGTACTACAAAAACTCTGGTTGAGAATGAGATTGAACTCAGTTTTGATGATCTGGACAGTCAATGATGAATCTCTCATATGATGAGTGATTGGACTGGCCCCTGTGCTGCTGGGCTGATAGAAACTGAACAAATATAGGGGAAGTCCATGATCTTGCATCCCAGGAAGCAGTGAGTGTTGGATTGGATTTGGGGAGAGAAATAGACTTTGGAGAAAATGGAGCTGGCAGGTGAGAGAACTGGGATTTCTAGGATGAGCAGGTTTCCTTACGAAAAGACTTTGGACAGGCTAGTTTTGTTTCCACTGGAATTTAGAAGAGTGAGAGTGAAATGTGATTGAAGCAAATAAGATCCTGAACAATTCTTGACATAGTAGGTGTGGAATGTATATTTTCCCCTGTAGGTGAATTCAGAACAAGGAGACACTGTGGGAACCCAACTTTTTTTAAAATCCATTAACAGGGATGAGGATGTCGCTGCCTAGGCAGCGTTTATTGCCCATCCCCAAATTGCCCAGAGAGCAGTTCAGAGTCAACCACATTGCTGTGAGACACAAACAAAGTTGCTGGAAAAGCTCAACAGGTCTGGCAGCATCTGTGAAGGAAAAAAACAGAGTTAACGTTTCTGGTCCGGTGATATGTAAGCCAGGTAAGGATGGCAGTTTCCTTCCCTAAAGGATATTAATGAACCAGATGAGTTTTTCTGACAATTAACAATGGGTTCATGGTCGTCATTAGATTCTTAATTCTGGACAGTTTTATTGAATTTAAGTTCCATCATCTACCTTGGTGAGATTCAAACCCCGGTCTCCATAGCATTATTTGGGTCTCTGGATTAACAGTCCAGAGATAAAACCAGGAGGCCACTACCACCCCACCTCAGAAGGTGAGAGATGCAGGATCATTGAATATTTTTAAGGTGGATACATTCTTGAGACAAGGGAATGAAATGTTACTGGGGGTAGATGAGAATGTGAAATCTGAAACACAAACAGGTCAGCCATGATCTTATTGAATGGTAAAATATGCTTAAAGGGCCCACTTCTGCACCTATGTTCTTATGATTCAGGAGACATAGAGCTCAGGGAGAGAAATCTGATTTTTAAATGGCACAGCATTGTACTTCACAGAGCAATGAGAATTTGTTACTCTTGGATTCAAGAATTGTCAACCACGGCCACATCTCTTTAATGAACATAGAACATAGAACAGCACAGCACAGTACAGCCCCTTCGGCCCACGATGTTGCGCCGAACTTTTACCCTAATCCTAAGGTCTATCTAACCTCCACCCCTACCTTATACTAGCATTCATATGCCTATCTAATAGCTACTTAAATGCCCCTAATGAGGCCGACTCCACTACCCTCTCCAGCAATGCATTCTATGCCCCAACCACTCTCTGAGTAAAGAGCCTACCTCTGACATCTCCCCTATATCTACCTCCACTCACTTTAAAACTATGCCCCCTTATAATAGTACCTCCACCCTAGGAAAAAGTCTCTGGCTGTCCACTCTATCTATACCTCTGATCATTTTGTACATCTCTATCAAGTCACTTCTCACCCTTCGTCGTTCGAAAGAGAAAAGCCCTAGCTCTCTCAACCTTTCCTCGTAAGGCCTTCCCTACATTCCAGGCAACATCCTGGTAAATCTCCTCTGCACCTTTTCCAACACTTCCACATCTTTCCTGTAATGAGGTAACCAGAACTGGACACAATACTCCAGATGTGGCTGAACCAGGCTTTTGTATAGCTGGAGGATAACTTCACGGCTCTTGAACTCAATCCCTGTATTAATGAAAGCTAACACACCATACGCCTTCTGTCCACCTGGGTGGCAACTTTCAGGGAACTGTGAACATGAACCCTAAGATCCCTCTGCTCCTCCACACTGCCAAGAATCTTTCCGTTAACCCTGTATTCTGTTTGTCCTACCAAAATGAATCACCTCACACTTTTCAGGGTTGAACTCCATCTGCCACTTCTCAACCCAGCTCTGCATCCTATCAGTGTCCCTTTGTAACCTAGAATAGCCCTCCGCACTATCCACAACTCAACCCACCTTTGTATTGCCCGCGAACTTACTAATCCACCCTTCCACTCCTTCATCCAAATCATTTACAAAAATCACAAATAGAAGAGGACCCAAAACAGATCCGTGTGGTACACCACTCATAACTGAGCACCATGTTGAATATTTTCCGTCCACTACCACCCTTTGTCAGCCAATTCTGAATCCAATCTGCCACATTTCCCCCTATCCCATGCCTCCTTATCTTCTGCATGAGCCTGTCATGGGGAACGTTATCAAATGCCTCACTTAAATCCATGTATACCACATCCACTGCTCTACCTTCATCCACGTGTTTGGTCACCTCTTCAAAGAATTCAATAAGGTTTGTGAGGCATGATCTACCCCTCACAAATCCATGCTGACTATCACGAATCAAACTGTGCCTTTCCAAGTGATCATAAATCCTATCTGTCAGAGCCCTTTCCAATAACTTGCCCACCACTGACGTAAGGCTAATTGGCCTGTAATTTCCGGGGTTATCCCTATTCCCTTTTTTGAACAAGGGAATGACGTTTGCCTCACTCCAATCTTCCGGCACTATACCCGTGGACAGTGAGGACGAAAAGACCATCGCCAAAGGCCCTGCGATCTCTTCCCTCGCTTCGCTTAGCATCCTTGGATAAATCCCATCAGGCCTCTGGGACTTATCTATCTTCAATTTCCTCAAAATTCCTAGTACATCTTCCTTACGAACATCAACCTCCTCTAGCTACCAGCCTGTTGAATAAATAAAGGTGACATAAAATCTTAGTCACCCACAAGAGGTCTGCAATGAGTGCTCTTAAAGTTCACAGAAGATCAGAAAGCTTGATGACTCATGACTGCTGCACACACAAATGAAAAAATACCACATACATACAAATGCAAAAACACACACATGTTCAACAATTTATACCCATAAACAAATGCAGGTTTGCATTTGACCAAATAAAATGCACATAAATCAAGGGATGATAATATTCTTAACTCAATTCTTCTGATTCTTTAAGTTCCCTAAAGAATGCGCGGGTTTAAGTAGCAGGCTCAATGCAATCACATCACAGGTCCACCTCTAAAGATTGTAGACAGCACCATTGTAAGTTCCTCTGTACTGGGACTGTTAGGTAGATTGCATGAGCTGCTTTCACTGGCTAATATTCACAGTGCGAGTGAAATGTAAAGGAAGAGAATTGAATTTGCATTTATATTATTCTCGGGATTCTCCAAATTGCTTTATGTTGCAGAATTGCTCTATGAAGTGTAGCCACTGTTGTGTTGATGGATTAAACATGGAGCCAGTTTATACACAGTATGATTCCACAGACAGCAGTAAGATAAGTGACCAGATAATCTGTTCTTTCATCATATTGGTTGAGGGATAAATATTTGCAAGCACATGGGAAGTGGGGGAAATGTCCCCTTATCTTCCTTAAATAGTGCCATGGGATAGCTCGTGTCCATCTGCATGGGCATTTTTATAGGATCATAGAATGATACAATGCAGATGGAGTCCATTCAGGCTATCATGTTTATTCTGGCTCTGCAAAAGATCTATCCAGTTAGTCACATTTCCCTGCTATTTCTGTATTTCTACCTAAATCTTTCCTTTCAAATATTTATCCAACTATCATTTGAAAGTTAGTATTGAATCTGCTTTCATCATGTCTCCTAGCGGCACATTCCAGATCATAACAACCAGCTGAGTAAAAATAATCCTCCTCAACTTCTTTGTGGTTCTTTTACCCAATAGTTACTGACTCTCATCCCAGTGGAAATAAGTTCTCCTGTTTGAGAAGTAAGATGACGAGTAACAGTAAATGAAGATCACATTGCTCTTGTGAAATCTTACCTGTATACTCCATTGCTCTCCCAATTTTCATTTCTTCAAAATACCACAAAAGTAAAGACATTTCTATTTCAACTTCATCACTGGAAATTCTAGATGTTATACCTAAAAATCTCAGCCAAAATCACATGTCCATAGCCTAGAAATGGATAGAGGTGTAAAGCACTCTTTAGCACTTTGCCAGCACTTTTTGTTTTCAGTTATGTGAAGCAGTCAATCTCCATCGTACAGCTTGTGAGGCTGACTTTAAACTGATCAGAATCACTACACTTTTTTGTAACAGTTTATTTACTGTGATTGACTCTATACCATTACAATTGAACTCAATGTTGTGAAGATGTGGTCTGTTTTAATTGAGGGTGTAAATTGTCCCACATTCCAGGAGTGTGACCCTGCTATAAGTAAAGATAAAGTCTCCATAATCCGACCAGATCATTAGTGAAAGAGAGACGGCCAGTGGTGGTTTAACCTGAGGATCATCATGCTTCAAGCGAGAGGAGAGCGTAAGATGGAGAATCCTTTATGGTAACCTCGGTTGGTGCAGAAATTGAACCCCTGTTGTTGGCGCTGCTCTGCATCACAAACCAGCCACCCAGCCAAATGAGCATTATTAGTAAAGACAAGACACTTTAGCCCATTTCTTCTTATGTCCTGAATCTGAACTACCAATCCATGTGTTAGATGGAGATTGGTTGGTAGAATTTTTGCTTCTGGATCAGAAGGCTGTGGGTCCAGCTGAATGTCAACTGGCTGCTACAATCAAAACAAGGCTTCTTTTTCCTGAAGTGCTCCAGTGATAAAGTTTTGCATCATCTGCAAATTTGGAAATATTACAATTAGTCCCACATTTAGATTTTTAAAGAATCAACCTATTCAGGGATGCCATCTCAGGCATTCCTTGGGTTGTGAAGAGGACCTTGAGTCTGTTTGCAAGTCAATTTGTGTGGTCATACTTCATAGTTTAAGCAAGACCTTCCTATTTTTATGCTCCAAAAAAACAAAAAATAAATTGGAACCTATATGGAGATTATAAGGTGCCCGTGGACAGACAAGACAAAATAAGTTGAATGGACTTCTTCCTCAGCAATAATCTTAAGATCATGAGTTCTGAGTTGTGTTGTTACCTGAATCCGTTCTACACAACTTTATTGATGAAGAATTACTCATTGTCCAGCTATCCAACACATCAATTTAGATCGGTCTTCCATCGGACTTCAGCTCATTCCTGTATCACTCCGGCTTTGTGGCATCACATCATCTAAGGTGACATGTCCACTTCAGTTCTCTTCCAATGTTTTCTCATTTCATCTATGAAATAACTTTGCATTATGGATGAGCTGAAGTTTTGTTTTTAATCATTACCCGGCTCGGTGCTGTTAATGTAACCCAAGAGCTAGGTTTGAAATGAAAGCAGGGCTCTATTTTAACCTGTGTCGTGTTACACACTCTCTACCTCAGAAGACTATTGACATTGCAGCTCGCTGCTGATCTAACTCTTTCCATGTCAGAGTTTTGTTATGTAGGTCAAGTCCATGAGGTGTTCTGTGTTCCCTCGTACAGTATAGAGTCAAGGGAACTGTTAGATCCATGTATTCTATTAATATCCATTTGTAACTGTAATCCATTTCAATACACTTTAAATTGGTAGCTGCTGTTCTCTTGCAATGACAGAATGAACACATGCTTACAATTGTCTCTCTGGAGTTCTCTCTGCTCTCTCAACAATGCTGAGACCTGCTAGGATTGAATATCTTCAGCGCTGACCTCCATAAATATGTTGTATTCAGAATGGGTAGGAATGGGATTTTTGCAGGATGGAAAATGATAGGAATTGTAGTTACTGTTCCAAGAGAGTTAACTTGTTGAGTGACCGTTGGGAAGAATGGGGGGTGGGGGCAATTGGATTTGAAAGGTCACATGATAAAACCTCAGAATGTAGACCAACAACCAACAAAAGTTGACCATCTTCATTTAGACAGTGTTTGAATGATCATTTGAAAACTGAACTGGAAACCAGAAGCAAAAACAGAAATTGCTGAAAAGGCTCAGCAGGTCTGGTAACATCTGTGGATAGAAATCAGAGATAATTTTTCAGGGTCAGTGACACTCTCTCAGAACTGATGGTAGTTAGGAAAAAGTTGTTTTTTTTTATATACAGAAGATAGGGATGGAGGACGAGCTAAGAAGCCCAAAGAGAGAGAATAATAATTGGACAGACAAAGGTGTGGAACAATCATTTGCTAGATCAGAACTTGAGTATCGCTGAAGAAAGACAGACACAATTTGTTGAAGATTTCCATCTTGTACTTATCAGGACAATTCACAAGAATACTGTTATACCGGGAGTCAACAATTTTATAATGTAAGAGGAGAGCATGCTAATGGTTTGCACGTGGATTATGATTGGTTGAAGTGTTACCTTGGAGAATACCCCAGTTATGTGATGGCTCACAGTCAACTGTCTGCTTTGTTTAAATTTAAATTAGGCAGATTGACTCTCATTGCCTTGATGAATAAATCATGGCTGTTACTTTATTATTCTTCTGAATTGTCCTGATGAGTGCAAGTTGGAAAGCTTCACCAAGCTATATCTTTTTCAACAATACAGAATGTTAAACCCATTCTTACCCAAATCAATAAAATATACACTAATGATCAGGAGCAGAACTCTTGGTTAAACCCTTTGTTCTCTTTGGCCCTGAACCAATTAAATATCCATTGACAGGAAGAATGAACAGAACCAAACAGAGGAAACTAAATGGTGCAAATTGAAAAGGGGCAGAGGAAAAAGAGACTTGGAGCTTTAGCTACATAAATCTTTGAAGGTGGCATGGCAAATAGAAAAAGCTAGTTAAAAAAAAAACAAGGCCCTTATTTTAGAAGCAGAGACAGAAGCAAAGAAGTTGTGGTAACTATTTGTAAAGCACCGATTAGGTGCAGCCTGGAATCCTGTGTTCATTTCTTAGCACTATACTTCAGAAAGGACACAAAGATCTTGGAGAAGGTGCAGAGGAGACTACTTAAGATGGCACCAGGGTGTGAACTTCAATTCTGTGGAAAAACTGAAGAGGCTGGGATTGTTGCTAGACCAAATAAGATATTGTTTAAAGTCATGAATTGTTCTAAAAGAGTTGACAGGGAAAAGCTATTTTCTAGTGACAGCAGAATTAACAGCCAGAGGTCACAGATTTTAGCTAATTGGCAGAAGAAGCAACAGGCAGGTGACTGGAAAGCTTTTTATTCAGTGAGTTGTGATCTGGAATGTGCTCACTGAACAGGCGGTACAAGTAAATCCAATAGTGACTTTCAAAAGGCGATTGAATGAATATATGAAAAGGTAAAAATTGCAGGGTGTGGGAAAACAGAATGGTATAGGACAATTGAGTAGCTTTTTCAAAACACTGGCAGACATACAATGAGCCAAAGGACCTTCTCTGTACTGTGAAATTCTGATTCAATGAATTCAACAAATCTGATCATTTGTGGGGACACCACCAGGAATAAATAATCATGAAGCTGTTGAATTGCATACAAGAAAAACAATTAATTCATTAATGCCTTTTGAAAGACGAAACATGCTGTTGTTAGATAACAAGCATGGGGCTGGATGAACACAGCAGGTCAAGCAGCATCATAGGAGCAGGAAAACTTGACGTTTCGGGCCTAAACCCTTCATCCCTTCAT
>JAHRHZ010000017.1:33833095-33890724 GCA_024137785.1 Ginglymostoma cirratum | reverse complement strand
CCCTTCATTTTCTGATGAAGGGTTTAGGCCCGAAACGTCAAGTTTTCCTGCTCCTATGATGCTGCTTGACCTGCTGTGTTCATCCAGCCCCATGCTTGTTATCTCGGATTCTCCAGCATCTGCAGTACCTTTTATCTCTGATACATGCTGTTGTTACATAGTTTTGAGTATGTCAATGACAGCTTCCTACATCGATGTCCTGGGTGTGTCAAGAGACAAGTAATATTTGATTTAGTAGTGAATAATGAGCCGGATTTAATTTGTAATCTAATTGTGCATGAACATTTGTCAAATAGTGATCATAACATGGTTGAGTTCAGTGTAGCATTTAAAAGTGAAAAGCATGAATCAGCCACTAGTGTTCTAGATTTAGGCAACTTTAGGCCAGCTTTAATGAGATGATACAGAGACTGTCCACTGTAAACTGGGAAAATGTACGAATGTGTGAAACAACTGAAGAACAGTCGAACATGTCCAAAGAAACATTCAACACAATACAAAACCAGTTTATAACCCTGAGAAAAAGGGAAAAAAACAGCCATGGGCAACTAAATAGATAAGGAACAGCAGAAAACTTTAAAAAAAGTGTTTACAAAAATGCAAACAAACACAGCACAGATCCTGCTGAATTGGAAAGCCACAAAGACCAGCAAAGGGCCTCAAAGCAGCCTTTAAGACCTACTGAAAGAGCTTATGAAAGGAAATTTGCCAGGAACATTAAAATTAATGGGAAAAAATTTTATAGTTAGATAAAGGGAAAGTGGGTGGTCAGGAGCAATGTCAGCCTACCTAAGACTGAATGTGGGGATATTGTCAATGTCAATGAGGAAATGGCAGATATGTTGAATAATTACTTTTCCTTAGTATTTACAGGAGAGAAGGAGGATAGCATGCCAGAAATCCTGAGAAAATTAATAGTAGATTGGAACAGGGACTGGATAAAATTAAGTAAAACTTTAGTAATGAGGAAGTTAATGCAGTTAAAGAGGGACAAACTCACAGGACCTGATGGTTTCCATTCGAGAGTGTTAGAGTGTTTGTAAAAATCCTATATATAATCTTTCAGAGATCCCCAGATACAGGCACTATCCGTCTGGATTAGAAAATTGCACATATCACTCAACTTATTAAGAAGGGTGAAAGGGGAAAACCAGGGAATTAAAAAAAAGTTAGCCTAACGTATGTGGTTTGGAACAAAAGCAAAATTGCTGGAAAAGGTCAGCAGTTCTGGCAGCATTTGTGAAGGAGAAAACAGAGTTAACGTTTCAGGTCCGGTGACCCTTCTTTACACTGGTTGAGGATTCTAGAACTAAAGGTGCATAGTCTGAGAATTAGGGCCAGACTGTTCTGGTACTTCTACACACAAATGTTGGTAGACGTTTAGAGCTCTTTTCCACAAATGGCAGTGGATGCTGGATCAGTTGTTAATTTTAGACCTGAGGTAGATACATTTTTTGTTAAGCAAGGGCATGAAGAGTTATTGTCCAAAGGCAGATACATGGAGTCAGGCCACAGATCAACCTTGATTTCACTGAGTAGTGGAACAGGCTCAAGGGGCTGAATTACCTACTGCTGTTCCTATGTTGCTGTTGCCCAAATGTAACCCTGGCCCCACACAAACCTCACATACATGTTAGTTGTTGGATAAGAAAGCTCCCTTCATTTTTTTGAACACTGTCCTTTGAAAACTTTCTGAAAAATTCTATTCTCAACATACTGTTTTTCCAGGTTCAACAGGTTTCCAGTGGGCAGCATTCATTTGGACTTCAGCCATATTCTTAAAGGCTCAGATGGTCTTCGTGTGAATAGCCGGTTTCCCTTGCATTGCAATTTGGATTATCTGCTGAAGAACTCTGGATTCCATTGATAACCGTTACATCAGCTGAAGAACGTTCCCTAGTTCACGCTCCTCCCACCTGCTTTGCCGATATGAGTGGATTCCTTTCATACCTGGACCCTCGACGGGTTCACTGGGGCGCGACTTGGATGGCATTACACTCACGGATTCTTCGCACTAAGCCTGTGGAATCTATGCTTGATGACTCCAACCAACAAGGAACGGGTCACTCCAGACTGGCCCAGGTACTCACCACGGTCGACCTCGTGTCTCTTGGAGTTGGCAGCTGTGTGGGGACTGGCATGTATGTGGTATCGGGACTGGTGGCCAAGGAGATGGCGGGACCTGGTGTCATTGTGTCTTTTATCATCGCAGCAGTGGCCTCCATCTTATCAGGTAAATGGACAAATTACGAAATATTTTTGTTTTTGTCCTCAGAGTCAAGTAGTGAATCCACTAACTGGTGTCATACTGAATCCTATAGACCAAGAAGGTGGAGGAGATAGTAGCGTGGTGTAGTAATGTCATTAGTCTAGTAATCCAGAGGACTAAACTAACACTAAAAGAACAGGGAACAAGGCCTGCTGAGGCAACTGTTGGAATTTAAGTTCAATTATTAAAGCGTGTGTTTGAAAACTACTTTCAGTGGTGGTACCTGTGAAACCATCATCAATTGTCATAAAAACCCATCTGGCTCATTGATGTCCTTTAGCAAAGGAAATCTGCCATCCTTACCTGATCTGATGAACAGTGACTAAAGACCTATGACAATGTAATTGAACTTAACTATCTTCAAAAATGTCCCAGGAAGCGACTGACTTCAAGAATAATTGGGGATGGGCAACAAATGCTGGCCTTACCAATGATAAACCCAAGATTTATCACAGAAATGTTATGTTGGAGAAGGAGTCCATTTGGCCTATTGTATCTGCACTAACACTTCAAATGAACATCATTATTTATTGCCCATCTCCTTTTGCTCCATCCAAATAATCATCTAATGATACCTTGAATGCCTCATTTGATACATCTTCCCCCATACTTCCAAACAGCGGAGGGCAGCATAATAGCTGAGTGGTTAGTACTGCTACCTCACAGCGCCAGAGACCCAAGTTTGATTCCACCCTTGAACGACTGTCTATGTGAAGTTTGCACATTCTCTCCCATATCTGTGTGGGTTCCCTCTGGGTGATGCAGTTTCCTCCCACCCTCTAAAGATATGCAGGTTAGGTGGATTGGCCATGCTAAATTGCCCATAGTGTCCAGGGATGTGCAGGCTAGATGGATTAGCCATGGGGAAATGCAGGGTCCTAGGGATGGGTGGAATGCTCTTCAGAGGGTTGGTATGGACTCAATGGGCCAAATGGCCTGCATCCACATTGTAGGGAAACTGTGATTATGATCTATATTCTAACCACTGGCTGTGTGAAAAAGTTATTATTTTCCTCACCTTGCATTTGCGACTTCTACAAATCACTTTAAATTTGCATTTCCTGGTTCTTGATCCTTTTACAGTGTGTGCTGTTTTGATTTAGGCTGGAGTTGGTATAAAGGAATACCATATTCAGGAGCGTTGTACACTGACCCCTCTGACCTGTTCCAATGTTCAAACATATAAGCACTGAATTAACTAGCTTCGCTCCAAATCCTTGAATATCATTACCTCACAAATATTTGTCATTTTCAGTGTTCAACTTTTTAATTAATCACTGGCATCAACAGGTTGTTGTGGGAATAAGTTTCATACATCAATACTTTGAGTGCGAATGCGTTTCATTTTCATCTCCAAATGTTTGGTCTATTATTAAGGTTGTGTCCTCCAGTTTTAGAATCTCCAAAGTTTTACTTCAGTTAACCTGTCAAATCCCTTTAGTCATGTTAAACACCTTGATCAGATCACACTTCAACCTTTTAAACTCAAGGGAATACAAGCTACGTTTATACGCGCTGCCTTCACAGCAAAGTCTCACGGGTTATAGGGGTGCTGAATGTGAAACTGGAGGCTCAGACTTCACTTCTGGGCACTGACAATTCTGGTTTTTGTCAAACCTTATGAAGATATTTAAAACCCCTGCTCAAAACCCACCAGGTTTTTATTATTACTTCAGGGACTGTGGATGTCAATTTGACAACGAGTCTGTGAAGGTTCTTAGAGATGTTTTATTATGTCAAAGTTCTCTATAAATACAAGGGGTGGAATCTTATAGGAATCTGTGTAACATAGGCTATGGCAAGGTTTGTGACAGAATTGGATGGGAAGGTCTATCTTGATGTTAGTAGTACTTTTATGCAGCCTTCCTAACTCACAATCCCTCCACATTCTAACAAAATGGATCTTGTCTGATTGCAGTAGGGAACGGTGGCTTAGCAATACACTTGCCTCCTCGCCCACATTTTCAGTTCTTTTAGTTTAGATTGAAGGAGAAAAACATCATTCCAAAAGAAAGGTTCCACTCAGAATATAACACTAAATGCTTTACCTTAATCCCCAGGCTCACTACACAATGGCAATCTGTCAATGCTCACCCTGTCTAATTAATGTGCTTGTAAAGTATCCAGTCTCAAATCCTGAATTATTGATATGAATCATCTGTTCCACATCCTAAAAGGCTTGGTTCCCTTGTGGCTCTTGCTGTACTTTGATATGTAAAATTGGCCTTGTTACTTGCAGAAACATTAGATTTAATGCTCGTGGTGGAAACAGAATATAATTAGACAGGATGGTAGTATATGTGCACTCCAATACCATCGCTACCAGAAAAGTTCCAAACAGAAAAGTCTATGCTCATCCTTCCTGCTACACCACTAACTGAAGCCCTCTCTACCATTGTTATTAACCCAGTGTGGTATTAACTGGTGCCTGTCATTCTGACAGGAGCCACAACTCCCTTTGTGGCACTGCTGAGTACAAGAAATACCTATTTCTGATTCACACACCTCTTGGTAGGCAATCCTCCTGCCCCCTTTCCCCACTCCTCCCCCACAGACTTGATGCCAGGAGAAGACCTGTCTGTGGCCTCACCACTGCCTGATTGACGTGTGCCTTGGTGAGCTTTCCCAAAAGAAGGGGGCTTCATGCTGGCTCTGTAGTGAGACCAACCAGCACACACCTCTCATCCCCGCCTCCTTGACCTGTCCATCCTCTCTACCACCTACCGCTCCTCCCACCTCACTGACTAACCCCCACCCCCACTTCCTACCTACACTCACCTTTACTAGCTTCATCCCCGCCTCCTCGACCTGTCTGTCTTCTCTCCCACCTATCTGCTCCACTATCCACCTTCTGTCACTGCCCCCCACACTCACTATTTCTTTCAGAGCCCCCTTCCCCTGGCCCATTTCTAAAGAAGGGTCCAGACCCAAAATGTCAGCTTTCCTTCTCCTCTGATGCTGCCTGGCCTGCTGCATTCCTCCAGCTCTACACATTGTTAACCCCTACCCTCTTGATGCTTCAACAAGATTCTGCCCAGTCACTCACTTAGTTAATAACATACGGTGCTTGGAGTCTTTTTCCCTGGGGTCGGTGGAGTCCAAAACCAGAAGACACAGGTTTAAGGTGAGAGGGGAAAGATTTAAAAGGGACCTCGGGGCAATATTTTCATGCAGAGGGTGGGGCGTGTATGGAATGAGCTACTAGAGGAAGTGTTGGAAGCTGGTACAGTTACAACATTTAAAAGGGATTTGAATGGGCATATGAATAGGAAGGGCATAGAGGGGTATGGGCCAAATGCTGGCAAATGGGACCAGATTTATTTAGGATATCTGGTCAGCATGGACTAGTTGGACTGAAGGGTTTGTTTCCGTGCTGTATATCTCTATGACTCTATGAGTCACGCTGACAAGAAAGATCCATTTAAGCTTCCATTTTCTATCAGACCTGTTACCTAATGATTTGGCCGCGTGCTGTGTGAGAAATTGTAAAATCAACCAAACGGATTCCCTTGCCTTGTCTATGATTCCATTTACCCCACCAGTGGCTCCTGTCAATCATAGGGCTGCATTTTCCCCAAGTGCAGAAGTTCCCTTCCCAAACGTCTCCACTTCTCTCCTGTACTTTAAGATGCTGCTTTTAACCATTTCTTTGACCAAACTTTCCACTACCTATTCTAGTATCTCCTCCTTTAGCTCAGTGCCATTGTTTTCTCTGATTACCCTCCTGTGAAGTGACTCAGGGTACTTTATTTTGTTAAAGTTGCTTGCTGTTTCCAATGGCAGGATAGTTTGTATACCAGAGGTCATGAATACAAGCTTGTTGGATTATCTATTTCTAAACTAATATAAACAAAGCTGCAGGTAAAGGGTGAATAGAGATTGTTCATGGATACTTCGTCTTACTGCTGCTTGCTGTACTGACGAACAATGGCAGCTGGATGATATGATATTGCATTACTTCCTGTGATGACATGTTACATAATCATATACTTTACACGGTAGCAAGCTACTATCAAAACAAAAGCAACTGGCAAAAGAACCAGAAACATGATGAGGAAAAATTTATTCAGCAAGTTGTTGTGACCTTAAAATACAAGGGCTAAAATAGTGGGGGAGCAGTTTACTGGTAATTTTGGATATATGACAGGAAGTATTTTCAGGGTTATTCAAATGGATAGCTTTTTCAAAAAGGTGTCACACCTTGATGTGCTAAGTGGCCTTTTATAATTCTGTTATTTAGTTTACTCCTATTGCAAATTGAAGATCAGGGTAAGATTGAGCTGTACTGTTTTGTCTTCGTACAGTTTAGGCTTGCCAGTATAGTGAATGGATCCTAGAATGAAATGCTACTCACTGGCAAGAACCTTTCGAACTGTAATCTTGGTTTGTTCATGAAAAATGGTGAAACCTCAGAGGAATGCGCTGAATAAGAGGCAAAGAGATGACGTTACTAACTGTGGAATAACACTTCCCTCCACTTAAGCCTGAGCGCAAAACCTCTAACCAGCAGCTGCCTCATGGTGACTCAATTTACATCAAATTCCATCAATTAAATAGCACATAAACAGGCCATTTGTCCCAACTGGTCTATGCCGGTGTGTATTCTCAACAGGATCCTCCTCCCAATCTGCTTTTCTCGATCTAACAACGTAATGTTAATTTTCTTTCTGCTTTTAGTGTATATCAATCTTCCTCTTAAAGATCAATAGTGTTCATCCCCCTCCCAAGCCTATTCCCTGCAGCACTGTAATGTTTTAATCTTTAGGTGCTGTTCCAAATTCCTGCTGAAGGCCATGATTGAATCTGCCTCTACCACACTTTTGGGCAGTGTGATCCAGATCCCAACCACCTGCTGCATGAGCAAGTTTTTGACCACGTCATCTTTGGCTGTTGGCATGATCAACCATGGGATCAGTTACTCCCTATCTCCCCAGTTCAGAGCAACCCCAAGATTTTGAATAACTGTATTAAATTTACTCTGAAACCTCTTTAGAAATAACAGTTCCAGGTTCTGTAATCTATCCGAGCAACTGAAATCTCACATCTCTAGAACTATTCTTATAAATCTATTCTGTGCCTTAATGCTTACACATAGTTTCCAAAGTGTGGTGCCCAGAATTTGATGTAATATTCCAATTGAAGCCAAACCTGTGTTTTATAAAGAATCTTTATGATGTCCTGGCTTTTATGTCGTATGCTTCTATTTATAACACCTAGGGTCCTGTGTGTATTATTAACCATTTGCTAAAGCTGCCCTGCCGGTTTCAATGATTTGTACACTCATACCTCCATGTCCTGAAAATAATAGAATCATAGAATCACTGCAGTGCAGATAGAGGTCATTTGGCCCATCAAGTTCACACTGACCCTCCAATGAACATTCCATCCAAATGCACCCCATCCCCATAACCCTGCATTTACCATGGCTAATTCACCTACCCTGCATGTCCTGGGACCCTATGGGGCAATTTAGAATGGCCAATCCATCTAACCTCATCGCGTCACAGAACCATACAGCATGGAAACAGGTCTTCTAAATCATCCGTGCCAACCAATTTTCTCAAACTAAAATGATCGTACTTGCCTGCATTTGGCCTATATCCCTCTAAACCTTTCCTACTCAAGTATTTTTTTTCTATTCCTTTGTGGGATATGGGTGTCACTGGCTGGCCAGCATTTCTTCCACATCCCTAGTTGGCCTTGAGAAAGTGGTGGTGAACTGCCTTCTTGAACCGCTGCTGTCCTCCTGCTGCAGGTTGACCCACAATGCCATTAGGGTGGGAATTCCAGAATTTTGACCCAGCGACAGTGAATGAACAGTGATATATTTCCAAGTCAGAATGGTGAGTGGCTTGGAGGGGAACTTGCAGGTGGTGGTTTCCCCATGTATCTGCTGCCCTTGTCCTTCTAGATGGAAGTGGTTACGGGTTTGGAAGGTGCTGTCTGAGGATCTTTGGTGAATTTCTGCAGTTCATCTTGTAGATAGTACACACTGCTGCTACTGAGCGTCAGTGGTGGAGGAAGTGGATGCTATGGATGAAGTGCCAATGAAGCGGGTTGCTTTGTCCTGGATGGTGTCAAGCTTCTTGAGTGTTGTTGGGGCTGCACGCATCCAGGCACATGGGGAGTATTCCATCACACTCCCGACTTGTGCATTGTAGATCATGGACAGGCTTTGAGGAGTCAAGAGGTGAGTTACTTGCCGCAGTATTCCTCGCTTCTGGCCTGCTCTTGTAGCCAGTGTGTTTATGTGGTAAGCCCAGTTGAGTCTCTGGTCAATGATAACCCCCAGGATGTTGATAGTGGAGGATTCAGCGATGGTAACACCATCGAATATGTCCAAATGTCTTTGAAATGTTGTAACTGTACCTGCATCGAACACTTCCTCTGGCAGTTCATTCCACATACACAACACCATCTGTATGAAAAAGTTGCTGCTCAGGTCCCTTTAAACTCTTTCTCCTCTCACCTTAAAAATGTGTCCCCTAGTTTTGAATTCCCCCACCCTAGGGAAAAGACCTTTGCTTTTCACCCTATCTATGTTCTTTATGATTTTATAAACATCTATATGATCACCACTCAACTTCTTATGTTCCAGTGAAAAAAGTCTCAGGCTATCCAACCTTTCCCTATAACTGATACCCCCCAGTCCCAGCAACATCCTATTAAATCTTTTCTGAATCCTCTCCAATTTAACAATATTATTCCTAAAGCAGGGAGACTAGATCTGTACACAGTACTCCAAAAGTGGCCTTACCAACATAACCTGCATATCTTTGGATTGTGGGAGGAAACCAGAATACCCAGAGAAAACCCACACAGACATGAGGATAACATATGAAATCCACACAGACAGCTGCCTAAGGCTGGAATCAAATCCAGGTCTCTGGTACAATGAAGCAGCAGTGCTAACCACTGAGCCACCATATCATATCGAGCTGTGCCCGAGATAAAAGGTACTGCAGATGCTGGAGAATCCGAGATAACAAGATGTGGGGCTGGATGAACACAGCAGGCCAAGCAGCATCATAGGAGCAGGAAAGCTTGACGTTTCGGGCCTAAACCCTTCATCAGAAATGGGGGAGGGGAATAGGGTTCTGAAATAAATAGGGAGAGAGGGGGAGGCGGATAGAAGATGGATAGAGGAGAGGATAGGTGGAGAGGACGCAGACAAGTCGAAGAGGCGGGGGTGGAGCCAGTAAAGGTGAGTGTAGGTGGGGGTTAGGGAGGAGATAGGTCAGTCCAGGGAGGACGAACAGGTCAAGGGAGCGGGATGATGTTAGTAGATAGGAGATGGGGGTGGGGCTTGAGGTGGGAGGAGGGGATAGGTGAGAGGAAAAACAGGTTAGGGAGGTGGAGATGAGCTGGGCTGGTTTTGGGATGCGGTTGGGGGAGGGGAGATTTTGAAACTTGTGAAATCCACATTGATACCATTGGGCTGCAGGGTTCCCAGGCTGAATATGATTTGCTGTGCCTGCAGCCTTCGGGTGGCATCACTGTGGCATTGCAGGAGGCCCAGGATGGACATGTCATCTGAGGAATGGGAGGGGGAGTTGAAATGGTTCGCGACTGGGAGGTGCAGTTGTTTGTTGCAAATCGAGCGCAGGTGTTCTGCAAAGCGGTCCTCAAGCCTCCGCTTGGTTTCCCCGATGTAGAGGAAGCCACAACGGGTACAGCGGATGCAGTATACCACATTGGCAGATGTGCAGGTGAACATCTGCCTGATGTGGAAAGTCTTCTTGGGGCCTGGGATTGGGGTGAGGGAGGAGGTGTGGGGGCAGGTGTAGCACTTCCTGCGGTTGCAGGGAAAAGTGCCGGGTGTGGTGGGGCTGGAGGGGAGTGTGGAGTGGACAAGGGAGTCGCAGAGGGAGTGGTCCCTCCGGAAGGCAGATAAGGGTGGGGAGGGAAAAATGTCTTTGGCGGTGGGGTCTGATTGCAGATGGCGGAAGTGTCGGAGGATGATGCGTTGGATCCGGAGGTTGGTGGGGTGGTACGTGAGGACGAGGGGAATTCTTTTTTGGTTATTATTGCGGGGACGGGGCGTGAGGGATATATTTCCCTTCCTCATTCTTCCATAAAAATGTAGCACTTCATAATTCTTGGCATTTGAATTTTATCCTCATTTGTCCACACATTCTAGCAGCCTGTATATGTTCTTTTAAAATTGATCACAATCTTCCTCACTATTTACATTATCTCCAAGATTGCCAGTTCTTATGAATGTACAGTCCAATTTTAACAAAGAACATTTTTCAACATACATGACGTCAGATATGAGTGTGTCCCAGGGTCAAATCTTCCCTTGCTGTACTTCACTCCTTGGTTAGCTGTTTCAGCTTATATTGATCATTAAGTAGCAGTACAGAAGGGTGTGCTGCATTGTCAGAGGTGCAACATTTCAGATCAGATACTTATTCTTGGTCTCCATATAGCTATGATAGAAAATCTCATGGCACTTGTTGGGGAAGACAAAATGAAGTGCCTTGCTGAAATTATTCCCTTTACCAAAAGAAAATTAACAGTCAGTCCTCTCCTTTGTAATTTGTCAAATTCTACAGAATTACATTCTCCAGCAATCCTTGTTGGCCAAAAGCCAGAACTGTATCTATTCACCAAACTGAATATACAAATGAGGCATATGGGGTAGACTTCTTCCTCCAAACTCCAGTGGACACAAATGTCTTCAACCATTTGGATCCTTCAGAAAAAGCCTCGTTCTTGCACAAACATTTAGTGTTAAGGTCAAATTCTCTCCATGGTGACCATTTTATGAGAAGTCTAAGTCCTATGCCAGTCTGGCCTGTTGTTGTAAAACATTTACAGTATTAGGAGTGAAACCTGCCAGGGCCAATAAGCCTACCCAATTGAGACAGCCATGCTGGCTGATGCCAGGAAACCTCACTGCAGCAGGTAAGTGGGGATCAACTCAAAAGGCCATTTTTTTTGTGTTTGTGTCCTTGTTCCATGCAAGTGTTCGGTGAAAAGCTACCAGATGTGTACATTCTCCGCGTTGGAATAAAGATTAGTGGTCTGATAGTATGTGAGCTGCTGAGTGTGAAAACAGTGTTCCACCTGATGATTCAGACGCTACTTAATTTGTTGACTGCATTATCATTCTCAGAGAGAAAAACAAATTTAAAATTTTCATGATTACATGATTACAGGATGTCACAGGTGTATTTTTCCTGCTGTTGTAATGTAGGAAACATGCAGCCAATTTATGCACAGCAGGATCCCAAACACAACAATATGACAGACAAGATTTTCATTTTTAGTAATGCTGGGGAATAACTATTGGCCCAGGTCACAGGGAAGAGTAAATAATCCAATGATGCTGTATTGGAATTCTGGTCCATTTTGTTCGGGACATTTGAAATATTAATTTTTCATTATTCTGGATTAAGTCAGTATCATTTCCATCAGCTTTAGCAATATTGATTATTATTGATCATCTCAGAGGGTCAGAGAGAAAATTTCTGCAGTTATTTCTCCCTCTTAACAGGCCCTCAGCTTTGCCTTTACTTTGCCTCTGCCAGGAAATCGCATGGCTGAGGTGTGTGGTGTTGAGGAAAGTTGGGAGGAGAGGTGGTTCAGTCAATATGACAGTGCAGGACAGTTTGGCTAATACAGTTGATTTGTTCCTCCCTGTTTTTTTTTAAGTTTGTGTAGAGCACGACTTGAAATCTCAAAGTAAAGAAATTATGGCTGATGCAGCTAATACCAGAACTGCCGACAGTCCAAACGTTAAATGATTGCAACCATACTTAATCCATTTCTTCAATACTTTTTGTCATTCAATCTTTGTTCATTCTCCTCCTTCAGCAGATGGCATCTCTCTATGTGAGCATTCATGCCAATTCCCATCTGCCGTCTCAATATTACCATGGTAACTTTCACAAAACACATACGCACAATTCCCTCCCTCTAGATGTTTCTCTCTGACCTCTAAACTCTAACCTGTGCTCATCCATCATATCTGTGGCCGTGTCTTCTATTTGATCAATGAAATGACAGTCCTTTGCATTTGTAGCTACCAACAGAATTATTGCCTTCTTGAAAACCATATTACTGCGTTTTCCTACTCTCATCCTTTCATTCCCAGGAACTGAGACAATGAGAACTCCTCACCTTCCTCAACCGTCACTTCCTCATGTACTGTGTCTTCCTTATAAGACTGTAAAAACCCCTGACTCACACTTCCTTTTCCCAATCACTGTATAACCTCAAACAATTTCTACAGCACTTTTATTTGGCCTCTTTGCTTGAGGAAAACCCATTCTTTGGGGGCCATTCATTCAACTGGTTATCTGCTTGCATTGTGAAGGAGAACTAGTGTCAGTTGACAGCGATTAAATCTAATCATAATTCTATGTCCAAGTGCCATCTGGCACCTTGCTCTATGTCAGATAGCAATAATGAAATAAGCATTACATTGTGAGAGCAAAGCTGTGATACCTTCTGTGCTATGATCTCTGGGACTCTAGAACAAAAGAATCATTAGAGACATAATCAGCAACATCTCCTTGTAATACATTATAATCCTGACCTAACCTCTAATTTACCATTTCTTCAATCCAATATTTTCCAAGGCTTTGTTATAGTAAATCTGGAGATTCTGTTTCCAAGGGCAGCAGGTTGGAAATCAGAAGGTACAGGTTTAATTTGCTCAGGAACAAGAGGGGAGTTGTGCAATGTGGTGCCTGAAAGGGGGGAAGAAAGCAGGCTAAATATTAATTTTCAAAAGGGATTTGCAGAAATGCTTCAAGGAGAAAATTCAGTGCTTAGGTAAAGTGGAGGTAAGTGGGATTAATTGGACAGCACTTTCAAAAAGCTCATACTGATGCAATAGGCCAAATGATCTCTTTCTGCAGTATGTTATTGTATGGTGCCATAGCTTAAATGTTATTAGATCCTGGGTGATGGGAACAGGCCCTATTAAAACAGTAGGAGCCGTACTGGGCACTGTCCCATCAATGTTAAGTTTACTGTTGGCAGGCTGCAAGCTGGATTGGTTCTCCACTCCCCCTGCTTTTAACGGCTGAATTTTAAAGGGCTGCCACTATTTTTCCTTGACGGGGCCATCTTCCTGCCTTGTAAGTAGCCAGTGTCAGGAAGGTGACTTCTTTGTGGTAGTTAGAGGGCTATCAGAGCACAAGCCCTAAGAGAGGGTCACAAGGAAGAGAGACAGCTGACTTGATATCAATGAGTCCCCAATGGATAATTCTTCCATCTCATGAAGTCTGCCTGCTTAGCACCACGAGGTTTAACTTTTACAAACATATCAGGCGGCCCTTTCACTATGAGGCACCCCATGCTTCCCTGCCTGTTTCAGCAGTGCCCTCCTATCCCAGTATGTTTTCTTAAAGTGTCAAAGCTACCAGTCCTCTTATTGGACAGGCAACATCAGGAGCCTATGTGCTGTCCTAAGTTTTATAATGGGCAAATAGGCAGCCAATTAGGAGGTCTCATGCGGTAAGATTGCTGAACCAGATCCATTCTGAGCTCGAGATGCAGTTTTTGGCCTGATGTTAGTGTCTAAAAGCTGGTAGTAACTTACAGCCTATGATTCTTAGCAGAAAGGAATACTTACCACCTTCCTTGATGCTGAATTGTATTACCTTATGAAGTTTAAGACCACCCAGAACAGAGTATATCAATTGACAGGATTCATTGCTACTGGACTTAACCTTCATTTCTTCCTAGCACATATATTTTTTATCGTGTTAAACATTAGGAAAATGTTTATTTACTATTTTGTACCATATTAACCTGATACAAACATAAACAGCTAGCATACAAATTTGCTGAATGGAGATTATTGGAAATTTTTATACAAAGGTGGAATATTATTGTAATGTATTCTCTCTCAATAATTCTGTACTTCCAGTACCAATTTTAGGAAATATGCTTCTTAATTCCACAGCACCAAGTAAGCTTGTAGCACTGAAAGAGACCATTCAACCCCCTGTACCATCCTGTCTCTTTAAAACTAATTTAACTGATGCCCTCTGTCCATAAATTTGGATCAGTCCCAATCTAATTACACTGTTCTACCACCCTTGTAACCCTGTATAATATGAACATAGGAACAGGAGTAGGCCATTCAGCCCCCCCAAGCCTGTTTCTCCATTTAATAAGGTCATGGCTAATCTGTGGCCTAACTCCATATACCTGCCTTTGGCCCATATCCCTCAATACCTTTGCTTAACAAAAAAATTATCGATCTCAGTTTTAAAACTAAAAGCTGATTTGTGAAAAGAATTTCAAACATCTATCATCCTTTGTGTGCAGAAGAGCTTCCTAACATCTTTTCTGGTCAGTATGGCCCTAATTCTGAGACTATGTCCCCTAGTTCTAGAATCTCCAACCTGTGTAAACATTTTATCTTTATCTACCTGTATCTTTTCCTGTTAATTCCTTGATGATTTTGATCAGATCACCCTTTAATCTTCTAAATTCTAGAGAAAACAAGCGCAATTTGTATAATCTCTTCTCATAATTTAGCCCTTGTTGTCTAGGTCTCATTCTTGTAAACCTATATTGTGATAAGAAATGGCAGACGAACAAAACCAATATTTTGTCTCTGTTTTCACAGTGGAAGATAATAATTCCTTCCCAAAAACTGCAGTTACTGCAGAGGAACTTAGTGAAATTACTAAAACTAGGGAGAAAGTATTAAGTAAACTGATGGGATTAAATGCAGGTAAGTCCCCAGGGCCTGATGGCCTTCACCAAATGTATTAAAGGAGGTGGCAGCAGAGATAGTGGATGCATTAGTTATGATATTCTAAAATTGCCTGGATTCTGGAATGATAGTAGTGGATTGGAAATCTGCTAATATGTCACCCTTATTCAATAAAGTGGGAAAGTACAGATCAGTTAGTTTGACCTCTGCAGTCGGGAAGTTGCTGGAATCAATCATAGGGAGGAGATAACTGAACACTTAGAAGAACAAAGCTCAATTCACCAGTGTCTGCACAGTTTCATGAAGGGCAGGTCATGCTTGACAAACTTGCTGGAGTTCTTTGAGGATATAACCAGCAAGGTGGGCAACAGGGATGCAGTAGATGTGGTACATCTAGACTTGCATAAAACATTTGACAAGGTGCCATATAAAAGATTGATACAGAAGATTAGATTCCAGGGGGTTAAGGATAGAGTATTGGCTTGGATAGAGGATTGGCTGACTGACAGAAAACAGAGGATCAGGATAAATGGGTCCTTCTCTGGATAGCGAACTGTAACTAGTGTGGTGTCGCAGGGTTCCGTTCTCAGACCTCAACTATTTATAATCTATAGTAATGATCTGCAAGCAGGGATAGAGTGTGACATAGCAAAATTTGAGGATGTTACTAAAATAGGTGGGAAAGCAGGCTGTGATGAGGAGATAAAGATTTTGCAGAAGGATATTGATAGGTGAGGAGAATGGGCCGGAATCTGGCAGATTGAGTTTAATGTGGTTAAGCGTGAAGTTGTCCTTTTAAGCCAGAAAAATAAAGGGGTAAATTATTATTTAAATGGGGAGCAGATTCAAAGTGTGTCAGTGCATAGGGATCTGGGTGTCCTACTGCATGAATTGCAGAAAGGGGGTATGTAGGTATAGCATAGAATAAGAAAGGCAAACAAAATCCTGGCATTTATTGCAAAGGATTGGATTATAAAAGCAAAGAAGAGTTGTTACAATTATATAAGGTGTTGATGAGACCACACCTGGAGTATTGTGTCCAGTTTAGGTCCCTTCTTTTGAGGAAGGATGTGGTAGCACTGGAGGTGGTTCACCAGGTTGATTCCAGGGATGAAAGGGCTGTCATTCAAGGAGCAATTGAATTGCTTGGCCTTGTACTCGCTAGAGTTTGAGAAGAATTAGTGGCTATCTGATTGAGGTATATAAACTGATAAGGTGGATGTTGAACAGAAGCTCCCTCTTTTTGGACAGCTTCGAATAAGAGATCATTGATATACAGTGAGGGGAATAGGATAGCCCCCAGACTGAGATGAGGAGCAACTACTTCTCTCAGGGGGTTGTGAATCTGTGGAAACCACTGCCCCAGAGTGCTGTGGAGGTAGAATCATTTAACAAAAATAGATACGTTTCTGATGAAAAATGGGATAAATGACGATGAGGAGCAGGCAGGAAAGTGGAGTTGAGACCAGGATAAGATCAGCCATTATCATGTTAAAGAACTGAACAGGCTTGAAGTGTTGAATTGCCTACTCTCACTCTTAATTCCTATACTCCTACGTTTATTCCCTCCAAGGCCAATATATCCTTCTGAAGTTGTGGTGCCTGTCAATTCTGAACTAACACCACTGCCCCACTTTTCCCATACTCCTGTAATACCCTTTCTAGAGTTCTCTGTGTCTTGCTGTTATATTATTCAATGCAGTGTTTTTCTGACTCTCTTTGCTGGTTTCTAGTCACAACTAAGAGCGTATATGGATAACCTTTTGCATGGATTGCAACGGAATGTAAGTTTGAAACCAGTTATCTCAAGTTAGTTCGTTACGAATGAATCATTACATTTAGTTTGAGCTTTTCACAACTCAGAATGCCCAAGAGTACGACACACTTAACTGCAGTTACACTTTTCATGTTGATAAATGCAGTTGTCCAATTATGCATAGTAAGATCCCGCAACAAATAAGATAAATGTCCATATCACCCGCATTATTGGTTCTCATTCATGAATTAATATTGGCACTGGGATAATGTGTACAGTCCACCTATACTTCTTTGAAGATACCAGGTGAAAGTGAATGATCCAATGGCACCTTTTGAAGAAGAGCAGGAAAGTGCTACCCAGTGTCCTGCATCTAATATTAATCTCTCAATCACCAAAATGGGAAAAGATAATGTGACTATTTGTTGATGCACCACTGAGTTTTTCTATTTCCAAATTGGTTGCCATGTTTGTGTTACAGTAGTAGCCACACTCCAAATTATCTCATTGGCTATTCCGACATCCTGAAGTCATGAATGACACTATTGGAATGCAAGTTCTTTCTTTTGCTGTGACTCCTTTAGATCATTGTGACCACATAGAAAGAGGCAAATTAATCTTGAAATTGCTGAATCACGAGCATCAAATCAAGAGAAAAGTGGTGTGCAATTATTAATAATACAAAGCAGGAAAACAGCTCCATAAGAGTGATAAAACAAGCACTTGGGACTCTATTTAGGAGCATTAAGCATGATCATTTTCAAAATTGCACTTTCCAACAGCTCTGAGGATCCTAATAAAATTGTCATATATAGGTGGCTTGAGCTGGTAGCTCACAGCCAACTGCGAGGCTGGTTAAGTAGGAAGGATGACGGTAGCATCTCTGGGGAAATTGATTAAAAATTACATAGAATCTACAGCACAGAAACAGTTCATTTGACCCAACTGTTCATTACTGGTATTTGTGCTTCACATTAACCTTCTCCTGCCCCATATTTAACCATATCCTCATATTCGTTTTTCCCTCATGGGTTTATCCAACTTCTGTTTAAATGTATTGATATTATTCAAGAAAACCATTGTTTTTGGTAGCCAGTTCCACATTGTCACCGCTGTCTGGGTAGAGATTTTTCCTGAGTTCCTTTATTAGTAACCATCTTTTATACATTGTCACTCATTCTATCCTTTTTTGCAGGTAGAAACATTTTCGCCACATCAACCCAAATTTCCAAAATTTTAAAGAACCTCCATCAGAACACTCCTCTGTTCCCTTGGGGGTGGAGCAGGCTCAAGGGGCTAAACAGCCTACTCCTGTCCCTATTTCTTACGGTCTTTCCGAGGGAAAAGAATTCTAGCCTGTTCCATCTTTCCTGAAAAGTAAATTCTTTCCGTGTGATAGCATTCTTGTGTGTCTATCTGTACCTATTCTAGTACTCGTATAAAGTGTCAGTGGAGGCTCAGTGCAGAGTGTTCCTGCTTCTATTTCAAAGGCTGTGAGGTCAATCTCCACTTCAGAAGCGTGAGCAGGTAATCCAGGCAGACACGCCAGTGGTGATGCTTGAGGTTCTGATTTTTTGTTATGATATTAAACTGAGGTTCTCTCTGCCCTCTCAGTTGGGTATATAAGAACCAGATTACTGTATGAACAAAATCATAGAAGTTCTCTCTGTTGTCCTGGATGTTACTGATCCCTCAATCAACATCTCAAGAGTAGGTTATCTATTGTAATCACATTGTCATTTATTTGAGGACTTCCTGTGTGCATTTGGTTGCTGCCTTTTTACATTATAACAGTGATTTCACTTCCAAAGGTACTCAGTGGGCTACGAAGAACTTTACAAAAGGTGTAATAGCAATGCAATACTTTCCTTATATCTCCAACTATCTGGTGAAACAATCAGTTGCGGGGGAAACAGAATTTTGTAAAATCCTTTTCCAATTCTTTTGACAGATGTTATTTTGTGGAAGCCATGTTGACATAATGAGAAAATATTTAACTTAACAATGAGACAGGAGATCAATGAGTTTAGATTTGATGCTTGTTTTACACCTGACCAACAACTCTTTGAATTCCGATACAATGGGAAAGGGTATAACACTTTCAAAATCCTTGTCTGTTTCCTGTTTGACAGGTGAAGTGAAAGATATCCTCTGGAGATATTCCGATAGTCAGTTTTCATTGACAATACATATATTTTAAAATAACACCCAAATAGAACCCTGGCTTGGATCTTATGTTTCTGTGCAGGTGGATTTGAAGCTGGGTTTGGTGGTGGGGTTGGGGGGTAAGTTAAATCCAGTGAGCAGTTCTGGGTATTACAACAGGAAGTATACCAGAAATGAGTGGATTCATATAGCCCACCCACCAGTTGGCTAACTGAACTTCTTAAGTGCCCACTTAAGGGCATTTGCATACCACCACTGGCATTTAACCAGTAGGAGAGACCCATCACAAGTGGCCAATCTGACAGATTTCCTTGCATAAGCTGGCAGTCAACAGGAGCCTGTCCCTCTTTAACCAATCTGATGGGTTCATCAGATGTCTACCGTGCTCTCTCAAACCTCAACCCTCCTCTCCCTCATCAACTCCCAGCCATTTACAAAGTTATGATCTATCGCAGCTTGTTTCCTTGTTGCAATCCCAGAAGACACCACCTCTCTCATTGGCACTACCAGAGCTGCATACCTCTGAATGGCCAGATGCTATGTGAGATGGGACTTCCTGTCCCTGAGGAAATCCTGCGTCCCGTCCATTTATGGCCAATTGAAAGAGTTCTTCCCTTGGCTGGGCTTCCCTAGACTTTTAGCCAGGCCAAAGCACAGTGCAAGCAATACTCCAGGACTTGAGCCCAAATATTAAGGCTGACAGTCCAGTGCAGTACTACTGGAGAAAGTATTTTTTTGATGAGATATGGAATTGGAGTCCCATACGTCTTCTTGGGAGGACTTAAAATGTTACTTCAAAGAAGAGCAACACGGTTCTCTCTGATTTCCAAATCCAATATTTACACATGAATCAATAACACAAGTGGATAATCTGGTAATTGTATCATTGTTGTTTGTGTAAGCTTACTATCCCATCATATTCTCTACATTAAAACAGTGACTTCACTTTAAAATAAAAATGAAATCTTTTTTCGATGCCCTTTAAAAAGTTATTATGTAACTACAGAAGGTGGGATTTTGTAAAAGCTTCACAGAGGATGCGAGGAACCTGCAATCTCTTCATATGGTTTAACATAGTGATAAAGAAGCAAAGTGACAGGCCAACATTGTACACCAGGAATCAGAGAAATTAATTGATCTGAGTCAAAAGATATGAAAACAAGCGTTGATCTAAGACCCTGTACTCAATGACGGCTCTGACAAAGCTATGGCTATCCTTTTTATGAGATGAATGTGTGATTTTTCTTCCATGGGAAAGCTAGCTAGAGGGCAGAGGTCCTCAGTAAATAACAGTAAAGATTAATGGAGGAGGATGGATCTTATGAAGGTAGATCCAGAATTGAGACTGGTTGGGAATGGATGAGAATAAAGGAGTTGTAACCACATTAGAATAGAATTATATTGACTGCGCAACACAGAAACAGATCTTTCAACACAGTTAGGCATATTTACCTGAGCCTCTTCCATCTCTAATTATATTTCCCAATTCTTCCCACTTCCAATCTTGCTCTATTCCCTAATTTTGCTTTTGTTTCTATATGTTATTTTTCTTCCTTTATGAAAATTGCCAATATTTTACGAAGAGTGTACGGACTGTTCTTTGGGATAACTTTTATTTTTAATGACTGGCATTAAATTTTTTGTTTGCTAGCAGACTGGGCCAGAATATATTGCCAATTCTGTTGGATTCCAACAGTTTGATTTGTTTTTGGATGAATTTCTGTGTTCGGTAAGTGATCAATGACAATACTAGGGGATGGAGTAATTTTCCAGTGGCAAGTATTCCATCTTTATCTATAGTGAGTCAGTTGCAGAACAAATCCTGCTCTAAGGGATGGCCCATGCAGTTAATTGTTTCCAAATGGGGCTCATTCCGTTAGTGGTAGGTGACCATGTCGAGCTCATTAAAATTATGAAGGGGTTTAATTAGGTATACATAGAGAAGCTGTTTCAACTGTGGGAGAAACCACAAGTAGGGGTCATTAATAGAAGATTCAGTAATCACTCATAACTCCAACAGAAAATTCAGCAGGAATGTGTGTACCAAGAAAGCGATGAGGATGTGGAACTTGCTACCGCATTGAGGCAACTAACTTTGGTAAGGTTAAGGGGAAGCTAGATAAACAATTGAGGGAAAAAGGAACAGAAGCATATGCCAATATGTGGGATTGGGATTTTGTAGTGATTGCAACGAACTCAGACAGGTGGACCTCAGAGTATGAGTTCCCTGATTGGAGCTGTTAGCCTGGTCCAATCAGGGAGTCCTGACTGACAGACATAAACAGGAGTGTCAGGGATTGTGGTCACTCTGGGAGCTGGCTCTGAGCTACCTGGGGTCAGTGTCATGTACTATACACGTGTAAATAAAGGGTGATTTGGTCATGGGATACTGGCCTTTGTGGAGTTATTTCAGATTTCTAATCTGTTTCTGTGCAGTAAATACCTTTGCTGGAAAGCACGGTGGCATGGAGAGGCTGTAATGTTTGAACTGAAATTCAGGTTGGCCATGGGACTCATGGTCTGAGGTTCACTCAGCAATACTGTGGATTTATTCTATTTGCACCTCCAGTTTGAAATGTGACATAAAAACTTCAGCATCAATCACATTCAGTTGAATAAACTGAATATAAAAACAAGAGTTTAAAGCAAACAATTTGTATTCAAATGGTATTATTCATGATATGCCAAATGCCTTCCTCACTATGCTGTCTATCTGTGACTCCACTTCCAAGGAACTATGAAATTGCACTCCAAGGTCTCTTTGTTTAGCAACACTTCCCAGGAACTTACCATTAAGTGTATAAAGTCTTCCCCTGATTTGCCTTTCCAAAACACAACATCTCACATTTATCTAAATTAAACTTGAACTGCCACTCCTGGGCCCTTTGTCCAATCTGGTCGAGGTCTTGCTGTACTTTGAGGTAACCTTCTTCGGTGTCTATTACACCTCCAATATTGGTGTCATCTGCAAACTTACTAACCATACCGCTTGTGTTCACATTGAGTATAGGAATTGGGTGGTCATGTTGCAGCTGTACCGGACATTGGTTAGGCCACTTTTGGGATACTGTATGCAATTCTGGTATCCCTGTTATTGGAAGGATGTTGTGATACTTGAAAGGGGTCAGAAAAGATTTACAAGTATTGCCAAGGTTTGAGGATTTGAGCTATCAGGAGAGGCTGAAAAGTCTGGGGCTATCTCCCTGGAGTTTTGGACGCTGAGGGGTGACCTTATAGAGGATTATAAAATCATAAGTGGCATGGATAGGGTAAATAGCCAAGGTCTTTTCCCTGGGGTGGGAGAGTCCAAAACTGGAGTAAATATGTTTAAGGTAAAAGGTGAAAGATTTAAAAAGGACCTAAGGGGTAACATTTTCATGCAGAGGGTGGTGCATGTATGGAATGAGCTGCAGAGGAAGTGGTGGAAGCTGGTACAATTACAACATTTAAAAGGGTTCTGGATTGGTATATGAATAGGATAGAGGGATATGGGCCAAATGCTGGCAGATGGGACTAGATTAGTTAAGGATATCTGGTTGGCATGGACAGGTTGGACCGAAGGGTCTTTTTCCATGCTGTACAGCTCTATGAATCTATGATTCTATGACAAGCCAAAGTGTTTCACAGCCAGTTGACCACTTTTAAAGTGTAGTCACTGTTCTAATAACAGAAGTGTGGCAGTTTGTGCACTGTAAGACCCCACAAACATCAAAGCAATAAATAATTTCATAATTTCTTTTACAATAATGTTTGAGGGTTAAATGTTGACCAGAACATCAGCGATAACTCCCTTACTCATCTTCAAAATGTACCAGAAACTTTCACATCAAACTGAGAGGACAGGCAGGGCCAGCTTTAATTCCCATCCACAATATGTTTCTGGGATGACAGTATTGAATTTTGAGGGGAGATTGAATCAGAATGGCCATATAGCAGTTTAGGACAGAGATGAGCAGGCATTTCTTCACTCTTAGGGTTGTGAATTCTTGAAATTCTCTGCTGCAAAGTGCTAAGGATTTTTAGTCATTGAAAGTATTCACAGTCAAGGGTGATACACTTTTTTGGACACAACAGTAAACTAGGGGTGTATGAAAAGGTGACAAAATAGAATTGATGACCGTGTTTGGCCTGGATCTGATTGAGTGGTAGACAGGTTCAAGGGAGCCATATGGGCTACTACTGCTCCTTTCTCATTTCTTCTTGTGAATCACTTCCAAATCACAGCAAATAAATGTAGTCAGTTCTGACAGCCTAGGCAATCAGCTGATAAGATGCAGGAAAACAAGACTGCCAGATGTATGTATGAAATAATGAGAAAATCAAATAAGACAACATTTGCAGTTGCCAAGTTTACATTTCGCTCCATGGACCGAACTATTCTCTCTCCTTTGTGTTTGCCTTCTCCTCTTCAAAGAGCTGGTAGATGCTGGGGCACATTTCAATTCGCACTAGTATTCTTTAGAACCTGCTCCAGGTGTGTTTATTACTAATGGTGTTAGTACAGACAATTGCTGATGATATTTTTGATCATCCATTTTAATGAATAGTAAGAATGAATTCATAGTTTCAATGATTGCCTAAACCTATTCATAAACGTTTACAATTATAATAGAAAGTATTGGAGATGGAGTTTTGCCAGTTTGCAATAATGGGAGTCTAACTCCACAATTACTTCTTTTTTTATAATTTGTCATAATGTCACAGCCAATGGCAAGGTTGTTCTTTATCTTCTTGCCTATCCCCAGTTATCTCTTGAGGAATTGGTAGTGGCATCTCGAATAACTGCAATCTTGTGTGGGTAAAGGTCTTATGTAATCACTTAATGCAAAAATCGTGGCCCTCAGCTTGACTCACCACACCTTGCATTAAGTGGGTTGGGAGTGTTAATCAAAGCAAGGATTGAAACTTAACCCTTTTGCAGTCCTGTGGCTTTCCTGAAAAGTTGAGTGGGACAATCAGTGGAAAATTTCTTAAATCATAGAATCCCTACAGTGTGGAAGCAGGCGATTCAGCCCATTGAATCACACCATCCCTCTGAAGAGTATCCCACCTAGACCCCCTCCCCATCCCTGGAACCTTGCATCTCCCATGACTAATCCACATAGCCTGCACACCTCTAGACTGTGGTAGGAAACTGGAGTACCTGGAGGAAACCCACGTAGACTGGGGGAGAATATGCAACCTCCACACATACAGTCACCCAAGGCTGGAATCAAACCCACGTCTCTGGTGCTGTGTCACCCATGCAGGAGACTGATCATAATAGCCACAATATTAATGGGGTAGTTTTAAAATAATTCTTTTTTAGCTTCTGACACTGAATCATAGAATCTACAGAGATACATAGAAACTAGGAGCAAGAGTAGGCCTTTTGGCTCTCCAAGCCAAATCCACCATTCAATATGATCATGGCTGATCCTCGATTTTAAAGTCATGTTTCTGCTTTCTCCCATTACCCCTTAATGCCTTTAAAATTCAAAAATTTACCTATCTCAACCAATTTATTCAAATTCTCAAAACTGCCGTTGCAGCTATCCTCAGTTGCCATATTCCAACACACAACAGTGGGTGCATGTGTAAAGCAGCATTCGTACTGTTGGAGAATATGGAATCAGGCCTTCACCCTAAGTGTATCTAATTGTACATGCTCGTGTGGCTGTGGCTGACACAGTTTTGTTGCAACAACACCCGTGGGACTAAACGTTGATGCCAGATATAGCTCAGAGAAAGACAGTTCATCTGTCCAAACATCGGTGACGCAATCTTCAGAGATTAACTCCATTCACAATATGCCATCCTGTTCTAGATAAAAACACAGAAGGAAAAAAGACAAGATCCTGATGCCTGAGTTGGTAGAAGTATCTTGATTTGCATAAAGCATTTTTATGGAAGATACTGCCTGACATAATAAAACTACAAAGAATCATTCAGTTTCCTGGGCTTGTAGCCCAGTTTTTCTTTGTGGAAGATTTTTGCTTACTCACTAGAACTGAAGATGTGTTAGGAACCAATACAATAAGTCAATAGCATTTAGATAAGGAATAATCCTTAGCCTTCTGAATGAACAGGAAATCAATACCAAAGAATGGCCAGACCTAATTCTCAAAACGACTGTACATTTACACAGTGGATAATCATGTCACATTCACTAAACAGCAATTCCATATACAGTAAATAATCCTTCCCTTGCTGAAAAAAATGCTACTTTGTATAGTTACGCAGATCGTAATCCTTCTGCTGAATATGTAATGACTCCATACAGTTACACAGTGAGAAACCCTTCCCCGCTGAATAAACAGTGATCCCATTCAGTTACATAGTCAGTATTCATTTTTCTGCCAAATGAACAATGACACTGCAGAAATTTACCTTGGTCCTAATTTTCACCACAAAAGACTCTATTGAAGAGCAAGAGATGGAAAAGATCAGAATTTAAATTTTAAAATATTAAATACATAAATGTGGTTTTTAAAAATAGCATCAATAATTGAATCTTTGAATAATTTATTGGGACTTCAAAGATGCAACTACCAATGCCTTTTTAAAAATAACTGAGTTATGCATTTAATATTTTAAAATTTGAGTTATGATCCTTATCATTTCTTGCTGTCTTCATACCTGGCATTGTTTTTAACCAAGTGGTATTTAAACATTCTGCCACCCTGGTTCTGCTGAGATCACTGCATCATGGTTCAATGGTGCACAGTTAAAGGGTTATGGATGAGAATGTCTGACTAACATAGAAGGCCTTTATTTTACATTGCACATCATTCTAATATAGTTCAGAGTACCAAAGAATTTTTTGGTGAGAAGTGACTATAAGGGCCACCTAACTTATCTGGTCCAGATGTGTGATACAGCAATATTGCTGGCTATGAAAAACTAATTTGCCAGTCGTTGGAGAAAGGAAGATTTAAGGACACGTAGTCCAAATCTTTAAAATGTTGAGAACCACACACATATACAAAACTCAAACATTTTTGTTTTGGCTTGAACTGTTGAAATTGAATTTTGCAATTTTGAAACGACAGATTAGTGAAAACCATTTATCACACAGAGGGGGATTGTTTTAAGAAGCTTTAATTCATTTTAATATCTAAATAACTCTCTGGAATGTGGAGCATATTTTCAAACAAACAGCTGAGATAACCACATTTTTAAAAGGAGTTGAATAGATATCAGTTCAGGAACGTGGTTGGAAACTGTAAGAACAGAAACTGAAATGATTAAAATCTCTCCGGTGCCATGATGCTGATGGGATTGGGGAAGGGAGAGTTAGTGGGAGTAAGTTGATTGTCATCGATAGTAGGCAACATATGGAAATGTAACAAGTAAAGTATTGCAGTTATAGTTAGGCCCTTACAATTCAAACAGATCGCCATATCTCTGTAATGGCTTCCAGCCCCCATCACTTAAAGATCTGCGTTCATTTAATTCCAGCCTTTGAAGATCCGCAATTTTAAGTTTTCCACTGTTGATGGCCATACAGCTGGTTAGAATCTAACCTATGAAATTTCTTCTCGAAATCATTCCACCTTCTACCTTATGTTTTTCCTTAAAGTCTGCATCTTTGACGACCTGTCCCAGTAATGCCTTACATGAACGCTGTCTAATTTTGCTTTATAATACTCCAGTAAAGAGTTTTTGAGCAGATTTGTAGCTTGGGTTGTGGCTGAGGTTGTAGACTTGATCGTGATGCCGGTGTGTTTGGTTGCAGATGTTTTGTTGCCCTGCTAGGTAACATTGTCAGTGTGCCTCCGGTGATGTGTTGGTGTTCTATCCCGCTTGTTATTTATATGCCTCAGTTTGCTGGGGCAGTTGGCATTACTTCTGGTTCTGTTTTTCAGTGGTTTGTATATTGGGTCCAGTTCAATATGTTTGTTGATAGAGTCCTGGTCGGAATGCTGGGCCTCTGGTAATACTCTGGAATGTCTCTGTTTGGCTTGTGCTATTATTTTTCTGAAGAAGTGTCCCAACCCAAAACATCAACTTTCCTGCTCTCCTGATGCTGCCTGGCCTGCTGTGTTCCTCCAGCTCCATACTGTGCTATTGCTATTATGGATGGGTTGTCCCAGTCGAATTTGTGTCCTTCTTTGTCCGTGTGTTTTGAGACCAGTGAGAATTGATCGTGTATCTTGGTGGCTAATTGGTGTTTGTGTATCCTTATTGTCAGTTTTCTTCCAGTTTGGGCTATGTAATGGTTTCACAGTCCTTGCGTGTTATTTTATATATTACATTAGTTTTATTAGTTGTGGGTATGGGATACTTTATGTTCATCAATTGCTGTCGCAGGGTAGTCGTTGATTTGTGGGCTACCCTGATACCTAGGGGTCTGAGTAGTCTTGTGGTCATCTCTGATATGTCTCTGGTAGGGTGACTAGTATGTCATGCCATGTTGTGTCTTCTCATTGAGGTCTGTCGCAGAGGTAACGACAGACTGTGCTTTTTGAGTATCCATTCCTTTTAAAAACTCCATATAAGTTCTCCAGTTCTGCTTTGCACAATTCAGGATTATTGCAATGTGTTGTGGCTCTTTTGAATAATGTGTTGATGCGGGTCCATTTATGGGTGTTGGGGTGTTGCTGTTGCAATTAAGTATCTGGTCCGTATGTATTATTTGTTATTGTTTTGTTTCACAAAAGAAGTGAACAATAACTGACTACCCTTCCTAGACATAATGGTAGAACATAAGAACAACTGGAAACTCCAGACTGACATATACAGAAAGGCCACACATATGGACCAGATACTTAATTACTCCAGCAACTACCCCAACATTCATAAACGGAGATTTATCAGGATATTATTCAAACGGGCCACAATATACTGCAGCAATCTGGAATTGCGCAAAGCAGAACACGAGCACTTATGTAGAGATTTTAAAAGGAATGGATACCCAAAAAGCACAATCCGCCATTACCTCCATGACAGACCACAATAAAAAAACACAACACTGCCAGACACACTAGTCACCCTATCGTACATCAGAGACATATCAGAGATGACCACAGGACTGCTCAGACTGTTGGGTATCAGGGTAGCCCACGAACCAACAACTAATCTGCGACAGCTAATGATGAACATAAAAGATCCCATACCCACAACCACTAAAACTCACGGAATATACAAAATACCATGCAAGGACTGGGAGAAACATTACATAGTCCAAACTGGAAGAAAACTGGCAAGAAGTATACACAAACGCCAATTAGCCACCAAGAGGCATGACCAACTCTCACTGGTCTCAAAACACATGGACAAAGAAAGACACGAATTTGTTTGGGACAACACATCCTTAATAGCACAAGACAAAGAGAGACATGCAATGGAATTCCTGGAGGCCTGGCATTCCAACCGGAACTCCGTCAACAAATACATTGAACTGGACCCTATATACAAACCACTGAAAAACAGAACCAGAAATAATGCCAACCACCCCAGCAAACCGAGCATATAAATAACAAACAGGACAGAACACCAACACTCCACTGGAGACGCACAGCCAATGTTAGCTAGCAGGGTGACGAAATGTCTGCAACCAAACTCACCAGCTCGGCGAGCAAGTCTACAAACTCACTCCAGTGAAGCATCTTAGGATATTTTATTATGTTAATGGTGCTCTTTATATGTTGTTTACTGTTTGTTATTTCCACCAATTTCCATTCCTTGTCTCAAATTATCATCTTTGTTTTTAAAATCTCTAGATTGTAGTGGAAGGCATGTTTTTCTTTCGTAATGAAAAATCATTTGTATATAACTTTCCCTTAGATTAAATGGATGGTTAGAGTTTATGAAAGGGTAAAGTACATATGGATTTTGAAGATATCAAATGATTATATAAACTGCAGGACAGGGAATGTTATATGTAGCAAGTGTTGCTTTCAAAGAGTTGTCTTGAGTGACCGTCTTGCATCTTGGTCTTACGTGTTTCATCCAACTCCATACTTATAATGTTTTGACTGAAGGTAACACAGATATTGACTCCTTCGCCATCGTGATGCAGGTATTTTCTCTTTTTATCTTCCAGGTGTGTGCTATGCTGAGTTTGGTGTGCGAGTACCTAAGACTACGGGCTCTGCCTACACCTACAGCTATGTGACAGTGGGAGAGTTTGTGGCATTCTTCATTGGGTGGAACCTGATTTTGGAGTATCTGATTGGCACAGCAGCTGGTGCCAGTGCTTTGAGCAGTATGTTTGACTCACTAGCCAATCATACCATCAGCCACTGGATAGTGGACTATGTTGGCACTTTAAATGGACTAGGTAGGTCAGTACAATCACTACTAGATTTAAACAAAAAAAATTTGATAGTTCTCGATGTTGACAGAAGCACTGAAATCATGATTCTTGGCGTTGGGTTTCTGTTATTTTAGTTATTTAGTCACTGCCCCTTACTGTGTTCACTGAGTTAAATGAAAATAATAACTTGCAGACAATTTCATGAATACACAGTACAGAAGCTTGCCATTTGACCCTGAAACTTCATACCGCAGGTTATATTCCACGTGAACCTCTGCTCACCCTACATCATCTCATACAATTGAGAGATTCCCTTACTCCGGTTTCCCCCTCCCGAAATGATCTTGTTATTTGCCTGAATTGTTCTCTGTGGTGATGAGTTTCCTATCTTCTCCCCTCTTTTCCGAGTTCCCTTTTCAGTTTATTAGTACCTGTGTTATATTTGCGTACTTCTATTTCTGGATGACCGGCCAAAACATTTGGAAATACTTTTCCCACTTCTATCTGTTTAATGTTGTCACAATTTTGAAGACCTCTATCAGAACACCCCTCAGTGTTCTCATTTCAAGAGAAAACAGCCACAAATTGCAATATTTATATCACAACTTTCATTACATCAGGATATGACAAAATATTTCACATCTGCACAGATGCTACCAGACCTGCTGAGTTTCTCCAGCACTTTCTCTTTTTATTTCAGATCACCAGCTTCTGCAGTATTTTATTTCCATTTTGGTGATGTTGGTTGAGAGATAAACATTGACCAAGTCTCCCACGCAAACTATGCGCATTACTTTTCAAAAATATCAACAGAAGCTTTATATTCACCTGACATCAGTGATAAGACTTTGGTTTAATACTTCATCCAAATGGCTACCAGAGGGAAAAGCCAATAAAACTTGGAAATAATAAGTACTGGTCAAATCTAGAATTCTATTTTAAGGCTTACAAGACCAATTCAGACCAGTACCCATTCAAATAACATTTATTGGTTCTTCCATCTCTTTACTGCCCCTTAAAGCTTTTGACTTGGATATTGGATGAATTTCCTTGTCATTGCCCCTCACAGTCCCACATTTAACTGCAATTGCAGAAGAGCAGCCCTATGTACTGTTACAACCTTTATCCTGGTCATCAGGAATAAGTTGGAATTATTCTAAATTGTGATTTGGACTTATACCTGCTTAGAGAGCTTTTATTCTAACTTAGTTAACCTTAATATTGAATTCTTACAGCAAGATCAATCGGTATGAAAGAAGGTTGAAGCTTAGTCTAAGATTAAACCAACCCCTTTGCTACTTCAGAAACATTCAGTTTCAATGGCCAGTAAATCCTAGGACCATATTTTTGGCATTGCTGGTTCCCAAAGGTTGCTGAAAGACCTTGATTTTAAGCTTAAAATGGTGGCTTGCTGTTGTTTGGTAAATTTGTGACTGAGTGATCTGTTTTCTGTGTCTTGTTTGTACAGGAAAAGGGGAGGAGTCCTATCCTGACCTCCTGGCAATGTTCATCGCTGTCATTGTGACAGCCATTGTTTCCTTAGGAGTGAAGAACTCTGTGGGATTTAACAACGTGCTGAACATCATTAACTTGGCTGCCTGGGTCTTCATTATGTTCTCAGGCCTGTTCTTCATCAGCAGCACCAACTGGGATGAAGGGAGGTTTCTACCTTTCGGATGGTCTGGGGTTAGTAACAAACCCTACAATTCGTTATTAACCAATTCCTTTCGGGAATGGGGGTGAAATTAGTTCTCAGCAGTAGCGGTAGTGATTGACAGTAAATTGGATGCATTTTAAGTTGCGACTGATTTTCCTTTCCAACAGTAAAGTAATTTTGGGTGAAGTGGGAAACAGGGCTGCTAATTCTCTTCTGATTCTGCTACTGGTGAAGACTGCTTACATCTGCAAAATATTTTCTAAACTCTGTGTCTACTACCATGGCTTAAACAGTAAATCCTAAATCTCCTGCTTAATTTACTTATTTAAGTTCAAGGATATATTAATTAATACACTGGATCAAATTTTATTGTCAGTCGTCAAGTGACAAAGATCACTAAAGATCTCAGTGGAACCTAATGATCTTTGTAGCCTCAGTTCCCTTTCCTGATACTAATTTTACTTCAATCTCTGGAGATCTCTGATGGTCCAGCAGTGGTGTCATGAAACAGAGTAAGCAATCGACCACACTGCAGAATTCTCACTGACAGCAAACACAGGAACTAAAAAAGTGTCCCATCCATAATACCATTTAGATTGTTTTTGTTCCTGCCAAAATGGCCAATTTCCCATTTTTCTACATTAGACTCCATCTGCAAGAGTTTTGTCCACTCACTTAATTGAACCTTTGTAGTGTCCTATGTTCCCTTCACAACTTACTTTCCTACCTTTGTTTGTTTCATCAACAAATTTAACAGCCATACCTCCGGTCCTTTCACTCAAATCATTTGTATAAATTGTAAAAATTGTGGGCCCGGCACTGATCCCTCTGACACAGTACTCATTCCATCATGCAAACCAGAAAATGACCCATTAATGCTGCTTCTCTGATTCGTGTTTACAAACTAATCTTCTATTCTTGCAAATGTGTTAAATATGCTTCCAATTTCTGAAAGAACCTTTGATGTGACACCTTATCAAATGACTTCTTGAAATCTAAGTACAGTACATCAATTGGTTTCTCCTTTTACCCACAGCAAATGTTTTAGTCTCAAAGAGCTCCAATAAATTAACTGAACGTGATTTCCCTTTCACAAAACTATGTTGTCTCTGCCTGTTTACCTTGAACTTTAAGTGGCTTGCTATAACATCTTTAATAATAGCTTCTGGCATATTCCCTATGACAGATACTCAGCTAACTTACCTACAGTTTCCTGCTTTCTGTTTCTATTCTCTTTTTGAGTAAAGCTGTTACGTTAAATAATTTCCAATCAAATGGAGTCTTCATTTTGAAAATTAAACCCAATGCATCAACTAGCGACATCATTTAAGACCCTAGGAAAACATTCATCTGGACCGAGGGATTGGTCAGCTGTAGCTTCTACAATTTGATCAGGGCTACATCCCTGGTGATTGTAACTTCTTCATTTCTTCATTCCCATCCATTTTTTGATTTTCAGCTATTTCTGGGATTTTACTCCTACCCTCTATAGTGAACACTAATGTAAAATATCTGTTCATCTCCCATCTCCTTATTCTCTAATATTAATTCCCCAGATCACTTTCTTTGGGACCAATGCTCATTTTGTTATCTCTTCACATTTCACCAATCCATAGAAAAATATATCATCTGTTTTGATAGTTCTATCTAACTTTCTGTCATACTCTGTTTTTCCCCTCTATGCACCACCAACACCTGATTTCAATGCATCAAAGACACCTCTCCCATAGAAGAATGATCTCCATGAAAGAATAGAAGCTCCAACTCAGACAAAATCCAGCGGGAAGACTACCTCACCAACCTTTAACCAGTCATTAACCTGACAGCACATATTGTTCATTCACTGTTGGGTTAGTTGCAAAAGTACAATTTAATTTAGTGTGCTTATGTTTTAATGAATATACTTGATATGCTAACACTTCAAAATAGGTTCCCAACCTTTGCATTCAGCAAGCTAAATCTATCTGCAACTTTAGTTCCCTAATTTCATTTCACTATTCAGAAGCTGTAAAATTGACTCCAGCACAATTAACTCTAAAACCCCACCTCATTTCCCATTGCAAAATTCTGACCATTAAGTTATATTTTCAGGACTAGAAAGATTGCTCAGATAACATTATGGTCTAGTTTAGTACATCCTATGAAACTCAGTTAGAACATATCCAACAAGGCATCATTTTTTCTAGGGTTTCTAATGGACGCAACATGATCATAAAAAGTCAAAGTTGCCAATATTGCTGAACGAATTGAGCGTGAACATACGCGTGCTCCTGGTACTACTGAGTAGCGGCAGTCAATTGGAGCAGTATTGACAAAGTGGTTTGGTGTTTAATATATGAAAAAAAATACATTGCGTGGTTTGGCGATGGGTGAGAATAACATTCAATTGTCTGTAGGAATACTTCTGGATATATAAAAAAAAGCAAGTTGGTTTGTTTTGGGCTCTTGTGAGCACTGTTGTAGTGTCCCTACCTCTGAGCCAGAAGTCCTACCTGCATCAGAGTTGCACAATGACATCACTGAACAGGTTGATTAGAAAATATATGAAGTGGATTCTGGCTGTTGTAGAGCACTGGTGGTGTTCCTCCCTCCGAGCCAAAAAGCCTGTGTTCACGTCCTAGCCCCCCTAGAGGTGTATAATAACATCTCAGAACAGGCCAACTGGAAAGGTCACAACCATAGATGACGGAGTGCAAAGTGGGGTGTCTGCAAGACCACAAACTGGTTTATTCTTGGAAAAGAGGACTGATTTGCAGTAGAGTATAATCGTGTGTGCTTAAACCGGACTGTGGATTGTTAATAACTAAATGTGGAAGACAGACCAACTCCTGTTCCGTATGTTATTGGATGAATATTTATCAGATTAATGAAAGTTCACATCAATTCAAGTGAATTCCAAAATGTTTACATGTCCAAGACTTCAACACTGCAACTTGGAACAATTGCTACTAGCAACCCCTGGATTTCCACATTTTACTTGCGAGCTCCAGAAGTTGCTGTCAGCTTTCCAATAATAACCACGAGGACTAACAGTTTTGCCGTCATTGCAAATACAAGTTTAGGTTATTACATTTCGCTCTCCAACAAACAGAAGATGAGTGACACCAAACTGATTTGGCCGCTGCTGATGCCCGTGGAGTCTTTTCATCTAATTAGTATTAAGATTGTGTTCCTTTGTATCAACCTGAAATTGAGTTATTTTAAGTGGTTTTCTGGCTGTGTTTCAATAGCAGTCGCAATCAGTACGATGCTACAGTTTTGGAAACGGAACCAGCTTGTTTACGGCAATGTGGCTACTTAGCTTATTAGCTTGGATGTGTTCCAGAAAACAAAACTTTTACTTTGGTTTGTGGTGCAGCTGCTTCCCAGTTGCTCTGCGCCCAGCTTTGAGCTAATATTTGATTCTGTGTTAAAGGACAGCTGAGTCCCAGGAGTTGGACGGGCCTAACAAGTATAAGGTCAGCTAAAATGGTTTATTTACTGCATGAAGCAAGGCAAACAAGAAGTGTTACGTTTGGAGAAGGAATTGAAATATAGAATGTACAGAAATAGGTTTTGGGATTGCACTGTGCAATGGGATGCGCTAAGTCCTGTGATTGTACGTTAAAGACAGACACTTCACATTACGAATTGCAGACAAGTGCAAGTCTGTGGAAAATCTTAACAAATTTCAACCTTGAACCTGCTCCTGATCACTGTCACCATCAGCAGTGCAAGATGGGAGTCTTCACATAAATAAACACCACAATATTCGCATAATCAAAATACTGGAAGCACAATGAACACATCCGGTGGTTGTTTCTGATTTAAAATAACAATCAGCAAATCTGCGAATCTACATGATTTCTTGGCTTGATTTTCAGAATCAATTGTTAGTGTGTCAATACTCCTTGCATTAAATTGACTTCCTTGGTGAAACATTATGCAATGAAATATCACATTCTTCCTTTGCATTTCCCAAGAGGAAAGGATTTGCGTTGTACAGTATTTATGAAGGTGGCATGCCTTTTCCACGTCATCAATTTTGGTGGACTTCAATTATTACCTTTATTACCTATACTGGTGGTGATAGTCCATCAGCTGAGACCACAACTATTCACCTTTGACATTAACAATTTGGATGAAAGAACTGAGGGTATTGTTGTGAAGTTTGCAGATGACACAAAGATAGGTGGAACAACAGGTAGTGTTGAGGAGGCAGAAGGTTGCAGAGGGACTTGGACAGGCTAGCAGAGTGGGAAAAGAAGTTACAAAGTATGAGGAAAGAAGAACAGATTAGAACAGCAAAGAACAGATTGTTTTCTCAATGGGGAAAGACTTTAGAAATTTGAAGCAAAAGCGACTAAAGAGTCCTAGCTCAGGATTCTCTTAAGGTTAACATGCAGATTCAGTTGGCAGTTAGAAAGGGAACTACAATGTTAGCATTCATTTCAAGAGGGCTAGAATATAAGAGCAGAGATGTACTACTGAGGCTGTATAAGGCTCTGGTCAAATCACGTTGGGAATGTTGTGAGTAGCGTTGAGTCCCATATCTAAGGAAGGATGTTCTGACATTGGAAGGGGTTTAGAGGAAGTTTGCAAGAACAATCCTGTGGATGAAGGACTTGTCATTGGAGCAGCTGTTGAGGACTCTGGATCTATACTCAATGGAGTTTAGAGGGATGACGGAAGATCTGCTTGAAACTTACAGAATACTGAGAGACCTGGATAGTGGACGTGGAGAAGATGTTTCCGTTAGTAGCAGAGACTCGGACCCGAGGGCACAGCCTCAGAGTAAAGGGACAGCCCTTTAGAAGTGAGATGAGGAGGAATTTCTTTAGCCAGAGGGTGGTGAATTTGTGAAACTCGTTGCCACAGTAGGTTATGGAGGCCAAGTCATTGAGTGTATTTAAGACAGGGTTAGTTAGGTTCTTGGTTAGTAAGGAGATCAAATCTCACAGGGAGAAGATAAGAGAATGGGGTTGAGAAGCATATCTGCTGTGATTGAATGGCAAAGAAAACTCAATAGGTTGTAAGATCTAATCTTGCTCCTAGAACTTATGGTCTTATAGAATTTGAGTACCCAATCTTTGGCCAGAATGCTTAGTCTCCATGATATTTTACTTGGATCCTGCATCTACTCCTGTAAGACCAATAATCAATTGAAACCAAGGGGTTTCCAGACCCAAGACCTCAGCTGGGAGACAGTAATGAGTCAGTGCAAATACTAATCAATGGAGATGATATGTGATGGAGCGTCAGTGTAATTACTAATCACTGGTATTCAAGTAGAAACTGGATTCCAAATAAAAATTATAAAATATTTAAAAGTATTATTACTTATTGTGACTACCCTCTGACCAAACAGGCAAATGAGCCCAGGAACATCCCCATCTGGGATGGGGGCAGGAGTCACCACCAATCTGTGCACAACACCTTGCCCACCACGATCTCACAACTGGGGAAGGTTTAATTAGTTTGCCTGAATGAAGCAGCTGGGACTTGTATCTCCCAGCACCATCAAAGGTCAATTGAATCTCAATTCTGATGTTGTTTTTAAAGTACTTTAATAATTGAACTGGTTCATCTGAAAGACAGAAGAATAGAAACTGAGAACCGGGAAATCTCAGTTATGAGAAGAGACTGGACAGATTGGATTTGTTTTCCCTGAAGCAGAGGAGTCTGGAGGGTGAATCTGATTGAGGCGTATAAAATTATGAGAGGCAGAGATTGGGTAGATTGTAAGGATCTTTTCCCCAAGGCAGATGTGTGTAAGATCAGAGAGCAGAAGCTTCAGGTGAGGAGTAAGTGGTTTAGAAGGGATCTGAGGAAAAGGTTTTTCTTCCAGAGGGTGGTAGAAGTATGGAGTACACTGCCTGACATGGTTTTGGAGGCAGGTACTCTTGCAACATTTAAGAAGCACCTGCACGAGCACTTAAAATGTCAGGGCATTTCTACATGCTGTAGACCATGTGCAGGTAAATGGGATTGGTGTAAGTTGGAGTTTGTTGGTCCGTGTAAATGTGGTAGGCCAAAGAGCTTGTTTCTATGCTGTATAACTTTGAGTTCTTTCAGAACACCAGCATTAGCATGATGATCTGAATGGCCCACCTATGTTGTCAGATTTTATGGATTTTATTCTGTGAAGGGAAGACTCATACTTATACAACGCCTTTCATAATCTTATGATGCCCCAAAGCCTTTCACTGACAATACTTTTTTTCTCAAAAGCATGGATATAGTTCCAATGTAGGAAGAATGGCAGTCAATTCTTGCACAGCAAGATCCTAAAGACAGCAATTATCAAATATCCTGATAATTGCATTGGCCAGGGAGTACATACGGACCATACTGTCAAATAGTTAAGTACATCATCAGGACTACACTGGTTGAGAGCATTCCACCTGAGCCATCACCAATACATTTGCTATATCTGAGTGCTTTCAGGATTTCCCTCTAAATCTCTATAAACAATGTTTTTACACCAAATGATTTTTAAAAATTTTATATTTTACTGACTACAGGTTCTCCAGGGAGCAGCAACGTGTTTCTATGCGTTCATTGGCTTTGACATAATCGCCACAACTGGAGAGGAAGCAAAGAGTCCAAACACTTCCATCCCATATGCTATCACTGCATCTCTGGTGATCTGCCTGACTGCATATGTATCTGTGAGTGGAAAAAGTTCCGTGGTCAATTGTAATCTAAATTTCCAATACTTCGGAACATTTCTGTTCCAAACCTCTGTTTTACTCTTCCCCTTTATGACACTGTTACCAGTCCCTTCTCTAATATCTCGTAAGATTCTGTATCAAATTCACCCATGAAACACCTTGGGACCTTTAAGTTAAGTTAAAGGCACCATATACACGCAAGATATTGTTATTTTATCTATATAAATGTATTGGCATAATCATCTTCCTGTGGAGGATACTGAATCTAGACACAATTTTATTTGTAAATTATATCCCTATCCCCTACTGGTTAGTAATCAGATCTGGTCCAGATAGGCCCAAGATTTAGTATATGGCTTGCATTAAACTAGTTGGTAGTAATTCAGGGTTCCAGATATTGTTTTATGTTTGACCTGAACCCATCTGGGAATGGTCAGCTTTTCACCTCCCGATTTTGATCCACTGGATATGTCCTGTATAGTCAGAATTGAGCTCAGCTGCATGTATCTCAATGGGATTGCTTTCAACACTCCCAGGATTGTCCAGGAGTTTGCTCAAGTTGAAAGTCAATCTCCGGGACACAGCTGCAAGCAACAGCCAGGAGAAGAATCATGGAGATATGATGCATAATTGTGAACTTTGTAACTTTTCTTTGAACATTTACAATTATTTAAAGACTGGATACAGGGGGAAAAAGACATTGTTTTTGCTAAAATAATCCAGTTAGGAAATTATTATTCTGTTTCCCAATTGGCCCTGGGGAGACAGCACACTTGGTGGAAAGACCATTGTCAGGTAATGGTTTGAGGAGGGGCATCATGTGAAGATATCTAAACCCTTGTTTATGGTCAAACACCTACCCATATTCTTCATCTATTCTCAAACATATAGAACAGATGGGCCCAGGTATATAAGATTAAAAAAAATTAAAAGGAATAATGGAGATGAGTAAACTAGGAAGTAACAGCAAGCCTGGAGAGACAGTGAAAAAAGGAATACAGGAAAATCTACAGTTACTTGAGAATCCACATTTTTGTCAGGTCCATCATGTGAAACCAGGTGACAAGGACCATCTAGGAAATAATCAGCATTCTTCTTTAAAGGAGGAGTTGAGGGGTGGTGAAAAAGGAATCTTCAAGATTATGAAACAGTTTGAAATGATGCTAGTATAAATGGTATTTCCACTGGCAGAACTACATGAAAATGGTCACTAATAATCCAATGAAGAGTTTAAAGGAAACATCTTTTTTCCAGAGAATGGTGAGAATATGGAACTCACTATCATGGGCAGCAGTTGAAGTGACTGGCATATTTACATTCAGGGGGAGGTTAGATGAACACAAGGGAAAAAAGAATGCAAGAATGTGTCGATGGATAAGCTGCTGAAGAGTGGGAGTAATCTCATATAGAGCATAAAAACTGACATGAACCTGATGGGTTGAATTGTAAATACTTTGTATTATTCTGCAGTTCATCTCTCCCCCCAGAACCATGACCAAATTCCCTTGACACGATGATCAAAACAAGAACAGTCAATTCAGTCCCTTAACCCTGTTTGACCATTCTATTATAACACAGCTGATAGATATCTTAACCACATTTCCCTTAACTTAAAATAAAATCTACATCAGTCTTGACAATTTCTCACAAGCTTTCTTTGGAATGAATTCTCTCATAATATATCCATTCATGTAAAGGAGGAGGAAATGATCATTTGGCCCTCTAAACCTTGCCAGTCTTTCAATTAGACCATGGCAATCTGTGACCTCTCTCCATATTTAATTTGTCCCATATACATCTTGAATAACAAAAAATGTCAACTTAAGTTTTAAAGTGAACACTAATCTCGTATCCAAATTTTTAGATGAAGAGTTTTGTAATTTCATTCTTGAAAGATGTGGGTTCAACTTTTCAACTATAACCCCTGTAATCCATGTAGCCTCATTGTTGCTCCCAATATCTTGCAACTTTTGATCAAATCAGTCTTTAACTGTCTGAATTCCAGAAAATACAAACTTTGTTTATGTCATCTTTCATCATAACTGACCGTTTGGGTCATACTAGTAAATTAATGTTGCACTCCTTTGAAAGTGAATAGGTCCCTCCTGAGGTCTAGTACACAGATTATTATGTGCTTAAATATGCTTAATTTGTTGGATTTGTAATACACTATTTATGCACAGATGATTTAGAAATGAGATTCCTTTACAGTCAAAGAAGCTGTGTGAAGTTAGGCAAATAATTGATGCTTGTATACACTCCACTCAGTTTCTCTTCCATGTCAATTTACAGAATAGTTCTCAGTGAAAAAGTAGATGCATCAGCACTCCATCCAGACCATTAACCTGACTCAATATCCTGGCCCAAGTCAGGAACCAGCCTCTCTGTTAAAGTCAACTTACTGCAAATGTAGAAATCTGAAAGAAACACAGAATGCAGTAGAAACTCAGCAGGTCTGGCAATATCTGTGGAGGGAGAAAGAGTTAACATTTTGAGTCTGGTGTGGTGCTTCTTCAGGATAATTCTGAAGAAGTCATTCCAAACTCAAAACTTTGTTTCTCTCTCCAGAGCTGCTGCCAGATCTGCTCAGTTTCCCCAACATTCTGTGTTTGCTCCAAGCTCTCTGTGCCTAACCATTTCCCCTCTCAGCAATCACATTCAAGAAATGCTTTCAGTAAGTGTTTGATGGTAGTGGCTCTGCTTAACTTTTTGCCTGGCTCTACAACTCACTTCAATCTACCCTCAAAGATCCCAACCTTGCCTCCCCACTTTGTCCTACGAGTGGCAACTCCCAGTTTTGCCTGCACAGCAGTTCTGAAGACAAGAGTATTTCTCGCGGAATAAGCATAAAAATTCACACAAGTGGCTTGTGTTCCCTCAACTAAACCTTTGAATGTCAGTCTAATTGACGGTTGAAGGCATGACATGCAAGAATTAGAATGATATTCACTCTGCCAACTTTGTCACCCAATAATGATTGGGCATGGGACCACTGACTGGTTTTCCCCTTTCAAATTTCAGGTCACTGAGGCCATTGCACCCCATTCCTCTTCTAAGGCTTGTGAAAATGGACCAGGATTGAACTTGGGACCTTGATAGCCTGTGGGTTGAGGTTGTTCACTGTAATACACACTGAGACTTCAATTTTAACCATACAGTCTCCAGAACAGAACAGCCATTGTCTCCTGGATTACATTAATAGTTGCATATACAACCTGAAGCATTTTGATTGATGGGGAAAACTGAGACAAGCAAGTGAATAACACAGATGATATCTGGCTGAGAGCCTCCCTGACTGTTCCTGTTAAATGTTCCATTACATTTATTTCAGCATTCACACTGTACTCTACAGCAATATGCTCCAGTTGAACAGTTGCCAGAAGTCCCTCCAGCAACATGCAAGCAGATGGGATAGAATGACAGACAAGCAATGGTAACAGAGACATCCGAATATAGATCTGACATCAAACCATTAAACAGATTGGAATGAACCCTAATATAACAACTGGTATTAAAAATACATACTTTAATGAGTAAAGTAAAAGGAATTATTGAAATGTGTTTATTCAAACATTAAGATCAAGGATACAAGTTAAAATTAGTAAACTTTTAGTAATAATGAAAGGAGGTTGACTTTGTTCACCCATGATGGTGCCGGTTTTGGACTGGGGTGGACAAGGTCAAAAATCACACAACACCAGGTCATAACCCCTATCGCAGTTGGACAATAACCTGGTGTGTGATTTTTGACCTTCGTTCATCCAAAGAGTGGTCAGTTTGCATCATACGTTATGCGTCAAAGGTATTGAGGCAGGCATAAATCAAAGCATTTCTGGAGGAATATTGGAAGAGGTTGGGCAGGTGGGTTTGAGGGATATGGGAAGGTGGTGGGCGGATGGTTTTGAGGGATATGGAGAGGAGGTGGGTTTGAGGGATTTGGGGAAAGTTGAGTTGGTGGGATTGAAGAATATTGGAAGATGATAGATGAGTGCTGACGGAACCAACATAACACTGGCATGGATCAATTGGGCTGAACAGCAGGCTTATGCTTCGATATAATTCTACATACGATAGATCTTTCAAGCAGAGCATGATGCCCTGACATCCATCTTCACACGGCCAGCTGTCAGGGGAGTGCATCAGCTACTTTGTAGGTAGCCACTGAACTCTGCAGGTTAAGCCTTTGCCTGCTACACATAACTTGTGGATGATGGTAAGTGTTCATTGCACTGTATTACTGACAGTGTTATATGTCTCTCCTTCCTTTACTAGGTCAGTGTTATCCTGACACTGATGGTGCCTTATTATGCCATTGACACGGAATCTCCGCTCATGGAAATGTTTGTACTGCACAGATTCCATGCAGCCAAGTACATTGTTGCTATTGGTTCAGTGGCAGGATTGACGGTCAGTCTCCTGGGCTCCCTCTTTCCGATGCCCAGAGTGATTTATGCCATGGCTGACGATGGTCTGCTCTTCAGGTTGGTGGTCTCTCCTCACATTCTGAACCCCACGTATACAGCAGGAGATTATAACTGTGACAGGAAACAGTTTTGAGATTATTTACAGTTGGATATACGAAAAGAGCTGTTCTCCTTCCCTCTGCAACATCAACTGCCTTCTAGCTTCATCTCATTTACCATTAAACTACACAATTGGCCTTGTGGTCCAGCAGCCTAGTAAACGAGCCTGGATCCTCCTTTCAGGACCCACCACTGCATGTCCATGTTACTCTAGGGCATCTTGAATGCACAGAACAGTCATTGTCTCCTGGATTGCATTGCTACTCGCATATCCAACCTGAAGCATGGTGATTGAAGGAGAGAATCACAGCCGATGGCTCAAATGACCCTTTTTCTGTTCATCACATTAGGGAAGTCTTGGATAAATTGTGGCCTGGCTGTAAGTTAGAGTTTAACACAATAACAGAGGTGTCCCTCACAGCAAATACATTGCATTTACAAATTCACTGTCATGACATTGAGAGGTTCTAAACAATTCAGAATTTCCTTTAAATGGATTGGTCTATTAGTCAAAGTGACCACTTGCAAAATTGAAACAGTTTAACTTCAGAAATCATGCAATTTTACATCCTTACGCTACATCTTGATGATGTAAATTTTAGCCCAACAAAAACACTTTTGCCCATATTTTAATGGGGAGGCAATGACCCAGTGGAATTATCATTGGACTATTAATCCAGAGACACAGATAATGTTCTGGAGACCCGGGTTTGAATCCCACCATGGCAGATGGTGAGAATTTGAATTCAATAAAATATTTGGAAGTAAGAATCTAATGATGACTGTGAATCCATTTCAATTGTCAGAAAAACCCATCTGGTTCACTCATGTCCTTTAGGGAAGGAAACTGCCGTCCTTACCTGGCCTGGCCTGCATGTGACTCCTGACCCACAGCAACGTGGTTGACTCTGAATTGTCCTCTGGGCAATTAGGAATGGGCAATAAATGCAATGCCCTCATCCCATTAATGAATAGACAAAAAATTCACACCAAGTATTGTTCACTCATCAGCCAATGTGCTCACTGATTGATTGATATTAGTCCAAGAACAGTTTGATTTTAAAATATTTTGTCTTTGTTTTCAATTCCTTCATGCCCTACCCCCTCCTTATTTCAGCCTGCTCCAGTTCCACAATCCTCTGAGATCTCTGTATTCTATTTCTGGTCTCTTGAGTATTGCTGTTTTTGTTTTATCACGTTACATTGGTAGCTGAGTAGCACAGAACCTCTGAGCTCTGGAATTTATTTGCTGAACCTCTCCTCCTCTCTACCTCGTACCTCCTTTAAGATCCTCCTTAATGCCTACCCCTTTAACTTAACTTTATCGTCTACAGCCTTAATACTTCCTCATGAGGCTCTCTGGTAAACTATGTTTGATCATGTTTTGTGAAGCAGCTAGTGATGTTTTACTCCAATAAACTTATTATGTGAATGTAAACTGATGATACATAATCATATAGAATATAGAAAACAAATGAGGGATGAAGGAGTAGAAGGAAATGAATAAGGCTGGGAGGAGGCTTATAGGGAATATAAACACAAGTATAGACACATTGAGACAAATGACCTGTTTCAAAGCTGTAATCGATGTTGATATAAGATCATGCTGTAATGTTTATGGTTATGGTTGTCTAGGTTTTTTGCCCATGTAAGTAACTACACGGAGACCCCAGTTGTGGCCTGCATTGTTTCAGGATTCCTTGCAGGACTTCTCTCCCTGCTGGTCAGCCTACGGGACCTTATTGAAATGATGTCCATTGGAACACTCCTAGCCTACACCCTGGTATCAGTATGTGTCCTACTTCTCCGCTACCAGCCTGAGAGTGACATTGATGGCTTTGTCAAGTTCTTATCGGAGGAAGGCACTAAGAAGAAGGAAGGAGTGCTAGCCGAGTGTGAGAAAGAGGCCATTTCCCCTATGAGTGAGGGGGAACACTACACTGACCTTGGGAAGAACACTTGCGGAGCAAAGAACCTGCCATCTTTGGGTGACAATGAGATGCTGATTGGGAAACCAGACAAGTCTAATTATAGCATGAATCATCCTAACTATGGTACGGTGGATATGAGCTCAGGAATAGAAGCAGATGAGTCCGAGAACATCTACTTAATAAAGCTTAAGAAGCTGATTGGACCTCGGTACTACACTATGAGGATTCGGCTTGGCCTGCCCAATAAGATGGATCGTCCCACCACTGTCACTGGACGCACAGTCACCACCTGTGTAATGCTACTCTTTGTCTTGATGTTTGTCTTCTGCTCCTTTGCCATTTTTGGGGAGGAGTACATCTATGATCGGAGCTGGTGGGCCATCCTACTGATCATCCTGATGGCACTGCTGATCTGCTCACTGATCTTTGTGATCCTACAGCAGCCCGAAAACCCCAAGAAGTTGCCATACATGGCGCCCTGTGTCCCCTTCGTGCCTGCATTTGCCATGTTGGTAAATATGTACCTCATGTTGAAGCTCTCCAGTATAACTTGGATCCGCTTCGCAGTTTGGTGCTTTGTAGGTAAGTGTGATTAAATGTTTGAGTACAGCATTGATGCTAGAATTTGGCGAAATAAAAAGCATCAAAACTGACTATGAATAACTTAGCGTCATCCAGGCAGAAATATCATGAGGCATTCCACTCCCGTACATCTCAGATGTCCTTGTTTTTCAAGGACCGCAACTTCCCCTGCTCAGTGGTCGAGAACGCCCTCAACCGTGTCTCCTGCATTTCCCGCAACTCATCCCTCACACCCCCTCCCCACAATAACAACCAAAACAGAATCCCCCTCGTCCTCACGTACCACCCCACCAACCTCCGGATCCAACGCATCATCCTCCGACACTTCCACCATCTGCAATCCGACCCCACCACCAAAGACATTTTTCCCTCCTCACCCTTATCTGCTTTCCGGAGGGACCATTCTCTCCGTGACTCCCTTATCCACTCCACACTCCCCTCCAGCCCCACCACACCCGGCACTTTTCCCTGCAACCGCAGGAAGTGCTACACCTGCCCCTACACCTCCCCCTTCACCCCCATCCCAGGCCCCAAGAAGACTTTCCACATCAAGCAGATGTTCACCTGCACATCTGCTAATGTGGTATACTGCATCCGCTGTTCCCGTTGTGGCCTCCTCTACATCGGGGAAACCAAACGGAGGCTTGGGGACCGCTTTGCAGAACACCTACGCTCGGTTCGTGCTAAACAACTGCACCTCCCCGTCGTGAACCATTTCAACTCCCCCTCCCTTTCATCAGGTGACATGTCCATCCTGAGCCTCCTGCAGTTCCACAACGATGCCACCCGAAGGTTGCAAGAACAACAACTCACATTCCTCTTGCGAACCCTGCAGCCCAATAGTTTCAATGTGGACTTCACAAGCTTCAAAATCTTCCCTCCCCCTACCATATCCCAAAACCAGCCCAGCTCGTCCCCGCCTCCCTAACCTGTCCTTCCTCCCACCTATCCCCTTCTCCCACCTCAAGACCCACCCCTATCTCCTACCTACCAACTTCATCCCGCCCCCTTGACCTGACCGTCTCCCTGGACTGACCTATCTCCTCCCTAACTCCCCACCTACACTCACCTTTACTGGCTCCATCCCCGCCTCTTTGACTGGTCTGTCTCCTCTCCACCTATCTTCTCCTCTATCCATCTTCTATCCGCCTCCCACCACTCCCTATTTATTTCAGAAACCCCTTTCCCTCCCCCATTTCTGAAGAAGGGTCTAGGCCCGAAACGTCAGCCTTCCTGCTCCTCTGATGCTGCTTGGCCTGCTGTGTTCATCCAGCCCCACACCTTGTTATCTCAGAAATATCACTGTGCTTTTTGTCTGAAATTGTAACAAATTTATGCCAAATAGAAAGCCTCCACTGATTGTTGAGCACTTTTCTCTTGCAATTGTAATTGGAGCAGTGGAAGATTAATGGCTAGGCTTCCACAATGTCCCTTAGGTAACACCTGACTGATGGTTTTCTCTCTGCTGTATCCTAAATAAAATTTATAGGTCAGTATCAACCCAGTCCTTTGTGAGGATTGTCCAAAAAGAGAAATGAAAAGGGAGGGTGAGAGAGGCACTTCTTAATACAGAAGCTTGTTCGAGCTTGGGAAATTGGGGATGGATGGGCTTGTCAGTGGCCTTATTCTGTTGTGTAAAATCCACAGGTTTGATGGTCCTCTGCTGTGCAACAAAAAAATGGCATCCACAAAAGATGACACAAATGTTCCAAATCAAACATGCAGAGGCTATAAAAATAGTTCTGGCAAACACAAATGTTACAATGGTGCTGAGAGAGTAATGATCTCAAGTTAGGGTTCATCTACTTTATTAGGGAAGGGAAGAGTGAAAGCTTATGAGTCCTGTACTTACTGGACTCTGCCCACAAAAACGACTCTGAGCTTCCAGAGTCCTGTTACTTGAAGTAACCTGTTACTTCAACACACCACCTTGATCCCTGGCCAACACCTTTGTCTCAAGGCTTTCTGAAGTGCTCCAGCGAAGGTCAGTGCAAGCTGGAAGAACAGCACCTCATTTTCCACTTGGGAACTCTACAGCCTTCTGGAATCAGTATCAAGTTCAACAGCTTCAGGGCTTGAGCTTCACCCATGTCCTTACCCCAACCCTCACATGCCAGGTCTTGTTATTACATGGTCTGCTATCATATGCAACCCATTGTAACCGCTAACAGCCCCCATTAATAGCAATTCATCCTCCTAGCCTGATCATTATTCACTCCTTTTCTATCCAGCTGTCTTTCTTTCTCTTTGGACTTTATCTCTACCTATCATTTACTCCTTACTCCCCTCTCCCCCAATTTTCTGCATTAAAACCAATATTTTTCTGGCTGCCATCAGTTCTGAGGATGGGTCGCTGGACCTGAAACATTATCTCTGATTTCTCTACATAAATGCTGCCAGACCTGTTGAGTTTATCCAGCAATTTCTGTTTTTGTTCCTGGCAGTAGTCAATGGCAGTTGTTGTTCTGCAGTGTAAAATGAACATAGTTTCATTGGCTAATATCCCATTCTTAAAGACTTCTAACCCTACATAGGATTGGACCATTTTTCAAGTATCCTTGGAAGCTACGAAAACTGGTCTTAGGGTTCCTGTATAGAGTCATAGAGTAATAAAGAATGGAAACAGGCCCTTCGGGCCAAACTGGTCCATACTGACCATACTGCTCACTCAGTTCCAATTGCCTGCATTTGGTCCATATCCCTCTAAACCCTTCCCATCCATATACATATCCAAATGTTTTTTAAATGTTGCTATTGTACCTGCCTCAACCATTTTGTCTGGCAGCCCATTCCATATATGCATGACTCTCTGCGTGAAGAAGTTGCCCCTCAGGTCCTTCTTAAATCTTCCCCCTCTCATCTTAAACCTATGCCCTCTAGTTTTCAATTTCCCATCCCTGGGAAAAAGACTATGTGCCTTCATGCTGTATATGCCCCTCATGATTTTATATACCTCAATAAGGTCACCCTTCAATCTCCTACACTCCAAGGAATAAAGTCCTATCCTGGCCAACCTCTCCCAATAACTCAGGCCTACTAATCCTGGCAACATCCTCGTAAATCTTCTTTGTGCACTTTCCAGTTTAACTATGTTTTTCCTATAATAGGGTGACCAAAACTGTACACAATACTTCAAGTGCGGCCTCACCAACAACTTATACAACTGTAACATAACATCCCAACTCCTGCACTCAATGCCTCGACCGATGAAGGCCAGCATGCTAAATACCTTCTTCACCACCCTGTCCAGCAGTGACACCGCTTTCAATGAACTATGTACTTGTACACCTAGTTCTCTCTGTTCACAACCTTCCTCAGGACCTTACCATTTACTGTATAAGTCCTACCTTGGTTTGACTTTCCAAAGTGCAACATGTCACATTTATCTGTGTTGAATTGCAGTTGCCAATCCTCAGTCCACTTTCCCACCTGATCAAGAGCCCTCTGTAATTTTTGATAACTTTCTTCATTATCAACGATCCCCCCTAATTTTGTTTCATCTGCAAACTTGTTAATCATGCCTTGTACATTCATATCCAGATCATTTATGTAAATAATAAATAACTAAGGTCCCAGCACTGACCCCTACGGCACACCACTAGTCACAGGCCTCCAGTCCAAGAAACAACCTTCAACCATCACCCTCTGCTTCCTATTGTCGAGCCAATTTTGAATCCAATTGGCTAGCTCTCCCTGGATCCCATGCGACCTAACCGTCATGACTAGCCTGCCTTGTGGGACCTTGTCAAAGGCCTTACTACGTCCACTGCCTACCCTCATCTATCCTCTTGGTTATGTCTTGGTTTGTCAGACAAGACTTCCCATGCACAAATCCATGCTGACTATCCATAATCAGACCTTGCCTATCAAAATATTGGTTGATCGTGTCCCTCAGTATCCTTTCCAATAACTTGCCTACCGCTGATGCCAGGTTCACTGGCCTGTAGTTCCCTGGCATGCCTTTGCTACCTTTCTTAAACAATGGAACAACATTAGCCACCATCCAGTCTTCCAGAACTTCACCAGTGGCTAAAGATGAAACAAAAATCTCTGCGAGGGCCTCTACAATTTCTTCGCTAGCCTCCCGCAACGTCCGAGGAGGGACTTGATCAGGCCCAAGGGATTTATCCACCTTAATGCAATCTAAGGCTGCAAACACCTCCTCTCTGGTAATATGTATGCAGTCCAAAACATCCCCACTTGCTTCCCTTATTTCCTTAGAATCCACAATTCTCTACTCTGTAAACACTGAGGAGAAATATTCATTAAAACTCTCCCCCATTTCCTGTGGCTCCACACATAGAAAGCCATGTTGATCTTTAAGGGGACTATTCTCTCCCTAGCCACTCTTCCACTCTTAATACAGCTATAGAACCTCTTGGGATTATCTTTAACCATATGTGCCAGATCCATCTCGTACCCTGTTTTTGTTCTTCTGATTTCCCTCTTAAGTGTGCTTGTACACTTTTTATAGTCATCTAGGGATTCACTTGAGCCTGATAGCTTAAATCCAAAGTATACTTTCTTTTTCCTGACCACAGCCTGAATATCCCTCGTCAGCCGGGGATCCCTAAACCTGCCGGCTTCTCCCTTCACCCTTGTGGGACATGTTGCCACAAAGGGGTTTAAGGCCAGATTTAGGCCAGTTAGGGATACTGGATACCAATAATTGAATGTCATGCGATACAGAGAAGTCTTCAGACACAATGTAAGTTTAACAAAAAAAAAGATAATTTTTGCTGAATAGAAGCAGGAGTGTTGCTCCTTCTCCACAGAATTCACCCTCATTATCTGTGACTCCACAAAAACTCAACTGCTATCCTACCCCACCTCTTCCAAACCCTCAATCATCCCATTCATGGGATTTAATCTTAATATTTTGCTAATGAGGCAAAAGCCCTGACATTCATCAGGTGTGCTGCCTGTGAACAGAAATCAAGTTACCCAAATAATTTTAATGAAGACTAAGCATGCTTGGGCCCAGTTTGTTCAGACATGTACTAAACTGTAATGTGGTCGCCAGTGCTGAATATTGTTGGACAAATAAATCTGCCTCCAAAAACTATAGAGCATGTGCCATATGTGATGTCACAGGGCACAATAGCTCACTGTGTTGGGCCCAGATTTTTTCTCTTCTCTTTAGCCATTTTAAAATAAGTTATTCTGGCATCATGCACTATTCACTCTTAACTTTCTTCTTAATTCTTGTTTTGTATTCACATTCTTCCATCGTCTTACTCCATGCTATCTTTGTAACCTCCCCCAACTTGACTACCATCTGAGATCTCTGCGCTCCTTTAATTCTGGCCTCTTGAGTGTCCCCACTTTTAAAAGTTGCAAACTTGGCAGCTAAGCTTTTAGTTGTCTGCGTCCTAACTCAGGAATCCCTTCCCAAAGCATTCGCTTCCTCTGTTCCCTCAAGGCGTTCATTAAAACTAGTCTCTTTGACCAAGTTATGTGCCACCTATCCTAATATTACCATTTGTGTCTCAGTCTTAAATTTAGTAAAGCAATTTGGGACATTTTACTACATAAAGGGGGCTACATAAATGCATGTTGCTGACACCAAGCTGGAAGCAAAGTGTTGACCTCACTCCACTTCGCATATGTAACTCTTTATACCCTTGAAAAGAGATGGAAGTTGGCTGGAATCAAAGATGAATCATTTTCACAAAAAGATAAAAGGGGTTCCAGATGCAAAATGTTGTTAGGCTAGACTACCATTGATTATTCCCCTCATCTTTTCGAGCACACTATCCGATGTTGTGTATCTGTTTTGTGACTTCCCATTTGAAGGGCAACCGAAATAATGATTAGAGAAAAATCTGAGAATGCTGAAGGGAGATTTTCTGGGGGCAAACTCAAATTAGGAGGCATTTTCATAAAGATACAGCAATGTTTTCAGTTGGCAGGTAAGTCACTTCAGTGGACCCAAATAAGTGAGTTGGCAAAAGAACAGTGGGATGATGAAAAAATAATGTTACCTGGTTGAGTTATTATGATTTGAGATGAAATAGTTAGTCTGGACAGAAAGAATTACAGAGCAATGGGAAGAGAACAAGGGTTGGGATAAAAGGGATAGCTCTTTCACAGCACCTTCTGCTCTGCAGCATTCTGTGGGTGATTCTAGAACACCATATTTGGGTTTTTCATATCAGCAGGTTGCAGGAAGAAATGAGGACTGTTGAGGCCACTGGGTTAGAGATTGAACGAAAGCATTTTTAAAATTATTCATACATGGAAGATTGGCATTGCCAGTTTGTCCAGCAATTATTGGCCTTGGGAGAGTGATGTTGAGCCTTCTCATGAACCCCTAGTGTAGATACAACCATAATGGTCTGAGGAAGGGAGTTCCAGGATTTTTACCCAGAAAAGTGAAGGAACGGATACAGTTCCAAGTCAGGATGGTGGAAGAGTTGAAAAGGAACCTACAAGTCATAGTGTTCCCTCAATAACTCTCAGACAAACTTGGTTACCAAGGCAAAACTCTTGGAAGACCATAAAACAGCAAGAATTGTGCGATGATTTCTAAAACCACAAACCATTCAGACACTGGAAGGAACATACTCAGTAGCCATCCTTGTGGAATGGCTAGGGAAGTGCGAGGAGTTGAATGGCCTTCCCTTTTTTTTGAAACTCCTCATAAAATCATACAGCACAGAAAATCATTCTGGCCTATTGTCCCTCTGCTGGTTCTTTCAAAGAACCTTCTAATTACTCCCAGTCCCTCTGCATTTCCTCATCTCTACAGGCCTGAAGATATTATCACATCAAATATCTAGTTCTTTTCTCGATTTCATTATTGAGGCTGCTTCTGATGGCAGTTTTGTTTTCCCATCGCTAGGTTTACTCATTTATTTCGGATATGGAATTTGGAATAGTAGCCTGGAGATTGGAGCACGTCAGGAAGCCCTGAGCCAGAGCACGTACCAGCGCTATGATGTGGATGACAGCTTCATGGTGGACGAAAGCTTTGCCTACCCGGAGGAGGAGGTGACTCAACACCGCGAGGAGTGGGCGTCAGCAGAGCAGACGGGGTATCAGGCCCAACAGGCAATGCCTGACATTGTGGGAAATCACAGGACCTACAACAAAGGCAGAAGCAAAGGGAAGTATGTCAGGAAATCTGAAGCACTGATTGCAAATGATGAGCTAGATTATTCCCCAGAGTAAAGGGTACTAACCCTCATACCCTTGGGCTAGAGTCTTGGACATCATCTCTTTTATATGAAAAAAATGCTGTCATGTGACATAAAAACAGCAATGTGTTCCTTTGATTTTTTTTTCAAACTTCACTCTTTCTTACTTCTTAAAAGGATGTCATGCTCCTGTATAAATATTTGGCAAACTTTTATTCTGCAAGAAGACCAGAATTATGATATCACAGGGATATGAGTGGATGGGGCGATTCTGTGTGATTTATATTGCCCAGGTGTTTCATGTATGTGCAATTATATAAAAGAATTTGCCAGATATTTATCGCAGTGTCCCTTTAATCATTAAATCAGCCAAAAAAGACTTTATTTTGGAAAGATTATTCTCCACCCAATTTAAATCCCAATCTATTACAATGAGGCATGATTGTGAATATTCCAGAATGACATTAAATTGAACAAGAAGTCAGAAGCAAAGGTCAAGTTAACCTACATATCGCTATAACTGAGAGCCTTGTGACCAGAAAGAGTTGTGTCAGTTAAGTGGTACATTCTAGCTATATGTTCAGAACTTGGATGGCAAATGCTTGACCTTAAAGACTTGATCAAGACCTGATAATAGGCATTCAGCCTCAAAAATGTTTAAATGCAACATGTTGCCTTATACAAATCCAGGACTGTCCAGACTCAGTCCTTAATTAGTGCTGAAGTAACCAATTGTAATCAGTGCTGATGGGACAGGTTAGCAAAGCCCCATTGTGCCTAATTAGACAAGTGACAACATTATACAATCAGCTAAGTTTCCTGTTGTCTAACCCACTGACCCCCTGCTGTGCATACATTCTTTTAGGAGGGCTTGGATGTGATGCCACTCAATGTTGAATCCCCTGCTGATTAGCAGAGTTATTACTCGAGAATGGAGGAGAAGGAGGACATTTGAAACTGCAGCCCCATTGTGAGTCACCATCTTGAGAGCAGGAACATCAAGCAGTGCTGATAATGTATAGATCACACCTGATAACAAAAATGTGTGGGGGAATAAGGAATTAGAGCATCTTTCGCTGATTTCATGAGTAAAATTTGCCACTTCCATTCATTTCATAAGTAACCATTCCTTTATGATCGTAAGATTTGCTGCTCCTTCATCTTTCAACACTACATCTGTGCAGGCATGAGGAATTATTATTGTAATCAAAAGTTACACAGTTTATGTTATGACGGACTGGATTGTATTTCTCTCTGATTTTCCAACAATATTTATGCGAACTGTTCAAGTTTTCAAACTAGTCTATAAAAAGCCCTTCCGTTAGAAGACAGGCAGGGCACATACAAGGAAGGCTAATTACTTTGCTTCCTTTCTGGCTCATAATATTATTCAACCAATGATCATGCAATTTTTTTTAAAGACTCTTAAATTGCATTATTTGTTGGGCAACATAAAGCTTACTTACATTGAAAAATGATGAGTGTATCCAAACATCAATTTCAAGACTAAAGCTGCTGGGTATAACTGCTGTCTGATCCCAGAGGGAAACGTGTTTTGTTGTTCTACGCAAGAAAAATGATACTTATTTTCTTGAAACAACTCATGGACTTTATACAGATTCATTTTCTCCTTAGGAAATTTATTTTTAACTCCACAGGCAGTTTTTCAGTTGAGGTGGTGGGAGGACCCAATAATGAAAAGGAATAGAAGTGAGAACAATTTTAATATTAAGCTGAATATTGTTTTATTTTACCGTAAATAATGCTTTCAATTTGACAAGTTTCTCAGTTTGATAAAGAGTAATTATTTTTAACCTGATGGTATGGAATTACAAGTTTGTGCATTAAACGATGCCCTTAGCATCTCTTAGTTGGATGGAAGCTCAAGGCTACAAGATTGGCTTTGATTTTTCAAGCTGGATTGGCTGACGATGTCTATTGAAAGCAGCTTATCCTAATTGATATTAGTTTAATGATGTTAATTGGAGGCATGCGTTGTCATTGGGAAGAATCACAGCTTATTAAAAATAGAGTGAGAAAAGGGTAGTGATTGGAACAAGTAGCCCCAACCTCCAACCCACCATCTCTCAAATACACTTCAGAAATTTATTAGAACATACCTCTGCTTTAATTTGTTATTTGAGTATTGCCTTGCCTTGCCTTCCTATAGGCACAAAAACTTTCAAGCACTAAAATAATGTATTAAGCAGATAAAATAAAACTTCTAAAAGGGGTACATCAAGTCTGAACCTCTAGCTCACTCTTGCTTCTTGCATCTGAATATAAGCTATTGTGGCCTCAAAACATTAACTTTAAATCAGAATTGAAACCAGGCACAGGTATTACTTGTTGTACAAACTCCCATCCATTGTCTTACTAGAATGCATGCCTGTGCAGTGTCTTTCCAAAGTATATTTGAAATATGTTTCCTGTTATTGTGATGTATGTATATATTTCCTTGTGTTTTTCAAAATCTGTGCACATTTTGTAGTGTTCTAACTGCATGCAATGTTTGGCACCAAGAGTAACAGAATTGAAGACCTGCATTCTATATTATCTGTGTGGTATTTCTGTTCCATTCACAAACTTCACTGGCAAGACCAGCGTTGTGGATTGTCCTGTTGAACCATTGGTAGAAATTTGGCGTGACTGAGCGAGTTACGTTGAGAGCAGTTAATGGTCAATTAACTTGGTGTGTCTCTGAAGTTACATATAGGCATGCACTGGACAGAACAGCAGGTTGCAGATTTCCTTTAGTAAAGGACAGATTTCCTTTAGTAAAGGACATTAGTGAACCAGTCAAGCTTTCCCCAACAATCTGACAGCTTCATACTCACTAATACTGAAACCAGATTTCTATTTCCAGTTTATATATATTTTTAATGGATTCTCAAACTTCCATTGTGGTATTTGAACTCACATTCTCTGCACTATTAGTCCCATAGGATAGCCACTCAAAGATGATATCCAATTTTATGTCTGTGTGACATGCCATGAGGTCCTCTTTTCCTTTTAACCTCAATATCATTCTGATGTATCTACATTCCCTTGTGTCCAAAATGTCTTTCTTGGAATGGACTTCTAGAACTGATCACAGTTAATTAAGATGACAGCTTTTATGTACTTTTCAGTAAAAGAATAAACTTGTTGAAAAGCACCTCAAATTTCAAATGGGGGGTTCTGAAGGAGAAAGCAAATGGACATTGGTGCATCATAATATAAAAATGTGAATAGTGATTTTTATAAATCAGGAAGTGAATGCTTAGGAAATTCAGGAAAGTTTGAAAAAATGTTATTTTAATGAGAGTTGTCTATCCCTCGTTGCTCTGTCATGATGCACACCAGCTTTCAGTTTAGAGTCAACCTTGCTGGTATGGGTTTGGTCTCATGTACAGGCTCAAACCAGATATGGATGGCAGGTTTCTCAAAGGGATGTTAGGGAACAAATTGAGTTTTTAACAATAAACCAACAATTGTTTGGTCATTTTTACTGATACCTGGATTTTGTTTTCAAGCAAAATAAGCTACCCTGCTGGAACAATACTTGAATGTCACACTAGTAACATAACAACTACACTGTTGCATCTGCAAAATGCAGACTACAACTGTTTATGATGGGAAACTCAGAACGTAGCAAGGAAGATAGGAATAAATTTCAGGAGCACATTGGCAGAAATATGACAGATGAAAGTCAATGCAGAGAATGTGAGGGGAATCAGCTTCATCAGTAAAATAAGGAGATGAAATATGAAATACATTGAAATAACATGAAATAAAATGTGGGCCGGGCAGAGGGTGATACATTGTTAATCTCAATAATCTAGTAATCCAGAGCCCTGGGCTAACTACTTGGAGATGAGGGTTCAAGTACCACCAAGGCCTCTGATAGAAATAAATTCAACTGATAAATCTTGAAAGTACAGTTAGTGTTAGTGATGGTGACCAAGACACCTACTGTCAATTTTTGTAAAATCCCATCTGCTTCACTGATGTTCCTCAGGGCAGGACTTCTGCAGTCCTTCCCTGTCTGGCCTACACATGGCTCCAGACACACAGCAGTTTGGTTGATTCTTGACTGTTCTTTGAAATGTCCCTCAAAAGCAACTCAGTTGGAGGGCAATTAGGAATGGGTAACAAATAACCGCCTTGCTACACAAACCAATATTCCATAAATGAATAAAGAAGATGGTCTCATCTGTGACAATAGCAAACATAATTTTGCACTTTTACGTTTGATAAAACAGATTAACTGAACTGGAGGAAAGTACTGTAGATAAACACCAATAGTCAGTGATTCATGGTAATCAAAAGAAAATAGTTGAATGAACAGAAAGCAGTATAGGACCATAGAAACATGAGGAGATCATTCAACTTATGAAAACCGAAATAACTACAGACGCTGTAAAACAGGAACAAAAACAGAAGTTGCTGGAAAAGTTTAGCTGTTCAGGCAGCATCTTTAAAGAAAAACCAGAGTTAAAGCTTTGGGTCTGGTGACCCTTCCTCAGAATCTACCTACTTTTACTGGATCCGAAATGTTAATTCTGATTTTTCTTCACAGATGCTGCCAGACCTGCTGAGCTTTTCCAGAAACTTCTGTTTTTATTCAAGTTGTGAAACCTGTCCAGATTTTCAATAAGATCAGGTTAATCTAAATTTTGACTCCATCTCATACCTGTCACCTTATTTTCATAATTTTAACATCCTTAATCAACAAAAATCCATTGATTTCAGCTTTGAAATGATCAATGGACTTTCCACAGCTTTCTTGGCTTGTGGTGGAATAGAACTTTAAATGTAGAGGGCATGTTCAGGGATGTCAGCAAGGATAGAAGATTGGCTAAATGTCAGAAAACAGAGGACGCATAAATAGGTCTTTTGCTAATTGGGAGGATGTGACAAGTGTAATCCCAAAGGTGTCTGTGCTGGGGCCTTAACTTTTTACAGTTTATAATAACGACTTAGAGGAGGGGAATAATGGCATTGTAGCTAAATTTGCCAATGACACCAAGACAGGGATGAAAATATGTTGCGAAGAAGGCGCAAGGAAATTGCATGATATAGGTACACTAGTGAGTTGGCACAAATCTGGTAAATGGAGTAATGTAAGAAAATGTGAAGTTTCTCATTTTGGCAGGATGAATAAAAAAGCAGATTATTACTTAAATAGGGAATGATTGCAGAATTCCAAGACATAAAGAGATTTAGGAGCTTCAGCGCATTCATGACAAAATGTAAATGTAACACACAATCAAGAAGGCTAATGGGATGCTGTTTTTTATTATGAGGGAATTGAACATTAAAAATAAGGATGTTATGCTTCAAATATACAAGGCAGTGGTGAGACTGCATCTCAAATTCTGTGTGCAGCTTTGTTCTTATTATTTGAGGAAATACGTAAATGCATTATAGGTGTTTCAGAGGAGGTTTACCAGATGAATACATGAAATGAGTAAGTAGGGTTGGAGAAAGGCTGGGTTAACTCCCACTGGAGTTTAGAAGAATTGGAGGTGACTTGATTGAAGTGTATAAAATGCTGAATGGTCTTGCATCAGAAAGGGTGTTTCCTCACCTAGATCAGCCTAGAACTGGGGGCCAGTTTTTTAAAATTGTGGGTTGCCCTTTTCAAACAGAGATAAGGAGAATTGTTTTCTGTCTGGGAGTTTTGCAGTTTTGGATCTCTCTGCTTCAGAAGGCAATAGGCATTGGATCATTAAATATATTTAAGGCAAAAGTAGGTAGATTTGTGTTGGGAAAGGGAACCAAAATTATTGGGCATCGGTGAGAATTTGCCATTCGAAACATAAACCATGCTCTCATTGAATTACAAAGCAAGTTCAAGGGGCTGAATGATTAAAATGTGGAGCTGGAGGAGCACAGCAGGTCAGACAGCGTTCGAGGAGCAGGAAAGTCAACATTTCAGGTCAGGACACCTGATGAAGGGTCCTGACCCAAAACATTGACTTTCCTGCTCTTCAGATGCTGTCTGACCTGCTGTGCTCCTCCAGCTCCACATTTTATCGACTCT
>JAHRHZ010000017.1:33802961-33823095 GCA_024137785.1 Ginglymostoma cirratum | reverse complement strand
AAACGTCAAGTTTTCCTGCTCCTATGATGCTGCTTGACCTGCTGTGTTCATCCAGCCCCATGCTTGTTATCTCGGATTCTCCAGCATCTGCAGTACCTTTTATCTCTAACTTTACCGTTGCACTTTTTAACGGCTATTATCTATTGTGCTTCTTTGTTCACACTAACTTAACTCCACCACATTGTGCTGTTTATATCCAGCGGAAAGTATCCCTGTGATATCATCTCAAGATTTCTCCATGGTCCTGGAGCCCTTTCATAACATAAAATTTTTCACAAACAAGAAAAGATCCTAAATTTGTTCAGTGGTTAGTATTCGCACTTCAGTCTCAGAAACTCAGCATCAGGGATTTCAACTCATTATCCAAGTTGATATTCCTAGTTCCAGTCTTGAGGTGATGTTACAGTGAAAAACTGGAAGATATGGTACCTTTCAGGTGTTTACTCACTCCACCAGTGACACTCCATAGCCACAGTGTGTCTTGTCTACAAGAAGCTCTGCAGCAACATACCAAGGTTCCTGGTACAACACCTTCCAAGCGCTCAAATACACAGTGGAGTGTAGTAGGACCATGCAAAGATCACAACTTACAAGTTCACTGCCGTGTAATATGTCATCCTGGCCTGCAAAAATAATGGTCATCACCACTGTTTCTCAAACAAAATTCTGGAACAGCATCCCCAAGAATACTATGGGTATAGCTACACTGTAGTGGCTGAAGAATGCAGCTCGCAATCAAGTTCTCAAGGGGTAAACAAGGGTGGCCAAAAAATTGCTGACCTTGCTAGTAATCTCAAATTCCATTCAAATATAACAAGAATGAATAAGGCACTACCTGCCCTCTCAGTGCATGCAAATGATCACACAATCAATATTTAAAGATTAGGGGAGTCCTCCCAAATCCACGTCAACATAAAGCAGATTATCTTATGGTTCTCTCATTTTTATTTTATGGCTCATTGCTCTGATTGAAATGGTTTTTACATTTGCAAATACAATAGGCATGGACTGCATATTTAAAGAATTTATTGATCATGCAGCATGTTGGGACTTCCTAAGACATAATAATTTGCCTTCTATTTAATAGTATGGTAGAGAGGTTTCAGTATACACCCGTGGGGACAATGGAGCAATTTTTAGAAGTTTAATCTTTACTGTTTGAGACTCCTGTACTACAGCGACAACAATTTGCTGAATTAGCTTTCCTTTTCTCTCTGTTCTGCACCTGCTCAGCATTTAAACCACAACTGAAACCTTTCCGTTTAAGTCAGTCTTGTTTCGTAGGAAATGCAACAGCTAAATTCTGAATATAAATCTCCTACAAACAATGATGAGATGACTGATTAGATAATTTGATGTTGCAACATTAGTTGCCTTGCCTTCCTACTGAAATAATGTCATAGTTTTTATTTCTACCTGAACAGGTATGTGCAGCCTTAGTTTAATATTTCATCCAATAGTTCAGCTCTCCTCAGTACCAGGAACGTCAGTCTAGGTTATAGGCTTATGTTTCTGGAGGGGATTTGAGCTCACATTCTTTAGACATGACAGAAGAATGTGTTATCCAGTGACCCAGGGTTGTTTAAAAGCAAGCTCTTTGAACTGATTGTGTAGGTAGTGGTGGAATACTGATTGGTGGTAGTTGGCTTTAAGAGCTTGATATGTCTAATCCATAGTTGTCACTGGAGAAAGAACTGGGGTATTGCCTAGGTAGGAAAGGAAAATTGTGTCTACACACTCAGTTGTTGTGATTTGGAATACGCTGACTGAAAGGCAGTGGAAGTATATTTATGAAAAACTTTCACGATGGAGATGGATGAATACTTGAAAGGGAAAATTTTACAGAAGTACAGACAAAGATCAAAGAGGGTGGGACTATTGGATAGCTCTTCTAAGATGCGAGTGTAAGAATAATGGGCTATATATTCTCATTCCATGTATCATTCTGTATCATTCCATGATTCCAAGTGGAGAACACATTCTTCTCATTTTGTACGTTGAGGGACATCTACCTTAATTATTCAGGGTGAGTGGCATTTCTAAAATTTCAAATGTAAATCATATAATCCACTGATATAATCCACAAAGGTACTTCAGTCTCCACCTTCCTAAACTTGGAGCCTTCGCTCGTTATATTATTTTTAGTATAATTTATACTCCAATAATTTGCATTGTATATTTTGGTTAGAATTAGAATTAGCTTTATTTTCAGATGAACTCAAATGAGCACGGTGAAAAGTTTACAAGTTGCCACTTGAGGCGTTATCTTAGGTAGAAAGGTACCTAGGTACAGATTCTTAAGTTCAAATTCTTAAGGAAAAGAAAATTAGAAAAATATAGAAATAATAGCTCAGAATAATAGTTCTACCAATTCAGTCCACGACAGCACCTAGCCTCCAGGCCGCGCCAAGCCTCACTTTGAGGCCAGAGGTCCATGTTGAGGCCATGTCGGGCCAAGAGACCTCCATGCTGGGCTGGCAAATAGCCATGTTTTACATTACAATTCAATTTAAGACTGTGTTTGTTAATTTGGAGTGAATGGACAAAATTAATTTTGTAGTTCTTCACTGGTAATTTCAGAGTAATGGGCTCATTCCTGTGCAACACCAGCAGTGACATAATAGTCTTGAGTAGATTGAATAATGGCATTAATTTCACAGCTTGAGAACACCCCTGGGAATCAATAATCAAAGAGGCAGCAGACTCAGAATGGAGCTGTAATTACGTTTTCTTGTTTATAAGAGATAGCATAAGCACCTTGCGTTGTGAAAATGAACCAATTACTGGTGCTGTTTAATGAGATGAAAGCAAAGGATTATGTTCAAGTGCATGACCATTCAATGTTAGTTGGGAGCATTAAAAGATCTCACTAGAATTACAATAACATAGAGTGGCAATATGGTCTTATTATGGCAACCAGGTTAGCGAAAGTAGGGCCTCCACTCGCATCATTTATTGCCTGTGGTTTTAGCCACAATATGCTACATTAGTCTTTCAAACAACCTTGAGCTTGATAACTAAAACCCTAAACTGAACGTTTATCCTTAACTTTGTTACTTCTAGATCTGACCATTCCAATGTAATGCTGGCCAACATCCCAATTTCTACTCTTTGTAAATATGATCTTATCCAAAACTCTGCAGCTGAATCTTATATTTTTTTGGCTGTGTCAGTTGCATCACATTTTTTGGATGGTTTTAACCATGAGGCTGAGTAAGATTTCTCACCATATCTGAAAATCCCGCCATATTAAAAAAGTTACCTGCCCTATGGCATCTCTCTTGCCTGATTCTGTCTTCATTTTACCAGAAGTTGTTCCTGGATCACCTGCCACTCAGCAGATATCCAACAAAAGACCAGCATCCCTTGCTTTTGGGCTTTCTTTGAGAGGCCGCTGTACATCCAGACATGCATTGACAATCTGGTGTTGCCCGTCACTGGCAATGTAATCACACAGCAGCCACAAAGCCACACAGCCCATATTGCTGACACTCCCTCGCACCATACATTCCCATTCTCTCAGCCTTGTCACTGTTTAACCCCAGGGCCTCACATTTGACCTGTCATTACCTACATTCCATCTAAACACCCTCTGTAGTTCACCACCAATCCAGCCTCAATGCCTACAGAAGATCTGCATATTGTCACCCAATCAGGGAAAATTACCTACAGGCAAGCATTCAGACAATTCCAAACATGAGGTTTAATTTATAGGAAGCAAAAGCAAACATAATAAAGTAGAGGCCATAATTCACCCTTGCATTGTAAACCAAATGTTGGCAAGATGATCGATGACTAGTCCATAGTCCACGATGGTCTGCTGGATCCAGCTTTTGTCTGGTGGATCCAGCTTTTTTCTACTGGAAATGGGTATCTGTCAAGTTCTGTCTAGTTTGTAGTGTGACACAACGAAGCACAAAGAGACCTTCCCTTTCCCAGTGACCTCATCCTCCTGTGAGGAAGACTACTCCCATTGTCCCAATTCCCCAGCATCTATCATCTGGCCTCATTGCTTGCTTCAGTTGCGCGCAGCGCAGCATGCCAGGATGATATAGCTCACTATCTGCACTATACTGGAGACAATATCCACTTCCTCCAGATGAGCCCAAGCAGCAGCTGCACTGCAGTAGCCCCATTTCAGCACAACATCATGGAACAAAGGGCCTGTTCCTGTGCTGTACTGTTCTATGTTGTTCTATGTTCTATTTTCTGCTCTATCGCGGTCCTGATCACAACATATGTGCCAACTTGGTGAATGTGCTGCACTTGCTGAGTGACTGATACATTTCTTGGAAAAAGAAGTGCTTCCTGCACCTCAACCCATTGCCATCCCAGACCCCACTTATTCAAGGTTTCATTGCATTCAGTAAAGCCCATTGCCATGCTTCCATTTCTCACTGCTTGTTGATTGGTTCAGTACTAACCCCTACCCTGGTACCATTTTACCCTGAAAATTGCCCTTTTGTTTTAACTCTGTAGCCTGAGTTGTAATACTATCGAGTTTTGCTCTTTTATTCCAGGAATGATTTTGGTTGATTTTTCTGTATATCTTGAATTTCGGCTATGGAATTGCTGTATATTTGTTACAAGTATGTACACTGTGGTTTTGTTTTGGTGTGTAAAGCCCATTGTCATTCTTACATGACAAATGATAACATGATATTCCCCTCCTCCCAGAGCACCATTCAGCATGTATTGCAAATGGGCAAAGAGATGATTGCAAATGGAATGCAGGTGGAGTTTACAATATTATAAAATCCGGATGGTGTGCCACGTCAATGTCCTTGTATTCAGCAAACAGGGATCCAGTGCTTTTGGCAGTCAAACTAACACCAACTCCACCCACTCTAGGTGTTACCCAAGCCTTTTTCCAGTTGCATTTTGCAGCTGGAGAACAATAGGTGATGACAGGGAATGCAGATTTTGATAAATAACATCAGGACTGGGGTTTGCCTGAAAACCAGGTACAAACACAGTGCTTCTGTGTCTCCTTTTATCTTGCTCATCACTGACAATTTATTTCTACTCATCACACCATGTGGAAACCCACTATATTGAACTTTGTCTCCAACTGTCCTCCCTGTCCCTTTGACCCCACATTAAACCTCAATGGGGCTCATCATGGTCCTAAATGCTCCCACTGTGGAAGCCACAAAGGTGGCCACTGCCAATAATGTCCATCCATCAGCCTACCCTGTCCACTTATAAATAGATGCTTATCCACTTACCTCCCATACATCTTGAGCTTTTTCTCTGTCAGTATTCATGTCCATACTTCCACCATTCCCTCTGCCCACAGCCTTGAATCCCAGTCTTGTTGGCAGCGATTCCTCACTCCACCTATAGGATCTCTCACCCCTCAACAATGAACAGAAGGATGGTCAGAACTGTATTCACTGTAGAGCTTGACCAACTTCAACAAATAGCCTCGAGTCGTGACTGATCAGACCTCTGCATTTGTGGCTCCCAGATGAATGATATACAAATCACATGAATGCTTGCGATGTCCCTACAAACCTGACCATTGTCCACTCACTGACTGTAGTCCAATAAACTACCTGACTGTTGTTGCCCTAAGTGGATGACAGACCATTGTCAAGCCCCTGGAATGTGAGCATTCTGTGTTCTTGACTCACAGTACGCACACCACCTGACCGACAGCAGGTCCCTGCCTCACTGGACTGAGGACTAGTCCCCATACACTTTCTGACATTGCCATTTAGTTGAATAAATATGCCAAATGTTTGCTGCAGAAGCAGCTGGCAAATGCTTTAGGTGTTAGGTTAGTGTCACAGTATGAAATACAGGAAGAGGTTACCCCATGTGTCCTCCCTTCAATCAGGAACTATACCAAATTTGGACAGACTGTGACTGACAAACATCCCATGGCAGCTGGTGGAATTTAAATTCAACTAGCAAAGTCTGGAATTGGAACCACAAAAGTTTCAATGACCACAAAATTATCACTGATTGTCATCAAAACTGTGATTTACTGATGCAATTTAGGTGGGAAATCTGTCATCCCTAACTGGTCTGGCCTATATTTGACTCCAGACAATGGCCCTAGGAAGCTCAGTTGAAAGGCATTTAGGAAAGGGCAACAAGTACTGATCCTGCCAGCAAAGCTCAAACCAATGAAATAATAAATTTTAAAAATCACTCATCTCAATTCTTGTTCACCCAGCTCCCTTTGCTTCAAGTTAAGCAACATGTTATCATTTTTTTCAAATCCCTCCATTGCTTTGCTGCCAGTCTATCTCTGTTACTTGCTCCAGCTCCATGACCCTCTAACATATCTGCACACCTCTAACTGTGACATTTAGCATCCCCAATTTTAATTGCTTACAGTTGCCTTGCCTGAACTCTAGAATTTTCTCAGTAAATCCTTTCACATTTTTCCCATGCTTTTCTCATGTTTCTGGTTCTGAGGTATAATGCACTGTATATATAATATAGTGTAAAATAAGGCTGTTTGCAACTTTACATCCCTCTGATGGAGCAACATAGAATGAGCATTGTTCAGGAATTCTGACTCATTTATTTGTGCAAAATCTCAAGTATCCCAGGGATCTGTAACTGTGTTAATGAACTCTGGAGTTTCTGAGATTGCAATCCCAATCGCCATACTTGGTTAGATTTTGTAGATGACATTCCCACCAGTGAACAGCCCACATGTTTGGGCCATCCATCACTAAAGTGTTCAGTAATAAACTGACCCTGAGTCATGTTATGCCATTACTCAATGAGGGGCCTCTCTTCATATCTCAAAATGATGCCACTATTTGGTATCTTGAGAACTCTGGGCATTTTGTGTTATTGTTCCTTTATGAATGAAAAGATAAAAATTATACTTAAATCTACAAACAATGCCCCACCACATACTTACATACAGTTAACTGACAAAACAGACTTGCATTTGTTCTTTATTATATAATCATACAACCAGGGAACAGATTACATATGGAAAGTGTGAATTGTCTACAGTTTCAATACATCACACGTAGAATGTAATTCCCGCAGATGTTCCCTGCTCACATCAATGGTTACTTTGATCCATATCCATTATTTCAGTGTTGCATTTGCAAACTCACAGACCACTTTCCTAGGCAATTATATTTCTGCTATAAAATATGACTGATATTCTTTCTGCATTGGCTTAGCCAGTCGTAACTAACTGTAACTGCTGTTTAACAAACCAGTCTAACTATCATTGCATGGTTTTATTCAAATTGTGTTCCTTCATCTGTAACCAACATGATCAATCTTGTGTTGGCATATTATTTACAATACATTTGCTAGCAGTATACAGATCAGTTGGCACACCATCCCATCCTCCTCCCACCCAATGTGGTAGGCATATGGAACAATCTTCTAGGAGAAACTGTATCTTTCAAAACTGAGCTACAAAAATATCTGATTGGGAACACAAATAAATAACACACTGACTATTGGTAACATGGAAGAACAGATTCGAGGCAGATGTGGGTTTAGAGGAGAATGGATATTGTACCTGGGCACATAAATTGCATTAACATCATGCATCCTAGTCTTACTTATATATTCCGATTTTAATTTCCTGTACCAAAGATTATAATGGGATCTCATTATACTTGTGGTAGCTATGTAGACTATAAAAGCTTTTGAGAAGATTTGTAGCTCAGGTTGTGATTGAGGTTGTAGACTTGCTAGCAGAGACAGGGTGTTTGATTGCAGACGTTTTGTCATCACACCTCCATTAAAGTGTTGGTGTTCTGTCCTGCTTGTTATTTACATGCCTCAGTTTGCTGGGGTGGTTGGCATCATTTGCGGTTCTGTTTTTCACAGCCATTCACTGCTGCATTTCTTGGGGCAATGCCTTGACCAATCTGATTGAACATGCCTGTTTTAAATTTTAAATTAAGCCTGACAGGTAACTGTCAATTGTCATTAATTGGTGAATTCTCCATGCCAGCACTCTTCTCTCACAAAATTGGCTTTCCACTTTTTTGGGATTCTTGCAAATTGTCCTAATAAGTGCAAGACAAAAAGGCTTTGACTCTCTCTTTTTTTGGTAATACCCAAGTTCTGTACTACCAAACAGTGAGTAGATCTATGAAAATGTCCAACATCCAGTCAACTAAAGCTGCTATCTCCGTAGGCAGGTTTCTGCACTAAAGTTCTGGAAAACAGGGCGGCAGCACTAAATTCTCCAGGGCAATTAGTGATGGAAAGTATGGGCTGGTTTTTATGCTAACATTTTATGAATGAATGAAAAAAAATTAAGCCAGTATATGTGACCCTCCCTACACTGTCAATTCATGGAACAGATAGGTACAACATTTTAAATCTGGAAGAGATTAGTCGGAATCCAAAGGCCGTGACAAGTTAATGGTTTCAGTACTTTTGTTTTTCATGGTCAAACTGTGTGTCATCAGAAAAATGTGGCATCTCATAAAGTGCCTTTTTAAATCAATTCAATGTTAGATATAGCACACAGAACACAGAAAATAGGAGCAGGAATAGGTCATTCAGCCCATCGAATCACACGACCATTCAGTTCCTCAGATATTGGAACATTCCATATCTAAACTAGCAAGACCTGGACAATATCCAGGTTTGAGCTGACAGGTGGCAAGTAACATTCACACTACACAAGTGACAAGCAATAACCATCTCCAACAGGAGATGATCTAACAATCATCCCTCAACTTTCAAAGGCACACTGTCACTGAATCACTCACTCTCAACATCTTGGGGATCAATCAGAAACCAAACTAGACCAGCCACTTATAATACGGAGGGCTAAAAGAGCAAGTCAGTGCCTCGGAACCTTGCAGTGAGTAACTCACCACCTGACTCCTCAAATCTTGTTCATCATCTACAAAGCACAAGTCAGGAGAGTGAAGGAACAATTCACACTTGTGTGAATGCTCAACAGGCTTGACACCATCCATGACGAAACAATCTGCTTGGTTGGCCTTCCATCCACAAACTTTCACTACCTCCACCGCCAATGCTCAATAGAAGCTATTCCATGCAAAAATTGAACAAGGGTTCTTAGATAGCTCCTTCTAAACCCATGACCAATACCATCTAGAAGGACAAGAGCAGCAGATACACAGGAACATGAACATCTACAAGTCCCCCTCCAAACCACTTACCATCCTGACTTGGAAATATACCACCATGTCTCCACTGTTACTGGGTCAATATCCTGAAACTGTCCCATCAGCATTGTGGGTCCACCTACACCGAATGGACTGTGGTGGTTCAAGAGATAAATCACTACTACCTTCTCAACAACAAGTAGGGATGGCAATAAATGCTGGCTAAGGCAGCGAAGTCCAAATCCCACACAAATTAAGAAAGGGCAATTTTCTCTCTCAATGCCTGACTCATGCTCTCTCCCGCATGTCCCTTGACACCTTTAGCCTTAGATATACTCAGTGACCTGGCCTTTAGAGCCTTCTGTGGTACAGAATTCCAAATGGTCACCATCCTGTGCTGAAGAAATTTCCCTTCATCTCAGTCTGAAATGGCCTACGGCATATTTAGAAACAGTGACCCCTTATTCTGCTCCTCTCCCCCACACCCTACCAAATGACTCTCCCTTCCCCTCACCCCACTGGCCCAGGAAACATTATCCCTGCATCCAATCCACCTAGCCCTGTGTTTTATAGGTAATTTGCACTGTCCAGTTATTGCTCAAGGTCAGCTCCCCTTGATTTCAATTGATTTCATTGTTTAAAAGAAACTGAGGAAACATTCATTGCTTTTGATAAATTTTCACATTTACATATATGACAGAATGTGGAGCTAACAAGAAAATAAATCTGCATGGTCTGAAAGAAAAGTGTTGCATGATGCAAAAGAATTTCAAATAACTCATATCACAATTCAAGACGTCAGACCAACCCTATCAAACTCCTATCCACCATCTCACTCAAATCATCCGGTTCTCTTGACACTATTTACATTGTCCACTTCAATGTCCTCTCCTTGTAACTTTTTCAAAAGATCAATTAGCCCTTTGATGAATATGTTCCATTTGGCTTATTTTCTTACTCCTAATATCCTGGAATATATCTCTAATCTTTTAAATTTGGTCTTCCAGCAGTTTGGGTATACTTTTACAGTCACTGCTTCCTCCCCTCATGATCCCATTGATCCTCATTGTTCCCTTCATCTTTCTGAGGCTCCGTTGTAGTTAACAAGTTACGTGCAAATTTGCTGACGCCGAACAGAAGTACAGGACCCGTGCAAGCCAACAGGGATCAGAGACTATATAAAGATCTAGGTAAAGAACAACAGCATACTTTCAGATTTTTAGTTTAGTTTTGAAGGTTATTCCCAATTGGCAATTGAGAGGCTGCATAATACTGTTTGAGTTACAAGCCTGCTGCCTCTCTTTTATACTTTACTGACAAATGCAGCTTAGGTCAGTAACCAATCAATAACTATTTAACTTTTATACTGTCTCAAATCCATAACCTGACACATCTGAATGAATCCAGACTGAATCTTGCTAAATCTGCAGATTTGATGCATGAGATTGGTTATTGGTTTTTACGTTTTTTTCTCACTGAGGCAAGAGTTAATGGTTTCCATTATTTAACATTTTCCATGACAAGATGGCAATAAAAATCACAAACAAGGGTTGTTTTTTTCCATTCAATGTGAAGTAGAGCTTCAATCTGCATTGTCCTTCAAGTCAGGAGAGTGGGTACTTTAAGGTGGATATTTGTCATGGGTTTTACCAGTCCCTTGATGTTAGGGCTTCTCCTTGTTCCTTAGACGTGTGCACTTTTGGCATGTGTCGGGTTTGTTATAGAGTTGGAACCTTGTGAATTGGGGTAATACTGGTTTTCCTGGCGCTGTGGTGAAGGGCCAGTGCAGCATGCAATCACTGTTCCCCCGAGCAGACACAGCATGGTGCCTATCCAACCCACAAAGAGAGAGTAGCCGAAATTGAAGAGCCGTGCATTTTGGTGGACTCCCACTGGGAACCAGATTGTGGCAACAGCTGCACAGATTGCTGTAAAATACAAACACAAGTAAAACCACACATTTATATAGCATCTTTGACAATGTCTTCCAAACAATCACTTTTAAATCACTTCCCAGTCTCAACTGTTGCTTTCCCTGCCCAACCGGGGCCTTATCAAATAAAACAAAGCAATTTGCATTTCAATGATAGGAGATAAAAGGTACTGCAGATGCTGGAGAATCCGAGATAACAAGCATGGGGCTGGATGAACACAGCAGGTCAAGCAGCATCATAGGAGCAGGAAAACTTGACGTTTCGGGCCTAGACCCTTCATCAGAAATGGGGGAGGGGAAGAGGGTTCTGAAATAAATAGGGAGAGAGGAGGAGGCGGATAGAGGATGGATAGAGGAGAGGATAGGTGGAGAGGAGGCAGACAAGTCGAGGAGGCGGAGGTGGAACCAGTAAAGGTGAGTGTAGGTAGGGGGGTAGGGAGGAGATAGGTCAGTCCAGGGAGGACGGACAGGTCAAGGGGGCGGGATGATGTTAGTAGATAGGAGATGGGGGTGTGGCTTGAGGTGAGAGGAAAAACAGGTTAGGGAGGTGGAGATGAGCTGGAGATAAAAGGTACTGCAGATGAAGGGTTTAGGCCCGAAACGTCAAGTTTTCCTGCTCCAGTGATGCTGCTTGACCTGCTGTGTTCATCCAGCCCCATGCTTGTTATCTTGGAGATGAGCTGGGCTGGTTTTGGGATGCGGTTGGGGGAGGGGAGATTTTGAAGCTTGTGAAATCCACATTGATGCCATTGGGTTGCAGGGTTCCCAGGCTGAATATGATTTGCTGTTCCTGCAGCCTTCGGGTGGCATCACTGTGGCATTGCAGGAGGCCCAGGATGGACATGTCATCTGAGGAATGGGAGGGGGAGTTGAAATGGTTCGCGACTGGGAGGTGCAGTTGTTTGTTGCGAACTGAGCGCAGGTGTTCTGCAAAGCGGTCCCCAAGCCTCCGCTTGGTTTCCCCGATGTAGAGGAAGCCACAACGGGTACAGCGGATGCAGTATACCACACTGGCAGATGTGCAGGTGAACATCTGCCTGATGTGGAAAGTCTTCTTGGGGCCTGGGATTGGGGTGAGGGAGGAGGTGTGGGGGCAGGTGTAGCACTTCCTGCGGTTGCAGGGAAAAGTGCTGGGTGTGGTGGGGCTGGAGGGGAGTGTGGAGCGGACAAGGGAGTCGCGGAGGGAGTGGTCCCTCCGGAAGGCAGATAAGGGTGGGGAGGGAAAAATGTCTTTGGTGGTGGGGTCTGATTGCAGATGGCGGAAGTGTCGGAGGATGATGCGTTGGATCCGGAGGTTGGTGGGGTGGTATGTGACGACTTTTTTGGTTATTATTGCGGGGACGGGGCGTGAGGGATGTGTTCCGGGAAATGCGGGAGACATGGTCGAGGGTGTTCTCGACCACTGTGGGGGGGAAGTTGCGGTCCTTGAAGAATGAGGACATTTGGGATGTACGGGAGTGGAATGTCTCATCCTGGGAGCAGATGCGACAGAGGCGAAGGAATTGGGAATGGGGGATGGCATTTTTGCAGGAAGGTGGGTGGGAGGAGGTGTATTCCAGGTAGCTGTGGGAGTCAGTGGGCTTGAAATGGACATCGGTTTCTAGGTGGTTACCCGAGATGGAGACAGAGAGGTCCAAGAAGGAGAGAGAAGTGTTGGAGATGGTCCAGGTGAACTTCAGGTTGGGGTGGAAGGTGTTGGTGAAGTGGATGAACTGTTCGAGCTCCTCGTGGGAACACGAGGCGGCGCCGATGCAGTCATCAATGTAACGGAGGAAGAGGTGGGGTTTAGGGCCAGTGTAGGTACGGAAGAGGGATTGTTCCACGTAACCTACAAAGAGGCAGGCATAGCTTGGGCCCATGCGGTTACCCATGGCCGCTCCCTTTGTCTGTAGGAAGTGGGAGGAATTGGAAGAGAAGTTGTTGAGGGTGAGGACGAGTTCGGCTAAGCGGATGAGGGTGTCGGTGGAGGGGGATTGGTTTCTTGACCACAAGATGTTCCAAAGCACTTTGCGATCAGTTAAGACCTTTACTGAAATTAGTCACTGTTGCAAGGAAGAAAACATGGCTGTTAATATTTAGGTAGCAAGGTCCCACCAATAGCAATGAGATAATGTTCCGATAATCTGTTTCAGTGATATTGGTTGAGAGGTAAATACTTTCAAAGGCACCAGCAAGAAGTCGTTTGCTCTTCTTCAAAATAATGACACAAAATCCCTTGTGTACACCTGAGACAGCAAGTGGAGCTTGGCTTACCAATCTAAATTTTGTGCTCAAGTCTGGCAAGGACTTGAAAACTATAGTTCCACCAGTCAGTTGCAGCTGACCCCAAGCATTCTTCAGAGTGGGATTGGTTAAAGGAGAGATCCATTTCATGCGAAGGTCTAAGGACCCATGAACTATTTACGGATTGGTAACTATAATCACTCACCAGACAGTGGAAAGGATGAGAGGGTAAGGGACTACCCCTTAGATATACAGACTGAATGCAGAATAATCGGATTTCTGTCACAGTTCTCTTTAAGTGAGGTTGTCTGAATAGTGCAGTTTTATGTACTGGGCACACAGTTGCATGGAACTGGACTGAGCATGCTCTGCATTGATTCCATGTCTAGGGTGAAGAGAAGTGGATATTCACTCTTTTGTTCAACTCTGGGCTCAATCCAGATCAGAGAATGAAATTAGATATGCTAACTCTCAATGAGACTCAACTCCTTTCTCACTGAGATCTTGGAATGACTGGAAGTGGTGATGTGGGGGTATATCTTTCGCAGTAGTTGATCTGGATACTGGTGAACCAGCCATCCATTTTGTAATGATCTTGTTTTCCAATGAAAATGTTAATGTATTAGTAATGTGAGTGTGCAGTGACAAAGAGCAACTTCTCTTTTTGCACATTTTCTCCAGATAGAAAAGAGCTTGCCCATTAAGCAGGAATAATTAGGCTGTGAGAAGGCTGGCCCCAGCACTGTCTACTGAGTGATGGTTCATATCTCCATGCTTAATAATCAACTACTGAGACAGTCTGGTGATCTGTAACTTACCCATTAATATGTAGAGAATGGAACCCAGCAAGGATTGCTTGTGCTTGGAAGAATGGGATTCGGTTCCAAACCGCATACATGGTAAAGATGTGAGTATGAGGAGAGTTGCTGGCAGTCCCAGAATGGAGGCAGTGATCATCAGGGCTCGGCTGGTCTGCAGATAGGCTGTGTGAGGGAGAAACAGCTATCATTCATATACCCATTTCAGAGATAGTGGAGATCAGTCAATACCAAGTGAGCTGATTAGTTAAGCCGCTATTGATTTGAAGAGAGACATCACTGGCTGGGCTAGTTTTTATTTTTAGTTTATTCTTAATGGTGGTTCAGCGTATGAGGGATAGAATCAAAGGATCATGATACTTTATGGTATCAAAGATAGTGATTTAGCCCATCAGTTTGTTCTAGCTCTTTGAAAAATTTGAAGATGGTGAGACAATGTAATGTATAGCAGAATTTGGGATCCATAGCTTTATAAAAAGTGGCATAACATACACAAAATGAAACTTGGATTCAATCTTTATAAATCACAGATTACAGTTCAGCAGAAGCATTGTGTCCGATTCTGGGCACTGCACTTTGAGAACGATGTCAAGATCTTGGAGAGGTGCAGGAGAGATTTACCATGATATTTGAAAAGATGAAAGAGTAGAGAGATCTGAAAAGCTAACATTGTTTGGCTAAGAGCGAAGAAGGTTAATAAAAGTTTCTACAGATGTGTTTAAAATTATGAAGTCTTTAAGAGAGAGAATAGGGGCAAATAATTGCAGGAGGGAAGTAATTAAATATCATTTTTAATTGCCAAAATGTTTGTGAGGAACATTAGGAGAAATTTTCTGTGTTGGGAGTTGTCATGAACTGAAACGCATTGCTTGGAAGGGTAATAGAAGTAGGTTGAAGGATGATTTTAGAAGGAATTTGGCTACATTAGGAGCATTGTGTGGGTAGTGCAGTGGATGTTGTCTACACTGATTTTAGTAAGGAATTTGACAGGATCCCACATGACAGACTGGTCAACAAAGTAAAAGCCCATGGGATACAAGGTAATGTGTCAAATTGGATCCAAGGTTAGCTTAGTGACAGGAAACAAAGGGCAGTGGTTGATGGCTGCCCTCATGAAAAATGGAAAGCTAATTCAAGTAGTGTTCTACAGGGTTTGGTGTTGGGATGCCTGCTGTTTGTTTCATACATTAACGATTTTGACTTGAATGTGAGGGGCACAACTGGGAAATGTGCAGACAAGACAAAAATTGGCTGCATAGTAAATAGTGTAGAGGATAGCTGTAAGTTCAAAAATGATACAGATGGATTGGTGGAGTGAGCAGGAATGTGGCAGATGGAGTTCAACTCTGCTAAATGTTAGGTAATGCATGTTGGGAGGTCAAACAGTAAAAGAGAACACAAAATAAATGGGAACATACTGGGAGGTGTGGATAAAGTGAGAAATCTTGGTATGCAGGTGCACAGGTCCCTAAACGTTGTCGGACAGGTAGGTAAAATTATAAAGAAGGCAAATGGAATGCTCTCCTTCATTGGCAGAGGTATAGAATATAAAAGTAGGGATATGATGGTGAAACTGCATAAGACACTGGTGAGGCCACAACTGGAGTATTGTCTGCAATTCTGGTCACCACATTACAGGAAGAACATAATTGTTCTGGAGAGAGTGCACAGTAGATTTGCTAGAATCTTAATTGGGCTGGATAATTGTAGCTATGTTGAGAGACTGAAGAGGTTGGGGTTGTTTTCTTGGAACAGAGAAGACTGAGGGGCAATATGATTGAGGTGTACAAAATTATGAGCAGCAGAGATAGAGTAGACAGGACAAACCTGTTTCATTTGACAGAATGTTCAAACACCAGGGGTCATAGATTCAAGCTAAGTGCAGAAGGATTAGAGGGGGCATGCGGAAAAACTTTTTATGCAGAGAGTGGTGGGTGTCTGGAATTCACTGCCTGAGTTGGTAGTGAATGCAGAAACCCTAAAACTTTTCAAAAAGCATCTGGATCTGCACCTTGAGTGCTGAAAGAGGTTTTAGAAAGGGCATCTAGGTGTCTTTGGGTTAGCATGGGCTAGCTGGGCCAAATAACCCCTTCCATGCTGTATCATTTCTATGGTTTCTATGGTTCTTAAATGCCCCGCCACTCACTTCCTCCTTTGATATCCCTACCATACTCTACACATCCAATCCATTCCAATCCTCCCTGTCAGATGTCTTCTTCCCATGCCATCCTGCTCACCTATTCCAAGGCTCCCAGTGTCCCTAGTGACATTCCATCTCCCCTTTCCCTCCAACGTTCTTCCTTCCCTTCCATTTATTTCTGTCCTTTCTTCCTGTGCAATCTTCCCTTTGCCTATCTTGCTTTCCACTTTTTAGCTGCTTTTTTTTAAACTGGAAAACAAGGGTCTCGTATGTGTAAAGGGTTGGAATTGAGTGCATTACCTTGCCATGTAATGATATACCAATTATATTTTACTATTTATACTAAATAATTATTTATATACACTAAATAATATAATTAGTGTAGTGATTATATGAGTTCAGTGATTGGGGCTGTTAATTTCGTCCAATCAGGGAGCCTTGTCTGACAGATAAGAACAGACATATCAGACATTCCCTCTTGAGATCTGCCTCTGAGGGAGCTGGATGAGTGTTGAGGACTCCCCACGTGAGAATAAATGGCAACTTGGTGACAGGATACTAGCCTTATTCGAGTTGTTACAATTAGTTTATTTAGTTATGCTTAATGTTACACAAATCTTACATAGCCTGGAAATCCTGGTTCAAACAAGGAGAATGATTGCTTGGTTGCAGAAGTGAATGGGTTTAGAGGGGGGTCAACACAACAGTGATAACTTAGTATTCCAGAAAGCATTAGCACCTTCATTGCAAAATAGGCGCGTCATATTGGAAAGCAGACAAAATAAACTTCTGAAACGTTTAAGCATTTTGGACCTTTGCAATCTATATGACTATTGAAGAACTAAAACCCTTGTCTTTTACCAAGGGCTGAGTGCTGCTCACTCTTTTTGACCAAACTGTTTGAGGATTATCTGTCCTGCGCGACGTGTATGGAAGGAAGACATTCAAAGCCAGGAAAGGAAATCCCAACATTGACTGATTCATCTAGTTCCAGCACATTTCCTGTTAGATCATCAGACAGAAATAGGATGTGACTATAGTAGGTCCAGAATTTAAAATAATGCATGAAATTGTGTTCTGTAATGTAGCTCACTGAATTGTCCTTGATATTGGGATGAGAAAGGGAGCAGGGTGTTTTGATTGAGGTGCTTCAGAAGCACATTGAGAAGAGGCTGAGATATGGGAAGAATTTGGATCCATCGGGTTGCATTTTGAAGTGAGTCAGGCATGTCCTTTCACAATCTGGTACAGATTCATAAAACCATTAAAAAATAAACAGAGAACTTGGGTTTATCTCTCAGAAAGATGGCATTGAAAACTAAAGAAATTATATTAAACTTGTATTGAACCTTAGTTTAACCTTAGTGTGCTAATTGTCAAAGGATATAGAGGCACCAAAGAAAGTGCAAACAAGATTTCCAATGATGATACCAAACCATCAAAGATTTGTCTCTTTTGGCTTTGAAATAGAAGGGTAAGGGGATGGCCTCTCAGATATTTGGGGGCGGCATGCTGACATGAGACAACATGATGGATCAATGGTTAGCACTGCTGCCTCACAGTGGATCACACACTGTCCATGTGGATCATGCACTGTCCTCTGACACTCTACAATAGTAGGTCACTCATATCCTCTCACACTCTGGGACAATGGTTCACAACACTGTCCCTTCACACTTTGGAACAGTGATTCACAGACTGCCATCTCACCTTCTGGGACAAGGTATCACACACTGTCGTTTCACACTCTGGGACAGTGGGTCAGAACAATATCCCTTCACACTCTGGAACAGTGAGCCACAGGCTGTACTCTCACACACTGGGACAGGAGGTCACACAATGTCATTTCACATTCTGGGACAGAAGATCACCTTTTTCTCTAAATCAGGAGATGGAGCAATGAAAAGAAAATAATATAATACCAAGGTGAGACAAAGCGTGAAAGGAAGAAGGTGAATCATACAGAAATGTACAAGGATCAAGCTAGAGACAAAAGTGAAAAATGTCGAAGAATAGAACTGAAGGTTAGCAATTAGATGGACAAATGAAGAAAAAGAGAGGTATATCAAGACCAAGAGGGAAAAAAGAAAGAGACGGGGTATCAATGAAATTAAACAGGGGAGACAGCAAAATGAAGAGAGACCAAGTCAGTCAGGCAGACAGATGGTGAATATCTTAAAGCCACACACGCTATAATATAAAAACCATAGACAATACGAAAAGAAACCTGATCCCCACATTGTTGATGCTGGGATTGGACTGACTGCTGAATAAATGGTCCTGTTTAAAGGGGAATCGTGTTGGTCAAATTATTTCTCTTGTCGATAAAGGGCAAAGTAACTTGCATTTTCACCTATTCAATGCCAACAGCATAACGTCACAATGATTATTAATTATTTACTTTCACACAAACAAAAAACAAATGAAAATCTTTGCCAAATGTTGTTTGATTTTGCCAAGTTCATGCCCCTTTAAGTTGCTTCAGCTCACCTCATTTCCTCTGGTCGTATAGTGCAGAACCCAGCTGCTACCACTCTTTCACGGATTACACAACTACAGCTGCAAAAGCATTGACTTCAGCCACAATTTCACTCACACGGTGTTATCTTTACCTTGACCTACACTTGGAACAATAACTGGGAACTGCAGCAAATTAAAAGGGTTATGAGCCATTATTTTATCCGTGGTGGTGAAATTGTGGTTGGAAAGATTTGTTGAAAACAGGTATGGGACTTTCCCCATCTAGCTGTCCACTGTCTGTGGAAAGCATAGCACATTGTAGTCACAAAACTATGAGAGATCAGGGAGCAAGAGGCATTGGTAAATCGTGGTTCTGAGAGTTTGAAGACTGTGTGTTCAATTCCTACTCCAGTGGTTTTAAGCCCCTAATCCAGACTGATCCTCCTAGAACACAACTGAGGGAATGCTGCAGCATTTGAGATGTCATGTTTCAGATGAGATGTTGAAACAAGGACTTGTCTGTCATCTCAGTAAATATAAAACACCTGACATCATTTCACAGAATAGTAGAATTTTCTGATATTTGTTTTTCAACCAAAATCACAAGGAACCACAGGTTATATCATTGCTGTTTGTGGGGTGTTGCTGCGTGCAAAATGGTGGCCACATTGTCCTGTTGCCATAGTAACTGCACTTAAAAATGTACTTCATTAGATGTCAAGCATACTGGACATTGAGGTTGTTAAAGGCTCTGTAAATTGAAACTCTCTTCTTCATTATGGTTTCTAGTGTAGAGTGTGGCTTGTTTCTTGCAGGACCATGAGTGTTAAACTTTGTCAGGCGAGGCTGGTTCAGTATATTCAGAACTAAGTTCATTGCTCAACATTCATATAATCTGTGATATCACAGAATCAGACCATTCAGCCACCTGGGCTTCTTTATCTAAACTTCAGTTGAGGCTCCTCTGCCTTTATTTACTGTAAGAATATGAGCTCAAAGGATATTTGTGGATTAGACATTTTAAAAGTTAAACGGTTCTACAGTTTTTGCTGGAAAGCTTTTCATTTCCAAGAAACAAAATGCTGCGGATTTTCTTCTGACTCCACATTTTGAATGCATTGAAAATGCTGCAAAATACACTTCTAGTCACTCAAAGAACAAGGGAAACTTTCTTCTGAATAGAGAAATGCATGGAGCTTCTGTAAACTTTCAAAATATAGTCAATTATAAATTATCTTCACTTAATTTCTGTGCACTGAACGTTGATGCTGTTAGACTACTTGCTAACCTCAAGTGCCTGGATTGCACCATCACCATGGAAACAGAAGCCAAGAACAGAATAATTTTTTTTGCTAAAAGAGATGACAGAGGCCCAGGACCTTACCCAAAGACAAACATTACCAAGCTTGTGATTGCATGAGATAATCGTGTGTGTGTGTGTGTGTGTGTGTGTGTGTGTGTGTGTGTGTGTGTG
>JAHRHZ010000017.1:33778216-33802951 GCA_024137785.1 Ginglymostoma cirratum | reverse complement strand
GTGTGTGTGTGTGTGTGTGTGTGTGTGTGTGTGTGTGTGTGTGTGTGAGAATGAAGATTTTCCTGTCTTTAAATGTTTAAGAAATTGCAGCATAACTGTTCTTTAAAAGCCTGTCTTTTAAAAATGCCAGAAATGGATAAAAGCTCAAGTTAGATCTTGACCTTTATAATATATAGAGGACAACAATACAGCGGAGTTAAAGTCATGCTTTGGCTATACAAAACTCCAGCTAAACCACATTTGGAACAATGTGAACTGTTTTGGGAACCATTTCACAGGAAGGACATGTTGGTTGTGGAAAGAATGCAACATGTATTGACCAAAATTGTATCTGGAATCTAAGGCTTAACCCCCAAGAAGAGGGTAAGTAAAAACAGAAAATGCTGGAGAAATTCAGCAGGTCTGGCAGCATCCTCGGAAAAAGAAACAGTTAATGTCTAAGTCCGATAGGTTCTAAAGAAGGGTCACATTAGACTCAAAACATTAACTCTGTTTTTTGCTCCACATATGCTGCTAGACTTATAGTGTTTCTCCAGCATTTTCTGTTTTCATTTCAGATCTCCAGCATTTGCAGTATTTTCCTTTTATTTAAGAGATTAAATAAACTAGGGTTGCATTGTCTGGACTTTACAGGTTAAATAAGCAATAATTTGATCACAACTTTCAAGATTTTAAAGAGATCCAACAGATTGGGAGAAATTTTCAGATTGCGTATAGTAAGTAATTGCATTTTGCGCAAACATTAACAAATAATAAAATGATCTAGAATGGGATAACTTAAAAGAGAAGATTGTATCCCTGTTCTTTTGTAAAAACTGCCAAATTGCAGTGTACTGCTTTAGTTCCACTGGCTGTAGCTCTGCCATATTTCCTCTTCTTTTATCAGAATAGTTTGGTTTAACTGTGAAAGCTGAAGGGTTTATCATTTTTTTTACATCAATTGGAAATGCATCTGATGAATGAAGAGGAAAAAAAATACTATTTACTTTTTATTGCTTTACTTTATGTGCTTTATATTGTGTTTAGTTTGTAAAACATCTTCTTCTTTTATTCAATAACAGAATGTGGCCTTTGCATGTTAGGTCAGCATTTATTGCCCATTCCTAGTGCCCTTGAGTCTGAATTATTGAGGTTAATAAACATGTTACGTGCGAACATCAGACTCATATTCTGGTCATAGTAATATTATGGTTGTTGTAAATTATATAAAGTTCTCTAGTTTCAGACATGAGACAGACACAGAAATAATTTGGAATGGAATCATCCTGGTGCTACAGGAATGTATGAGAAAATGGGAGTGCTGTTGCTATACAGCAGCAAAATACCAATCCAAAGAATGTTAATAGCGGTGGTCTAAATGATCTTTTACCTTACTGTGTGGCAGTTCATAGGAATGGATAACAATTTAATAATATTTTTGTGCCTTTGTTACTCACGTTTTGAGAATTGGAAAGCAAAGAGAAGCTGACATGTATGTTAAATATTATGCAACTTTTAAAAGATTAAAAACAAATTTACAAAAGGCAAAATGGTGTTTGGTTTTATTAATTGGCAAAGGTTTCACAAATTGGGTGAATTGATTTAATGGTGTTTATAAATATGAATATAACTTGGCTGAGGATCAAGGCCTACTCGTACTTGGGAGTCACATAGTGGTTGCATGAAATTCTTAAGGGGGAGAAGGACCAGCCAGAGGTCCTTGTACACATTGGTGCAACGACATAGGTTGGAAAAGGGATGAGGTCCTCAAAAGTGATTATAGGGAGTTAAGCGGGAGGTTAAAATGCAGGACCTTAAGGGGAGCAATTTTTAGATAACTTCCGGTGTCACCTGTTAGGAGGATTTGGCAGATAAATGCATGGCTTGAGAGCTGGTGCAGGGGTCAGGGATTCAGATTCTTGGGTCATTGAGGTGGAGGTGAGCTGTACAAGAGGGACGGGTTGCACCTGAACTGGAGGGGGACCAATATCCTGGCTGGGAGATTTGCTAGAGCCATTCGGAAGGGTTTACACTAGTCTGGCAGGGGGATGGGATCCAGAGCAGGAGAGAGATGAAAGAGAATGTTGAGGACAGTACAGAAGTAAATGAGAACAAGTTAAATCATAAAGGCAGTGTTGGTAATCCTAGTACTAGGCAGGCAGGCAACAGCATGGTAGGAAGCAAGGGAAGTCTGGATTGAACTATATTTCAATGCAAGAGGCCTGACGGGTAGGCAAATGGACTCGGGGCATGGATGGGTATGTGGTACTGGGATATAACAGATAGCTACTACAGAAACATGGTTGAGGGAGGGACAGGATTGGCAGCTCAGTGTTCCAGGGTACAGATCCTATATGAAGGGAAGAAGGGCGGCAAGAGAGGAGAGGAAGTTGTGTTTTTGATTGGGGAGAACATCATGGCAGTATTGAGAGAAGACATTCTTGAGGGCTTGTCCACTCAGTCTATATGGGTGGAACTGAGAAATAAAAAGGGGATAGCAGTGTATTATAGCGCCACCGCCCCTCCCGCCCAATAGTCAGCAGGAGATCACAGATAGCTGCAAGAATAGTAGGGTTGTAATAGTAGGGTATTTTAAATTTCCGAACATTGACTGGGACTGTGATAGTGTTAAGGACTTAGATGGAGAGAAATTTGTTATGTGTGTTCAGGAAGAATTTTTCATGCAGTATGCAGACTAAATTACTGGAGAATGGACAAAACTTGACATCCTCTTGGGAAATAAAAGCAGGACAAATGATGGAAGTAATTCCATATGGAAAAGTATAGGCCTAGTTCACAAGTTAAAGTTCTAAATTTGGCAAGGCCGGTTTTGATGGTCTTAGACAAAATCTTTCAACAGTTGATTAGGGGAGGCTGTTTGCAGACAAAGGAACATCTGGAAAGTGGGAGGCTTTCAAAAGTGAGTTAATGAGGGTTCAGTGCCAGCATGTTCCTACTGGTGGGAATGGAAGGGCCTGTAAGAGTATGGAACCCTGGATGTCTGGAGTTATTGAGGCCCTGGTCAGCGAAAGGAAGGAAGCATTTGACAAGTATAGGCAGCTGGGATCAAGTGAATTCCTTCAGGAGTGTAGAGGATGTTGGAGTACACTTAAGAGAGAAATCAGTGTGGCTTAAAAGGGACATGAGATGGCTTTGGTAGATAATGTAAAGGAGAATCCAAACAGATTCTACAGGTACATGAAGAGAAAGCGTAACTCGTGAGAAGATAGAGCGTCTTAAAGATCAGCAAGATCATCTATATGTGGAACCACAAGAGAGGGTGAGATCCTAAATGAATATTTCTCATCAGCATTTGCCATTGAGAAAGGCATGGATGCTGGGTACGCTGGGGAAATAAATAGTGAAGTCTTGAGGAGAGTACACATTACAGAAGAGGGGGTGCTGGAAGTCCTAAAACGCATTAAGGTGGATAAACCTCTGGGACCTGATAAAGTGTATTCTAGATTTTGTGGGAGGCTAGGAAGGAAATTGTGGGGCACTGAGCAGAGATATTTGTATTATCAACAGCCATGGGTGAAGTGCCTGAAGACAGGGGGATGACTAATGTTGTGCCATTGTTTAAGAAAGGCTGCAGGGAAATACCTGGGAACTATGAACCGGAGACCCTAACGTCTCTGGTGAACAAGTCGTTGGAGGGGATTCTGAGAGACAGGATCTACAGGTATTTGGAGAGGCAAGGACTCATTTGGGATAGTCTTTGTGCTCGTGAAATCATGTCTCACGATTTGATTGAGTTTTTTGAAGGGTAACTGAGAAAGTAGACGAGGGCAGTGTGGTAGACGTTGTCTACATGTATTTTAGCAAGGCCTTTAACAACGTACTGCATGGTAGGTTGTTGCGTAAATTAAATTTCATGGGATCCAGGGAGAGCTAGCTAATTGAATACAAAATTGGCTTGACAGTAGAACACAAAGGATGGTTGTAGAGGGTTGTTTTCCAAACAGGAGGCCTGCGACCAGTGGTGTGCGACAGGGACCAGTGCTGCGTCCACTGTTATTTGTCATTTATATAAATGATTTGGATGATAATTTAAGAAGTATAGTTAGTAAGTTTACAGATGACACCAAGATTGGTGGTACAGTGGACAGTGAAGAATGTTATCTGGGAATACAGCAAGATCTTGATCAACTAGGTCAGTAGGCTGAGGAATGACAGATGTAGTTTAATTTTGATAAATGCAAGGTGTTGAGCAAGGTGCTCAAACCAGAGCAGGACTTACTCCAGTCAATATAGGGCCCTGGGGAGTGTTATAGAAAAAAGAGATCTAGGGATACAAATTCATAGCTCCTTGAAAGCCGAGTCAAAGGTAGACAGGGTGATGAAGAAAGCTTTCGGCATGCTTGCTTTTATCGATCAGAGCATTGAGTATAGGAATTGAGACATCTTGTTGCAGCTGTACAAGACACTGGTGAGGCCGCATTTGGAGTATTGCATGCAGTTCTAATCATCCTACTGTAGAAAGGATACTATTAATCTAGAAAGAGTGCAGAAAAGATTTACTAGGATGCTACATTGACTGGAAAGTTTGAGTTCTAAGGAGAGATTGGATAGGCTGGGATATTTTTCCCTGGAACATACAAGACTGAAGTGTGACCTTATAGAGGTCTATAAAATTATGAGAAGCATAGATAAGGTAGATAGCTAACAGCTTTTCCCCTTGGTAGGGGAGCCTAAAACTAGAGGGCATACGTTTAAGGTGAGAGGCAAGAGATACAAAAGGGCCCAGAGGGGCAATATTTTCACACAGATTGTTGTGAGTGGCTGGATTGGGCTGCCAGAGGTAGTAACGGAGGTGAGTACAATTTTGTCATTTAAAATAACATTTGGACCGGTACATGGATGGATTGGTTGTGGAGGGATATGGACCAAATGCAGGCAAATAGGACTAGATTAATTGTGAAAACTGGATGGCATGGAAAAGTTGAACTCAAGGACCTGTTTCTATGCTGTAAACTTCACTGACTTTAAATGTTTCAACAGGTGACTGCTTTCAGTTTGCTGGATATAAATTTCTGTATTGTTCAGTATTAATGTTTTTAACTTAAGTGGATCTTCACCCAAGGTGAAACTGTGAGCTGAGAAAATAACTCGTTGACATTCTAAGCGGAGCACCTGTTATTTCTTTCTGAAGAAGAGATGACAATGGTTTCACAGTCCATGGGTGGAACCTTACCAGTTTAATGTGGATTATGTGAGGCAATGTGATATATGAATGTGATATGTTCAATGAGGCCCATCTCAATGTCAAGGTCATGTGTTAAATCCATCCCTTGCTCATTTTGCTCAAGCGGCGTGTAGAGATTCTCACCAGGCAGTGTCAAGTTCCCAAATGGTACTCGTTATTGCTTGTTAACTGTATTGTTAACAGCTGAACTCACCATGGGTTGCTATCTCAAAGTCATGATACCACTCTGGACTGATAATGTTCATCCAGGTACTTTTAAAAACAGTGCTGAAGCTATGGATGCCCATCAATTCCAGGGCCTCCAATGAGAAACAAGTTTCTTCAGAAATGGCATGTAGTAAGGTGGGATAGGAATTGGACGTGATTCTCACTGTGAAGGCTCAAATGCTAATTATTCCAGTGAGTTAATAAGACAGAGAGAAAATTTGTTGGGCTTTGCAGTGATAATCACTCCACGGAACTCAACATGACTTCCACTTTTGCCAAAAATATTAAGATTTAGCCATACAAGGATGACATGGTAAGGCAAGCAATTCTCCTCAGTTTTAAGAATTTAATAATTTTTCTGCAAACATCAGATGTCACAACATATTGAGAAATTGGACTAAAGGTTTGCATTTCAAAAAAAACTTTCTTAACTGTTTCAGGTCCCCCTATTATCTACTGGGACAAAGCTCAAGAGGGCGAGTTGTAGAGGTTAACTCCAAGTATCTTTGTCTCTAACAGAAAACCACCAAGCATGGATAAATTTTGTTTTTCAAAGTTGAAAAAAAGGTGATATGAATTGCAATTTCATGTAATCAACAATTTAAAATTTTACCTGATGATTAAAGAGAAAATACATTTTGCATTAAAAGAAGAAAGAAGAAAGCAGTTTTGTATCAATGAAGAAATTTTCAGGGAAACAGAATAGAACATTAACAATCCTGTCAATCCCGGTAATATGACTATGGTAAAACAAACTCAGCCATAATGTGTCAGGGAATCAAAAGTCAAGATTGGCTTCCTAGCAAGCAATATTTAACAGGGTGTGAAGTTCAGGCCACGCTAAATGAGATGGGGATGGAGCTTGTTGAGGTGTAACGTGTGTGTGTGTGTGTGTGTGTGTGTGTGTGTGTGTGTGTGTGTGTGTGTGTGTGTGTATTGTTTGCCATGTCACAATTTACCCTCCATGTGAGGAATGAATGGCTAAGGGCCGCAGAGTTTTGATGTGGACTACTTTTACAGAAGGTTGAAGATCGGAGAAGGGGTAATAGCCATTGATGAGAATTTCTGCAGCAGATGACCAGAGGCAGATGCTTGTGGAGTGGAAGTAGGTGCTTTTTTTGTGATGCCATGGATATGAGATGGGAAACACAACTTGGGGCCAAACAGATCCACCAAATGGCAGAAGTCTGAGATAGTGAGGAGGAAAATTGTGGCTCATTCAGGAACAAAAACAAAATTGTTGGAAAAGCTCAGCAGGTCTAGCAGCATCTGTGAAGGAAAAAAAATGCTCATTCAGGATTAGTTGCCAGACACAATCTGACAGCAGTGAGGCAGGGGAGATGGTGAGAGAAATAAAGTAGTGATGTTGTCATTTTGTGGATTAATTGCCGTGGTGTGTCCTTCCAAAATGGGAGAGGAGGAATTGGGAGGATCGGTGTTATTTGGGGGCACCAGGAATAACTGTGTGCATGCAGCAAAAGAAGCCACTATTGGAGATACTCTGGCCTCAATAATTTCAGTGAGTGAGGAGCCAATCCAGGGTATGGCAAGTGATCTATAAAACGTATGAAGGGCATTGGAGGAAGATGGTGAGATCAACCATATCTTAGATTGCAAAGGTGGTGATGAGGAGAATACACCAATATATTTTTAATGAATATCATGCCTATAGTCTTTTGTTCACCCCTTGAGGTGAAGATGCCTGCATTCATTATTTGGGTCATTTGCCAAAAACATAAATGACAAATGATATAAAGATGATGAGAAAAAATTGGCTGTGGTTTAGATTATAGTAAGGGAGAGGTGCCTGTCAGCAACCCCTCTGTGTCATCTGGATCAATCTTCATCCAATGATACTAGGTAAGACTAAGCATCTTGAGATAAATCAGGAGCTGTGGGTGAGGATGACGTTTTTAAAATTCGACGTGTTTGCAGCACCACTCTGATTTATTTCAAAGCTTTTAGACCTTAAATTGGTCTCATCCACTCAGTTCACCCAGAGTCAGTCTTCCCATGCCCAGGTAGACAAATCCATAAGTCACTGAGGGTAATAGGCACAAATCTATGTTTTAATAGCCGTTGTCATGCGGGAGGCGCAGGTGAGAACCAATACAGGATGAGCCTCTCAAATGGGTGCAATTAGCCCACCAATGAGAGGTGCTACCCCTCCCTTACACCCATGTGGTAAGTGCCATTTCAATCCTGATAGTATGATGAAATCCTGAAAGGAGGGATTCAAATGTAGAGTTCCAGAAAATACTGGTATGGAGCTGAGAAGAGACAATGACTTTGAAGAGGAAATGCAAGTTAAAGATACAGGGCAAGTTTGCAACAAAAGATAATTTTTCAGAATGGAAGAGAAATTTCCTTAATTTTTGAAATTGAGTGGAGCTATGGCTGAGCTAGAACTATTCTTCAAGTCATGAAGTATCAAGAGTCAGGAAGGGAATTTGAATACTCAATAGTTCAATGCAAATGAAGGACAATGTCGATCTGGCGGCTGAGGTGTTCTCAGGGACAAAGTGGAGAGGGATGGGCCATATCTGGAAAAGTCACTTGAGATCAGGATCATTCAGAATCACAGAATCGTTACAACACAGATGCAGTAGTTTGGTACATCATGTCTATACTGATTCTCCAATGAGCATTATGTCTTAGTGCCATTCTCCTGCATTTTTCTTATACTCTTGCATTGTTTCTATTCAAACAATCATCCAATGGCCTCTTGAATGCTTCAATTGCCCCTGCATATGTCAGGAGCAACCCCAAGGTGGGATATTTGGCTTGTTGAATGAAGGAAATAGAAATTTTTTCAACCCCTTTTAATGTTGTTTGTGGTGATGGTGGTCAGTGATGGATGGCTAAACTGGTTGCATACAAGGTCTGCTCAAATAGGTGCTACTGCGCTTGAAGATAAGGAGCACGCTGTGAGTACCTCCAGGATTGGTCAAGATAAAAGCGTGTGTACCAACAGGGCATCAAAGCTCAGAAGATGACTATACAGACTTTACTAGTACTTGCTGGAGGGTAGAGAGCTAAAGGCTGAGAATTCGCCCTTTTGAAAGAACAACTGGAAGTTACTTGGTGGGGTAGAACTTGTTAACAGGTTTGGCCACAGAAAGAAGTGGGAAGCTGAAAGAGGGCAAAGGCATGTTGCTATCAAGGCCTACAAAGAAACAATGCAGAGATGCTTGTAATTGAGAACATGGAAGTAATGAGGGTGTAGGTATTCTGTGGTGTCTTCATAAGTGAATAGGGGAGACCAGAGGAACAGGTTTAGGCAGGACAGTTGGGCAGTCAGATCACAGGAGAGAGTGTGTGAGTGGAGCTGAGACAGAAATCAAAAGGATGTGGAATCACAGAGTGGGGAGGATGAAGGAAGAAAGGGACATTGGAAATCTAATTGAGAATCAAAGCAGGGGACAGCAAACACCAGTGGTTTCTAAGAAAATATGAGAGGGCCAGAACAAATAAAAAAAGTTTTGAAAGTGAGCAGGGTGCCAGAAATTTAGGAGCACCAAACACAGCATTGCTCGGTAATGTTCTCCGTTTTACCATTACTAAATTGCCAATTTCATTGGATCTGTTACAATATCTTGCATACTTGGCACAAGCAGAATTATGAAATATAATGTGTAAAATGACATTGGAGTAAATCATCATGCAGCAATCTCAGGAACTGTGAGAATTACACAATTATACATTCACTCAATTCTTTACCATGAAATTTTGACCAGAGCAGAATAAGGACGAGGGGATTAGGGATGGGATAAGGGTTTTAATAGTCTTGCTGAAAATACGCCTGCTGAAAATCCATAGATAATTATAATACCTGCCAAAGTGCCCACATATTCCTATCTGAGGCAGAAGCTGCAACACTGAGTCTCTTCGTTCAAAAGCCATTTCATTTCAAATTTACAGTTTTGGAATCATCAAGATTTCTCACCTACGCCCAGAAGAGTAACAATTCTAAATCAGCAGAAAATAGATTGAAAAAGAATAATATATTCACATTTTCACTGCATCTTTCACAATATCAAGATTCCTGAATGTGCTTTACTGCCAATGAAACGCCTTTCCAGCGCAGTCATTCGTTGTAACAAATGCAGCAAACATGCAGAGTGAGATCCCACAAACAGCAATATGATAATCACTACATATTGAGGCTGAACACTGTAGTGAACAGCTGTGTTCTTACTCCAAAAGTGCCATTGAATCTTTTAATCCCCCTCAAAGCGCAGATGGGGACTCGATTTAATAGCCCATCTGAAAATCTGAACCCCCAATAATGCAGCACTCACTCCCCACAGTATTGTACTGGAGGGTTAACCTGGATTATGGGCACAAGTCTCTGGAGTAGAACATGAGCTACAAGTTCTTTCTCGAGTTCAACCCATTAAGTCACAACTAATACTTAGTGAGAATAATCACATACCTTCCGAGAGGGAAGTAATGACAAATATGCAGAATGAAAGTTTGCTAAATTGCTGCCCAGTTTTGAGTTAGTGTCTACAAAAAAATTTAAGGTCTCCCGTTAGCAAGTATTAGTGAATGTCATCATGTTCTCTTTGAGTTCAAATGAAGATTCAACTGGAGAATAATTACCTCAATCAACATTCCATGTGTGGATTAGCACAGGAAAAATTAAGGGGCATATATAAATTAAGTTTGTACCCAGTATTTTACCACTTAAATTTAAATGGGTTAATTCATCAGGTAAATCAGTGGAACATCAGATGGAGTCATAAATTAGCTTCTGCAATGTGGCTTTGAAGAACATGTTGATGGTTTGAAAGCATTCAGGGAAAGTTAAGAACCAGATATTGAGGCAATGTATAAAATCAGGGTAGGAACAAAGTAAAGGAGGAGCAAGAGGAAGAGGAAATATGGAACAAAGTAAAGATGATTACACAGCAAAAATAATTAAATAAAATTAGGCAAAGGAAATAGAGACAGCGAATGGACAAATTATATTTGTTTAAAAGTGTGGAACCAATGGTGAAATATATATGTCTAAAAATTAAAAAGCATTGGGGAATATTTAAAAAGGAGGTGGAGTTAATATTGTCACAAGACTAATAGTGATGGATAAGTTACCTGGCATTGTCAGGATGTCTGTCAGAGTCTTGCAGTGATAACTGTCAGTTGATCGGTAACATTCAGTCCACAGTCCCTTCAGTTTCAATCCATTGAAATGAAGGCAATCACTCACTCCTGTTGAGCAGCTCTGAACCCATTCTTTGGTGATGGTGGCAATCAGAATAGCGATCCAGCCAAGGGAGCTCAGCATGAATCCCAGTAAATGCAGGCACACAGATGACATTCTGTCTTCAACTAACTGAATAATTCACTAGCGCAAAAATGTGGAAATATTTCAGGCCAGCTCTGTTCCTCACGTAAAATATTCCTTCCAAAAATAAAAAGCTTGACACTGTCTCCACGGCCTCTCAAGAAACACAAGATGCCCACAATAGGATCTGTGCTTGTTTTCAAAGTGAAACTCTCTCTTTAGTTGTCCGTGTTCTTCTTAGAACAAAAACCTTTAAGCAGCACAACCACAGAAAGTGAGGTTGAATCCAAAACCAACTCTAAGAAAGTCTGAGCTTAAATTCTCCAAACCAATCAGGAAAACTGGGAGGGGATGAATAGGCAGGAACTTCCCTGGCCAATCAGTAAAAGGAAAAAAACATTGAGTTTTTTTTCCGTTCATGTCTAATTCCAGTAATAGGGAACAAATGCACTGACTGGAATCACATAAATAATGATTAACACAGATTATAATACTTGATTATAATAAAGAAAAAGATTTGCATTTACGTCACACCTTTCACAATCTCACAATGTTTAAATGCATTTAAAGCCAAAGCAGTACTTTTGTGATGAGGCCACTTTTGAAATGTTGGAAAGGTGGCAGTGAAGTTGTGATTAGCAAGTTTACAAAAACAGCAACGTAATGATGAACACTGATAACACGGTGTGGGGCTGGATGAACACAGCAGGCCAAGCAGCATCAGAGGTGCAGGAAAGCTAACGTTTCGGGCCTAGACACTTCTTCAGAAATGGGGGACGGGAAGGAGTTTCTGAAATAAATAGGGAGAGAGGGGGAGATGGATAGAGGAGAAGATAGGTGGAGAGGAGACAGACAGGTCAAAGAGGCGGGGATGGAGCCAGTAAAGGTGAGTGTAGGTGGGGAGTTAGGGAGGGGATAGGGCAGGGAGAACGGACAGGTCAAGGGGGCGGGATGAGGCTAGTAGGTAGGAGATGGGGGTGGGGCTTCAGGTGGGAGGAGGGGATAGATGGCAGGAAGGACAGGTTGGGGAGGCGGGGACAAGCTGGGCTGGTTTTGGGATGCGGTAGGAGGAGGGGAGATTTTGAAGCTTGTGAAGTCCACATTGATATCATTGGGCTGCAGGGTTCCCAAGCGAAATATGAGTTGCTGTTCCTGCAACCTTCGGGTGGCATCATTGTGGCACTGCAGGAGGCCCAGGATGGACATGTCCTCTGAGGAATGGGAGGGGGAGTTGAAATGGTTTGCGACTGGGAGGTGCAGTTGTTTAGTGCGAACCGAGCGTAGGTGTTCCACAAAGTGGTCCCCAAGCCTCCACTTGGTTTCCCCAGGACAAGCATCAAAATCTTCCCTCCCCCAACTGCATCCCAAAATCAGCCCAGCTTGTCCCTGCCTCCGTAACCTGTCCTTCCTCCCACCTATGCCCTCCTCCCACCTCAAGCCCCACTCCCATCTCCTACCTACTAGCCTCATCCCACCCCCTTGACCTGTCCGTCCTCCCTGGACTGACCTCTCCCCTCCCTTACTCCCCACCTACACTCACCTTTACTGGCTCCATCTCCACCTCTTTGACCTGTCTGTCTCCTCTCCACCTATATTCTCCTTTATCCATCTTCTATCTGCCTCCCCCCCTCCCTATTTATTTCAGAACCCCCTTCCCACTCCCCCCATTTCTGAAGAAGGGTCTAGGCCCGAAACATCAGCTTTCCTGCACCTCTGATGCTGCTTGGCCTGCTGTGTTCATCCACGTCTACACCTTGTTATCTCAGTATCAAGTTTTGAGATGCGGCAACATATCTATAAATTGTTTATTTGTCATTGGTTTAATTTCAGACTACTTTCGTGTACAATCTATTGGTAAAATGATTTCTGGTAGTGACTTTGTGATATAAATTCTCAAAACTCTGAAACACATATTGGCGGCTTGGGAAGAGAAAATTAACGAGTGAAAACTTTAAACTATTTGCTGATCTTGTCACCCAAAGTTTTTTGTCACACTCTAGTGCTGAATCTTTGTATTGCAGCCTCAAATGGAGCACACAACAGGCCTTCCTGCTCCTCTGATGCTGCTTGGCCTGCTGTGTTCATCCAGCTCCACACCTTGTTATCTCAGATTCTCTAGCATCTGCAGTTCCTACTATCTCTCACAAAACAGGAATATTGCTTTGTCTGTCAGGAGACTCATGCCTGAGGAAGATGTATCTAATGCTAACAATCTTATGCAGATGATGAGAAGACTCAGTGTCCCAAAATGTAACACCATGAAAACCCATTTGCCATTTTTCCAGGATTACTTACGCTGGTTGGAAGTAATCCGGGCAGATTCACCAGGTTTTTGATCTCCCAGGGGATCAAGAATTCTAGGGAAATGGACAAGATAGTGGAGTTAAAGTCAACCAGGCATAATCTCCTATCTCTAACTACTGGACAGCAGGCACAACTATTCTCATAAGACACAGCATCCCACATCAATTGGACCTGCAACTAGCTCTGGACCTGCCCTGGACTTCACATATAAATGTGACAGTCAAGAAGGCATCACAATATCACTTATTCCTTGGGCTGCTCAGGAAATTTGGCAGGGCTGCACGGTGGCACAGTGGTTAGCACTGCTGCCTCACAGCGCCAGGGACCTGGGCTCCATCCCACCCTTGGGCAACTGTCTGTGTGGAGTTTGCACATTCTCCCCATGTCTGCGTGGGTTTCCTCCGTTTGCTCCAGTTTCCTCCCACAGTCCAAAGATGTGCAGGCTAGGTGGATTGGTCATGCTTAATTGCCTGTAGTGTTCAGGGATTTGTACATTAGGTAGGTTATAGGTGGATGGGTTTGGGTGGGTGCTCTGAGGATCTGTGTGGACTTGTTGGGCCAAAGAGCCTGTTTCCACACTGTAGGGATTCTATGATCTATGTCCATAAGGTCCCTCACTAACTTCTACAGATGCACTATTGAAAGCATACTGTCTAGCTGCATAATGGTCTGGTATGGCAACTGCTCTGTCCAGGACCATCAGAAACTACAGAAGGTGGTGTGCACAGCCCAGACCATCATGGAAGCCACCTTCTATCCATGGACTCTATTCACACAGCTCGCTGCCATGGAAAGGCGGCCAGTGTCATCAAAGTCCCATTGCACCCTGGTAATGACCTCCTACAACATCATCCCTCAGGCAGAAGATACAGAAACCTGAACACACGTACAAGCACGCTCAGGAACAGCTTCTTCCTAGCCGTTATTAGACTGTTGAATGGCAAATGTCATCAAAGTCCCATCACACCCTGGTAATGACCTCCTACAATATCTTCCATCAGGCAGAAGATACAGAAGGCTGAACACACGTACAAGCATGCTCAGGAATAGCTTCTTCATACTCTAGCCTCAAATAATGTAACCTGCATGCCTTTAAGTCTTTTTGGTCTGTACATACTTTGCTTGCTGTGATTTTCCTGTACTGCTTGTAAACAAAGCTTTTCACTGTATTTCAGTGCACATGACAATAAATCAATCAATCTTTCTTCATAGAATCCCTACAGTGGGGAAGCAGGTCAGTCAGCACATCAAGTCCACACTGACCCTCTGAACAGCATCTCACCCAGACCCACACACCTACCCTATCCCTGTAACCCTGCATCTCCCATGGCTAACCCACCTAGCCTGCACATCCCTGGGCACCATTGGGCAATTTAGCATGGCCAACCCACCTTAATGTACACATCTTTGGACTGTGGGAGGAAACTGGAGCACTCAGAGGAAACCCGCACAGACACAGGTAGAATGTGCAAACTCCACACAGACAGTCACCCAAGGCTGAGATTGAATTCGGGTCCTTGGTGCTGTGAGACAGCAGTGCTAACCACTGAGCCTCCACGCCACCATCTTCAACAATAAGCAATAAAGGCATTCAAGGAAAATGAGTGAGAAATATGTATTTCCCTTCGTGGACCAATGAATTGCTTCCAAGTTTGCTTGAAGTAATGCTATGGTGATTAATTGTAGAGACTTCAACAAGAAAGAAGGGCAAAATTATCTGGTCGTTTCTGGCTGGCATCACTGAAAATAATAAGAATGAAACTGCCTTGTGGTTGCAAATGTTGAACTGGTTCACTCAATGTCTTTTGGAGAAGGGAATCTGCTGTCCTTGCAAGGCCTGTGCTGACACAGTGAAGGTAATCCTAATTTTTGATGAAATTAGAAAATGAGCAGCAGTGGGTCAACAACTTATTGTGTGTTCTTCCCTATTTATATCTTTGTAAAAGAAAAATATGTGGATGCTGGAGATCTGAAAAAAAATCTGAAAGTGCTGGAAATTCTCTGTAGGCCAGATGTTGTTAATTCAGAACTGAGTTTCAATGGTTGTTTAATGGATTAAGTTCAGCTTTTAATATGAAATAACAAAACGAAAATATCAGTAATGAACTTGTGGAATTGTCAAAACAGCTCAGCATTACGAAATACCCCTTTGGGAAGCAAATCTACTATCCCTCCCTGGTCTGATTAATGTATCATTTCACACCTACAGGAATGTAGTTGATTCTCAACTTCATCTACAATTCCAATCCCCAATCCTTATTTTACAGTGAAAGCATTTAATGTACAGATTTAAGACATCAAATTCAAACATGTCTGGGCCGTTAGTTCATCTGCACACCCGTCACACCCATTCTGAACAGTGTTTGTGCAGATTCAAATAATATTTACTGAACAAAATAATCAAAGAGCCGCAGATGCTAGAAATCAGAAACAATGAAGAAAAAAATTGCTGGGAAAACTCAACTGATCTAGCAGTGGAGAGATCTAGCACTGATCTGTGGAGAGAAAACAGAGTTAAAGTTTCTGGTAGAATGACCCTTCTTCAGAACTGATTGTAGCTGGGAAAAGGTTGGTTATATATACTAAAGATGGAAGAAGGAGGAAGGGTAAAGGACAGGTGGAGATGAAGCCCAGGGAGAGAGAAAAACAGTAGGGCAGACAAAGGAATGGGTAAAGGTTAGCCTGGGAGAATGAATAACTGCTAATGGGGACCATTAGTAGCTGACATTTGTGGTAACAGCCTATGTGATACTGAGGCCTGGTGTGTAGGTATTGGGGTAAGGACATGGGAGAAGGTGCTCCAGCCCTGAAATTATTGAACCTGATATTGAGTCCTAAAGTGTGCAGGGTCCCCAAGTGGAAAATGAGATGCTGTTCTTCCACTTGTGCTGAGCTTTGCTGGACCACTGCAGCAAGCCCAAGAAAGAGATGTTGGCTGGAGAACATGGTGGTGTGAGTTGAGGTGACAGGCAGTTGGAAGCTCAGGGCCGTTTTGTGGACAGAACGTAAATATTCTGCAAAGCGGTCGCCCAGTCTCCCCAGTGTAGAGGACACCACATTGTGAGCAGCAAGTACAGTAGACTAAGTTGAATGAAGTGCAGATAAATCACTATGTCACCTGGGAGATGCATCTGTAGCCTTGGATAGTGACAAGGGAGGAAGTAAGCAGGTAGGTGTTATACCTTCTGCAATTGCATGGAAGGGTGCCATGGGGATCAGGGGAGGTGTTGGGAGTGAAGGAGGAATGGACCAGGATGTCCCAGTGGAAGGCTGACAAGGGAGTGGAGGGGAATATGCATTTAGTGGTGGCATCCCTTTGGAGATGGTGGAAATGGCAGCTAATGATCCTTTGGGTGTGGATGCTGGTGGGATGGTACATGAAGACAACAGTGACCCTATTGCTGTTGTAAGAGTGAAGACAATAGGTGAGGGCCAAAGTGTGGGAGGTGGGTCAGACACAAATGAACCACGGTGGTGGGGAATCCTCCATTGAAGAAGAAGGTGAACATTTCAGAGGACACCTATCTTTTACTCCGCTTCCAAACCCCACCCCATCTTCACCATATATACCTACAATCCGTTCTGAGGAAGGATCACTGAACCTGAAACATTAACTCTGCTTTCTCTCCATTGACGCTGCCAGATCTACTCAGTCTTCCCAGCTGCTTTCCTTCTGCTTTTGTTAAACGACAATTGTACTCATTTTGTCAAGATCAGGTTTGAGAGTGGGATGGATTGGTGGAGCTTCATTTCTTCTGGGCAGATTAGGAAAAACATTATCATGATCAACAGTAAACAAGACGACATTTCACCATAACTGCATGGAAAATCTCAGGAATTCTGAGTAAGCACTTTGTCGTCCTCTAGTGACAGCAGTGTGTAATTACCAGAGCATAAGACAAAATGAAGGACCAGATCACATGAGGCATCAGAGTTCGAGACAACAGTGAGGAGCTGGAGGAACACAGCAGGCCAGGCAGCATTAGAGGAGTAGGAAAGTTGACGTTTCCGGTAGGGACCCTTCTTCAGAAATGAGGAGGGGGAAGGGAAACTTTGATATAAATAGAGTGGCGGGGTGGGGCTGGAGAAGGTAGGAGGGATGGTGATAGGTAAGTGCAAGTAGGGAGTGGTGGAGATTGGTCAGTGGCATGGGTGGGGCGGCTGGGACTGGACTCACCTCCGTTTGCCTTGACTCTGTTTTCCTTGCCCCGTCCAAGAACTCCTAACCTACATCTGGGACACCACCCATGCCCCCATCTCCTCCAAGACTTCCAATTCCCTGGTCCCCAACGTCTCACCTTCACTATGAACATCCTATCCCTGTACACGTGTATCCCCCACACAGATGGCCTAAAAGCCCTCTGCTTTATCCTCTCCTGCAGGCCCAACCAGTCGCCTTCCACCGACACCTTCATCTGCTTAATAGAACTTGTCCTTACCCTGAACAACATCTCTTTTAACTCCTCACACTTCCTACAGAACAAGGACGTGGCCATAGGCACCCGCATGGGCCCAAGCTATGCATGTCTCTTCATAGGATATGTCGAACAGTCCCTTTACCGCTGTTACACTGGCACTATCCCCCACTTCTTCCTCTGCTACATCGATGACTGTATCGGTGCTGCCTCGTGCTCCGACGAGGACCTTGAACAGTTCATCAACTTTACTAACACCTTTCACATCAACCTCAAATTCACATGGAACATCTCTGATACCTCCCTCTCATTCCTGGACCTCTCCGGCTCCATCTCTGGTAACCGCCTTGAAACTGACATCTATTTCAAGCCCACCGACTCCCATAGCTACCTGGACTACACCTCCTGTCACCCACCTCCTGCAAGAATGCGATCCCCTACTCCTAATTCCTCCGCCTTTGCCGCATCTGCTCCCAAGAGGGAGCGTTCCACTCCTGAACATCCCAGATGTCCTCCTATTTCAAGGACCGTAATTTACCCCCTCTGGTGATTGAAAATGCCCTCAATCGCATATCTTGCATTTCTCTAGCACCCCCTCCCCCCGGCAAAAATAAAGACAGAATCCCTCTTGTCTTCACACATGACCCCACCAATTATACCCCACCAGTGTATAATTCTCCGCCACTTCTGCCACCTGCAAACTGACCCCACCACCAAAGAGATTTTTCCCTCCCCACCCCTTTCTGCCTCTCGGAGGGACCACTCACTCCGTGATTCCCTCGTTCGCTCCACACTCCCCACTCACCCCACCACAGCCGGCACCTTTCCCTGCAACCGCAGCAAGTGCTATACCTGGCCCTACACCTCTCCCCTCACCTCCATTGATGGCCCAAAACAAACCTTCCATATTAGACAGGGGTTCACCTGCACATTGTCACCTTGGTCTCCACTGCTCTAGATGTGACCTCCCCTATATCGGTGAGACCAAGCATAGACTCGAAGACTGTTTCGTAGAGCATCTGCACTCTGTACATGACAAACGACAACACCTTCCAGTCGTCAACCATTTTAACTCCCCCTCCCGCTCCCTGCGTGACAATGTCCATCCTGGGCCTCCTCAAATATCACAATGACAACACCCGCAAACTGGAAGAGCAACACGTCATATTCTGCCTTGGGAGCTTACAGCCCGATGGCCTAAACATGGAATTCACCTGTTTTGAAATCTCCCCACCCCTGGCTTCATCCCATGTCCAATCCTTCCTCTCAACCCCGCCTCCTTTTCCTGACACAACCTGTCAATCTTCTCTCCCACCTCACTGACCAATGCCCACCACTCTCTATCTGCACTCACCTACCACCATCTCACCTACCCTCCCCAGCCCCACTCCTACTCTCTCTCTTTATGTCCCAGCTCCCTTCCCCCACCATATTTCTGAAGGGTCCTGACCCGAAACGTCAACTTTCCTGTTCTCTGATGCTGTCTGGCCTGCTGTGTTCCTCCAGCTCCACACTATGTTGTCTCTGACTCCAGCATCTGCAGTTCTCGCTAGCTCTGAGGCATCACAGTAAGTCTTGATGTGCATAGCAGATTCGCATGCAAAGTTGAGGAATGGATCAAAGAATTGCCTTTCTACTGCACTAACTTGCACTGAAAGAATATGACTCTGTTCTCCCCAAACGTTAAATCGCTTGAAGACAGAGACTCCTCCATTTGTAGCTGTCTGAGGATATCTTTCCCTATGTTGGACAGAACTCATCTCCGAAGTTGTCATTCGTGGCCATTTTGGTACCCTGGCTAACGAAGTGAATCCAAACCTGCTCTGAGCAGGTCTAATATGTTCACTTCATGTTTCATGTTACAGGATGCCACAATCTCTTTGCAGTGGAGGCACCTGGTGATGTAAATAGTCAGTACCTCCTCATAAAGTGCATGTGAGCCCCAGCCTGACTCCACTCTCACACCCAAGACCTCTATTGAATTCTATTTACCATAATTGTGCTCTACATTTAATCTGCAAATGTTTGTTCCATAATTTTTTGCTTCCGTACACATTACTTCCAATGCTGTTTATCTTTCTGTCATTAGGAGACTTTCATATGTGGCTTCCCAAACCACAGAGAGGGCTCAAACATAATCCCCTGTATGACACCACTAGTCACATGCTGCCAATTAGTGAACCTGTCCATTAACCCTGCTATCTGTCTCTTGCTGCTCAGTCAATTTCCTATTTTTAGAAATATTATTCTCTCAATTTACAAGCATAAATTCTAGCAAACAGTTTCTTAGGAGGGACTCTATAAATGGCTTCTGAAACATCATATGAATAATATTCATAGACAGTCTCGCTTTACTACTTGAGCTACTTCTTCAAAAATTCCATCAGGCATTAGGGAATGAACAGAAAGCAGACATACAGCATAGAATTAGGGATCAGCCATAATCATATTGAATGGTGGAGCAGACTCATTGGGCTGAATGGCCTACTCATTTTGCTAGTTCTTTGTTTGCAAGCATGACATTTACAAATGGTTCTGTGTGTATAACTAAAAAAATTACAAGTAGCCTAGCATAGATGTGGAGCTCATTGCTTTATAATACCAATTTTTGCATCCCATGTCTTTCTCAAATAGAAAGTTGAGCAGTGACTTTTACAATTTAATGTCAGATTTTCTTAATTGAGAGAAGTACGGCAGATCATACTTAAGGCATCTGCAATGTTCTCATGAGTTTTCTTTGAATTCAGATGACAATTCTGATGACTAGTCCTGACTCATCTCACTCAGAGATGACTAGTCCTGGGATATTCTGGTCCTTTTTGCCATTAATTTCTGCAATACTGTTGATTTCTGACTTTAATTTGGTGAGTTCGTCCTGCGGACTCCATGTTAATTTTCTTGGTAGACATAACATGCTATTCTCCTCCTCAATGATGCTGCCTTTGAAGGATAAAGCATCTACCTCATATACTTCTGCACTCACAGCAGTGTTTACCTCCTATCCCTTAGCTGTAATTAAAACCATAATCGTGTGTCCTTTTCCTTCTGAATTTCCTTCTGAACTCATTCTTATGAATTCAAATAAGCCCCATGTGGTTGCCTCTAAACTCACAGTGTCATAAATGAACGTGTCCCACTTTGTTACAATGGGAGCGCCTTGGCTTCCAGTTTTCACCTCCAACATCAGCACTTCCCCTCTGCTCTGGGTAGGAAACTAAGGGCATTCCCGGCTATGCATTCCATACCTTGGTTACTGATATTCCTTTCACTCTCCTGTTTTCAACAGCTTTTGAATTTATGAGGGTGATGGAAAAAAAGGTTCAGTTTTAACGAATAATTATAATCATCAGCTATTATTGCTATCTGTCTAATAGTTGCAACCCTTTGGTCAACAACGGGGATCCTTATTACCAAAAGAACTGAACCTTAACTATAACTGGGAGGATAATCTTTCTAGGAGCCTAATCCACCTTCATCCACACTTACTTTGTTTAACCATTTCAAATTCAATGCAGGTTTGCCTCAGCTGTTTCCCCTAAATACCAGAACATTTGCCTATATGCCTCAGACATTCACTCCAATATGAAACCAATATAGTTTTCTTTACAGTGCCATAATCCTGAGAAAATTCCACTGACAATGAAACGTAAATTTCCTGTGCTTTACCTGTCAGTTTATGCTGCATGAGCAAGTCAAGTCACCCTTTACTAATTTACCAAGGCAGCATGATGGCAAAATGGTTAGCAGTGCTGCCTCCCAGTACCAGTGTCCTGGGTTTAATTCCACCTTTGGGCAACTGTCTTTGGTGGAGTTTATGTGTTGTCTGTGTGGATTGCCTTCAGGTGCTTCAATTTCCTCCCATAGGCCCAAGATGTGAAGTTTAGGTGGATTGGGTTAGTGTGTGGATACCTACACAATCTGCAATGTGTGGGTTAGCCATGCTAAAAGTCCCATGTAGAATTGGGGGAAATGGTTGGTTTGGGTGGGATGTTCTTCAGAAGATTGATGTAGACTCAATGGGATGAATGGCCTCTTTCTGCACTGTAGGAATTCTATTATTCAATTCAGTTATTTCAGCCTTTTTCTCAAATGAAATGACAATTCCTCTGTGTCCTTTCCTTCAGTTTTTTGGGAAGGCCTTTGCAAACATAAACATTTCTTTACCCAATTTCAAATTATATGTTAGATTGTCCCCACCAGGGTTTGCATCAGCATCTGACATCTTCTATTTCAACTGCATCATTTTAAGTTTATGTTCATGTTCCCTCATTTTCTCTTCATTTTTCACTTCTAAATTTATTGTTCTTTCCTTTGCAATTCCTGTCTTCTTAGTTCAATTTCTCTTTCTTTGTCTTTTATAACCCTTTGAAATTCCATCGAGCTTTCTTTCACTCTCATGATCAATCTGCCTTACTTGGAACTGAATATCACCTGATTCCAATGTTTGACAACCCAGAGTATCCACCTTCTCTCGTACTTCCTCTGAACCTGTTATCTCAATTATCTCTGCCTGCTTCACTCTGTCAAGGAATGCCACATAAGTTTAGCTACCAAGTCAATCAATTTGGCCCTTGAAATTTCCCTTAAGACTACCAGGGATAACTCTGCCAGCTTCAGCAAATCCTTTACAGCTTCCAGTGCTATGTCTTAACTGCAGAACAGAACTTGCTGTTTTCATTCATCAGTGTTATTTACGCATACCAAATCCTCAATGCCTCTGTTTTAAATTTATCCCAAAAAAGTACCCAATTAATGTGACACCTCCCTGGCCTAACCCACTGGAAATCAATACCTGCTGTTTGTGGAGTTATCATAAAAGTTAAACATTTGATTGAAGTTTGTAAAATTCCACAAATTACCTGAGTTTCAGCCCTAGATTGACACAAAGCACAGATGATGTTTCTTTACTTAACAAGAATTATTATATACTATAAGTTACTGGTCCTTAGGTAGAGATAAACAGTTAAAACTATACTAGTTAAAAAAAAAATTAATTCTCTTATAAACTCCCCCTTACATAGGGGAAACAGGTGGTGGTAGTGGGGGAGCTGGGGGGCGGAAACCTGTGTTATGGCAGAGGAAGTAACTTGGAAAACAGTTTAGTGGTCTTTGCATAGGATCTGCTGAGATGGTTCTTGTGCCGATCAGAATGCTGCTATCCTGTTTTCTGTCTCCGGATACTTTTAGTCATTTGAAAGTGAAACAGGGTGCTAGTTCACACTATTATAGGGCCTCTGACTCATTAGTTAAAAGTCATAGCTTACTCCATCTGCTTATAGAGAAAAAAAAGCTTTAAAGTAGATTCTGCTGCTGAGAACAGAGACAATTCCTGAGCTGATGGAGAACTGATGATTTCTGGCTGTCCTGTTTGCAGACTCAAGCTGCTCAGCTACCTGAAAACCTGTCACATTGTTGTTGGCAGGCAGAAGCCCTTTGTCATCGATAACTAGTCACTGGTTCACAAACAAATCAGCTATTTATCCCACCTGAATTTCCACGTACACATAGCCTTGAGTCAAGTTATTTTGCATCTTCCTTGAACAGACAGCAATGTAAAAGTGCTTGCAATGAATGTCAGATTACTTGCTTTCAAAAGTAGGCATTAATCCTACAGCAATTCTTGTTGTTTTTGTATCAGTTATTTTGTCATTTCACTATTAAAAATATGGAAAAATAAAAAGACACATTTTAAACATATTGAATCTGAAAATCCCAATCCCTTTCTCAATGTACTTACACAGTGTAACAGCACTTTTAATAATACATATATTTACTCATTTCCTTATATGCTCAGAAGAAACCATTTGGATTAGAACAGCTGGAAACATCATTTGTTCTTTTTAGAACATCATGCACTTTAGCTGAAGATATGTTGATGGGGTAAATATTTGTCTTGTAGAATTAAGAATCATGGTCTCCAGTTCACCTGCATCCTTGCCCAACATCAGGATTGTACCCAGTCAACCCAAATATCAAATGGATCCAATAACAAGTGATTCTGCTTGTTTTGCAAGATTGGCTAAAATGATTTTATGCACCATTGGTTCAACTAAATAACAAATGTAACATTGCATAAGGGGCTATTGTCCACAGGGCCTTCAACAGGGTGTGACCCATATCCTGCACTTCTGCCTTCACCCCTCTCTTTTCCCTCCTGCAACAGCTATAGGGTTCCCCTTGTCCTTACTTACCATCACACCAGCATCCACATTCTTAAGATCATTAGCCACCATTTCCACCACCTCCAGTGAGATGCTACCGCCAGACACATATTCCCCTCAAGACTAGTCCATTTACCTTGTCCCTCCTCAGTATCCAGGTGAAGCAGCACTTCACACAATCTCGTCTACTGCATTCAATGCTCACAATGTGGTCACATTTACATTGGGGAAATGAAGCGTAGAGTGGGTGACCGCTTCGCCAAACATCTACGTTCTGCCTGCAAAAAAGACCCTGAGTTCCAGTTGCCTGTCACTTTAACAAACCACCCTGTTCCCTGGCTAATATCTCTGTCTCAGGCCTGCTGTAGGGTTCCAGCAAAACTCAGTACAAGCTGAAAGAACTACACCTCATTTTCTACTTGGGGACCCTGCAGCCCTCTGGACTCAATATTGGGTTCAATAATTTCCGGGCCTGAACTCTCCCATGTCCTAGTCCCCTATCCCACACACCAGGCCATGTTATCTCATAGTCTGTTATTACACATTACGGATTGAAAATGATTTACAGTCTCCATTGACAGCTATTTACCCTCCTAGCCAAATCATAATCAACTCCTTTGTGCCTGCAACTGCCTTCTATCTCTTTGGACTCTATCCCCATCCTTCCTTTACTCCTTACTCCATCCCCCAGCCCATCTTCTGCGTATAAACCAACATTTTCCTAACTACCATCAATTCTGAGGAAGGGTAGCGGGACCTGAAACATTAACTCTGATTTTTCTCCACAGATGCTGCCAGATCTGCTGAGCTTTTTCAGCAACTTCTGTTTTTTGATAATTCTTAAGGGGCGACGCTCGGTTGTGTGTGATAATACTTCTGGGTAGGAAAAAAAAATTAAAAAGAGACACTGCATAAGGGAATAGTGCACCAGCGGTTCAATAGGGCGCTAGATTCAAATCCTGGAACTCCCTCCCTTAACACCACTGCCGACAACTTCGAAGACTTCAGCGGTCCAAGGAAGCGGTTCTGCCATTTGTCATTTAAATGGTGCCCAGCTAAAGACGCCATTTCCGAGGATCTACATAGAAACACAGCAGTAACATTGACAGCTGTAGGACTTATAGCCATTCCAACAAAACTGGAATATTTAGTTCAAACAGAACACTTTTTGTT
>JAHRHZ010000017.1:33622378-33777816 GCA_024137785.1 Ginglymostoma cirratum | reverse complement strand
AGCAGCATCATAGGAGCAGCTCCTATGATGCTGCTTGACCTGCTGTGTTCATCCAGCCCCATGCTTGTTATCACCCTTCAGAACTGTTTTCTCTCTACAATACGCTGCCAGACCTGCTGAGTTTCTCCAGCGATTTCTGGTTTTGTTTCAAATTAAGGGTGACATTTTCTAATTACAAATTTATTTCACTCGCAGATCTTTCTGACTGCACAGAAAGTCCTGGCATCCACCTCACATTGCTCTTTACAGTTTGCCCTGCCCCCTGCAGTTTAATGCAAACCAAAATTCTGGGTTACTAAGCGATGATTGCAAAGTCCGAAATAAGCGATTTTTTTAAAGCAAGCAAATCACCCCGCCCAGTGAAGCCTCTCGTGTTTGACTGCCTCTCTTGCTTCTTGGCAGTCATATTTTAATATATTATACCAAGATAGTCCATGTAGTATGTTGAACTTTCATAATTAATTCCACCTACATCATCTACTTTAGACCCCAAGATTCGTTATATTTGTTTATCGATGGCTGCTGGGCATTCGTTCCATTAAGGGACCTCGATCTCCATCAGTTTCATTGTTTTCTGTTTCAATACCATTCCGGGAGTATTTGAACGCATATATTTTTCCAATTTCAGCAATGTCCCGTCTATCATAGCATTTATTGGTTAAATATTTTGTCCAACTCATTCCATCATTTCTGTTAAAATTCTGCTCGCTCTACAGTTTGCCCATGTGATATGCAGTTTCTGAATTCGAGTTATTTGGGTGATCTGGCATCGTAATTGTCCTTAGCCATCCTTGGACCTTAAGTTGAATCGTCACAATTCTGAATCGATGTAATAGCAGGTCTCCTTGAACTTTATTGGTTTTGTTTTGGAAATAGAAATGCATTTTATCTTCTGAACTAGGATTGTTCCCCTTTTTATTGTTGACACATTGTGAATGAAATTACATTGACTGGTGAGCTAAAATACTCACCCTCTCACTGTGTTGAATACAGATGACTTGATTATCCACGCGCAACAACGCATAAAATCATAATTATTTTAAGCAAGATGAGAATATCCTTTGAGAAATACTTCACTGCTGTAACATGGATTGGGACATCTTGAAGCAATAAAGACACTGTAGAACTACATGTCTTTCTGATTTTATAATTTTATTTATGCACGCTCGATTCAGCTGCACAAACAACACGTATCAATATGATACCTTGAATAGAAAAGAAACAACCAGAAAGCAGTTTATAGTGTTGATTTTAAAAATTCATTATTGATGATGAGGAAACTGGGAGAGTAACAAAGCATAGGAGAACATAGTATTTTTAATGTAAATTAAAGAAAGAAGGATTTACAGAGGTAGAGGCAATTAGAAGTGATCTCCAGATGTCAGAATTTAGGTAGTGCCAGCAATATATGTTGCTTGAAGGGATTTCAAGATGCAGAAAGTCAAAGCTGGAGGATCCAGGTACCTACCCAAAGGGTATCCAGATTGGTAGAAACTCATACGATAGTGACAGATGACATCAGAATAGTACAAGAATAGTACAGAATAGTACATCGCATTTAGGATTTGGGTACCTGGAATCAAGGACATCAAGCAATGAACATGCAAGTGGCAAATTAGCTTTTGTTATGAGTGGCATAGAAGAGGAAGGAAATTAATATGGCCACAGCTCATGTGCTGTATACAGTTTTGGTCTCCTTACCTAAACAGGGGTAAACTTGCTCCAGAGAAAGTGAAACATGGGTCTTTGCAGTGGTTCCTGGGATGAGGGATTTTTCAAATGAGAAAAGATTGAGTCGACTAAATCAATATTTCCCAGAGGCTAGAGGTAAGAACAGGAATATAATTGAAACAGTTAAAATTCTTAAGTGCTTGACAGGGTTAATGCAGAGAAAATGTTTCATTTAGTTGGGTACTTTGTTCTACTTGTTTCTAAGTTTGAGGAAACAGTCATCTACAACTGAGGTGAGGAGACATTTTCTTCACTCTAATCATTGGGAATTCTTTACCCCAGTGAACTGTGTATGACCAGTATCTAATTGAACTCACAAAGGCAGCCAGCAGATCTCTGGATACTAAGGAAATTAAGAGATTTCAGAACATCATTTGGTGGTGGATTTAAGGAAGATCAGTCACAATCTCACTGAATTACCAAACAAGCTTCAAGAACTGAAGAAATTACTTTTTTTCCCATTTTAAGTTGTTATATCTAATATCTAATTCATTATCGTCAGGCTTTAATTCATATCCTCATTGAAGCAAAAATCATAGATGGAGGCCAATCAGCACATCAAGCCTTTGTTCGTTCTTTGAAAGTGTTATACAATTAGCCTGACATATTTAAATAATACTAACACCAAGCATATGGAAATGTATTTTAATGATCAATTACAACATATTTAAATGGAACACTAAAAATGGTTCTGTGTATCTCCTGCACCATCTTCACTTTTTACCTCTATTTGTTTACTCTGATGTGATCTCATGTTTGCCATTATCATTTTTTATTTCTTCTCCTGACCCACCTAATCTACACATCCCTGGACACTATGGGCAATTTGGGTTATAGGGGGATGGGTCGGGGTGGGATGTTCTGAGGGTTGGCATGGACTTGTTGGGACAAAGGGCCTGTTTCCACACTGTAGGGATTCTATGCTCTATGACCATTTGTAACTACAGTCTCACTGTTGTTTGCTATATTTTAGTTTGCCGATAGGACATTTTTCTATCTATCTTTACTTCAGGACCTTGTGAGCTTTTGCGATTTTGTTCTGTGTGCTTTATCTACCTATGAGCTCAACACCCAGTTTGTTATGAGGAGAAAATGTATTAAAAGACATCTAATATGACTATGAATATAAATCACAGTGGAAAGGCTAAAGCAGATCTAAATCTGTGTACAGTCTTTTAAATGCCCTGCATATTTTTATTGAGTCAAGATATGAGACAGTTAGATCAAACAATGTCATTTGACATCTAGCAGTGAGATTTGAAGTATGGCTAATGTACACAACACTGTGAGATCACAACCAGCCAACTCAAAAACTGCAGATGATTGGGAACCTGTGTTGCTTTTGGACACAGGATTTGTCTTTATCAAGGCGTGATGTTGGGAATCAGGATGAGATGCACAAAGACAGATGATGAGGCCACAGGTAGAGATCACTGAAAGAAAACAGAAGCATTTAGAGAGCAGGAGATAGAACCTGTAAGAGTAAGGGTCATAGGTAGGTGACGTGACAAAGACAGAAAGATGACAAGATATTGGCAAATGGTATGATGAAAGCAAAGATACAGAGATACAATAAGAATGAGGAAGAGGTTGCTATCCGCAGGACATAATAACAAGTAGACAGGTGCTCAGACATTCCTTCCTTGCAATCTTAAATAGCACATCATACTCATGTTGTTTTAATACACTTTTTAAAATAACTTATAAATGAATTTAAAAATGGCAAATAATAGCAAATAACACCACTTTCCAGCCTTCCCTTATAAGTCTTAATTCACTTGTAGATCAAAAATCTGGCTAACTTTGCTTCAAAATTGAATTTGTCTTTCAGATGGAAATCAGAAGTAGAGAGTAAAAGAGTGGTAAAAGTAAAAGGAATAATAAGAATAGGAGAAAAATGAAAAGAAGAATAGTCAAGATACAGGCATAGGAAGAAAGAGGGCAAAGAGGAAGCAATATATCTTTCAAAAAATTTTTCTCTAATCAAAGATAATCTGACTGAAATGTTAACTTTGTTTCTCCATGGATGTTGTCTGACTTGCTTAGTTCTTCTATAATTTCCATCAAACTTTACAGAGGCAATATAATGCACGAAAATGTGCAGTTGCGTACTTTGGTAGGAAAAACAGTGGAGATGCGTATTATTTAAATGGAGCAAACCTGCAGGACGCTACAAAACAGAAGAATTTGGGAGGCCGTATCTATGAATTGCATGTAGCTAGATTCAATGGGTACTAGGGAAGACGATGGCCTTTATTTCAAAGAGAATTGAGTATAAAAGTAGGGAAATTTTCCTAAAATTATACAAACCACTTGTTAGACTACAACTGGAATACTGTGAATGGCTTTGGACTCCTTACCTAAAAAAAGATATACTAACATTGGAGGCAGTCCAAGGAAATTTCTCTAGGCTGATACCAGGTACGAAAGTACTGTTGTATGCAGAGACGTTGAGGAAGCTGGATCTGTACTCATTGGAATTTAGAAAACTGAGCAGCAACTTTATTGAAACATTTAATATTTTTAGCAGAGTTACCAAGGTAGATGTGGAAAGATTGGTCCCTTGTGGGACAGTCTAGGATCAGAGGGCATAATCTCAGGATAACGGGTCAACATTTAAGGCAGCGGTTAGAATGAATTTCTTCTGTCAGAGGGTAGTGAATCAATAGGATTCTTATCACAGAGGACTGTAAGGCTGGGAACTTCAAGGTTGATATTGACAGATTTTTAATCAGCAAGGAAATCAAAGGTTTTTGAAATGATAGGAAAATAGAGTTTAGAATTATCAGATCAGCCATGATCTAATGGAATAGTGGAACAAATTTGATGGGTTTTGTCATGAACTTCTGCTCCTATGTCTTATTGTCTTTTATTTATGTTCTCATTTGAGATGTCTAGAAAATACATTATTTAGCTTTTGTAACTATTTCCCTATTAGCAACTTGGATTAACACCAATGTTCATAATGTAAGAATTGCAGCAAGAGGACAAAAGAACTTTTAGAAACTTTCTTATCTAATTATTCAGCCTTGAATCTGTAACCAAGCATGTATTTCTGGATGGATGTAAATCAATGACGTGTGTTTTCTCAAACAACGCTATGTTATTAGTACTTCAGTTGATTAACAGAAGACTGACACAGAGTCAAGGAATATCAGTATTCTGGGCTGTACGCTCAGTAGGAAACAGCGTATTGATCCCTTCTTAGAACCTATCAATATTGACTATGTTGAGTTCATGACATTCTGTATCCCGAACTCAGTGCTGAATATGACACTGTTTTGTACTACCTTAACTAACTTCTTAACTGATGCAAAAAATCCAGGATTCCCTTCAAAGGAAATGGTTCAATACAATGATTACGATAAGGGTCAATTTCTGTCTTTAGGGCTTCACCAGACCATCTTAGGTAAGTATCACTTAACTTCATCTCGCTCAGTGAGAATTTATTTGGAGTCTATGAATTAGAGACAAAGAACAAGAAGAATCAATAAGTGTTCTAATTGACAAAATCGATTAAGATTGTCAAACAATCCACTGTTTTATTCAATAAAGGAATATACAGAAGTACATCCACATTTACTTGCAACATCAAGTGATGTATTACTTATGGAATTTTGGAGCAGAGATATAAATAGGAATATTCTTTGATTGAGTTGCCAAAGTTGGTGCCTATGATATGTAACATGAAAAACACAGCTAATTAATACTACATTAAAGTATTTTCAAATGTTAAGAGGCTAGGGATTACTGAAATGCAGTGAGATTAGGGTGTTAATGAACTAAAGGCAGCTGATATACAAAGGGTTGCAGCTATGTTGTGGTTAAAAAAAAACCCTTCTTCCAATGATGTTTGGAGCATAGAATCCCAGTAACATACAATGATGGGAGGAGTAAAGCATTGATTACCAGAATCATAAATAGCTAAGTTGTATGTGCACATATCACAGACAAGGTTTGCACTGAAGATTAATGGTAATACAATTGAAGGGATGGAGATCACAGAATTACAGAAGTAATTAGCCAATTTTGTTTGCATTGGCTGTACAAATGTGTAAAATGACTTAGTGCCATTCTGCTACCTTTTCCCAACTCTTTTTTCTACTTAAGTAATCACATAATTCCATCTTGAATGCTGAATTGATCCCATTTATTTCACATTCCCAGGCAGCACATTCCAGACTCAAATTACTCATGTATGAGAAAAATTTTTTCCCATCACACATCACACTTGCTTTGTTTGCAAATCCTTTTAAATCGGTGGCCTCTCATCCTTGATCCTTTAATGACCAGGAAATGTTTCTCACTAAATACTTTATTAAGACCCTTCATAAATTGAAAACTGTTATTAGATCTCCTCTTAGACTTCTTTTCTCCTAGAGGAATAGTCCCAACTTTTGCAATGTATAACTAAACTTTCTTATCCCGAGAACCATTCTGGTGAATTTCTCCTGCACTGTCTCCAAAAATCACATCCTTCTTGTAGTGTGACACCCATAAATGGACACAATAACCCAGCTGATGTCAAAGAAGTGACTTACACAGATTCAACAACAACTCTTTGCTCCTGTACTCTATATCCTATTAATAAAATCCAGCTTACCGTATGCTTTACTAACTGGTACCCCCACCTCTCCTGCTAGCTTATATAATCTGTACATATAAAATGTTTCAATGGAAACGGTTCTCTCATGCACGTATATTCTTCAAACATCTGTTACCTTAACATATCTTCATGTTTCTACCAGTTATTCTTACTGTCCCACAGCTCCACCCCGCGATTTTTCTCTCTTGGCTTTGCATCATTACTCTGTTCCATAATCTAATCATCATTTCCTTTCTTCTTTTTATTCATATCCCGTGCCTTATTTGGTATAGAGTCATACAGTCATGGAGTTGTACAACATGGTCCAACTCGTCAATACTGACCAGATATCCACAACTAATCTAGTCCCATTTGCCAGCGCTTGGCTCATATCTCTCTAAACCCTTCCTATTCATTTGCCTATCCAGATGTCTTTTGAATGTTGTAATTGTACCAGCCTCCACCACTTCCTGTGGCAGCTCTTTCCATACATGCACCACCCTCTATGTGAAAACATCACCCCTTACATCCCTTTTAAATCTTTCCCCACTCACCTTAAGTCTATGCCCTCTAGTTTCGAACTCTCCACACTGGGGAAAATACTTTGACTATTCACCTATGAATGTGCCTTATGATCTTATAAACCTCTATATGGTCACCCCTCAGCCTCTGACGCTCCAGGGAAAATAGTCTCAGCCTATTCAGCCTCTCCCTGCAGCTTAAAGCCTCCAAGCCTGGCAACATCCTTGTAAATCTTTTTTGAGCCATTCCAAGTTTCACACCATCCTTCCAATTGCAGGGAGGCCAGCATTGCACACAGTATACCAAAAGTGGCCTAACCAATGTCCTGTACGGCCACAACATGACCTCCCAACTCCTGTACTCAGTGCACTGACCAATAGAAGTAAGCATACCAAACACATTCTTCAGTAACCTGTCTACCTGGGACTCCACTTTTAAGGAACTATAAGCCTGAATTCTAAGGTCTCTTTATTAGCAACACTCCCCAGAAGCTTACCATTCAGTGTTTTAAGTCCTGCCTGATTTGCCTTTCCAAAATGCAGTACCTCACACTTATCTAAAGTTCAGTTCTTGCTTTTATTTCTCATCATCATAGAATCCCTACAGTGTGGAAACAGGCTCTTCGGCCCAACAAGTCCATACCGACCCTTGGAGCATCCCAACAGACCCATCTACGCTACACATCTGAACACTACGGGCAATTTAGCATGCCCAATCCACCCAAGCTGCACATCTTTGGACTGTGGGAGGAAACCTGTGCAAACTCCATACAGTCAGTCGTCTGAGGGTGGATTTGAACCCGGATCCCTGGCGCTTTGAGGCCACTAAGCCACCGGCCCGCCCTTACTCTCTATGTTGCTATTCCAGACCCTCAACTTTCTGCTGTAGCCTAGAGTATAAAGTGACTTTCTATCTTGGAAAAAGGAATTTTGGGATATCTCCCAAGTTTCTGTCCCTTTCCCATCGCTGCTTGATTCTGCTCCTCAAAGTTCTGTGCACTGTTAGGATCTTTTTATCACATGTTTCTTTTAACATCGTTCTCTCCTAGGTTATGTATGTCGCTGCTGCCCGCCTCCCCGCCTTGCTGTGTCTCCGAATGTCTCTGTTGCTCCTTCTCATTCTCTCCTCAACCCCTTCTGTTATTTTCACTGCAGCACGTTTTTACAGTGATCTCTAACGCTGCCACATTTTGTGGCTATCTCCCGCACCTTCGCAGCATGGTAATTGTTCACACTTGAGAAACCCCATTGTGTAGCGAATAGTATGGCACGACTCTCACAACATCAGCACAAAGAACAAGTGATCTCTCAGCTATCTGTTGGCGTCTTGATCTTTATTGGTTGTTTGTCTCCTCGCGATAATGTGACACAACTTCTTGTTTTGAAACATTGTTGATCAATTTCAAGTCACACATCGTTGTCCGACTCTCGATGGTTGGCTTGTTTCATTGTTCGTACGTGGGACACAGCGACAGTGTCGAACGGAGATATCAATTTTCCCGGTTTCTGGTAGGGTGACGTGGTTTAAACATTTAAGAATAATCTAAGTGGCAAATTGCAGAATTTATTTTAATTCAATATGATGGGAAGTCAAAGTTTGATCATTGATATTCACAATGTATATCCATCACTATTGTAGCCCCTCCCTGCCATTATATTACAGAGATGTGAATATACGTTAATGGAAAAATAATATTTCCTATTTCTTTTGCACACTTTCTCCTTAAGTATTATCAAACTTTTGCTTGCTTGCTATGGTTTTCAATCTTCGGTTACCATCTCATATTTGTCTTTGACATCTCGCTGTCCTAATCATCGATCTGCCCCGCTTTCACCGTTGGTGTTTCTAATCATGAGACGCTTGATACAAATCCTCCAATTTTGGGTTGTTCTCCTTACGGTGGATTGAGAATTAATTAAGAGATTGGGCAGGGACATAACAAGAAACACAGTTTTCGGAAATTAATTCTATTTAAGAATGGAACATGCTGGACTAGAGGAAACATATAGTCTCTGATAATTTCAGATCATCGGTTCTGCATGTCTCTGATAATTTCAGATCATCGGTTCTGCATGTCGAGAGGGAGGTCAGAACTCGGAATGTTGATGGTATGCTGGAAACAAGGCTCCAGCCCTTCAACATCTGGGTTTCATTCTTGTACCTTAACAACTCCATGTAGCCCCCCCCCCCCCCCAGTAAGACGAATCCAAAATAAATATACATTAGTTGTACATTACAAAAATATTTACGAGTTTCATGTCATTTTCACGAGTTTCCAGAGCCACCCTCGGATTCGCCAGTGAAGGGAAAATGATTGCTTTTGAGGAAGGCTGAATCAATCTCATGAAAACATTGCAAAAAATATTCAACCCATTGGACCAAAAAGTCATACATTTACCGAGGCTATGTTGCTTCTTAATACTGCAAAGAATGTGGTATTGTGACGTAGTTGGGTGCCACTGGACGGTACGGTTGGCCTTAATTGCGTCACGAAAATTGGCAACTAACTGCGGCAACATTTCCACCAGCAAATTATTCGAAATTCCCGTGTTTCCCCAAGCAACGTCCTCTACAGTTGTCAACTAGGTATTGCGTTATGTTCCGTTCTCCCAACCTCACTGGCATTCTTTGCTCTCTTCTGCAGGAAGATATAGGTAGCCATTTTCAGTTTATCTGCTCGGACACGTAATGGCACACGACTGGGGAAGATGGATTTTAACCCTGGCCTCCTGGCCCAGAGGTGGGCCACTACCACTGCACCACAAGAACCCTTGCAAGACGATATTTACTTGTCCTATGAATGAGTACAATGCGCACAGTTCAAAAGAGAGAATTGCAACCGGGGTCGAGAATGTATAGATGGGGATGGGGGAGACGTATAGCAAAAATAGAATGCTGCGAGCTACACGGATGTGAGAATTATTGTGACCGAATAGGTTCGAAAGAAAGAGTGCGTGTTGGGGAAGCATACAGCAAGATGCAGATCGATGTTATTAAACCACGAACAATTATTGAAACTGACAGTGTTGCAACATGCTTTGCCGCTGATCTCCTGTTATACCGACCTCCAGTGAGTCAGGGTCTAACACCCCAGCTCAGTTGCAGGCTTCTTCTTTCTGTTGTCCGGGGAAATGATCTCTGTCCCCCGCCTCACAACACCCAGTGGTCAGCGAATGGAGGCGTCTGCACTACTGGAATCCATCATCGACCTTTCCATAAGGCTATAAACTCTGGGGTCTTGTGGCACAGTGGTAAAGCCCCTACCTGTGAACTGGTTAAGTCCTGCGTTCAAGTTCTACCTGCTCGAGAAGTGTATAATAACATTGCTGATTAGGTTGATTAGGAAAATAGCTCCAAGGCCATGAAACGTAGAAATAGCCCAATTAGCCTATCGAGTCTGTTCCACCGTTTAATCAGATAATTAGGATAATCTCCTAATTCTCAGGTCCACGTTGCTGCCTTTCCCCATGAATCCCTGTTTCTCTTGTCTTCCATTTGCGTCTTCAGTTTGGCTTTTAAATGTTAGAGATGGATTAGTGTCATGTGGAGTGCACATCATGTCCATTACAGTTGATTAGACAAAAAATTAGAATAAGTCTTCTGTTACAAAAAAATCATTGAAAATGTTTCTAAATTTTCCGTATTAGCTGACATCAGGACACCCAGCACGCCCTGCTCAGCCTTTTGTCCCTTCGTCACAAAGACCACTTCCTTCTACGTTTATGATATTTGCAGACATCGCCGCGCCCGCCCCACCCGCAGAATCGTCCATTTCCGGCTGATACCTTGTACAACACCCTTATAGTGACTTTGTGCCATACTCGATTTTCCACAGTCTACCAACTGCACCAAGTCTTCTTTCTCCATCACCATACTAGTTTCTCTTCCGCCATCAACTCAAATTTGGATTTTTCATTCTCCATTTCAAATCATTTTTTCACTGAATCTTGGCCATCTCTGTGACAATTGTCAGGCCAATAACGTTCTGAGAATTGGAGCCCTCAATTTCTTTAATCCACCTGGCGCCCAGCTCCGATGCTTGTATTTTCAGCATGCAGATGTTAAACTCGAACAATCCTAAACGCCTCCAACTTTTCGCATTTCTCTTTTTGCTTCAACTGCATTCAATTAACTCTCAGCTCGTTGTTCAGGATTTTAACAGACGAGCCTGATGTTTCCCTTCCTTTATTCTGTCAATTGTTAGAATTTACTTCTGGGAGGAGCCACATTTGTCTTATTCGTTATATAAATGCAAGTTTGGGCTCTTGTGGTGGTGGTGCGTGGGCTTGGGGTTGAGGTCGGGAGGCACGGTTGCGGAGGCAACTGTTTCTACCTCAGCGTCAGGAGGTTCAAGTTCCAATTGCCCTGGAGATGTGTCACAGGAGCTCTGAACAGTTCATTAGAAAACATCTACAAGTGCAAATTTTTAAGGTTGAAGTATTGTGAATTAATTTCAAGAACGGATGCATATTTACATGTCACTTTTACCACAGTTTAGGCTCAGAGGGGCTATACCTAATCTCACCTCTCAATGAGTGTGAACAATTGACAAAATCGCATTGGACCATTATTAACGCCACTGATGTGATGCATTTTGAACTCCAAGAAGGCTTTAAGAAATTGCTTAACCCAATTTCTGTTCATTCAAGCTCACGCCTGTCTGAATTCAGCCAAGGCGCTGAGAATGGAAAGAAGACCAGATAAATGAGGAAGGAACATAAAGAGAGCTCGCATCTGCAGGGGGTTTGATTGGTTCAGTGGTGCAATAACTTGTTTCTAATTATCCAAAGCCATATGGACTGAAGCCCTATATGCAATGTTTTCCAATTTACCCATTATGCCAAGCTAAAAGAGGGAGCAGAACTGGGAGACAACCTTTAGAATTTATAGAATGAATTAAATAAAATAAGTGCGTAAAAGGAACAAAGGAAGATCAGTTTATCGAGGACAAATTTGTATGCATACTGCCAATGTAGAAGTGAATAAAGGATAAACTAAGTGAGTCCATGAAATCACTGTGGAGTCAACAGTAGCACGTCCAACCAATGCAGAAAATGAATCAAAAGCAATATAATGTTGAACTACATGGTTAAAGTAGTATGTGTTAGCATTGAGATGGAAGAGCTATTAATGGTTTTAGTTGACTTGGAAGTGATAAGTACCCATGCCCAGATGAGATACATTCAAAGCTGCTGCGGGAGGCAAAGGAGATGATTGCAGGGGCCCTGGTATTAATTTTCAAATCCCCTCTGAGAGGTGACAGAAGACTGGAGGACAGTTAATGTGATACTATTATTCGAGAAAGTTGGTAGGGATAAATCGGAAAACTACAAGCCAGTGAGTCTAACATCTGCTGTGGACAAACTATTGAAAAAAAATGTGGGGCATAATTAATCTCTATTTGGAGAAGAAAGGATTAAGAACAGGTCGTCAGCATGACTTTGTAAGGGGACCACAGATGTCTAACAAAGTGGATTCATTTTTCGAGAAGGTGACGAGGTGCGCAGATATCAGTGCGGCTGATCTAATCTGCATGGAGTTAAGTAAGGCTTTGGACAAGGGTTTGCATAACAGACTGATGAAGAAGCTAAGACCCCATGGGATCAGGGCAATTTGTCAAATTTGATCAAAATTTATCTTAGTGCCAGGAAGCAGAGGGTGGTCTGGGGGATTTGAAAAACTTTTTTTCACCCAGAGTGTGGAACTCAATATCTGAAGAGTGGTAGAGGCGGGAATCATCAAATCATTGAAGAATACTTCGACAACCACTTGAAACGCAGCAGTGTGCAAGATTATGGGCCAAGTTCTGGAAAACGAGGATAGAACAGATGAAGGCCAGCATTGATCCTAGGGGCCTCTTTCTGTTTGGTAGAATCTCTATGCTCCTAGATCTATGACCAATTGTGTGGAAAACATTTGAGACAAGATCTTGATTTCAGTACCTATTCAGAGGCATAGTCAAGCACAGTGAGAAGTACAAACCGAAAGATCTGTGGATGCAGTAAATGAGAAATCAAAACAGAAATTGTTGAAAAAGCTCAGCAGGCCTGGCAGCACCTGCGGAGATAAATCCGAGTTAGCGGTACGGTTCGAGTGACCCTTCCTCAGAACTTTCCTCGGTTCTGAGGAAGGGTCACTCGACCAGAAACGTTAACTCTGATTTCTTTCCACAGATGCTACCATACCTGCTGAGCTTTACCAACAATTTCTGTTTTTGTTTAAGAACTCAAACGCATCGTCTTAAATCGAACTAGACATTGTGCGGGTCTTGTGCTTTGCAATCCATTTTAAATCTAGTTGAAACGTTTGAACTCCAGTGTTCGTAAACAGTGAGAAGTTGAATACAGATATTTTAATCGACTTGTTCAACCATGTCCCGAGCAAGTGAGCTAGGATCTTCTGGCGCTAGGGAGAGGAAATATTACTGCGCTACTTGGAAACCAGTGCGATTGTATGGAGAGTGAACTTGGACATAGATGATCTATTCGAACCATCTGAATTAGCCCGGTGTAGTGTACAGTCTGTTGAAAAATGACCAAATGAACTTTCTGGCTGTTATGATTCACTATTTTCAATTTTCTTTAAAAAATACAGATTACAGGTAAGGGCGAAAGTAGACCCAACTGTAGACTGGCCACAGCTTGCAGGGTTGCTGAAGATCAAGGTTTACCCACCAGGATGTCAGAAAGCAAGATAATCTCCGTGTTGAAGAAACCAATGACTCACGTTTCCGCAGAAGCCGACGGTTTTAAGTATAAGCTTATCTACCCCGTGTGCGGTTTCATTTTAGAAATCGCTTTGAAGCCGATAGTTCACAGAGAGTTTGGAACTATGGTCTGGGATGCAGTAAGTTTATAGTAGTTTCTTAATTGTCAAATGTATTTCCTGGGGAGGTAACTGCAGCCGACTAGTAATATGTCACAATAACACATTTAACCTGAGTCCAAACGTTTCCCGGGAGGGCTGAACGAAACTGTCTCACTGAACATTAACATTATAAACTATGGCAACTTCACACAGACAGATTGCCAGATGAATGATTTCATTAAAATGCATTCTTAACAGAATAATCGCGCGCTGTTGCTATCTGACAGAAATGAACGTGTAGATAATGCCTCATATGGTAATAGTGAAATGCTGCTACCACATCTGTCATCACATCTGAGCAAAGTAAATTCGTGATTATTTTGTTTTTGTAAACTGCCACCCCACCTCCGACAACTTGTAACTGTACCTGCATCCATCACTTCATCTAAAAGTTATTCTATATATGAACCACTCTCTGTGTAAAAAAAAGCCCCTCGTGTCTTTTAAAAGTCTTCCGCCCGTTACCTTAAAAATATTCCCCTAGCCATGAAATCTCCCAGCCTAGGGAAAAGACACCTGTCATTCACATAACCCATGCCCCTCATGATTTTATAAACCTCGATAAGATCACCTCTCAACCTCCTCCGTTTCAGTGAAAAAAACGTTGCAGCCTATTCAGCCGCTCCTTATGACTCTAACCCTCCATTCCCCACAACATCCTGGTAAATCTCTTCTGAACCATCTTCAAGCTTATTAATATTCTTCCTGTTATCAAAGTCACAGATGATAGTGTGACACCGAGAGCAAAAAAAAACTGTTGCTTCTCGTCCTGTTCGAACTATCACCCGCCTTTGATTTATTTGCTCAGCATTCACCACTATCACCTGTCACCAGTTAAATATTGGGAAGACTGAAGCCACTTAGTTTGCTCGTTGCCAAAAAATCCGCTCCCTCGCTATAAACGGCATACCTCCCCTTACAACTGGCACTTTTTAAAAAAAAATTATAACCGAGATGGTATATATCATAGCACAATGAGCCTTTCTGACCGTTGCAGCGGTTAATTGGAGGTGATTTTTCATAAAGCTGCAGGAACTTTACTTCAAGCGAATGGTAAGCTTGTGGAAGTATCTGCCTAAGGAAATGACAGAAACAGCCAGTGTTGCTTCGTTCAAGTGCACGTTAGATTACTTTCGGATAATATTTTCTGATAAAATATATTAATAATATAAGACACGCTAAATGTAACATGCTTCGGGAAGTTATTGGTATCTTCAGGTATCTTTGGAAATGTGATGCCTAAAACTCACCAATATCTGTTGCCCCGTATCATGTCTGTGTTTGAACTGATGGATGGATATTCATGACCATGGCTAGTTAAAAAAAAACGCTTGTATTGCTTCATTCGTCCACCATAATGGGAACGGTAGTGAGACCAATAATTTTTCCCGATAATTCCCATGCTTCTAAGAAACAGATCGAGAAGTTGTTCCCTGGCGAAGTGCAGCTTCAATAGCTTCAGGAGTGTTATGGAATGCTCCCCACTTGCCTGGTTGAGTGCAGCCCCAACAACACTCAAGAAGCTTGACACCAGCCAGGACAAAGCAGCCCACTTGATTGGCATTACATCCACAAGCATTCACTCCCTCCACCACAGACGCTCAGTAGCAGCAGTGTCTACTGTCTACAAGATGCACTGCAGAAATTCACCAAAGATGCTCAGACAGCACCTTCCAAACCCACGACTACTTCCATCTAGAAGGACAAGTGAATCAGATATATGGGAACATCACCACCTCCAAGTTCCCCTCCAAGTCACTCACCATCTTGACTTGGAAATATATTGCCGTTCCTTCACTGTGGCTGGGTCAAAATTCTGGAAATCCCTCCCTAATAGCATTGTGGGTCAACCCACAGCAGGACTTCAAGAAGGCAGCTCACCATCACCTTCCCAAGGGCAGCTGGGGATGGGCAAGAAATTCTGGTCAGCCAGCAGTGCCCACATCCCACAAATGAAAAGAAAAACACAAATACAAAAGCAAAGCACTAAAGATGTTGAGATAACAAGCATGGGGCTGGATGAACACAGCAGGTCAAGCAGCATCATTGGAGCCGGAAAATTTGACGTTTCGGGCCTAGACCCTTCATCTGCAGTACCTTTTATCTCCACTAAAGATGCTACACATTTGAAAAAAAAGACAGGAAATGTTGGAAATACTGAGGAAATCAGATGGTATCAATGACTAACTGGAGTTATTGATGCCCTGGTCAAGTAAAAAGGAGGCATATATCATATTTAGGCAGCTAGGATCAAGTGAATGCCTGGAGGAGCAAAGAGGCTGTTGGAGTATGCTTGAGGAGTACAGAGAGTGTTGAAGTACACTTAAGAGAGAAATCAGGAGGGCTAAAAGGAAACACAAGATGGATTTGGCAGATAAGGTAAAGACGAATCCAAAGAGATTTTACAAGTGCATAAAGAGCAAAGGGGTGTCTCATGAGAGAATAGGGCCTCTTAAAGATCAACAAGGTCGCCTATGTGAGGAGCCAGATGAGATGGGTGAGATCGTAAATAAATATTTCTCATCAGTATTTCCCATCAAGAAAGGCATGGATGTAAGGAACTTGGGGAAATAAAGAGTGATGTCTTGAAGAGAGTCTACATGACAGAAGAGGAGGTGTTGGAAGTCATAAAACACATTAAATTAGATAAATCCCTGGCATCTGATGGAATACATCCCAGGGAGGCTAGGGGGGAGATTGCATAGCCCCCAGTGGAGATATTTGTATCATTGACAGCTACAGGTCAAGTGCGCGAAGGTTGGAGTATGGTTAATGTTGAGACATTATTTAAGGCTACAGGGAAATGCTTGGGAACTACAGACAGGTTAGCCTAACTTCTCTGGTGAGCAAATCATTTGAGGAGATTTTGAGAGAAAAGATCTACGGGCATTTGGAGCTGCAACGATTCATTTGGGATAGTCGGCATGGCTTTGTGCAGGAGAAATCGTGTCTCACAAATTTGATTGAGTGGTTTGAAGGGGTGACCAAGAACGTAGATGATGGCAGCATGGTAGACGTTGTCTACATGAACTTTGGCAAGGTCATTGAAGAAGTACAGCATGGTAGGTTGATGAGTAAAGCTAAATTTTGCAGGATCTAAGCAGAGCTAACCAATTGGATACAAAAATGGCTTGATAGTAGAAACAGAGTGTAGTGGTAGAGGATAGCTTTTCAGATTTTCAGGCCTGTGACCAGCAATGTGCCACATGGATTGGTGTAGGGATCACTGTTATGCATCATTTATATAAATGATTTTGATGAGAATTTAGGAGATATGGTGAGTAGATTTGTGGACAATATCAAGATTGGTGGTATCGTGGACAGAGGATGCAAAGAGATCTTGGTCAACTGGGCCAGTGGGCTGAGCAATGGCGGACGGAATTTAATTTAAATAAATGCAAGGCATGCATTTTGGTAGGTCAAACCTGGCAAGGACTTTCACAGTCAATGGTAGGGCACTGGAGAGTGTTAGAAAACAAATAGATCTAGCAGCACTGGTCCATAGCTCCTTCAAAGTGAAGTCACACATAGGGTGATGAAGAAGGATCTCAGCATGCTTGCTTTAATCGGGTCAAAGGATTGTGTATAGGGTTGGGACGTCTTGTTATAAGACTCTGGTTAGGCCAGATTTGGAGTACTGTTCTGGTTGCACTACTATAGAAAGGATATTATGAAACTGGAAAGAGTGCAGAAAATATTTACTAGGACGCCACCTGGACTGGAAGGTTTGAGTAATAAGGAGAAGTTGGATAGACCCGGCCATTTTTCCCTGGAACATATGAAACTGAGCGGTGACCTTATAGAGGTCTATAAAATCATGAGCGGCATAGATAAGATAGATAGCCAACTCCCCTGGGTAGGGGAGTCTCAAACTAGCGGCATAGTTTAAAGTGAGAGGGGAGAGATACAAAAGGGTCGGGGGTATTTTTTTTTCTCGTAGAGGGCGGTGAGCGTCTGCATTGGGCTGCCAGAGGTAATGTTGCAGGCGAGTACAATTTCGTCATTTAAGAAACATTTAGACAGGTACATGGATGTTATAGGTGTGGGGGGATACGGACCAAACGCAGCCAAATGGGACTAGTTTAATTGTGAAAACTGGGAGGCATGAACAAGTTGGGCCAAAGGGCCTTTGACTCTATGACTCTAAAAGCGGGGGTTACCGTTCAGGTGTATGACCTTTCATCAGAATTGAGGAAATGCAGGTGTGTAATAAATTTTCGGCAAGTGAAAGGAGGCTTAAAGGAGAGATTGAGTGGGGGCGGGACAGATTACATGACAAAAGGTTTCATGGCACAAACGCTAAAGGGGGTGGTCATGCATAACAAAAAAAAAGTTCCGATCAGATTTGACTGTCTAAATGTAAATGTAGGAATAAACAAATAAATGTACAAAAAAAATGTCAGAAGCACCAAAATGGTGAAATACGATCAACGCAGAGATCATGATGTAAAATTGTCGAGCTGAATAGTATTCTAGAAGGCTGTAAAGTATCGAACAAAGGATTAGATGTGATTGCTTGACCGTGCGTTGGAACTCTGAAGTACTGTAGGAGGCCGAGGTCAGAAAGGTTAGAAAGGGAGCAAGGTGAAAAGTTGAAACGACAAGGAACAAGAAGCTCAGAGTCGTGCTTAAAGTCGGAAACAAACATTCACTCAGTCTGTATTTGGTGTCGCCAATGTAGAGGTATCAAATGGTGAACAATGAATTCAACTACATTGAAAGAAGTAGAGCATTTGGCAGCAATGTTTGGATTTAGATTAATCGAAGTGAAAATGTGAAAGGACGGGAGATGCATCTTTTGTCAAGGCTTGGGAAGGTACAGTAGGAAAGAGAGAGGTGTTTAGGGTAACTGAGGCAGCGGACCAGAATGTTGGGTAGGAAACGTTCCCTTTGCAGTGGGAGAAGAAGACGGGAAGATGTGTTTGATGGTGGCCTCATGTTGGAGGTGGCAGAAATGACAGAGAATGATCGATTGAATGGATTCTAGTAAAAATGTACGGAACACTATAATCGTTGTGTCATGGAAGTGAGGGTGCCAGAACTAATGTGCATGGAATATTAACATCTGGAGAGTTAGGCCAAAATTGGAAGAGTTGCCCACATGCTAGTCAAACAACAGACTGACTTAATCATTGTCGCAGAATTATTTCTTGCCAGTAAAGTGCCAGACACCACCATCACGACCCCCGAGTATGCCCTGTCCTAGTGAAAGGATGGATCATGCAGAAGTGATAGCACAATGGTGTACAGTCAGGAGCTAGTTGCCTTGGGAGCACTTAACATTGCTTTTGGAAACCATGAAATCTTCTGAAATCAAGTGAAAAATGGCCAAGAAAACTGATTGCCACCTACACCCCCCACAACAGCACCCATTTCCTGGATGATGAATCAGTAGTCCTTCTGAAAACCAGTTGGAGGACATACTGATGGTGGCAAGGGCACAAAATGTAGTCTCCATAGGGACCTCCAATGTTCATCATGACCAGTGGCTCATTAGCACCACCAATGATCGAGTTGGTCGAGTCCTAATGGACATCACTGATGGATTGAATCTGAGGTGGGTGGTGAGGTAACGACCAAGAGAGAGAGAAAAACCTTATCTAGCAATGTGATACTATTGCATCTATTGCAGATACAGCTATCTATGACAATATTCATAAGGACGACTCTACCCAGTCCTTGTGGAGATGAAGTTCCACCTACTCATATTGATGCTACCCTTTTTTTGTATTGTGTGGTTCTGACACCCTTGTAAACGATATTGAATTGAACAGATCTATTCACTTAAGACTGGGCATCCATGAAACTCTGTGGGCCAATATCATCAGGAGAATTGTACTCCAACACAATTTGCAACCTCTTTGCCCGGGATGTTGCTTATTCAAATAGTGCTATCGAGTCAGGGGATTAACTCCGATTTTATTATCCACGTAAAATTTAATGGACTTTATTAATCTTCGGTAGTAGGAGGGACATTGGGATTTGGGTTTGATTCCTTAATCATTTGGGTTCACACAGGGTAGCAACGAGTAGGTAAACAGTCCGAGCAATGCTCCCACTGATCCGCGGAATCCTGGATTCGTCATAGTGAATCGAACCCAGGAACAAATCAACCGGAAATTTTCCACTCCCTAGCAGTGGAAGAGACTGATCGATGCTGTTTCACTGCTTAATTTTTTGCCTGGACCGCCTGGGTGCAGCAGTTATAATTTTGGTTGCTCTTTTTGTTAGGCTCTTGGTTTGTGTCAGTACTTTGAGGAACAGAAGATGGATTTCTCGCAGAAGAAAGTGATTGAACTGGGAGCAGGCACTGGGATTTTGAGCATTTTAACAGTCCTTCTAGGTGAGTGAAATGGATCCTTACACAAATGGGGCAGCAAGGCAAATCTTAAATGTGCTTCAGAAATATTGAGAGGTTACTTTAAATAATTGTATATATAATGAGATGTAGCGTTGCTGGCTACGAAATAACTGGTTACTAAACCAAACAACTAATTGGAGTAGAGTTGACTTTAGTTCATATAATCCCAAGTGGATAGTAACTGATCAATCTCCAAATGTTCTTGGTGACAAAGGACCCTTGAACTATGGTTTACAGTCTAATTACACGGGGTAGGCCTTCAGGACTGAGATGAGGATGGATTTATTCGGGGTGAGCCTGTGGAATTCTCTGCCACTGAAAATGATTGAGGTCAAAACATTGAATGTTTTCTAAAAGGAGTTAGATATAGTTCTTAGGGTTAAATGAATCACAGGCTATGGGGCAAAAGCAGAAATAGGGTACTGAATTAGATGATCAGCTATGATCACATTGAGCGGCACACCTTATTGAAACATTGATGATTTGCAGTAAACTTGACAGGGTAGATGTGGATAGGTTGTTTCCCGTTGTGGGACAGTCTGGGACCGGAGGGGGCAATCTCATAACAAGGGATTACACATCTAAAACAGAGATGAAAAGAAATTTCTTCTCTCAGAGGGGCATGAATCTGTTGAATTCGTTAGAGCAGAGGGATGAGAAGACTAAGTGGTTCTGTATATTCAAGGCTGAGATATACAGAATTTTGATCTATAAAGCGAATGAGGATTATGAATGAGGAATGTGGAAAAGACAAAGACGTGGAGTTGAGCATTATCAGATCATGATCTCATTGAATGGCGGAGCAAATTCGATGGACGGAACGAGTTAGTTCTGCACCTATGTCTTAGGGTCTTACGTATAAATGGTGGCGGGGTGAAAAATTCAGTTGTTTACATTGTTAAAACGGTCTGTTCATTTATATATAGAAGCAACATTTTCTGTCATAAGAAGTGAGTAACCTCCATTTGTAAAACGCCTTTAATGTCGCAGGCACTTCAAAAGAGCGCACCATTTCTAGGGTAAATAATGAGGTAGATTTTACCTCGCCGGAGGAAAACGACAGAGACAGAGATGTTTAGTGAGAGAAGTTTACGTTCTAGGTAGTCGATGGCATAGTCACCAGTGAAACTCAGAAGCAAAATCCTACAAATTGGAGTTCACCACTTAAGGCTAAAATCACGACAGCTTTTGTTGCAAAATCCACTGTAATTGAAATGTGCAAACATCCCCTGCGAAAGCCTGTCCACGTGTGGACATCAACCGAAAATGTCAAAACTAAAATGGACACGCCACTTCTGCTTCATTGAAATTACACTGAGTGTGTCAATCACTCTCCCCCAAACACCATCATGATAAACCGGCGGACCAAAAAAAGAACTGCAGTTGCTGAAATCCAAGGAGGACAAACAGGAGGCTGGAAGAACACAGCAGGCCAGGCAGTATCTGCAGCAGTCAACGTTTCGGGTATTACCCTTCTTCAAGACTGGATGTGGGGCAGGGGGAGCTGCGGAAAAAATGGGGGGGTTGGTGGTGGGTTGGGGTGGGAATGGGTGGAGGCGGAATGGTGGGTTGTAGGTGGACACTGGTTGTAGGTACGACCTGATTGTTCGATGGGAGGGATGAATCCGGTTGGTGGCTGGAGGGGAGGGTCAGAAGGTGATATGGAAGAGAGGAGGTGGGGCTGCAAGGGGAGGTGGGGGATGAGTGGCAAGGTTATTTGAAATTGGAGAACTAAATGTTGAGTCCTCGGGACTACAGGGTGACTGGGATGAAGATAAAGTTTTGTTCTTCGAATTTGTGTTCTGAGTCATTGCGATACCGGAGGAGGCCGAGGAGGAACATGTTGGAGGGGAGTGGGATGGGGAGTTGAAATGGGCAATGACTCGAAGGTTAGGTTGGCTCTTACAGGTCAGGCGGAGAAGCTTGGCGAAATGGTCACCTAGTCTACGTTTGGTCTCACCAGCGTAGAGAGGACCATATCGGGAGCACTAGATGCAATAGACTAGGTTGGAGGAGATGCAGGTGAAGCTCTGTCTCACTTGGAAGCGTTGTTTAGGGCCAAAAAATAGAGGTGAGGGAGGTGATGTGCGGGCAGGCTTGGCATCTTTTACGGTGACAGGGGAAGGTACGAGGTGGGCTGGAGTGGTTGGTGGGGAGTGTGGCACGAACTAGCGAGCGGCAAAGGGAATGGTCCTTGCGGAAGACAGAGGGGGGTGGGGAGTGGAAGGTGTTCTGGGTGGTGGGGTCTAATTGGAGTTGGTGGAAGTGTTTGAGAATGATACATTGAATGCAGAGGCTGGGGGAATGGAAAGTGAGGACACAGGGGGACCCTATCTTTATTATGTTTGGACGGGGAGGGGAAGGGGGATTAAGAGCTCTGGATCGCGGAATGGAGGAGGCGCGGTGGAGGGGTGTCTGGATGACAGAGGGGGGGGGGGAAAAGAGCGTTGTTTGAAAAAGGAAGACATCTGGGATGCGTGGGAGTTTTTTATGTTGTCACGAGATAAGGTGAGCGGAGTGTAAGTGCAGAATGGGAATTAAGTAATGCCCTTGTAACATTCTGGAGCAGGTTGCTGTAAGTTTAACGAACAAATCTAGCGGCTGCGAAGGGATAGCAGTATTGAAGGCTGCAATATTTCATTTGAATTCTGATATAATTTACACCTTCTGCGTACGGCTGCAGACTGACATCAACCGGATCCCCTCGTTTGCCACTTTCCTGGCTCGCCATTTCCCTCCCTTCTCCGGGACATGTGCATATAGATATTGCCCGGGACCACTGCTTTCGATGTGGCGACATTCCCGCGGATTCAATTAATCAAATCGCTCCTTTTTCATATCTTCCCTTTCCAGGTGGAGATGTCACCATAACAGACAACCCACAACTCCTCCAGCAAATCCAACTAAACGTCTCGGCCAATATTCCGTCTTCCATGAAATCTCGCGTCAAAATCCGTGCACTCTCCTGGGGGCTGGACCAAACTCAGTTTCCATCCGACTATGACTACATCCTGGGTGGGGATATCGTCTACAACTCTTCAAGTCTTCCTTTAATTCTCGAGACGCTTCAACATCTCTGCAATGAATCGGCAGTCATTTATTTCGCCTCCACAATGTCCATCAGCCGTGAACTGATCACCTCCGGCTACCGGACTCTATTTAAGTATTTTGATTCTGATCTCGTTTGCAGGTATGAAAACGCGAATGTTAACTTGTACAGGATGACTAAAAAAAAGTCCCAGGCCCAGGGTTGAATTTTACCTGAATTCATAGAATCATCAAATCATTCACATTTGCAGGACGGAAAGAGGCGTTTTTGGCCCCTAATGTCTGAGTCAGCCAAAAAGAGCGATCTGGCATATTCCCTTTTTCCAACTCTTGGCCTGTAATAATGTAGGTTACATCTCTTCAAGTACCTGTCCAAGTATGTTTTAAATGCAATGGAAATTCCTGCCCTTACGCCCTTTCAGGCAGAGGTCTTACAGATCCCCAGAACTTTCAAAGTGAAAAATCTTCCAATCCTTCTTCCATGTGCTTTAAATCTAAGCCTGAATCATTGTCCTTTCTGCGGAACGAAATACGTTATACCTATTCACTCTAAGCCGTTCATTGCTAAAATCTATGCAGACTACATCAACATTAACATCATGAATTCGCCTTATTACCTTTGCAAAATATTTAATTAAAATGCAGAATGTGATGAATATTTGGATTCCGAAACCCTGAAATGCTAAGATTAATTGTTGTGTGTTTGAATCTCAACAAAGCTAACCGATTTCGTTCGATACGATGCCGTTTTCATTTAATGTCTCATTATTACAGGTGTTGTACACTTAATAAAGTTTAATTTCTAACATTCGTTATTCAGAAATTTATTCATTTGAAGAGTAAACAATAATAAACAGCCCTTTAAACAATTTTCAGGTTTCTGCTCTGATCGCCAAGCCAATAAGCCAAATACTTGACCGTCTACGAAGAGTATTTTCCTTTTCCATTTGTTCATGGGATCTGGGTGTCATGCGCCATGCCAGCATTTATTTGCCCGTGAGAAGGTGCTGTTGAGCAGCGTCATGAAGTGTTGCAGTTATTAGAGTGTCCGCGCAGAGCTACGTGGAATGATATGTAGGATTTTGACCCAGCAAAAGTGAAGGTATGAGACTATCAAGATGGTGTATGTCATCAACAGTACTTGCAGGTGGTGGTATTCCCAAGCATTTTCTGCTCTTGATCTTCTAGGTGATTAAGTCACGGGTTTTGAAAGGCCATTACTGAGGTTGTGAGTTGGTGGTGAGGGGCGTGGTTGTTGAAGGTTGTGGATGGGATACAAATCAAATAGGATTTTTTTGTCCTGGCTGGTGTTGAGCTTCCTGAACATTGTTCAAGCTGCACCTACCCAGTCAAACGGGGAGTGTTCCCATAGTAAGTCTGACCTGAGACTTGTAGCCAGTCGAGAGTCACGAGGAGACAGAAGGTGAGGTATTCATGCATAATTACTAGTTTATGATCTGCTCTAGTGTAGCAGTATTTATATGGCTGGTCTAACACAGTTTCTGGCTAATGTTTACACCTAGTATGTTGATAGTGGGAATTCAGAGACGATAATGTCATTGAAAATCAAGAGAGGATTGTTAGATTCCCTCCTGCTGGGGATGGTTATTGAGCCGTATTTGTTTATTACGAATATTGCTGAATAGAGATCACGATATTTACAGTGGACAACTGGAACAGACATGGTCTGCACAACACTGCAAGTCACATTTATTTATTTCACATTAAGTGCTCTTGGTATGGCGCTAGAAGTTAAATTGTCCCCAGTTTTGCTTTTGCAACTTCAAGTCTATTACTTCCGAAATATTTGAGGACGAGGAATAAGTGGCAGTCAAGCGTAATTCTTGGAACTAGAGTGTAAACTGAAATAAGAAAATTCCAATAGTAAACTTCAAGAACTAGACTTTGAAAAAGCAAATAGCCAGAACAGAAACTTTTGTGAAGTTGAGCATTTTTCCCAAAAGAAAGGTAAGCGCAAAAATTAACCGTATTTCGAACTACTGTCCAATTGTGTAGAGACTTCGAAAATACTATGTTCTGCACAGAAGTTCGCTTTCCTGGCCATTTCATGAAACTGCCCTCAGGAGTTTTCCCATTAGTGATGGCTGCTAAATAAAATAGTTATATTTTCAAATGTTAATGTGCAGATACAGTATAAACCCAAGTCGAAATGGGATTACTTGGAGATCAGTCTATTGGTTAACAAACTGCTTAGTGATGGTGGTGGTTGTCAAAACTCCAATGCAGCTTGCTGAACGTCGTCATAGTGTCCTCCGATTCCACCTTCAAATGAAGTGATAAAGTGCACCGATTTCATTCATTATAGAGAATGACAGTTACCAAACTAATGATTTTTTAAATGTACTCTATTTCACAATTTATCCTCCTACATGTAAGTTTATTATAAATCGATTTAAATATATATTTAGCTAGTTATGGCTCACCGAAGTTAAAGTTTCAAATTACCTATATTGCAATTGAAATAGTTCGTTTCTGTTGTAAATACTTTTATAAAGATCAATTCAGAAGAATAACACTTCATAAATTATCACGTGTTGTTTATTTGAAAGTTCATTGTGGTGTAAATAATGTGGCTCTCCAATATTTTGTTTTGATATCGGAGTGCTGGAGCAAAACACTGAGTTATCGAATTTCGTAAAGCTCCTACCTGCAAGGTTTCATCGATGTAAGGTATGGAAATGTATTAGATGCGAATTATTCCTATTCCTTAGTTGTAAATAGACGAAAATTCTGAAGCACAAAACCTAACAGCATTTTGGGAGGAGCTGCACAGTGCAAGATGTTGAAGAAAGCCACTTATCTACACGGGACCAATTAGAGATATCAGTAAACATTGCTTTTGGAGGCAATGGTTTTAAAAATGAGATCCTGAAGTGGATAACGACAGAAAATTTGAGTTTTTGCGACGTGGTTGGATCAGTCGCCAGCCTGTGCTGTATTTCGCCTGAGCACGGAATTGACCCCCACACACTAGTGAAATCTTCAACACTTTTTTCATGTGACTCGCCGTCTATGTTACATTCAAACTTGTCTGCTGAACTGACAGCGCAAAAAAATTAAAAGGAAATGCATTGCTCCCTCAAAGTTCAACTACTATTTTAACTGTGCAGGTATAATCCTGTCAAGGTGATTGACACTAACTGCATTCTACTCCAGGCTCCTGAATCTCGATCTCCTCATAAAGAGGTTCAGGATATCCAGTTATAAGGTCCGTTTCTTCTGCTTGAAAAAACAAAAATGAGGAGAATGTCGGGTGACTAAATTTCATTTGTTACAATTCTGGTTCGCGTTCTTCACTTTTCGCCTCTCATTATCCTTTATGGTAACAATGGGGTTATAACATATCTACGGAATTCGCATTGTCCCGGCCTCGAATTGCGTAAATTTAAGTTCTTTCTGTCTTCCTTTTCTGATCTGGGCCATAGGCCCGGCCTCATTTGTTATGTATAATCGCTACAGAAGTTTTTGAAAGTGACAATGTTCTGGCGGAAAACAATTTTAAAATTCCCATCTCTCCGCCTCTAGCAGCTGTTGGAGAGGGCAAAGTCTGAGTATCCTGATGCAATAAAACGAACTGGCACCTCTGCCGGGTTTCAATGTCCTGTTCGCCACTGTCAGCCCTCTCTGTCCTCATAACATGTGCAGCGACCAGAGCGCAATCGCGCCCCGGGTGAGTGTCAATTCTTCCAACGCGCTTGCGTCCCGGAGCGCGGGTCGAGGTGGTGAGCATTTGAAAGTTGCATGGAAATCCATCGAAACCTTAGAAATGATACAGCACAGAAGGGGGGCATTCGGCCTATCTGGTCCATGCCGACCCAAAGACACCCAGATGCCCTTTCTAATTCCATCTTCATGCACGTGACCGAAAGCCCTGCAGTTTATATCACATAAGGTACAGATCCAGGTATTATTTGAAAGAGTTCAGGGTCTGTGTCTCCACCACTAACTCAGGCAGCGAATTCCAGACACCCATTCCAATCTGCATAAAAAAATCCTTTCCTCACATTCTTTCTAATCCTTCTGCCACTTAGCTTGAATCTATGACCCCTTAGTTTTTGAACTCTCTGTCAAGAGGAACAGATTGCTCCTATCTACTCTGTCTCTACCCCTCATAAATTTGTATTCCTCAATCATCTTGTCCCGCAGACTTCTCTGTTCCAATTAAGACAATCCCAAACTCCAATCTTTCATCATAGCTACAATTTTCCAGTCCTCACACAATTCTAGGAAATATTCTCTGCACTGTCTGCAGAGCAATTACGTCCTTCATGTATTGTTGTGAGCCCCTTTCAGGCAATACTCCAGTTGTGACCTCACCAGTGTTTTATGCAGTTTCATTATTACATCCCTACTTTTGTATTCTATGCCTCTGCCAATGAACGAGAGCATTCCATATGCCTTATTTACAACCTTATCTGCATGTACTGCTAACTTTAGGGACCTGTGCACTTGCACACCAAGATCTCTCACTTCATCTACCCTTCTCAGTATGCTCCCATTTATTGTGTATTCTATTTTACTGTTTGACCTCTCTAAATGCATTACCTGACACTTATCAGAGTTGAACTCCATCTGCCACTTTCATGCCCATTCCACCAACCCATCTATGTCATTCTGGAGCTTACTCTATACTCTACACTATTCACTCCATGATCAAGTTTTGTATTATCTGCAAATTTCCAAATTATGCCCCACATTCAAGTCCAAATTGCTTTTGTAGAAAGTAAATAGCAGGCATCCTAGCACCTAGCCTAGTGGAACACCTCTTTTAATAGCTTGCAATTTACAGAGACAGCTATCAAACATTACCTTTGCTTCCCGTTACTAAGCCAACTTTGGATCCAATTCATCACATTACTCTGTATCACTTGGACTTTTACTCTTTGACTAGTCTGCCATGTGGGACCTTGTCAAATGCCTTAGTAACATCCATGTAGACAACATCCACTGAACTACCCTCATTGATCGTCCTTGTCACCTCCTCAAAGAATTCAATAAAATTTATAAGGAATGACATTCCCGTACCAATGCCGTGCTGACTATTCCTGACTCGTCCATGCCTTTCTGAGTGCCAGTTTATCTAATCTCAGGATTGGTTCTAACAATTTGCCCACACCAAAGTAAATACACACTGCAATAAAAATCTGGAAATAAGAATCTAATGATGATAATGAATCCGCTGCCCATTGTCGGGAAAACCCACCTGGTTCACTAATGTCCATGAAGGAATGAAACTGCCACCCTTACCTGCATTGGCCTACATGTGACTCCACGTTGACTGCCCGCCGGGCAATTAGGGATGGGCAATAAATGCTGGCCTAGCTAGAAACGCCCTCATCCCATCAATGAATTAAGAAAAAAAGTTACTAGTATTATTTCGGCAGAATGGTTATGATTGGTGTTGGAAATTGAGCCGTTGCATAGATGGTAGTATAGTGCAACACTATATGCGAACAGCATGATGAAATATGAAGCCTGAGATTCAAATTTATTGACAGTACCCAGTTGACATACCACAAGAAATACAGGAGAAATTAGCAGGATGTTGCAAAGGGATGCAAATCGACTATATGTGGGCAAAACTGCATGGATTGAGTTAATAGTGGGGTATATAACACCATGTGATAATGAGCTGACAAAGGTCAGTGCAAGTGCTTTCCATTAAAAAGTTTCGAATTTGGAATTAGCAGTGAGATGTATGAGTCCAGGTTGTAAAGCGACTAAACATTGTGGTGACAAAATGTTGCACTGCACTCATCAGGGCTATTCACAAGAAAAACCGATGCAATGGAAATCCAACATTTATACTGATTGCTGTTGGATTGACAAATTGGTATTGATATTCTTGTGAAAGGTCTTGATGACTGCCACACAAATTGTTTCAATGAACTTTGTAGTTTTCGGCGATACTCAGATTCTGTACCTCAAAAATGACTAAAGACTAGTGCATTGATTTAAAAGAAAAGGTGGAATTGATTTGTGCAGCCGTTATTTCATTTGTTCCTGGCAAGACGGACAGGTTGAATGATGTCAAATCTACAATTGTGCTTATGCTGAAAGTTCTGGTTTCTCTACAGCAGGTGGCAGCTTAAGCAGGAGCACCTTTTCGGGTTCGTAAGCATTTCAGGAAAGTGTCCATCAGATTGATGTGAGAACAACTCAAATAAATAGACTTTAAACGCAATAGTGAATGCTTTCAGGACCCATGTGTTTGTGCAGTAAAATTAACCTACTTTGTTATATCTACATCAAACTATAGAGAATCTTAACCTTGTCCTGGAGAACGTGGTCGACCTGCAGGTTATAATCGTTGCAACAACTGCCTTTTCACAACAACATTAACATAGTGCAAATAATCCTAAAACACTTCACATGACTACTGCCAAGCATAATTTGGCACTGAACTAAGCAAACCTATATTAGAGCAGACAATCGAACAGTGTATACAGGAGCATGTGTTAACGACTTAAAGGAGAGGACCGAAAACATAATGTTGGCAATTCGAGACCGTGCATATCTACAGCTGAAGGCATTGTCGTCAATTGCACAACGGTTGAAATGTAGGAATCTGGAAAGCCCCAGAATTTGGGTCTGCAGAGATATAACAGGCAGTAGGGTCGAAGGAGAGAAAGAAAGAGCAAGCATTTGGTCATGAACAAGAGGATAGCAGTTACAAAATTGAGGCTCGACTAGAAATCATGTACCAGAACACTGTATACTGACATCTTCTTTATTTCAACAACAACAACAAAAACAAAGTTGCTGGAAAAGCTCAGCAGGTCTGGCAGCATCTGTGGAGGAGAAAACAGAGTCAACGTTTCGAGTCCGGTGACGCTTCCTCAGAACTCTACTTCTACAGTCATGAGTGTCCTTTGTTGTCCATTGGTAGTTCCAGAGGAATAATTCACTCTCCTTGCATTGAACTTCATCCATCCAAATGAGGCCACTTCCTTGACCGAATGCATTGTCTGCCGGTACTCGGACTGCGTTGCCAAAATGTAACTGTCAACAAACGACAGCAGCGTCACATATATTCCAAGTGTCATCGCACACTCTTTCCCAGGTCTTACTGAAGGATATTTCAACTCTCCCTGAGCAGTTGTCAAATCCTGTTGCTATATGCAGCTCTGCTGCGAAAATCGTAATTATGAATACCTCACTATTTAAAATCCTACTGACATTCAATTCCTTACTTCCAATTCTTTTTGTTCTGGCATCCAAACAGAACTGCGACAATCTAACAAGAGCACATCAATATTTCTAAATTTCTCCCGGCCAAAATTTTGCTGGACACCTGCTGTAACGGAAAATTATAGATTAGGTTCACTCTTGAAAATGAGGATGCATTTAGTAAGGTGCCACACCAATGGTTATTGCCGAAAGTGATGCAAGAGGTAACATGTTGGCATGCACTGTACATTCATTAGCAAGGCAGTAGGCATGAAAGACCCATTTTTTCGTTTGCAAGAAGTGTGCAGATGGAAGAAGTGCTGAGGCCTCATCATTGTATAATTCATATTGTAAAGTCCATGTCTTTTATTTTTCTGCATTTTTATTGCGGACTGAACTAAGAAAGTAAATGCTTAAAAATAAAGACCTGCTGAAGAGTTACTGCATATTATTTCTGAAAGTTATCCCAAACTCGTTTTAAGTACCATTTTCACTGCCGTTGATTCAAATGGTAGTCGGAGAAGGCGTCAGATATCCAACAGATCAGGAGCTGTTTTTGTTCTCTACAGCAAGACCCACGTTAAGCCCGAAAAAAAACAATTTATTCTTCCTTCATTCGTTGCTGTAATCTCTGATTACAAATTAGTCAGAGACATTCTATTAGTGGGAACCACATGACTTTGTCTCCTGCAAATTGGTTAAAGCATCTGAAGAACAAAATCAGAGCATTCTGATCAGTACAAGAATCACCTCAGCAGATTCTGTGTACAGGGAGCACAGTTTTCCAACAAAATACCTGTGATTTTCTTTCCTTGTCTGTGTCTGTCTGGGTGTGTGTCTAAGAGGGAATTTATGAGGCTTAGTTTTTAACCAATAGAGTTATATGCCAATGGTTCATAATTGTTTACCTGTATCTAGAGTTTGCTTCCTTCTAACAAATAAGAATCCTTGTTAAGCACAGAAAACTGGTCCCTGCTTTCTGTAAACTTGATTCTAAAAGGTAGATACGTTGGGAAATTCTGTGTTCTTTTCAAAATCTTTAATGGTATTGTACTTCAAAGGTACAGTGGGCTGGAGTCAAGCACCAGTATTACCGAAATTCTACCTGCTTTTCTGACTTCTTCTTCTGGATGCTTTAACTCTTTTGAAGAAGGCACAGGGCAATTGGTCACACTTTTTAAAAAGTCTCTCACTTACTAGATATAAGTCACAATGGAAGGAAGAATAGATTGGTATTCTTTAGACTGAACATGAGTTTTGCTATAGAGTACAGACACAGTTGCTAAACTGATGGGCATATAAAGGCTTTCCCTATCGCATTCACAGCCCAAAGCTGTTCAGCTACATGAGAACTAATCACATTGATATTGACAGACAGTAGGTCTTTGTCATCAATCAGTGGTTATTAGTCCATGGACAAAGAAGTTACTTGTTTCCAGCTGAACAGACCCTTAGCTCCAGCTTATCTGTGCATTTTACTATTTGAACCATCAGTTATATAAACAGTGCTTAAAATGAGCGTCAGGTTACTTGCTTTCAAAAGCAGGCTGTAATTCTGCAGCAAACTTTATTTTATTTTGATAAACAGTGCTTTTTCTTACAGCAATCGGAACTAAAAATACAGGCTTCAAAAAAAAGATATGGTTTTTACATGGCGTAAATGACTTGGATGGAGGGACCAAAAGTACGGTTGTTAGATTTGCTGATGACACAAAGATAGATAGGAAAGTAAGTTGTGAGCGGAAAATTAGAAAGCTACAAAAGGAGAATAGGTAATTTAAGTGATGCTCTTGAACTTGACCCTGTGAAGTGCATCCCTTGCTAAATTTGGAATATTTGCTGTGCTAATGATAAAACAACTACCTGGTGCCAGGAAGACTCATTACAGCAACCAATAAAATAATCACAAATATTCTGACCAAAGGAGAACCATTTTGATGACGTGTAGCCAGGCACCTTATGACTATCCACATTTTAAAGGTATACAATTGTGTAGTTACCAACATCTTCTGAAAGTCGTCTTATTTGATTCTTCTCTATCTCAGCCTCATTGCTGTTCTCCATTGGATTAATTTCAGTAAATCAAATCACATCCATTATTTCTGTGATGTTTTCCAAAATAAACGAGATCTATTTGCAGTCTTATCTGAGCAGATGACTCAGACATCTTCCTGGTAGCTGCAATTATGTTGGCCCCATGATGAAGATGGACATTACCACAGGAGTGTATCATTGCAAATGACAGTTCATATTGTTGAGCCAGATCTGTCCAGAACCCTTTCCAAATGTAATATCACGATCTACAGATCGGACGAAGCCACAGCCGAGCTATTTACAAACAACTTCCGCTTCCTCCTTCCCAAAGGAACAGTCCCCCACGTCCTAGTGTAGAAGACTTCGACTCTGCCCTGACAGAGGTCTCTCCATCCTGCAGCCTAACGTCCTGGTGCTCCGTTGAAGAAAGAGGGAACATCACGTTTATTTGGCGGTCATCCTCTTGTGGAATGTGATATAGGAAAGTCAGCGCATCAACCCAATAGCGTGGCATTGCAAAAGTACATCTCACCCTAGCAGATAACTCCAGAATATTCTTTATGATTGCAGATTTTCTCACCCCATGGCCCTGCCAGACATTCCCACAAACAGAATCATTCACTCTGCACTCCAGTTTGACTAATCAGATAGGCCCTAGTCCTGGACGAAACCATTGCAGAGCCTGTCCACATTTCAGCTGGTTACAGACAACTTGGGCGTCTGCAAAATTCCAGGAATCATCACACGTAGTCCTCCAGTTTCCATTGTAGAAAAGGTCCATCTTTTCAGCACAGCAACTTCCACCATCCACCAATCTTATTTGAATATAATCTGCAGGACAGGAATTATTCTATCAGCCCATAATCTGTTGATGAAAATGATGCCGGAGGCCCTCAATCCATCATTCTCAACCAAAAATATCTCTTATAATTAATACTGGTGCAACGATTTCTTCATGTACAAACCTGTGTTAAACATATATCCCAAATGTTTCAATCTATATCAATTGTTTCGCTTGCTAATAACTTGCTACTATGCTCTACGTTGCTGGAGGATGGAAAACAGATGACAAAAATGAAGCTATTATTGTCAAATTGGAAACTGCTTTGTTTGACGTCATGGCTTTTTAACATTCCTTCTCCACACAGTGCTGTCCCTGGCAAAGATAGCATTTTTGACTCAGCTCCAGATTCTGTTTAAATGGTACTGATATTATTTTGGCTTTTGATTGGTCGCTTTTGAGTGTTGTTAAGAACAAGCCATGTTTGCTGTGGAAATGGAAACATATACAGCAGAAACTGGACGGAACAACATATTTCCTTTCTTAAAGGTCTTTTGTTATGTAGAGGTGCTTAAATGCTAATTGAATCCCCTGAAATCTCCTTTCTTAATACAGCTATGTTAAAATTGATTTGATGTTCTGCCACTGTGAGATGTGAAACTGAACTTATCCAGGTCACTAGCCTAGGCAACTGATCTAATAATCAATTGGCATGGCTACTGGACCACCATGTCCACAAGATTAAAAAAAAAACATAATCCCCCCAAAAAAATAGACCTGGAAAGCAGAAATAGCAGACTATTTCTTGCAACACTTTCATGGAGATAATGCTGGCAGTTACTACTCTGGGAAGATTTGACAATGCAATTACAAAGCCATATTATGATCATTGAGTTATGGCAACACTGAAGAAGGCACTTTGGCGCAACATGTCCACACAGATTATTAGATTTCCAGCACTAACATTTAGCCTTGCATGATATGGATTTTCAAGTGCTGATCTGAATAGATTTAAAAGTATTGAGGGCTCCAAATATCCATAATCCCCTGGGTGAATACTTTCCCCCTCAAATTCCGTCCAAACTTCCTACGCCTTGTTGCTCAGAACATTGTACACTGAAATTAGAATCTCTCAACATTCTGTGGTCTACGGAAAATAACCCCAATCTATCTAGTCTATGTTCATAACAGATTTGCTCCAGCCTATGTGACATCTTGATGAATCTCTTCTGCATTCTTTCTAGTGCAATCACATTCTTCTTTTAGTGTGGTGATCAGAACTGCCCATTATAGTCCAGCTGTAACCTAACTAACTTTATTTTCAGCTTCATCATACACTCCTTGCCCTAATAATCGTGCCTTGGCTAATAAAGCCAAATATCCAATATACCTCTTAACCACCTTACCTACCTGTCCTACTGACTTTGAGCATCTATCAACATGCATACAAAGTCTCCTCTGATCCCTTGTACTTCCTAGGCTCCTACTATTCGATGTGGACTCCCTTTCCTTATTATTCCTCCCAAAATACATCACAATTAAGGAATAATTTAGAATTTCCACTGACCAGCCCAGCTAAATAGCCCATTGATATTATCTGTATTCTATAGGAAATTGCTATTTATGACATCACCAAGTTTCTTGTCATATTGAATTTACTAATCATACTTTCCCACATTCGTGTCCAAATAAGTAGTACGCACAATAAACAACAAATGACCTGGCAACTAACCCTGGGGTGCACCACTGGACAAAGAGTTCTAGTCATAAAAACACACTTCGACCATTACACTCTGTTTCTTGCTGCTAAAGCAATTTTAGATCCAATTTGACCAATTGCCCTGTATCATTGATTCTTATTTTCTGGACCAGTCTGCCATCTGGGATCATGTCAAAAGCCTTACATCCAAGTAAACAACATCAACTGCGTAACCCTCCTCTCCACGGATAGTCAACTCAAAAAATTAAAGTCAGAAGTCTCACAGCACCAGGTTATAGTCCAATAGGCTTATTTGAAATCATACGCTTTCTAAGCACTGCCCCCTCATCAGGTGAAGTCAGCCACTGTTGGACTATAACCTGTTGTCATGTGATTTCTGACTTTGTCCACAGCAGTCTAACACCCACACTCCACATCATCACAAAATTAAGTTAAATTTGTTGGACACGATCTCCCCATAATAAAGCCTTGCTGAATTTCTTGTTTAATCCTTTCCTCTACAAGTAGAGACTGACTTTTCTAATGGTTTCTTTGCAACAGAAGTTAGACTCACTGGACTGTAGATTCTTAATTTATCCTTACCCTACTAGTCAAGAGAGGGTTTGAAAATTAACGAGTGAGACCTTATCATATCTCCTCTTGCCTCACACAGCAACCTTTGATCCATTACATTTGAGCCTGTGTGTTTATCCATTTTCAAGACTGCAAAAACCACTAATATCTCCTCCCTCTTAATTGTTAATTTATTCAAGTATAACAAAGCTCCTACACCCCTTCCTGCTTTCCAAATCTATATTGCCCTTCTCCATTGAGAATAAAATGCATAGTGTCATTTAAAGCCTCAGCTCTGTCTGCTGGCTCAACACACAGATATACATTTTGGTCCATAATGGATCCTACCCTTTCCGTAGTTATTGTCTTGCCCCTTGTGCTTTTATAAAACATATTTGGATTGTCCTTAATATTACTCTCCAGTGTTTTCTCACAATTTATCTGTATTTAAGGAAACTTCTGCACTTTCAGTATCCTTTAGGATAACTGCTGTTTAGACTCTTCGGTATCTATAAAAATCTTCTGTTATTTTGACATCCAATCCTGACCATTCCTTGACATCCACAGTCCCTACGCTTGTTGGCTACATCCTCCATCTTTATGGAAATGTGTTGATCCTGCACCCTCACTATTACCCTTTTGAATGTTGCCTGCTGATCTGAGGTTTATTTTCCTCGACCGCTTAGCCAGATCCTGTCTTATATTCAGCCTTGCTGGAATTCAGAACTTTTATTTCCTGCTCATTTTTGCTTTTATCCATGATTACCACAAATCCTACTGGATTATGGTCATTATCGCGGAAATTCTCATCCATTGTCACATCTACAGCTTGCCCAGCTTCCTTCCATAAAATTAGGTCCAGCACCGCCCCTTTTCTTGTAGGGCATTCTATGTATTGGCTTAAAAAAGCACTCCTTGGCCCATTTAAGAATTCCGTCCTATCGGAGACTTTCATACATTGTCTATCCCAGTTAATATTGTGGAATTTGAATTTCACTACCGATACTTCCATACTGCTTTTATACCAGTCAAAAATCTGTCTTTGTATCGCTCCCTGACTGTTTGAGGGTCTATAGTACAGGCCCAGCAAAGTGACTGCCCCTTTTAATTTTTAAGGTCCTTCTTAAACTCTACCCATATGACCTGATTTGAGGAATTTCGAAATTATCGTCCCTCCTCACTGCTTTGATTGACTCCTTGATCAATATTGCCAAGACGCCTCCTCCGTGAAATGCAGATAAGGAAGAGCCAAAAGATGCAGCATGCTTGGGCTGACAAACATCACTCAATAACATGCGACGTAATTTGTTATCATGGAATATGAGTGTACGTGGAGTTGTATACAATATATTAAAATGGCGGCATTAATTAACAGAAAGAAGGCGGAGATTATTGGTAAAGGAAGCATTTTCAAATTGCATTCTGTGGCAAATGGCCTCTGGACAGGATCATTGCTCAGGTTTCAGGTACTTTAAAGCCATATTGAGGACCTAGATAAAGAGGCCTGGATTAGCGTTTCGGAAGTGTATTAACGATACAAAATTCGGAGTGGAATATGCAAAGAGTTAAAAGAGACTATAAATAGGTGTAATCAGATTATGGGTTTACCTACAGAGCACGGACTGCAGCGGTTCAATAAGACAGCTACTACCACCTTCTTAAAGGTAGCTAGGGTCAGGGCACGCCCGCGTCCCACAAATGAATAAAAAATATGGCTGGACATTTGGACATAATGTGGGCACCTGTAAAATTATTCACTTCATTAGCAAGATTGGAGAAGGTGAAAATTTCAAAAATGTCGAATTATTTAATATTATGCACAGAGTGAATTCGGTTTTCCCGTAAAGAAAACTGAAAGGTTAGCACGCTGATATAGTAAACAAATGGCATGTTGACCAAGGGTTGGGGTGCAACAATATTGTTAGAAATTCACAGGGCTCAGATGTGACTATACAAGGAGTACAATTAAGATGTTCTAGTCTCAATATTTTGAAATAGAAGCGGAGGTGTGTTGGATGGATTCGGAAGATGAAGGGGTTGTCCAATAACGAAAGGTGAAACAAATTTACCTATATCCCTATGGAGTTTAGAAGTATCAGATTACCTTTTCGAAACACACAAGTTTTTCATGGGGATTAACGCAGAGGTTGTTTCGCATGGTAATGTTGAGGAAATTTGCAAACGGGGTCACAGTCTAAGAATAAATGGTGAAACATTCAGGACTGAGATGAGGAAGAATTTCTTCGCTAATAGAATTGTGAACCTTTGGAATTCCCTACCACAGACAACTGTTGGAGCCAGTTCGTTAATTATATACAAGGGAAAGTTGGGTGTGACCCTTGCGGATAAAGGGATCAAGGGATACGGAGAGGAAGCGGAAGTGGGATTGTGAAATTACATGATGAGCTATGGTTATATTCAATGATGGTGCAGTCTCGAAGGGCCGAATGGCCTACTCCTGCGCCTATGTTTTATGTTTCTATCTTTCTACATGCCACAATATTCAGATTCATTACATAAACACATACACACACACAGAAACTCCTACACTCAAACATATGTACCAGACACACTCACAGACACAGAGGATGATAACTCTAATAAAGGAAGGATTGAGATTTACAGCGAATTACTGAGTGAAATATCTACCGAAACAGATGACCCTGACATCATTGCTATGTGCACATAAATGGTGCCCCATGCCGTAACTGGGTACACGTTCAAACGCATCTTATTGCCTTTACTTTCTGTGATGTCCTTCCAAATCGAACCCTTTCTCTCTCCAAAAAAATGTTTTGCCCGGTGTTGAGATGCCTGTCCCACAACCGAGTTGGTTGCAGACCAAAGCCGCATCCTGTAGATTCCAGTCGGCATCGCAAACTATACTTCAGATATCACCTCTTAGTATCGCCACTCTCCCCGAGCAAGTTTCATTGTCATTGACTAACTGCGGTCCTTTTTGTCCTTTATGTATAAACAAATGGCATTAGTACCCTGATCTATAATTTCTAATTAAAAATACTTAATAGGCACAGATAGAATAGTGAAAAATAAATTTAAACGTGGCTCTAGAATGGAGGGAGAATTCTGTCATGAGTGGCAGTCATAATATCCCAAGCCAGTGGTTCTCGAAGTGTCAATGATATCACTGTGATAACAAACACTGTGCTGCTGCGTCACACTGAAGGGCAAGGACTGACAGGGCTCAACAATTTGGAATTTTTTTTCGGGACCAGGGTGAAAGCTGCAATCTATTATTGGCGGGTAGCATAAAAATTCTGGAGAATAGCGAAAGAGAATGGGAATAAGTGAGCAGAAATATCTGGACTTTCACAATCTTTATTGAAAGGAGATTTGACTACATAGTATGTAATCCTGTTTGCAATTGCCTAGAACTTTGGTGAGGTCCCCATCTGGAGAATTGAGCACAGTTTTGGTTTCGTTACCTCAGGATATTTTCCTAGTCAACCCATCCAGCGATGTTATAAACCAACTTTAGAGCAAGTGGGACCTGAGCCTCTTGGCTCAGAAGTAGGACACTACCACTGCGCCACAAAATCCTCACAGCGTAGAGGGGTGGGGGTAAGAAGATGGGGTTTAATTGCACAGATTGAGGGTGATAAAAAAATCATCAAACGCATCATTGGAATGGCGGGATTATCTAATAAAGAGAGACCAAACAGACTGACTGATATTCGCTGGAGTTCAGAGCAATAAGATTATTTCTCACTGAAACTTACGCAATTCCCAGGACATTGCTTTCTTGAACTCATGATGAGACGCGCTGTTTGATTTTTATAATGCGCTGGAGTTCAATGTCTAATGTTTGGGTTAAGATAATTTTCTTCCATTTTATCGTTCTGTTTCATTCATATCACACCTTTTAACGAACGAACAATGCGCCTGAAATGAATTTCCATGCAGACAATCTAATGCGTTAACATGAATTGAACGGAACAGAATTTCTTCGCGGGCTGTTTAAGTGGTGTCCAGAAAGGAAGCTGCACCTACTATCAAGTAGCGAGAGGGGGCAGTAGCAGCTTGACCTTTCCTGATTCTACTTTTGGTAGTTGAGATGAAAATTCACCAGAACTGGAGTGCTTTTAGTACAACACTCTCATGCAGCAGATATAACTGCAAATTGAGTCTCGGTGCATGTGTGGTATAACTGAATTGACTGCGGGAACATTGTGATTGAATAATCATGTTTGTTGTTATTAAAAAAAAACTATATTTCTATCCAAGTCGAGCTTGAAGAATTTTCTTTTATAAAGCTGCGGTATCACAGAGTAATCGCAGATGTTTACATGACACCTGTATTCTACGTTTTAACACCGTTGATCAAATAAATGCCAAATAAGTTTACAAAATAAGAACATTGGAATCTACTCGAGGAAAGTGATCAAATTAAACATCTTTATGGATATCTATCGAATGCATTTGAATCATCGTGTAGAAGTGATGCAAAATCTACATATACTGGCATTTACCGGCTCGGGTCATGACAGGTTTTTGTGCCCCGCGCAAGCAATGAAAATTCTCACCAGAACAAACAATACTGACATCATGTCTGTGTGTGCAATTGCGTTGATTGTTTGGGACAGCTCCAGAGAAAGGTATCATCACACTGACATGATTGATTGATTGATTTTATCGTCACGTGTACTGAAATAAAGTGAAAAGCTTTGTTTACCAGTATTACGGGCAGATCACAGCAAGCAAAGGATGTACAGATCAAAAAGACTTGGAGCCATACAGGTTACATTATTTGAGGCCTGACTCCATTCAACAGTCTAATAACGGCTAGGAAGAAGCCGTTCCTGAACCTGCTTGAGCGTGCGTTCAGACTTCTGCATCTTCTGCCTGACAGAAGAGATAGTAGGAGGTCATTACCAGTTTGAATGGGTCTTTGATGATGTTGGCCGCCTTTCTGGGGCAACGAACTGTGTAAATACAGTCCATGGATGGAAGGTTGGCTTCCGTGATGATCTGAGTTGTGCACACTATCTTCCATAGTTTCCTACAGTCCTGGGCTGACCAGTTGCTATACCAGGCCATTGTGAACCTGGAGAGCATGCTTTCAATGGTACATCTGCAGAAGTTGGTGAGGGTCTTATGGACATGCCAAATTTCCTGAGCCACCTGAAGAAGAAGAGTCATTGTTGTGCCTTCTTGACTGTTGGATTTACATGGGAAGATCAGGGCAGGTCATTGGTTATTGTCACTCCGAGGAACTTGATGCTCTTCACTTTCTCAACCTGAGTTCCATTGATATGAATGGGGGTGTGTTATCCTCCTATCTTTCTAAAGTTGATGTTTAGTTCTTCAGTTTTGCTGACATTGAGAGACAGATTGTTTGCATTGCACCACTTCACCAACTCCTCTATCTCCCTTCTGTATTTTGATTTGTCATTGATAGATATCTGTGCCACTAAGGTGCTGCCATCAGTGAACTCGTAGATGGCATTCATTTGGAATTTGGCAGCCCAGTTGTAGGTGTGCAGGGAGTACAGTAGGGGGCTGAGGAGGCATCCTTGGGGAGCTTCATTGTTCACTGTTATTGTGAAGGAGGTGCAGTTACTTACCCTCACTGATTGCGGCATGTGGGTCAAAGAGCTGAGGAACCAATTGCAGAGGGTGGAGCCAAGACCAAGGTCATGCAGTTTTGAGATCAATCAGGAGAGGATAATGCTGTTGAAGGTGGAGCTGTAGTCAACCAGCAGGTGTCTGACATAGGTGTCTTTGTTGTCCAGATGTTCCAGGGATGAGTGCAGGGCTAGGGATATGGCATCATTTGTGGCTCTGTTATGTCAGTAGGCAACCTGTAGGGAATTGAGATGTGTTCAGAGACTAGAGTTGATGTGGGCCATGACCAACCTCTCGAAGCACTTCATGATTATTGAAGTCAGAGCTATTGGTCAGTAGTCATTTAGGCACACTGATGATGATAGTCTTCTTGAAGCAGGTGGGCGTGTTTAGCTTTTAGGAGAGACGGTTTGAAAATGATGGCGATAAGCTCTGCCAGTTGGTCTGCACATTATCTGAGTGCTCAGCCATGGACACCATCCAGGCCCATCACTTTCCCTGGGTTGACTCCCAGGAACACTGTTCCAAGTTCTGCAGCGGTGACAGAGGGAGCAGGTGTGTCTGGGGCTGTTGGGGCAGGCGTCACCATGCCAGTGGTATTCTGCTCAAACCGAGCATAGAATGCATCGAACACATCAGGGAGAGATGTGTCAATGTCTGCTATCTTACACTGCTTCATTCTGTATGCTATCATGTTGTTTAGGACTTGCCACAGACAGCAGGAGTCTGTTTGGTAGATCTGAGCCTCTAACTTGGTCCGGCACTGCCTCGTGGCCTCCCTGATGGCTTTGCAGAGGTCATATCTGGGTCACCATTGGTAGACAACCTGCCATATAGGGCCATAGCTTTTCCCAAAGTAAGCCCCTCCAACTACTGATATAACTTCACCACTTTCTAGTGATGTACAACTACAGTGGTGCCCAGGGAATGCCAATGTGAATCACAAACTGTGTCCTAAGTCTCTCCGTACTGCACTTTTAATTCTCCTGACCATTCATCAGCTCTGTCTGTGTCCTGTTCATTTTGAAACAAACAGAATAACGTGTTTAAAAGATATTACTGAGTTATAATCTTATAAGAAAAACAAATAATTTTGCTTGTTGGATGTATCTGCTCCGTGTTTAAACATGTATTTGATAGCAGATGGTGTCGACTTGGAACCTACAGTTGATTTTGTCTGCACCCCCTTAAAATCATATGATTTTGTTAAACCGTCTTTTCTCTTTATTCACAAAATATTTCTCTCTACATTTGGGTGCATAATGGTTAATCCAACATATGCCTGGACATTTTTACTGGTCTGTTCAATATTCTTTGGAAGTCGGCCTCTTTTTTATTTCATTCATGGGATGAAGACATCACGAACTAGGCCAGTGAGGTTGTTGTTGTTTCATCACCATGCTAGGTAACATCATCAGTGCTGCTTCCGATGAATGTTGTTCTACGCTGCTTGGAGTTTCTCTGATCTGGTCTGTTAAGTTGGGTTGTGTCATTTCTGTTACTTTTTTGCATGGGTTTGTATATGGTGCCTAATTCCACACGTTTGTTGATTGCATTACTGGTTGAAAACCAGGCCTCTAGGAATTCCCGTGTTTGTGGTTAGCTTGAGCCAACGGAGGCTGCACTGATGATGTTACTTAGCATGGTAATGAAACATCTGTACAATAACCAGCCAGTTAGGTTAGCAAGTCATGAACCTCATCCACAACCTGAGCTACAAATCTTCACAAGAACCTTAAACAAGGCCAGTGTTCACTGCCTACCCCTAATTGCCCAGAGGGCAGTTAAGAATCAACCACATTTTTATGGATGTTGCAATTCTCAATGGCATTCCAAGAATATATTCAAATTCGGTCGTAAACATACATTAAAATATTAGTGTCCTCATCCTAATGGACGTTCACTATACACTCTAGATTGAAAAAAATCAGTTTGAAAAACCTTAGATTGCAAGTTCATAGCTCCTTGAAGCTGCAGTCGCAGGTTGACAGGGCAGAGAAGAAGGTGTTTGGTATGCTAGCCTATACTGGCCAGTGCATTGAGTATAGGACTGGGGATGTCATGTTATGGAAGAGAATGAAAAAGCATAGAATTCATATTATACTAATACAAAACACTGGTTGCATCCAATTGGATTACTGCATCCATTTCTGGACAACATATGTAAGAAAAGTTGTGAAGGCATTAGAGATGATGCAAAGGGATAAAGAGGCCACAAAAGGGATGATAAATTTAATTTTCTTAAAAATTGGAAATGTTGAGATTGTTAACCTTAGTGATGAGAAGGATAAGGTAAGTTTTTTAGAAGTATTCGAAAGTCATGAGGTGTCTCAGCAGAGCAGTTAGTGAGAAACTGTTGCCATCAGTTGAATTATCGAAAACTGATGTAATACTTTGGGGCTCAGTTTCACTTTTATTGTAAGACTTACTTTAATAATAATTAGATTGAGTTTAAAGGAATAGGTCAGCAACTTTCATGGTCCTGACAAGACCAATTGCAGGTACAAATATATTTTGAGAAGCTTTAGAAAATGTAGTACATTTCATTTGCAGAGGAGTTGAGTTTAAGAGCCGTGAAGTTCTGCTGCAGCTCTATAAACCCTGGTTAGACCACACTTGAAATACTATGTACAGTTCTGGTCACCTCATTACAGGAAGGATGTGGAAGCTTTAGAGAGGGTGCAGAGAAGATTGACCAGAATTCTGCCTGGGATGGAGGGCAGGTTGTTGAAAGGTTGAGGGAGCTAGGGCTTTTTTCATTGGAGCGAAGAAGGATGAGAGGTGACTTGACAGAGGTGTGCAAGGTGATGAGAGGCACAGAAAGAATGGATTGCCAGAGACTTTTTTCCCAGGGGGGAAATGACAATTACGAGGGGGCATAATTTTAAGGTGACATGAGGAAGGTATAGGGGAGATGTCAGAGGTAGGCCCTTTACACAGAGAGTGATGGGCATGTGGAATGTACAGCCAGCAGTGATAGTGGAGTCAGATACTTCAGAAATTTTTAAACAACTCTTGGATAGTCAAATGGATGATAGCATAACGTAGGGTATGCGGGGTAATTTAATCTTCGTAGGATAATAGGTCAGCACAACATCATGGGCCGAAGGACCTGTACTATGCTGTACTGTTGAATGTTCTATGTTCTTCTCATAGAAGGTGCATAAGAAATACTACTTCATAGAAGCTGTAGTTTTCAGTTCAACCACTTTGGCATAGTAGTTTTCAACACTAGTTGACTGGGTACAGGTCTTATGCTCTGCTCTGTTCACTGAAATTCTCCTTTACTTTTGTTTTCTTCTTCTTAAGCTTCGAATCACTAAAAAAAACCCTCATTAAACTTTGTAAGCCACCACCCACCATGCATGTTAAGACACATTGTGAACCTTAATTGGCATTTTAGTGCAAGAACAGTTTATCGTCAGTCTTGGATTGGCAAGATAGGGTGTGCTGAATTCCTGATTAGTTTCTTCAAAATTAAGAATCATTTTACTGATTTCATTTCTGATTGTTTCTTAATTCATCCCTGGACCTGCCAAATAATTTGGAAGGTCATCCATTTTCTAACAGTTTGTCACCTGAACTCATTAACTCCACAGATCTTGAAGTAGCTAAGATGACACCAGTGAGGCCACTTCGGCATCTGCCATGATGAACTTCTGTCCACCATAGTGATTAGCAGTCAACCCAAATGTCTCAATTGATACAGCTAAAAGATTAAAACAACTGCCAGCCTACAAAAATCATCGCATTACTGAATTCCTGCATAATATACATATTTTACTTTTCCTTTTGGACATATCTTCCAGGTCAAGGATAATTTGCTTCCACAGTAAAATCATCTTACAGACTCTGTCACAGGTGGAACAAACAATGACTGAGTGAATGGAAAGGCAAAAGGTCCAGGCTTTATAGAGTCATAGAGTTGTGCAGCCCGGTAGCAGATCCTTCACTACAACTAGTTTATGCTGATCAGATATACTAGTTTGCATCTATTTCAAAGCATTTGGCCCATATCCCTCTCAACCTTTCCTACTCATACCCATCCAGTCCCTTTCAAATATTGTAACATGACATAACCATATATCTATCTTTTGCCATATCACTTAACACCTTTGTTCAACAAAAACTTAGCTATCTCAGATTTAAAATTAATGACAGATCCAGCATTCAATGCCAGTTGTAGAAGAGAGTTCCAAACATGCACCATCCTTTGTGTATAGAAGTGCTTCCGAAGGAATGGTCTCACTTACATTCTAAGACTATGCTACCTAATTCTAGAATCTCCAACTAGTGAAAAGATTTAACTTATCTATCCTGTTATTCCTGTTAATAAATTGAAGATTTTGGTCAGTTCACCACTTAACCTCCACGTTCTCAAGAAAACTGGCCTAATTTCCATATTACCTCCTCATAGCTTAACCCTCAAAGGCTAGCTGTCATTCTTGTAAACCTACATTGTATCTCTCTCCAAGGCAAATTTATCCTCCCTTTGTTGTGGTGCCCAAATTTGTTCACAGTACTCCAAGTGGGATCTAAGCAGGTTTTGTACAGCTGCAGCATAATTTCTGTGTTCTTCAACACAAAAAGAATGATAGAGATCATTCTAGGGCAGTTGTTAATTTTAAATCTGAGATAGATATATTTGTTCAGCAAAGTTGTTAAAGCATATGGGTTACAGGTCAACCTTGACCTTAATGAATGGTGGAACAGTTTGAAGGACTGAATAGCCTACTTCTGTTCCTATGTTCAAGTTTGAAAATAGACAGTTTACTTCTCCATTCCAGTTGCTATAAGCTGTGGTTTTCAGTCAACTGCCCTGTGCTTTCAGCATGCAGATGAAAACATGTGTAGAGAACCAGCAATGTGATCCGCAGGAGAATCATTTCAGAAATAACGATAGTGAGATACCTACTCACTATCATAGTCCATCCAATCCACCCATATTTTGTTTCTTGTCTGTGTCTATCTGACTGCTTGCGTAAAGAGAAAGATTTGAAGGGGATTAGAGTTTTATTGAGTAGAGTTAAATTCCAATGGCTCATAATTGGTTACCTGAAGTTAAAATTCATTTATTTGTAATAGGTAGTCTTGCTTGTTAAAACAGAAACCTGAGCTGTGATTTCTGTGAAACTGATTCTAAAAGGCTTGGACACTTTCATAGATTTTTAAATTCTGCAATGATTTGGGAATCGTGGACTTGATTGCCAATGTGCACCTCCAGAAAGGTGCAACATGTATGTCAGGACCAAGAGATGTGTTGGAGAACAAGTGATACATACAATATAACAGTTTCTGCAAAATGTTGAAGAGGAATCATCTTAATATATGTAATTTGAAAGGAGTCACTCCCAGAATATGTTGCCAAGTTCAACATTACTACCTATGACATCATGATCCTGCATGAATTGCTGAAAATTTCCTCTGTCCCTGTGCAAGATACACTTTGTGGTCTTAGATGTCTGTTCGTTTACAGCAAGCATTAAGCACAGGATCCACACTGTTTTTTTTTTTAAATAAATGGTCTTGGTATGTGCCTACCCTTAGAAAATGCAGCTTACGTTGCCTATTGTTAATTGTGTTTGAGAAGGTGATGGTTCAATACCTCCTTGAATTGTTGCAGTCCTTTATGGCAGCTCAGCACCACATTCTCCACAGCAATAATGGATGGGGAATAAATACTGGAACTTATTAATACCTTGTATTTGATCAATCATGATTTATCAAGTGCTTAGGCAGACGTGCAGGCCAAACAGCCTTCTTCGGTTCCCATTTATTATCATTTTAACAGTCTGTTGGCTACCATTCCAATAATTTAATCCTTAACAACTAATTTATGCTTGTATGATATTATTTTATCGGATGTGTGTGAGGAAATCTGTATATATCACGGAGGTTACCTATCAATGTTCCAGGTAGTATTCACAATGAAGTTACCTAACTTGAATCTTCCATTCCAGTACTCTTCGATTAACAATAGACAAATCTGGTTCTTGACAATAACTAGATATGCTGTAGTACATTTGATAATGATCCCTCTCCAACATTATCACATAGAAAGTTGTTACAGAGATAGTAGGAACTGCCGATGCTGAAGAATCTGAGATAAAATGGTGTGGGGCTGGATGAACACAACAGGCTAAGCAGCATCAGAGGAGCAGGAAAGCTGCTTTGCAGAACACCTATGCTCAGTTCGCAACAAACAACTACACCTCCCAGTCGCGAATCATTTCAACTTCCCCCCCCCCCCACTCCTCGGACGACATGTCCATCCTGGGCCTCCTGCATTGCCACAATGACGCCAGACGAAAGCTGCAGGAATAGCATCTCATATTTTGCTTGAGAACCCTGCAGCCCAAGGGTATCAATGTGGACTTCACAAGCTTCAAAATCTACCCCCCACCCTGGCCGCATCCCAAAACCAGCCCAGCTAGTCCCCGCCTCCCTAACCATTCCTCCCACCTCAAGCCCACCCCCATCTCCTACTCACTAACCTCATCCTGCCTCCTTGACCTGTCCGTCCTCCCTGGACCGACCTATGCCCTCCCTAACTCCCCACCTACGTTCACCTTCACCGGCTCTAAACCTGCCTCTTTGACCTGTCTGTCTCCTCCCACCCATCTTCTCCTTTATCCATCTTCTATCCGCCTCCCCCTCTCTCCCTATTTATTTCAGAATCCCCTTCCCCTCCCCCATTTCTGAAGAAGGGTCTCGACCTGAAACATCAGCTTTCCTGCTCCTCTGATGCTGCTTAGCCTGCTGTGTTCATCGAGCTTCACACCGTGTTATCTCTTAACACACAGAAGTTGGTTTTTGAGATAGCGAAACCCAAGCCCTCATAAGAGTCGACAAACAATTGATATCCTTACACACTTGTAAATATAGGGAGGCCTAGCTGGAAAATATATAATTGGAGTCCTGAAGTGGAGTGCCAGAGTGGGGAGATTGCGCCATATTGCCGTCCCCTTTCCCCCACCACCAGCTCCTCCCATGAATCCCCAGTGCTACTACAGTAATTTTCTTATTCCCAAGAAGCTGTCATTTGGTAGGGAAGTTATTCAGGAACACTTAGAATAACAGGAAGCAGGTATTACTTGAGCAGAATTGAATCCAGTTGCGATTATCAATATTACACATTTGCAAAACTTATTAAGCATCCCCTATTCCACATACCATACAACTGAGCTCAACCTGTCTTTTTGAAATTGGTTTTGAAACTTGAAATCTAGAATTCTAAAAGCATGTTGCTATTTGTAGAACCTCTTTTTCATTAGGCAAAAGGAAACTTAGCTCATAGTGTCATGACTTTTTGAATAGACTATGCTAACACCTGTTCCCTGTATTTTCCTCACATTGTTGATTTTATTTTTAACGAAAGATTTCCAGGTATATTTCCAGTTGTCTTCTGAATGTTGTTAATGAATCTCCAACCAAAACATTTCTTAGGTAGCAAATTACATACTGTAGAAGTCTGTCTGACTCTCTGACATGGGTTTCTGTCATTTGGGGTTTCCACAATTCTGCGTTTTGTTTGAAAATTAAGAGAGAGACAGAGAGAGAGACAGGGAGAGAGAGACAGAGAGAGAGAGAGAAATTTCTAACCAAACTCAAAAACAACATGTTTTCAACATAATTCATAACAAAGACTGGCAGATAAATCTGAAGTGCTGCATTTTGGAACAGCAAATCAGGGCAGGAGTTATATGCTTAATGGTAAGATCCTGTGGAGCATCGCTCAACAAAGAGATCCTGGAGTTCAGGCTTGTGGACTCCACATTGAATGTGGAGTCGCAGATAAGTTGAATAGCGAAGAAGGCATTTGGTATGCTTGCCTTTATTGGTCAATGTATTGAGAGGATAGGAGTTGGGAGTTCATTTTGTGGTTGTACAGGACATTGGTTATGCTGATTTTGGAGTATTGCATCCAATTCTGGTCTCCCTCTTCCCCAGGAAGGATGTTGTGAAACTTGAAAGGGTTAGAAAAGAATTAGAAGGATGTTGCCCTGATTGGAGGGCTACAGCTATAGGGGAAGAGGTTGAATAGACTGGGATTATTTCACCTGGAGTGTTGGAGGCTAAGGATTGACCTTACAGAGGTTTATAAAATCATGAGGGACATGGATAGGGTAAATAGGCAAGGTCTTTTCCCCCCGGGGTGAAGGAGTCCAAAATAGAGGGCAAATGTTTAAGGTGAGAGGGGAAAGATTTAAAAGGGACCTGGATTAAGAACTTTAGCTCCAACTCTTGAAATTATTCAATGTTTTGGCATCAACTGCTTTGCGTGGCAGAGAACTCTACAGGTTCACCACTCTCTGGATGAACAAGTTTATCCCCATCTCAATCCCAATTGGCCTACTGCCACATGGTTAAACTGTGGCTACTGATTCTGGATTGCTTGGTCATCAGTAACATCCTTCCTGCCTTTCTCCTCACTTTTAATCACAGCAATTTTGCAGACAACACTTCCGTATCATTCTAGAACATTAGCTCAAATCAAAGACCAAATTCTCAATCAAAATAAAATAGATTTTTAAAACATACTTGTGAAATGTTAAAACTGTGACATTGAAAATATTGGTGAAATTGGAAGGACGATAGTCAAACCCTGAAGTCAGACAAAAAGGAGACCCAATTAGTAGAGAGAAAAAATAAATTTTTAAGTTCTATGACTTTCCATTCTTTTCAATTGATATATCTCAATTTATGTCATTATGCAACTGGCACCTGGAAATCATTAATTGTATATCTGTACAAATACGGAGCATAGACACAGCACAATTTCTTGCTGCTTCAGCCCAGTGCTTAAATGAAGAACTGATTTAATGCATGGCCTTGAAAAAAAAATAGTCCATTTCAGTTTCAACCGGCGTTGGTTTGAAAATCAATGCCCTGTTACCTGGACGGAATATTAAGGATACAAGAGGCCATAATGCAGTGATAACATTGAAGAGAGTGGATAACATTGAAATGGTGAAGAACATAATAAATGTCTCAGCTATAGTCTCTTATATTCCAATAGGACATGACTGAAGGGAAAAAGGAGAATAAATAACTAGTGAAGACAGACAGAAGTAATTCCTTCAGGCAAGAGGAGGCCAAAAAGGTAGTGTGTGTTAAGGCAGATCTATTTAATGATTGCATAAAAGAGAGAGGAAAGACTGTACAAAGTTGGAGAAAATATAAGGTGGATACTGTAGAGGAAGGATATTCAGAGATATTGAAGTCAAGGAAAAGCACTGACCTGATGTTTAGTTGAACAAATTCCAATACCACCTCAGTCTAATCAAAGCCATTATGTAAGACAAAGGAAAGAACAGCCTTATGCTTGTCATTGAATGTACCTCATAATGTTAGAATTGGTCATGAGACAAGGATCTGTTGCAAATTCAGAGTGAGGAGGATCAATATTATTCAAGGAGCACTTCTCGAACGAAGGCAAGCAATGAGATTGGAAGAAGAGTGGGTTCAGAGGAAAATGAGGGGAAAAGAATGGGTCAGAACCAATTGCATTAAACTCAAATAAGGGTAGTCACAAAGGAAGAGGGCAGAACCGGCTAGAATGGATTGGAAAATAAATTAGCAGCAAAAGCAATTGAAAAACAATCACAGACTTTTCAGAAACAATTCATGGCTCAGAACAAATATAATACCTCACTGAGAAGATAGATTTGTAGGAAAGGAATAAGGGGAAAGAAATTGGTTAACCTGGGAAGAATAAAGTTAAATTGAAAAAAAATTGTGGGAAATATTAGTGGTAAGCCAAAGGATTGGGAAAGTTTTAAGACGCTGACCAAAGATGACCGAAATTTAAAGAAGACGAGGAAGAAATTCTAAGTTAATCTTTCAAATTATGTCAATATGAATAGCAACAGACTCTTTAAATATATTTTATAAAGCTGGAGAAACCCAAAAGTTAACACAGGGCCCCCCAGTGAACAAGTCTAGCGAAATAATACTGAGAAATCAGAAAATTGTAGAGGAATTGAATAGATATGTTACACGTGTTAGAATTTTTGAAGGAGGTAACAAACAAGCTACATAAAGAGAAATGAGGGAACGTAATATAAATAGATTTCAAGAAGGTGTTTCATACGTTATGACACATTAAGCTACGTGATAAGACACGAGACCATTGTGTTGGGTTTAGTACTTTAGCATGGATATAACATTGGCTAATTAATGGAAGATCGAGAGTAGCGATAATGAAGCCATTTTCAGGATGGCAAAGTATAACGAACGGAGTGTCATAGGGTCCAGTGCTGGAGCCAAGATTATTTAGAATTCATGTTAATGCTTTGGCTGAGGAAAATGAATGTACTATAGCAAATTTTACACCTGGTACAAAAATAGGCCGGAAGACATGTAGGAAGGATGATTCAAACAGCCTGCTGACTGGATACAGACAGGTTAAGTAAGTGGGCGAAAGCTTGTCAGATGCAATATAATGTGGGAAAATTTGAAGTTTTAGAGGGCATGGTTGGGAACATGGGACTGGGATATCATAGCAATTAGAGAAACGTGGCTCAGGGATGGACAGGACTGACAGCTTAATGTTTCATGATATAAATGCTGTAGGAAAGATAGAAAGGGGATCAAGAGAGGAGGGGGAGCGGTGTTTTTGATTAGGGATGAAATTATGGCTGTATTTAGGGAGGATATTCCTGGGAATACAGCCAGGGAAATTATTCGGGTGAAACAGAAACATAAGAAAGGGATGAACTCCTTTTTGGGATTGTACTATAGAACTCCAAAAGGCAGTGAGAAATTAAGAAAGAAATTTGTAAGGAGATCTCTGTTATCCATAATAATAATGGGATGGTTATAGTAGGGGATTTTTAGCTTTCCAAACATCGACTGGGACTGCTATAGTGTTAAGGGCTTGGATGGAGAGGAATTTGTTAAGTGTGTACAAGAAAACTTTCTGCTTCAGTGCATGGATGTACCTACTAGAGGAGGAGAAAAACTTGACCTACTCTTGGGAAATAAGGCAAAGCAAGGTGACTGAAGTGTCAGTGAGGGAGCACTTTGGGGCCAGTGACCATAATTCTAGTAGTATTAAAATAGTGATGGAAAAGGATAGATCTAAAAGGTAAAGCTCTAAACTGGAGAAAGGCCAATTGGATGGTATTAGGTAAGAACTTTCAAAAGTTGATTGGGGATGTATGTTTACAGGTAAAGGGATGGCTGGAAAATGGGAATCCTTCAAAAATGAGATAACAAGATTCCAGAGACAGTATGTTCCTGTTAGGGTGAAGGGAAATGCTGGTAGGTGAACTGAATGCTGGATGACTAGAGAAATTGAGATTTTGGTGAAGAAAAGGAAAGAAGCATATGTCAGGTATAGACAGCAAAGATCAACTAAATTCCCAGAAGAGTACGAAGGCAACAGGAGTATAGTTAAGATGGAAATCAGGAGGACAATAAAGGGACATGATATAGCTTTGGCATATAGGGTTGAGGAGAATTCAAAGAGACTCTACAAAGACTTGATGGACAAAAGGGTAACTAGGGACAGAATACTGCCCCTTAAAGATCAGCAGGGCCGCCTATGTATGGAACATCAGGAGATATGGGAGATAATAAATGAGAGTTTTGCGTCACTGTTTACTGTGGGGAAAGATATGGAAGATATAGAACGTGGGGAAATAAATATCAACATCTTGAAAAATGTCCATATTACAGAGGCTGTGGTGCTGAACAAATAAAAGTGGTTAAATCCCCAGGACCTGATCAGGTCTACCCTAGAACTCTGTGGGTAGATAGGGGAGTGATTACTGGGCCCATTGCTGAGATAACTGTGTCATTAATAACCACAGGTGAGGTGCCAGAAGACTGGGGGTTGGCTAACATGGTGCTACTATATGAGAAAGTTGGTAAGGAAAAGCCAGGGAACTATAAGTCGGTGAGCCTGACATCGGTGGTGGGCAAGTTGTTAGAGGGAATCCTGAGGGACAGGATTTATATGCATTTGGAAAGGCAAGGACTGATTAGGGATAGGCAACATGGCATTGTGTGCAGGAAATTATGTCTCACGAACTTGATTGAGTTTTTTGAGGAATTAACAAAGAGGATTGATGAGGGCAGAGTGGTGGACATGATTTATATGGATTTCAGTAAGGCATTCAACAGAAGTTCCTCATGTTAGACTGGTTAGCAAGGTTAAATCACATGGAATACAAGGAGAACTAGCCATTTGGATACAGAACTGGCTCAAAGGTAGTGCACAGAACGTGGTGGTGGAATGTTGCTTTTCAGACTGGAGGCCTGTGACCACCGGTGCGTCACAAGGATCGGTGCTGGGTCCACCGTTTATTGTCATTTATACAAATGATCTGGATGCGAACATAAGAGGTACGGTTAGCAAGTGGCAGATAACACCAAAATTGGTGGTGCAGCAGACAGTGAAGAACATTACCTCAGAGTAAAATGAGATCTTAATCAGATGGATCAATGGGCCCAGTAGTAGCAGATGGAATTTAATTTAGATAAAAGTGAGATGCTACATTTTGGTAAGACAAATCCTGGCAGGGGTTATACACTTAATGGTAAGGCCCTGGGAAGTTTTGCTGAACAAAGAGACTTTGAAGTGCAGGTTAATAGTTCATTGAAAGTGGAGTTCCAGGTAGATAGGATAGTGAAGAAGGTGTTTGGTATGCTTACCTTTTTTGGTCAGTGCATTGAGTACAGGAATTGGGAAGCCATGTAGCTGCTGCACAGAACATTGGTTAGGCCACTTTTGGAATACCATGTGCAATTCTGGTCTCCCTGCCATAGGAAGGATGTTATGAAACTTGAGAGCATTCAGAAAAGACTAACAAGGATGTAGCCAGGTTTGGAAGTTTTGAGCTATCGGGAGACACTGAACAGGCTCGGGCTATTTTGCGTGAAGCATTGCCGGCTGAGGACTAACCTTATAGAGGTTTATAAAATCATGAGGTGTATCGATAGGGTGCATAGATAAGACCTCTTCCACAGAACTGGGGAGTCCAAAACTAGAGGTCATGGCTTTAAGATGAGAGGGGGATGATTTAAAAGGGACAAAGGGGAAACTTCTTCACGCAGAGGATGATGCATGCATGGAATGAGCTGCCAGAGGAAGTGGTGAAGGCTGAATATGTTACTATATATAAAAGGCATCTGGATGGGTGTATAAGTCAGAAGGTTTAGAGGGATATGATCATATGGGACTAGATTTACTTAGGATATCTGGCCGGGATGGACGATTTAGACTGAAGGGTTTGTTCCCATGCTGTACATCTCTACAACTCTATGACTCAAAATGGAGAAAGGCCACAGAGAGCCACAGTTCAAGGGATTTTGGGAGTCCTCATCCATGAATCAGAAAATGCTAGCATCCAAATTCAGTTAGTAATAGGAAAGACAAATGCAATGCTCATTTTCATTAAAAAAGAATGGAGCCGAAGAAAAGGGAGGTTTTGCTGAAAAGTATCCATGGCAGTAGTCAGACCACAGATGGAATACTGAGAACTATTTTGGTTCCCTTAACTAAGTAACAATAGACCAGCATTGAAGCAGACCAAACTTAATGATTAAGATTCACTAAGTTAATCCTAGGTGTGGAGAAGCTGTCTTATGAAGAGAGTTTGGGCAGCTGTGGGTAGGAGACATTGGAGTTTAGAAGAATGACAGGTGAATTTGTTGAAACATACATGATTCTTCGTGGATTTAACCGGGGCGGTATGGAAAGATTTTGCTCTCGTGTGGGAGAGCCTAGGACCAGAAGACACAATTTCAGACTAAGTGGCCAGACAGAGATGAGAAGGAATTTATTTTCTCAAAGGTACTAATGTGTGCAGTTCTTCATAGCAGAGAGCTCTGGAGTTTAGTTCATTAATTATATCCTAAGGGAATAAAGGGTCAGGAGGAAAAGGAGACATGTGCAGTTGAAGATTATCAGATCAGCCATGATCTTATGCAATGTTGCAGCAGATTTGACGGGCTGAGTAGCTTGTTTCTGCTTCTACATCTTATGGTTTTATAGGTGGCGAGATCAGACTTCTGCTGCTAGAATGAATTCTAAAGCGTTGAAGATTTATCCTACAATAGAAAGAAAACCAAAATCTAATTAAGATGCCATTGTGGCACGGGATGAAGTAGGACACTACTTTTGAAGCCAAAGAAAGAGATCAGAAAGGATAAATAGTGACATTTGTCACTTAATTGGATTGCAAATTGAAGTTAGAGAATTGTTTGAGTTCAGCTGAAATTTTTGGCAATATCCATGACCCTGGATAAATCTGAAATATTACGAGCGGAATATTTTTGTAAGACATGTTCCAATAAAGTGCAGACCTTTATTTTATTTATATCTGACCTTTCAGTCCTGATGGAATAGAAATGAAATCTCTTGGAAATGCTAAGCATCTCTGCAGCAGTAAAATTTGAAAGTGCGTGTTTGAATTTGTTTGTCCTTCCTGATATTTGAGGGTATACACAGAGATGCTAATCTGGAAATCCTCTCTTGCTTATGATTAGTGCTAGTGACCTTGGCAAATTATCTGAACTGTGAAGCCATTGCCATGAGCAACTGCTTATCTAAATATCTTCAACTAAATTTGAACGCACACCCAATCACTTCGATCTTTCTGAAGTAACACTTGCAGCAGCAGTACAACTCTGTTGAACGGCAGCTGCTTGCAGGGCAATGGGTTGCAGGGTTATCTGATTTATTCAATAAAATTGTAAAGTGGTGCAGTAGCTCAACAGGTCTAGAAGCATTTGTGGAGAGTGAAACAAAGTTTACTTTTCGAGTCCAGTAAGGACTCCAGAACCTGAACATGAAATCTCACTGGAGAGAAGAGCAGAACTTTTTCAAGGTGGACATATCTGGAAAAGAACCAGCAACGAAATAAAACCTAAATAACATGGTTACTGGAAATGAAATATAGAAAATGCTGGAGAAATACAACAGGAATGGCAGCAACTGTGGAGAGAAAAACAAAGTTAACATTTGGAGTCCAATGTAACTCATCATTGGCACACTTTACTTTTCTTCCAGCCTCAGAAGTACTTTTTTCTGATTTATGCCCGAGGTTTCACGATCTGTGAACTGGAAACGATAAAAAGAAAACCACAATTAAAAACACAGCTTAAAGCATAAATTATCTCATTGAAAAGCTAAAAACAAAATAATAAAAAGTGCCTACTCGAGTCGCCTATGCTCCTGCCAGTAAATTGGTCATCAATACAGATACTCTTGCGCCAGAGTACTAACACACTGCACCAAGCATTCACCTTGTTATCTCGGATTCTCCAGCATCTGCAGCACCTTTTATCTCTGTTTCCAATTCGTTTCACTTTTCACCGTTCCTACATTCCTGATATATTTTAGGACTCAGGGAAAGATTCAAACTAGTTTTGAAAGCAATCAGAGAAATTGCTTCCAAGATCTTTGCATTTGAAGATGCATTCTAAAGCATGACAATTGGCCGAAGTGAAAATAATTATGCCGCTCACCACATGCTTTGTTACCTTACACATATAATCATTTATTGTCACCTATATTCAATGTAAAAATACAGTGGAAAGTGTGTACCTTCACCGTACATATGTAGCGCCATTCAGATTAATTTAGAATAAGTAAAAAGAGATAACTAAGAGTGTCCAACTTTCCTTCCCACCGCCACAGTATCACTCCGTGCTTTCCAGCCCTCGCCATGCCTCCGCCAGTCTTTTCCAGGCCACGCCATGCCGCTGCCAGCATTTCGCTCTGGGTTGCCTCACCGGCCCGATATCGCCCGCCCACTCCGAATCCGCCACCGTTGCTCCGGCCGAGGGTCGATCCGCCGTCGCTGCAGGACACAACCCGTCACGTGGTTCCCGGCTCCTTCCCGACCCCTTTGGTAGGTAGTTAAAAGGGGTTGTTGGTGGGCGGGGGCGAATAGAATTACTACAAAGGGAGAGAGACGAAGGGGGGAAAGAAGGAAGGACAAAGAAAGAAAGAGAAAGAGAACCAGCGAGCAGAGTGGAGCTTCAAATGGCACGACTGACCCTGCCGCCAGGCGTCCTCTGGTGGCCGATCTGCTTGGACGTGGAAACGGATTCTCTCTTTCTACACAGTCAAAACTCCACATAACATTAATTCTCCCTTAAATAGTTTCTGATCTACAACTCTAATGACCCTATCTCACAAAGGAACATGCAGTCTAATCCAGAGAAATATTGAAAATTGGAGCAGGAGTAGGCCATTCGGCACTCCGAACGTGCTCCGCCATTCAACATGATCATGGCTGATCTTCCAACTTAATGATTCTCCTCTCGCTTTCTTCCCACATTATTTGAACCCTTTGGTGCAGATAAAGATATCTAACTCTTTCTTAAGAGCAATCAAAATATTGGCCCAGTGCTTTTCTGTGTCAGAGTATTCCACAGACTTACCACTCTTTGGTGAAAAAAATTCTCATTTCAGGCCTAAATGGTCAATCCATAGCCTTAGATTATGACTGCTGGAACTAAACTCCCCAGTCATTGGGAGCACGGTTTTTGCGTTTACTCTGTCTAGTTGTGTTCGAGGTTTCTGTGAGATTCCACACCCACACCCTAGCCCGCCACACACCATTCTTCCAAACTGAAGTAAATGGAAACACAGAACTAAAACAAAGGGAACGTTGGAACAGTCAATTCAGCCCTTTGACCCTGATCCACCATTCAATATGATCATGACTGATTGTTTAACTCAAAACTTGTTCTTGCTTTTCTTCAATATCCTTTGATCCTTTTAGACCCAAGTGCTATCTCTAACGCCTTACTGAAAACAAAAAAAATGTTTTGGCCTGACTGCTTTCTACAACAACAAGCTCAACTGTCTCACCATTCTCTGGACAAAGAAACATTTCCTCCTGTCAGTTCTAAATGGTTTACTCCTTAGTTTGAGAACCTTTGTTCTGGACCTCCCTGTCATCAAGAACATCCTTACTGCATCTAATCTGTGTAATCCTATGAAATGTTTCTAAGTTTCTATAAGATCTCAGCATGTTCTTCTGAGCTACAAGAAATGTAATCCGAACTGATTCAATGCTTCCTTATACTTCAGTCTCACCATGCCTGAAATTCATCCGATGAATTCATTTGGGGTGGTACAGTGGCTCAGTGGTTAGCACTGCAGCCTCACAGCACCAGGGACCTGGGTTCAATTCCAGCCTCAGGTGACTGTCTGTGTGGAGTTTGCACATTCTCCCTATGTCTGTGTAGGTTTCCTCCAGGTGCTCTGGTTTCCTCCCACAGTCCAAAGATGTGCAGGCTAGGTGGATTGGCCATGCTCAATTGCCCATAGTGTTCAGGGGTGTGTGGGTTATAGGGGATGGGTCTGGATGGGATGCTTCAAGGCCCAGTGTGGGCTTGTTGGGCTGAAGGGCCTGCTTCCACACTGTAGGGATTCTAATTAAACCTTCACTGCATTCCCTCTATAGCAAGAATATTCTTCCTTGGATAAGGAGACCAAAACTGCTTGCAGCATCCCAGGTGTCATCTCAACAAGGCCCTGTATAATTAGAACACACAGGTTGCATTGCACGTTTGTTCTCTCAATTTATAGCTATTCACATAATAATCTGCCTGCTGCTTTTGCTACCAAAGTGCATTACAGCACTTTTATCCTCATTAGATGTAAAAAGATGGCAACGGAGTAGGGTTTCTGAGCCTGGGGATTTTCTGCTCTGTCTGCTTTTCTTTTCATTCCTTTCCTTCTTTTTCTCTTTTTTCTCTTTTTTATATCACAGTTCACTTACCTTTTGTTTAAGAGCTCAATAGCGGTGATGGCATCAGTGGCAGCGAGTTGGCCCGGTGCAGTCTCATGTTTGTTTGCAAGCAGGCACAGTGCAGATTCGAGTCAGTTGGCATCTCTGCAAGATAATGGTAGAATAGGCATGTCAGCTCATTTTCTTCCTTTTCTTTTCTCTTCCTGTCTCCTTTTATAAATTTTAGTATATATTTCTTTTAGTTATCTTGTTGACTAATTTATCTTTTGAAGAGATGCAGCGGCGGCAGTATCAGACTTGGTGAGTTTGGCAGTCGGCTAGATGTCCAGTGCGAGACAGCAGCTGGGACCCGACCTGGGACTCGTGGTGAGTTCCTGGTGCCTACACCTGGACTGGAGGTGAGACTGAGGCCTGACGTGGGTGGCAACTGGATTGGTGCTATGGCAGAGTGGATTGTGGCAGCAGCTGAAGGCCTGGAGTGGGACTTTGTTGGTCTGAGATCCCAGAAACATAGCGATGGATGTTCCCCTGACATCCACAGTGATGATGAGAGCAGGGGAGATTGAACTAGCATGGAGAATGCTTTCCAAAGTGGAGGAGATTGAGCACTTGTAGATAGTGCAGTCCCAGCATGCCTAAGCACTGAGGAAAGACTGCAGTAGTTGAACTTATACCTTTATTCTTTATTTTTTGACATGGAACTAAGAAGGAAAGTAATGATTAACTTGTAACTTTGTTCTTTATTTCTTTCTACTTTGCACTTAAGTTTTTGAACCTGGGTACATGTATCTAAGGTGGCACCGTGTGAGGCAATATTGAAAACGTCTCACTGTGCTCCTGTACTTTTATGCTTGAGTGCATGTGACAATACAGTCTAAATCTAAATCTATGTCTAAATTATATCACATTTAGCATACATTTGCCTACTCACTGAGCTTGTCCAAATTGCACTGAAGCATCTCTGCTTCCTCCTCATAGTATTGTGTCATCTGCAAACTTAAGAGATATTACATTTAGTTCACTCCTCAAATCACAAATACATGTATTGTGAACGGCTAGATCTTAGCACTGATTCTTGCATTACCCCATTAGTCACTTCCTGCCATTAAAAAAAGTTTCTTCCTGCAATTTGTTTTGTGCCTGCCAACTAGTTTTCTATCCATATCAACACATTATCCCCAGTTCCATGCGTTTTAATTTTACACACTGATTGCTGATGTGGAACTTAGACTAAAGCCTTTTGAAAGTTCAAAGAAACCAGATCCACTGGCTCTGCATCATTAACTCTACTAATAACAGCCTCGAAGACTTCCAGCAGATCTGTATAGCATATTTCCCTTTTGTACCATGTTGACTGTATATGATCCTGCCACTCTACCAAAGTCAGTCTGAACAGTCTATAATTCTTGGTTTTCCCTCTGTCTTCCTCTTAAAGAGAGAAGTAACATTAGCTAACCCTTTAATCTGTTGGAACTGCCCATAACTATATGGAATCTTGGAAAAAGACCATTCAACATTTCTAGGGCCACTTCGTTAATTACTCCGTGTTGCAGATTATCAGTGCCTGAGGATTTATTGGCCGTTCATCCCACCTTTTGCCCCACTAACAGAGATTTCCTTCAGGTCCTCCATTTCACTTAACCCTGTGTTCCACAACATTTCTGGTATGTTATTATTGTTCATTTTTCTGAACACAAAACCATTTAATTAATCAGCCATTTATTTGTTTCCAATGATAAATTTCTCTCTTTTATATAGCCAATTGTACGTGTCATTCTTGTATCTAATATCATTTTGAATTTCCTTTGTAGGCCATGATTTCGCCATATTTTCCATTTTACTTTTGCACCAGATATGAATGAGCAATTGTTGCATTTCACTCATGTGCTCTTTGAATGGTTGCCATTGCTTTTCCACCATCATCCCGAGAAGTAACTTTTTCAATCTACCCTCTTCTATTCGTGCCTCATATAATCGTAGTTTCCTCTATTTAGAATCAGTACCCTTATTTCAGAATCAAAATATAGCCCTAATGATCCAGTTTCTCTGCATGCAGCAGACCTGCCGTCCCAGGAATCAGCCTGCTAAATCATCGTTGCACTCTCTCCATAGCCAGAACAACCTTCTTCGATTAAAGAAACAGCGCCATAAATCATAGAATCCCTGCAGTTTGGAAGCAGACTATTCTGCCCGTCAAGTCCACACTAACCCTCCGAGAAGTATCCCACGCAGACCCATCCCCTTACCTTATCCCTGCATTTCCCATGGCTAATCCATCTAGTCTTCATATCCCTGGACACAATGGGCGACACATGGCCAACCCAATTAACCCGCACGTTTTTGGAATGTGGCAGGAAATCCGCACAGACACGGGGAGGATGTGCAAACTCCACACAGTCTCCCGAGACTGGAATCGAACTATGGTGCTATGAAGTAACAGCGCTAACTAGTGAGACAGCGTGCCTCCAATGGATGCCTCCTCAGACAGACCTCGCTACTGATTCATCTGATTGAATAACTCCGTCGTGAATTTTGGAAGCAGCAGGAAACAAGGAATGTGGCTCAAACACGCCCGCGTTTGGCAGTGGCATCATCGAAATGTCACTGGACGATTCGTCGTGAGTTCCCAGATAATGTTCTGGGGAGCATGGGTTCGAATTTGAATGTACTACAAATCTCAAATGAAAAAAAAAAGTCTCGTGTTATAGTGACTCAATCGACGTGAGTATTCTTCGACTGCAAGAAAACCACATCCACATTGGTTATCCATGAATCTCTCAGCGTTGCAGGCGCACTGCAGCAACGTCAACTGTGGCTCAAGTTACAGAACCAAGAGCCTGTGCTGTTTCAACTGAAGACGTTGTATGCACTTGTCATTATCCTGTGCGCTATAAGAACTCTGGAGTTGTGAAGGATTAATTTGTATGGGGTTGGTAACGAGCGACCTGGTTTACTTATTAAAACATCAATGGACTGAATAGAAACAAACCTGAGGGTAAGTGAAAAAAAACCCCGCCAATTTGGCGAGGTCGCGTCGACTCAAGTACTTACCATAGCTTGCAACTTTTAATTTACCTTTGCTTTCATCCCATTAAATCATGAAATATTTGCAAGTATTTAAGAAAAAAGGGAATTCGACATCTCAATCAAGTATCATAAATTCTTCTCCCAACATCTTAATTTTGAAAGGAATTATTGGGAAACTAAGTGTTGCGCTTCTCATGCCTTTATATGTCTGCTTTGGAACATTGAAGACAATTGTTTATGAACAATTGTTATTGTTATTTAGCTCATAGGTTCCACGTTTGTTGCCGGAACATAAATTCCAGGATTGAGGGTCCGGCCCAGGATCTGAGTCCCAGGGCTATTTTCACACATCTGTGAAGAATGTAGAAAATGTGTTCCCTGTGTTTGTTTCAGATTTCCAGCATCTGTAAAATTTTGCTTTTATAACCATGTCGGAAGTGGTCTAGTAATGATTGTAGGGGCAATGGGATATGATTTATACCGTGTTCATATCTGATTGTTTAGAAGTCAAATCTCCCTGGAATATCATAGATTTATCCATTGTTCTGGCCGACATTTTTATACATCAACCAGAAGCCAAAGCAGAGTTAGGTTGATCTCCTTTATTGTTATTTGAAAGATCCTACTGTGTAAAATCAAACCGCCTGCTTTATCAGCAACGCAACAATAACTCAAATGAAAGGTGTTTAAATGAACAGAATCCACTTTGGGGCATCTTGACATCGTAAACGGCACTAGGAAAGTACAAGTAATCGGTTGTTTCTTGGTGAATAGCAAAATACGATGACGCGACAGGATGGGTAAAGCCAAAAATGCCCATCCTCTATGGTTCAACTCAGTCGAAAAACATCACAAGGTTATCAACCAAAGATAGAACACTTTTTTGTGACCGTGTTGTATTTCCATGTCCATAAAATCTTTAAAGTTTACTTTTTGTTTAATTACCATGCCTCAGGCGAGAAGAGAGGTTGAGAAGGACAATTCTTCATGATAACTTCAGCCAGTGCAGGAAAGAACCAACTCTGCACGGTAAACCAGCCGTCTAATCAACTGAGTTAACGAATACCCAATGAAAACATTGACACAACAGATGCAAACTGATATTTTCCCTATTCAAATTTGTTTTGCCCGAATATATCGTTAATTGAATATAGCCCTCTGATCTATTAGAAACGAATTCATTCAAGGAATGAATTATGAAGAAAATAATCCATTCTTAAACATTTAGAGTTCAGTTTTTATTATCTTTTTGGCAAGCAAGCGAGTCAGACGTGGGTATATTTGGGAGTAAAAATCGATGCAATACTTTACAACATACAAGTGAAATGCGTCATAGTTCAGTACTGAGGATGATACTGCATTTATCAATTCACCTATTATGCCATTAACAGATAGATCATTCCACTCTTTGTTTTACTGTTCCTGAAACAACGTCAGGACAATCATTTTCATTGAAATCACTATCTCGGGACAACTAATAAAATCTCGCCAAATGTCAACGTTCGAAGCACAGTAGCTGGCATAAGAAAACTTCCATGCGTATATGATAACAAAATTTGGAAGCAAAAGCTCAAAGTACGACAACTACAACATGCAATATTCTACCACAATGAAATCAAACCCAGTTACATATTTTTAACATCAATTCGGCGACTGACTCCAAAACATGTTCTAATTTATTACTCCCCGCACAGTAAATTATTGTCCCATTTTATTTCATCGAAATTTTGACTGCAACCTTTCCCTCGTTAACGATTTCTAAATAAGAAACGTTCCATTTTTGATTTCCAATATCACCATTTGGTTAAAATGAACGGAAAATCGTAATTAATGATGATGATAGAGTTTACATGAAACGCCTAAGAAGGAGGTGAAGAGTTGGTAGTTCTTCATACTTCGTCTCAAATGATTAAATATCATCACGTTGTCTTCCAAATTCTGTATCAAAAAAAGTAAGTGAATCTAAAAAGAAAAACAGTCAGTTATATTCAGGTTATTATCGTCAAGATAGCCACGAAATAATGTGCGCATTTTTAGCGTGCTTATAAATCTTTCGCATTATGAATTGAACAAAGAACAAAGAAAACTTACAGCCCAGGAACAGGCCCTTCGGCCCTCCAAGCCTGTGCCGATCCAAATCCACTGTCTAAACCTATCGCCCAATTCCTAAGGATCTGTATCCCTCTGCTCCCCACCTACTCATGCATCTGTCCAGACGCACCTTAAATGAATCTACCGTGCCTGCCTCTACTACCTCTGCTGGCAACGCGTTCCAGGCACCTACCACCCTCTGTGTAAAGTACTTTCCGCGTGTATCCCCCTTAAACTTTTCTCCTCTCACCTTGAACGCGTGACCCCTCGTTATTGAATCCCTCACCCTCGGAAAAAGCTTATCTTTATCAACCCTGTCTATACCCTTCATGATTTTGAAGACCTCAATCAGGTCCCCCCGCAATCTCCTTTTTTCTAATGAAAACAATCCTAACCTACTCAACCTCTCTTCATAGCTAGCACCTTCCATACCAGACAACATCCTCATAAACCTTCTCTGTACCCTCTCCAAAGCTTCCACATCCTTTTGGTAATGTGGCGACCAGAACTGTACACAATATTCTAAATGCGGCCAAACCAAAGTCTTGTACAATTTTAACATGACCTGCCAGCTCTTATACTCAATACCCCGTCCGATGAAGGCAAGAATACCATATGCCTTCTTGACCACTCTATCCACCTGTGCAGCCACCTTCAGGGTACAATGGACCTGAACTCCCAGATCTCTCTGCTCATCAACTTTTCCCAAGGCTCTTCCGTTTACAGTATAGTTCGCTCTAGAATTAGACCTCCCAAAATGCATCACCTCACACTTGCCCGGATTGAATTCCATCTGCCACTTCTCCGCCCAACTCTCCAGTCTATCTATATTCTCCTGTATTCTTTAACAATCCCCTATGCTTTCTGCTACTCCCCCAATCTTCGGGTCATCTGCAAACTTACTGATCAGACCACCTATGCCTTCTTCCAGATCATTTATGTATATCACAAACAACAGTGGCTCCAGCACTGATCCCTGTGGAACACCACTGGTCACCTTTCTCCATTTCGAGAAACTTCCTTCAACTACTATTTTCTGTCTCCTGTTGCTCAACCAGTTCTTTATCCACCTAGCTAGAACACCCTGTACACCATGTGACTTCTCTTTCTCTATTAGTTTACGATGGGGAACCTTATCAAATGCCTTACTAAAGTCCATGTAGATGACATCTACACCCTTCCTTCATCTACCAACTTGGTCACTTCCTCAAAGAACTCTATTAAGTTAGTAAGGCATGATCTCCCCTGCACAAAACCATGTTGCCTATCACTGATAAGCCCATTCTTTTCCAAATATAAATAGATTCTATCCCTCAGTACCTTCTCCAGCAACTTTCCCACCACTGACGTCAGGCTTACTGGTCTGTAGTTACCTGGAATATCCCTACTACCCTTCTTGTACAGGGGGACAACATTAGCAACTCTCCAGTTCTCCGGCACTTCACCAATTGGTTTACTATCAAACCATGCTATCTTTCCCTTTGGCTATTTAACCATCGCACTCTCGACAAATGACTTAAATTATTTTATTTGAGTGATGTAATTCCTACGTGCTTTCGCCTTTACTGAAACAGGCTAAATAGGCCGGAATAATCGCCTTTTCTAAATAAACATGAGTTTGACTTATTGGAAAATGCAATGAGGGAGTAGTGTGGAAGCCAAGTTACCAACTCTGTGACATCTATCATTTATATTTTTAATGGTTATCTTGTACTGGTGCACGATTTATGCTTGAGGTGATCTTTATGCAACTCTTGTCACTTCTAGCCGCCGAATGCAAGGGCATCCGAAGTTTTATCGGCTAATATCGACACAATGATGTACTTCACTCAGTGATAGTAAGAACTGCAGATGCTGGAGTCAGAGATAATACAGTGTGGAGCTGGAGGAACACAGCTGGCCAGACAGCGTCAGGGGAGCAGGAAAGTTAACGTTTCGACTAGGGACCCTTATTCAGAAATGGAAGGGGGAAGGGAGCTCAGAAATAAATAGAGGAGGGGTGGGGCTGGGGAAGGTAGGTGAGATGGTGATAGGTGAGTGGTGGTGGGGATTGGTCATTGAGGTGGCAGCTGCGGATAAGTTGGAGAGAAGATGGACAGGTTGTGTCAAGTTAAGGAGGTGGGGATGGGAGGGAGGTTTGGTCTTGGAATGAGGCCTGGGATGGGAATGTTTCGAAACTGTCAAAATCCACATTTAGGCCTTTGAGCTGTAGGCTCTTGAAATGGATTGTGATGTACTGCTCTTCCAGTTTGTGGGTGGCATCATTATGACACTGGAGGAGGCCCAGAGTGGACGTCACCCAGGAAGGGGAGAGGGAGTTGAAATGGTCCGCGACCGGAAGGGGTTGTTGTTTGTCGTGAACAGAGCGCAGGTTCTCTACAAAATGAGCGTTCCAGCCTCTGTTTGTTCTCACTGATGTAGAAGAGGCCACATCGGGAGCAGCGGGTGCAAGAGACCACGTTGATGGATGTGCAAGTGAACCTCTGTCTAATGTGGAAGGTTTGATTTGTGCCTTGAATGGTGGTGAGGGGGGAGGTGTAGCACTTCCTGTGGTTGCAGGGAAGGGTGGTGGGGCTAGTGGAGAGTGTGGAGCGGAAGACGGAGTCACGGAGCGAGAGGTCCCTATGAAAGGCAGATAGGGGTGGGAAGGGAAATATCTCTTTGGTTGTGGGGTCAGATTGTAGTGGCGGAAGTGGCAGAGAATGATACTTTGGATACGGAAGTTAGTGGAGTGATATGTGAGGGCAAGGGGGATTCTGTCTTTGTTTTTGTTGGGGACTGGATTGTGAGGGCAGAGGTGCAGGATACACAAGAGATGAGGTTGAGAGCATTTTCAATGACCAAACAGGGGGGAGGTTACGGCCCCTGAAATAAGAGGACATCTGGAATGATTAAGAGTGGAATGTGCCATCTTGGGAGCAGACGCAACGGAGGTGGAGGAATTGGGAATGGGGATCACATTCTTGCAGGAAGGTGGGTGAGTGGAGGTGTAGTTTAGATAGCTCTGGGAATTGGTGGGCTTGAAATGGATGTCAGCTTCTAGGCAGTCACCAGAGATAGAGACAGACAGGTTGAGGAAGGATAGGGAGGTATTGGAGATGGTCCAGGTGAATTTGAAGTTGGGGGTGAAAGGTGGTGGTAAAGTTGATTAACTTTTCAAGATCCTTGTAGGGCAGCGCTGATACAGTCCTCGATTTTGCAGAGAAAGAGGTGGGGGGTAGTGCCAGTGTAGCAGCGGAAGAGGGACTGTTCCACATATCCTAGGAAGAGGCAGGCATAGCTGGGGCTCATGTGGGTTCCCGTGGCCACCCCCTCAGTCTGTAGGAAGTAGGCGGAGTTAATGGATAAGTTGTTAAGTGTAAGGACGAGTTTGGTTAAGGGGATGAGGGTGTCAGTGGAGGGGGACTGGTTGGGCCTGCAGGAGCGGAAGAAGCATAGGGCTTTTAGTCACGAACTATTTCAACTCCCCATCCCACTCCCTGGTTGATACGTCCATCCTTGGTCCCCTCCAGCGTCACAATGACGTCACCCGCAAACTGAAAGTGCAGCACCTCCTATTCCGCCTCGGGAGTCTACAGCCCAATGGCCTAAATGTGGATTTTACCAGTTTCAAAATCTCCCCACCTCCAGCCTCATCCCATGACCAACCCTCCCTCTCATTCCCACCCCCTTGACCTGACACGACTTGTCCGTCTTCTCTCCCACCTATCCGTCCCTGCCATCTCACTGACCAATCCCCACCACTCTCTTCCGGCACTCACCTATCACCATCCCACATCCCTCCCCCAGCCCGACTCCTCTTCTCTATTTATTTCTGAGATCCCATCCCCCTCCCCATTTCCGAGGAAGGGTCGCGACCCCAAAGATCAACTTTCGTGCACCTCTGATGCTGCCTAGCCTGCTGTGTTCCTCCAGCTCCACGCTGTTTTAACGATGATATAATTGTACTTTCTTCAGTTTGTTGAAAATCTGCCCACTGGAATAAATAATCCGTTATTTACCGGTGAACCTACACGTTTTTTTCATCACCGTACATAAAGGTATCTAAATAAAATCCTTCTAGTTACTGATTAGGAACACAAGTAAGTAATGAAATATCTTTTGAATGCTGCTGCCTACTTGAGTTTAAAGGGGCAATGACAATTAACCTTGATATTTTGGATTGTGATTGGATTACTTAACTGATTTTACACTAACGTCACCCTATTAGATTGCTGTGCGTTTATAAACTATCTTCACCTTCCTATGAAAATGTGAGTTTGTTAGTTTCGCTTTTCGTTGGGGGAATTGACAAGCAAGGCATGTGACAAGACGACACATTAGCTTACCTTCCATGTTTGCATTTTCATATTCGTGTAACTCGCTCTCTGTATAATATTCCAACTTGTTTAGTGAACTGGTAGACTGCAGATCTTTAAAAGAAATACATTGCAATCTTAAAATACAAATTTCATTTAAATTGAAAGATATCACAGGCGTAAAATTTAAAGATAATTACCTGCGCCTGTTCCAAGCTCCTGAACCTCAATCTCTTCGTAAACAGGATCAGGAAATCCAGTGGTGTAATATTGTATGTTCCTGTTGACTGTAGAACAAAGAACACTCATCATAGACGGCGAAGAATCAAGGAATATAATCCTTTATAACAACATTCGTCTTTCAATCTCTCGTTACTCGGCCTGGCTGCTAACAGTCAACTGACTTCTCAAATATCCTCTTATTTTACAATTTCCTGCTCCCGACGAGCGTTGTTCCTTGGTTTGCTGAATAGGTTGACTGGGATAGCCTGAGAGCAGTGCAGCGGAAGCATGGGGTCGTGGGATGATCGTGCTCCTCGATCTATTGTTCGGATAACAGAGCCTAGTCATTCTGTCGCTGCTCCAGCTTACATGACTGATTTGAAGATACCAACGTAAGAATTACGAACACCATTCCAATTTTATATACTTTGAACCTCTACGTTCGTCTCAGTACTTGTCAGTGTTAGTAGTTTGTAACTCTATTAGATATTATGCTATTTTTATTCAGAGATAGTAGGAACTGCAGATGCTGGAGAATCTGAGATAACAAGGTGTAGAGCTGGATGAACACAGGAGGCCAAGCAGCATCAGAGGAGCAGGAAGGCTGATGTTTCGGGCCTAGACCCTTTTTCTGCTCCTCTGATGCTGCTTGGCCTGCTGTGTTCATCCGGCTCTACACCTTGTTATGCTAGCGTTTTGGAGCTGCTTTGTGGTTGTGTACTCAGGTGTTGATGGTATTGCATTCCCACGACGAGGGGTTAGATAAAAGGTGAGTGGAGAGTGGTAGACCACAGTGACTGAAGTACATGATTGGCAATCCGTGATTGGTACTTAGCTGGATAAGGCTTAAATAAATATATTTTTCTGCTTCAAATGTGTGAGAGAATCCAATGTTCCCCATGTGGACTTGACAAGATAAAAACTGGGAATATTTACACGTAATAACACCCTGGCTAATAAGCAGGAATGTTGTTTGTTTCCAGCAGAAGGGCATACGTGAATACGTTAGAAAAATAAAACTTATGTAAACTGTCAACAGCCACGAACTGATTCGCAGCAAAGACAAATACAGTATAAAACCAGAGAAAGGAGTAGGAGTTGTCGATGATTTGGCCCTTTCAGCCTGCTTCAACATTCAATTGTGATGTTCCATCTCAATGTGATATTTTTGCTTTCTAACCACCACCTCCCGCGCTTTGATTCCTTTAAAATCTAGAAATTTAGTTGTCTACTTCTTGATTACACTCAGTAACTTGACCTCTATTGCCTTCTGTGGTACAGATTTCGATAGGTTTGCTATCCTTTGAGTGAAAAAAAATTCCTCACCTCCGTCAAAAATTATGTAGCCAATGATTTACACTGATTTAAACCCCCAATTAAGGAAAACATCTTCCTTGCATGTCCAGCTTGTTAGAATTGTGTACCTTTCAAAAGGTGCCCTCTCATCCCTCTAAATTTGAGTGAATAGAGACCAGTCAAACCCATCTCTTCTTGTAGGAGAGTCCTGCCATCCCCAGTATCAGCCCAGTGAACTTCCACTGAACTCCGTTGTTGTCTTTCTTTTAGGTAGGAAGGCCAAAACTGCAGTACTGCTATATCCCAATTGTCATGTCAGGGAGGCTCCACGCAACTACAACAAGTTATCCCTTCTTCTGAACTCAAATCATCTTAAAATGAAGGCCAGTATACCACATGCCTTACTAATTGCTTCCTGAACATGCCTGCATACTTTCATTGACCTGTATACTGGGACACACGTATCTCTTTGTTTATCCTTATTTTCAAATGTATCCCCACTTAGTTAACACTGTTCCTCTGTTTTTCTTTTCACAGTGAATTGTATAAACTCAGAATTAGCCACATTGTACTGCATCTGCCATGTGCTCACCCACTGATTTAACTCATCCAGATCGTCTTGAAATCCTATTGCATTCTCCTCACAACTCAAAATCTTGCACAGTTTTGTTTCATCTACAAACTTGGAAATGTTACATTCGGTTCCCTGATCCAGAAAATTTTATATATTGTGAATACTTGGGGGTCATCAATAAACCCTGCAATATAGCACATGTCACTGTATGCCACTCAGAGAAAAGACACATTCCTCCCCACTCTCTGTTTCCTGTCTGTGAATCAGGTCTCGATCCATAATAATATATTGCCCCATCTCATATGCTTTAGCTTACTGGCCATTCCCTGTTAAAATTCTTCAGAAAATCCAAAAGTAGGACATCTCGTGGATCTCCCTTGTTTATTCTATCGGATGTAAATCGGATGATTTTTACATCCTCAAAATAAAACTCCAGTAGATATATTCAGCATGAATTGGCTTTCATCAACTCATGGTGCTTTGCCAAAAATCATTAATGATTTTCAGAAGTTGTTATCATTTTAAAAAAATATAGACTCCAGGATTCTTCCCACTACTTACATCAGGCTAACTTGTGTGCATCTCTCTCCATCCTTTTTTAAATAGTGTGATGAAATTTGCCACCCTCCAGTCTGTAGAACTGCACTAGAGTCTATGGAATTTTGGAAGATGATCTCCATTGCATTCAATGTTTTCAATGTATTCTTGGATGCAGATAATCAGGCTCTGGTGATTTGTCATTCACTAACTCCATTAATTTTCTTAGCACTATTTTCTTACAAATACTGATTTCTTTCAATTCCACCCTCACAAGACCTTGGTTCCCTAATGTCTCTAGTAGGTTATTTGCACCATCTTTTATAGAGACAGAACCAAAGCATGTATCGTGATCTCCTGCCATGTCTTTGTTCTCCATTATAATTTCCCCTGCTTCAGATAGTATAGGAATTACATTTACTTTACTAATTCCATTTTCCCCTCTTCTCATTATCTGTAGAAGCTTTTGTAGGCAATTTCTATTTACCTAGCAATTTTACTCACATACCCTTTTTCTTTTCCGTCTTGGTCAACCTATTTGTCCTTATTTCCTGAAATCTAAATCGTTCTGTATACTTAGATGTTCTTTGATTTTCCTGGCAATTTTATGCATCGGGCTGGTAACTCACCTAGATTAAAGAATATTGAATAAATTGCTGTGTTTCTACTGCCTGTTGTCCAGAATAGATTATGGACATTGGCATGAGTGAAATAGGTTACAGGGACTTGAGAATGTCAGCACATAGATATAGCCAATTCTCTATCTATGCAATTATGTTACCTCCAATGCTGTTGGCTCTTAGCTTATGATTTAACCTTTTGTGAGGTATCTTCTTGGACACCTTCTGCAAGTCCAAATACAAGATACTCTATCCAATCTTGTTAAGATTTCCTCAATAAACTCTAATAAGTTAGTCAGATATAATTTCCTTTTCATGAAGACACACTGTGAGATTAGATTATGATTTTCCAAATGATCTAGGATTGTTTGTTTAATAATTGATTCCAATGCTTTTCTTACAGTAGATATTGATCTAATTGGCAACAGTTAACATTCTTTTGCGTCTCACCCAATTTAAATAGGGTTGTCACATTTGTTGTATTCCAGTCCTCTGGTACTTCTCCAGAATCCAAAGATTTTTGAAAAACTACATCTAATGATTCTATTTTCTCTTCTTTAGGATGCTAGAATGCAAGCCATCAGTACCAGGGGGCTGTATTTACCATTATCCCATTAGTTTAGCCAAAACTAATTCTTTAGTGTTGGTGAATGCTCTTTATTCCTCCCACAAACTCACTGATGCAAAAGACTGATGATCATTTGATCTGAAACATTAAGTCTACTTTCTGTCCACAGATTTTGGCAGACCTGCTGAGGTTTTCCAGAAATTTATGGCTTTATTTTGATTTCAAGTATCTACAGTTATTTGGGGTTTTTTTTGATGGAAAGTATCTGTTTAATTCCACTGATATTTTCTTGGTCCACAAAAATGCTCCCAGAATCATTTTCAAAGGGGCCTATGTACACTTTGAGCTCTCTCTTCCCTGTTATATATTTTAAAATGCTTTTATTGTCAGTTTTTATAATCCTTGCTAGAAATCTGAAGAAGGGTCCTGACCCAATACATCAATGTACCTGCACCTCTGATGCTTCCTGGCCTGCTGTGTTCCTCCAGCTCCACACTGTGTTGTCTCTAGTTTGTGCTCATAGTTTATTTTGTCTGCTTTCGTTATCTTTTTAGTTTTCCTCTGCTGGATATTGAATTTATTCCAATTTTCTATTCAATCACTTTGGCTTCATTATACGCTTTTTCTCTCAATGTAATATTCTCCGTAACTTCCTTCATTAGCCACAGTTAATTTGTCCCTCTCTCAGAATCTTTCTTCCTTACTGGGATGCAGTTTTGCTGAGCTTCATGAATTACCTCTGTATAGGCGTACCACTGTTTGCTCACTGTCATTCCTACCAATCTATACAATCCATACGTTCTAACTAACTCCATCATCATTTCATTGAAATTCCCTTCATTTAAGATAATCACAGTTGTTTTTGACCTAAGTTTCTCACTCTTCAACTGAACATTAAATTATATCATGTTGTTATCACTAGATCCTAGGGGATCTTTTAAGTGAGATCATTTTTTAAACCTGCTGCATTACCTGTTACCAGATCCAAGATAGATTGCTCCCTGGTTGGCTCCATGTTTCTCTAGGAAACAATCCCTAATGCACCTATGAGTTCATTATCATAGCTACCCTTTGCATTTTGATTAACTCAATCAATATGTAGATTAAAAATCCCCACAATTATTGCTCTATTCTTTTCATCATTCACCTATTGATTGTTAATTTATAGCCTTTCCCAAAGAGTGGCACTGGGCATCTATATACTGTCCATATGAATGGCTTCTTTCCTTGCAGCTTTTTTTTTTCACATCCACACAAATGACTTTACATCATCCAAGCCTTGATCACCTCTCACAACTGTTCATATTTCATTTCTTATTAGCAGTGCTGCCCCACTACCTATTCCTCCTTCTTGTCTCTCCAAAAAGATCAAATATCACTGAAAATTACATTCCTAATATAGATATCCTTGTCACCATATTTCTGTAATGGATACGCGATGACATTCATTTCGCGCAAATTGCCCCATCATGTCATCTGCCCTGTTCCAAATGCTTCATGCATTAATATACAAAGTCTTACATTTGTTCTGTTATCGAGGTTCCTTGCTACTAAATGTGATTCACACGTTTGCTCCCATCCTTTTATTTCCTGGTAACAATCAACACTCTATCTAACCTCCAATTTGACCTACTCCTTTATGTCTGATTTTCTAATTTCCATGTAACTGAACCTTTCCCTACCTCACCCACTAAGGTAACTATCCACAGACCAAATCATCTTATTGCCTATAAAATCTCCAACTACACATCTTATCTGACCCAAATAGTTTGCAAGTCAAACTTCAATTACTGTTTGTTCAAACAATTGTTATTATGATGTTTGTGTTTGGTGTCAGGTTACTTGCATATCCAAACTGCACCCACTTTATCAAACATTTCAAACCAGTTCTTTTTCATTTCAGTCCACAATTAACCATTAACTCACAGAAGTAAAAAGATACAGCCCTTGCAATACAGATTTAAATGTTTAAAAAGCTTGATTGATCCACAGACTTGTTCTGCATCGCCTTGTGCCCAGGTTCAAGATCAAAACCCATGGTAATATATCCAAACAAGGAAGGCCCTCTACATTAATGAATGAATGTGCATTGCAATGGTGTATTTCACCTCTGCATAACTGTGACTGCATCCTTACCATAACATCAGAGGGACCTGGCAGGTTCACCACTACTAAGTGCTAAATGTGCAATAATCTTTTCAATCCAGTGCAGTTGATCCATGATCAAACTTTGAGGCATTCAGGGTGGACACACCTTGTTAAGAAAAATTAACCAAGACCACTTGCTAGATCCAGTGTCTGTTCATTTATAAAGCCCTCTGGAAATGTCAATATACGGACTAATGAGGGGGACATACCTTTAATAATTATTAGTCTTTTTCCGTGTCAGGCACTTCTGAAAATTTCTCGTGTGGAAAAGAAATGTTGGTCCTTAATATTGCACAGGATTAGGGCTCACTCAAAAATTCCAGCACCATTGTTTACCTTAGGCAGATATTGCATTGATGAATCTTTAGAATTACCAACCTGACAGGGCCATGGAAGTTGAAACGTTAGAACATCTAAAATAGTGACTGGTATTGAAAATATGTAAATGTTTTAAAAGCGTAGCAGAATAGTGTGGGTAATGGGCGTAGAAGTATTATCAGTGATGTTCATCGTGAAATGCAAGGCAGACTCAAAAACAGAAAGTGCTGGCAAATTTGGTCAGGCCTGGCAGCGTCTGTGGACAGAAATCAGAGTTAAAGTTTCAGGTCGAGTGATCCTTCCTGAGAACATCACAGAGCAGGCTTGATGGGCTGAATGGCCTACTTCTGCTCCTATGTTCTTATAGCTGTCTCACAGTGTTTCAGTGAAAAATTATTTACCCACAGTTATATTCTCTTGCATATCTTGGTTTTGAGGGAATTCTCCAGCTAGTCTCAAAGAAGAAGGCATGGAGTAATCATGAGGAAATGATCAAACCAGTGAAGTCATAGAAACGTAAGGTAATAATTTGGTTCATAGTGTTTGTACCAACTGGAAAGCAGCTACACAACATAATTTTTCTTTTAGACATCAACTGAATGTGAGTTTCACTGATTGGCCGAGCACGTATTGCCCATTGCTAACAGGGCAGTGGCAACTATGTTGCTGTGAGTCTGAAGTCAAATGTAGGCCAGATGGGGTAATGGCAGATTTCCTTCCCAAAAGGATATCAGTGAAACAGACTTTTTTAAAAAATAAAGCCACTGATGGCGACCAATTTTAAACTCCCGGTTTTTAGTTGAAGTCGAATTTCGCCAGCTTCGCCATAGTAGGATTTGAACCAATGGCCGCAGTACATTAACCTAGGTCACTAACCAGTGCCATTACCACTACTGCGCCACTGCAGCCCATTCTCTAATATGGGTCTATGTTGTGAGGGCTGAGACTGTAGGTACTCAGCTAACTACATTTTAAATATTCCCACCATCTTTTCAGACCCTCAATCCTCTCTCAGCGGAAGCAAACTGTCCTAAGCCTTCTATCTATTACTGTAAATTTTTGGATCTTGTCCTCCAGGCTGAGCAACATCTGTCCGCACTATCTGGTCTGTCTAAACTCTTCATTCATTAGAACGTACGTCTCAACTGTCTGTCCTTTATTCCTCCTGTGTACGAAAGAAAACAACTCCACCCAACAACGTGTTCTCATTTCGGAAATTCTCCAGCCGGTGTAACATCCTTGTAACTTACATTGACAAATTCTCTTTTGTAATAACAACGTTCCTACAAAGCACTGACCAGAAATTATACTTGCCACTTACAAGTTTGGGAGGTTGTTTAAATTTGACCGACCTTTCTGGAAGCTTCTCTGCAGTTCAGCAGCCAAAGCAAGTGAAACAGCAATCAATAGGACAACAAATACGCATGGGATGATGAAGATCGAGGGTCTCTGCTGGTTGAAAGGTGCTGTGTGTTTCTGATGGCCTGTAATCAAAAGCATGTAATAATGACAGGGAAAATTTGTCCCACGCATTTATACATGTAGAGTTTACAGCACGGAAACAGAACGTTCGGTCCAACTAGCCCATGCCGATCAGATGCCCTAGGCTATTTTAGTCCAATTTGCCAACATTTCTCCCTTACCTGTCCAAAACCTTCTTATTCATGTACCAATCCAGGTGCCTTTTAAGTGCCACCCACCAACCATCAACCTCCACCCCCCATTCCACCATTTCCTCTGGCAGCTTGTTCCATGCACTCTCCACCCATTACATGAAAAGTTGCTCCTCAAGTGCCTTTCCAATCTTTCCCTTCTCAACTGATACCTACGCCCTCTAACTTTGGGCTCCCCCTAACCTGGATAAAAGACCTTGGCTATTCTCCCTATCCCTGCCTCTTGTGGTTTTGTAAACCTCTATGAGGACACCTCACAGCCTCCGACACTCGAGGGAAAAAAGCCCAGCCTATTCAATCCCTCCCCATAGCTTTAAAACCTCCATCTCAGCAACACCCTAGCAAGTATTTTCTCCTTTAACTATGCAGCAGAACACGAGGTTGTTGTGTTTATTATAATTATTGCTAGAGGCAAAAATGTGATTGAAATTCATTCGAGAAATGCAAGTGAATTCCACTTTCGAACGTTTGGACAGCCTTTGATCTCCGTTCAGTATTAACTATGGATTGCACTGACGCTAGAAATGGTTCCATTGAGTTCAGGTTCCGAAAAATTATGTAAAACTTCAGATTATAATATGAAGCAAGCTACCATTATTTAAGTTTAATGGCAGCGCCAAGAAAGTGAGGAAAACAGATCCTGTAGATATGAGCAGAACTTGCAGATTTCCAGATTAAGCGATTTATAGCATCAAGGTGACAAATGAAGCTCAATGCGGAGAAACGTGAGGTGATACACTGTGGATCCAAGATTGATATATCAGATTATTTGTTAAATGATGAAAAGGAACGCACTTTGACTGGAATGGATAAGTACAAGTTCAAGCACATGTATTATTGAAATCTTGTGAACAGTGCAAAAATGCGATGAGGTGGCACGCAGAATAGAGTGGACTGTTTATTTTCTGTCGATTGCAGCATTTGGGACTGTCTCGAGGGTGAAGTACGTAAACTCCCGAGCTTTCTATGAGCAGATATGGCTTCTCTATCGACGGTGAAATCATCTACAGGAATCTCCCTTCGGACAATTCCGTCATTAAGTGCAAACGTAGCTCAGTCGATTGGCGCGGTTACAAAAAAAACCACATGCGCTTTGTACCAAACAAGCATCTGGAGAACAACATAAAATGTCTTTGTGCTGTTATAAGGTAGTGAGGTATTTTTAATTATTCCTCCCAAAACTAGCACATTTCCTAATGTTGTCCCTTGAGTGTATTATCCACATACTGATTGTAAACTCACATTGCATTTATATTGTGTCCACAATAGATTTTAAACGCGCCAAGCCCCCTCCCCAGAACTTAATGGGGGATAAATTGACGCAGATCCACATCTGAAGATATTAAGCGATGTGACCAAAAGCTTCGTCAATGAAGTTCGTTTTAAAGAGGAATGTTGTACAGTAGAGTAAGGCAAAGTGGTGAAGTGTGTTTGGGTGTGGAATCTTCGTGTTTCGAATCTGGGCAGAAGAGATCACGGAAGCGGTGAAAAGATGCAATGATGAGCAGAAGGCCAGAATTGGTTATTCTCGGGAGGAAGGTGGTTGTAGTATGGAGGACAATATTAGATCACAGAGAGACTGTGGTCGAAGCCAATAATGGATTTGAAGGCAAAGTTGAGAATGACAAAATAAAGACTTAAGTTAAAATTGTGTACCAGAGCATATCACGTTGACGTCCTCTTTATGTTCACAGTAATGATCTTCTCTTGCTGACAACTGGCAATCCGACAGGAATAGTTCACTCCCCTTGCATTGAACCTTGTCCGTCCAAATTGTGCCATTTACTTGGACGAATAGCGTCTGTCCCTCTGTCCAGACCGGCTCGCCGCAATTTAATTGTCTGCAAACGACGGCGGCATCATGCCTGTCCCAAGAATCATCACAAACCGTTCCCCACACACCACGGAAAAATATTTCAACTCTTCCTGAACAGTTGTTCAATCCCGCAGCCAGCCGCAACTCTGCAGAGAAAAAAAAAACACAAGATTTCGTGAGAAACCAGTCAGTACCTCAACTTGAAATTGGACAGTTACTTTACTTGCTCCGTTTCAAATTCAAACCCATGATGCTGCTCTGATAGCATCAATATTAATGATTCTGGGTCTCTCAAAGATCGCGGTATTTAGAATACGTCAAAAGAAAATGCGTTCATCGGTCGCGATCGCTGTATCGCCTTACATAAAATTAATGTAGCTGGCCAACGCGAATAGCAGAAGTTAATTGCCCACTTTGGTTTTATTAATATTAAATAACAACATTTAGAAATTTTATAACTTTTGTTATTAATCACGAATTGAATCCTTAGAACTAATTACCAACATCTTTCGAAACATGTTCCATGTTACTTTTCTTCCTATCCCCCTCACCGTGCGTTTTCCCAGGATTTAGCTCTGAAAAGTAAACAATCGATAACATCAAAAAAAACAACACTGTAGCTGATATTTAGCCAGCGCTTTCAATGAGCGCATTAAAAAAAGTGTGAAACCGACGCATAAATGGAGACAGGAAAATAGATGACACAAAACGTGGTCAAAGCTGGAGGCTCCAATGTGTGTGCTAAAAGGGGAAAGAGATGAGAGAAATAGAGAGGTGATGGGAACGAAATATAGAGCTTTGAGTACAGACAACTGAAAGCGTTGTCACGAAAGGTGGGGCTATTAAATTTAAGAATGAACATTCGGTCAGAATTAGAGCGAGGCGGTTATATCAAAGAGTTTGGGGATTGGAGGTATTCACAGATAAAGGAAGAGGAAAAGCAATGAAGGGAATTGTAAACAAAGATGAATATTCCTTCCAAAGTCCCGAACCTGACCATCTAGAAGGACAAGTGCAGTAAGTACAAGGAACTCTACCACCTATAGTTGCCTTCCAAGGCACTCACCACCCTGACTTAGGAGTAAATTGTCCTTACTGTCACTGAGTCAAAATCCTGGAATTTCCTTAATAATTATATTGCGGATGTTACTACACCACATGGAATACGACGGTTCAAGAAGGTAGCCCACTGCCACCTGCCCTAGGACAATTAGGGATGGGCAATAAATGTTAATGTTTTTTGCTGACGACCACATCCCATGATTTTTAAAGCTTCAAAATGCTAGACACTCAGTGTATGTAGGTCATCGAGTGCAGGTATGATGGGGTTCGCGGCTTATTACGACTTAAACATACATAGCTGAGATATGGGTGATCTCAAATTTACAAGTGATGGAAATGTTTAAAGATGACTGAAATATTTCAAGACAAACGGACTCCGTTTGCAGTTCTTACCTGAACAAATGATTCCGACATCCTCCTTGTGGTCACAGTCATGTTGACCCCATGGTGAAGATGGACATTGCCACAGGAGTGTATCATGCAAACGACAGTTCACATCATCGAGCCAGATCTGTCCAGAACCGCTTCCAAATGTAATAGCACGTTCCACAGATTGGGCAGAACCACACACGAGCTGTCGGCAAACAACTTCCGCTTCCTTTATTCCAAAGGAATCGGCGCAAACCGTCCCCCAGTCCCCATTATAAAAAACCTCGACTCTGCCCTGACAGGGGTTCGCTCCATCCTGCAGCCTCACAGCCCTGTGCTCTGCGGAACAAAGCCTAGGTTAATCTTCTCATTTCCAACCCCACCCCGGTACATGTGCATAAAACAAAATCAAGTGGATCCGTAAGCATGTTACTTTTACGATTTTCCTTATCACAGAACACGTGGTAGACAATTATTTCAAAGAATTTCATTTCGAATGCACCAGATTGCATCCTAATATCTCATTCTCGATAGTGGTGGCTTGCGACTGGATCGACGGTTTTCTACTGTTAGCAAGAACAGTAAGCTATGGAGTGTCTAATTCAAGAATTCCAGGTCTAATGATCAATCATCCAGACTCTAGGTTTATTAAAGTTATCATTGGCAGTGTTTAATTTTGAAAGCTCATCTCACCCGAGCAGATAACTCCAGCATCTTCTTTATGATCGCAGTTGCTCTCACCCCACGGCGCCGCCTGGCATTCCCACAAGACAGACTCATGTGCTCCACACTTCACATTGTCTAACCAGATCGGCCCTACTCCTGGACCAAACCAACCGGAAATCGTTGAATTTAGAGCCCGTCCACACTTCAGCTGGTTGCAGACAACTTGGGCATCTGCTAAATCCCAGGAATCATCACACACAGTTCCCCAGCTTCCATTGTAGTAAAGTTCGACCCTTCCAGCACAGCGACTTCCACCATCCACCAATCTTACCTGAATATGATCTGCAGGACAGGAATAATTATATTAAACAGTTTCTGGTCCGAAAGACAGTACCTGATTGGAAATTATATTCTTAAATTCTAACATGGGGTCGTTGCATCAGTATACTGGACCGCCGGAGTGTCATTCTGAGTTTTGTCATCAGTGTGACTTTAATTCCCACATAGTCTGAGACTGAAGACTTTCTTTCTCAACTTCTGCCCTCGCCTAAGGCGTAGTAATCTTCAGGTCAAGCCACTACAGTCATTTCTCTCAAATATGAGAACAGCCCTGTGGTCCGGTAGGATCATCGTGAATTTACCTTTATATTCCCAACTATATAATGTTTCTAACTGTATTTTTTTCTTACTGCGTTTTGATTATTATGATTCTGCCAAACAGTTATGACATTTTCTCTATTCTCTTGTCACATTGATGATGACAACTGTTTGTATAATTTTGTCATTTGCAGCATCTTCCGTTGTAAACAGTACAGTTCTACAGGTCATAGGGCACGAAGTAACTTGTGAAAAGAAAGACCGAATACATAAATTTTGATTAAGATTCTATATATTCCTTATTGAATTTTCGCATTTGCTATCAAATACTTTTGGGGTTTAACCCAATGATGCAACACCGATTATGGTAATTAAAAGCATGGTCATATAACCGGTAATTACTATAAATTTAGATTTAATTCAGTTTACTTTTGTGAACATAATTACGTTGTTCCTCATTAGCCCTTTAAATCATTGAGATTGTAAGGGATTCAACCATCAGGCAAAAGGCAAGAAAAAATAGTTTTGCTATCTCAGGTGATGGTAACACCAGACAAGTCAAATCCCAGAGTGAAGCATAGATTTTAATGCTTGCCCAGAGACAGGTTTCAATGCTCATAGATTGTCCCCAGCAACAACACATCGAGCCTAGGTATCGTCTGTTTGAGTTATAGGGAGAGGCTGAATAGGCTATGGCTTTTTTTTTTCCCTGGAAGATTGGAGGTGAGTTGTAACCTTATTTAAAGTTATATGAATAGAGATATGGGCCAAATGCAGGCAAATGGGTTGAGGTCAGATTGGAATGTCTGGTTGGCATGGATGAGTTGGATTGAAGGGTCTATTTCTGAGCTGTATGACTCTATTATTCTGGTTTTGTTATTTGTTAAGTGTGGTTCTTTTTTTTGGCCCACTCACACACTGGAATTTTGTGTTTCTTAGAAATATGTCAAAGGCTGTAAGTTTTGTTCCGGAACATTAGGTGCAGCGTTTTAAAAAATCAATTTTAGGGTATGCTAAAGGCATGTCTCTTCATCTGCTAAAAAGAACTGTATCCTGTGGACTCACTGAGGGCTTCCTAATGACAAACAGTAACAAGGTGACCTTATTGAAATATAACATTCTTAAAGGGATTAGCAGGGTAAATGCTCAGAGATTGTTTTCCCTTGAGGGAGACTCCAGAACTAAAGGGCATGGTTTCAGTGTAAAGGACGCCTGGTTAAGGTAGAGATAAGAAGGAATTTCATCTTTCATAGTTTAATGAATCTGTGAAATTCTTTACCATTGAGGACATTAGAGGCTGGTTTGTGAAGTATATTTCACGCTGGCTTAAGAATTTTTTTAACCTGTAAGGGAATCAAGAGTTAACGAGAAAAGGCAGTAAAGTGGAGCTGAAGATTATCAGCCGTGATATCGTTCAATTATAGAGCAGACTTAGTGAGCCAAGTGGCCTCCTTCTGTTCTCAAGCCTTTTGGTCTTATTCTTTACTGGTTCTTAAAGTCTGCCCAATCCAATCATCTGACTGGCCACTTCCCTTTCAGATTTTTACATCGGACTTTCAATGTAATACCATCTTAACGCTGCATTAAATCGTGAATGATGTTTGGTCTCAATGGGCCTTTTTATTTCCTTTTTTGGGAATTCTGCCCAGGGAACATACAATATCAATCATGACTTGTCCCACTCTTTCAGTGGCAATGTGTACTGAAGACGTTCCTCAAACAATCTATTTTTACCCCTAGATTGGTGTTAATTCATATTGATTTGAACACATTATATTTAACCAATTGGAAGCTTATGGCTGCTGGATCAATTTGTTGTGGTCGTTTGCTCCGATAGCCTCATAGAGCGAACAAAAAAGTGACTTGCCGAGAATCCCTACAGCAGGCAATTCAGCCCATCGTTTCCATGCCGCTCCTCAAAGGTTATCCCACTCAGACACGCCTCCTACCCTACCTGCATTTCCCATGGCGAATCCATCTAGCCTGCACACCCCTGGGCAAACTAGCATGGACAATCGACGTTACCTGCACATCTGTGGACTGTGGGAGTAAACCAAAGCACTAAAGGAAACCCACACAGACACGGCAAGAATGTGTAATCTCCACACAGACAGTTAGCCAAGGGTAGAATTGAACCCTGGTACTGTGAGGCAGCAGTGTTAACCACTGAGCCACCTACTGCCCAAATGATAAATTATGATAATTTGTTGATTTTAATTTAAGTCAATTTTAATGACATTATTTTAATGACTTATGATAATTTCTTTATCTGAAATTCAAGTTTTCTGTTCACTATACACACTGCTTTAGTTAGTCAAGAGGCTGGCAGATTGAATGTATGTGACTAAATATTTCCCTCTCCAAAATATAATTAGCAAAACATTTAAAATATTAGTTTACATTAAATATAAGTTTTAATTGTCGATGCACAAGAATTTTCAATGAAGTACAGTCTTGGTAATTGCTTGATTTTTTTTTCCTCAAGTAAAACCTAATTGAGGTTTACTACCAAAACACAAATTAATTTCTGAATAAATTCATCTGGAATATAGATATGCAATTTTTTAAAACAAAAAGCTTCTTTGGCTTCTGTATTTGTACAAAATAATACTTTGGCTTTGTTAGTTTACTTCAGAAAGTCTAATGTTAAAGCTGCATGATAATGGTTAAGTAGAATGGAACTAATTGCCACTAAGTGAAGAATTACTATGCAGGGCTTCTTACATTACAAGTTTATGCAATATTCGGCACAATTTGAGTTAGATAATTAAAGATGTCCTTACCAGAGCAAATCACACCCACATCATCAGCAATAGACAACTCTTTCATTTGTGTAAAACTGCAATTCCACAGGAAGGATTCACTTCCATTGCATCTGACATTGTTGATCCAGGATGGGCCTGTGCCTTTCCCAAACTTGGAGTGATTGTAAACTCTTATTGCAGAGCCACAATTCAGTTGTCTGCAAACTACATCTGCATCATTGTAATTCCACTGAGTGTCAGTCACTCTTCCCCAAATGCCACCATAATAAACCTCCACTCGGCCATCACACGTGGTCTCCCCATTGGCCAGTCGCATTTGCCAATCTTCACCTGTACGAATGCAATTTGATAATCAAGGTTCATTCAACATTTCAGAGTTGAAATGTGGACGTCAACTATAAAAGTTGTTATTCTGTGGTTTGTCATTACTCAAGTAATGAAAAGGAAATACGTTACAATCACAGAATGTAAAGTTTGTCAGCAATTTAAAGAGAGTAAAGTTTTAAGAGAAGCGTCAGTCAGAACATTTGTTTTCAGAAGGACAATACATTTCTTCACTTGATCTGCACGTGACCACAGACCCATCGCAATGTTTCTCTTTACTGCCTTTTTCATGGCCTAATAAACTATTCAGTTGGAGGGCAATTACTGGACAGCTATAAGTGCTGGCCTCGCCAAAGATATTCACATTCCAGGAATGAAGTAAAATAGAAGTTCCATTTTGTTTTGTTATTTAGGAGCAGGTGGACATCGTTGGAAGGACCAGAGTTTGCTTTTGACAAGATTACAATTTGACCCTTTCCTGATCCCACTGCAAACGTTATGCTATTCCTATAATCGCACAGTAGGGATGGAGTTGCAATATGTTGCCTCAGGAGGATGGCATAATGATAATATTTTTCCAAGTCATGATAGCCTGTGAACTGAAGGGGGTCTTGGTAGAGGTGGCATTACTGTATGCCTAATGCCTTTGGCCTAACAGGTAGTAGATTTCTTGGGAATGAAATGTGCTGGCAGAGATCTTTGAACTGCCAGATCACTCCTAATGCTAAAGTAAACACAGAATTTTGCAGAAAGTCAGCAGTCTGGCAGAATATGGAGAAAGAAGCAGAGTTAACATTTTGAGTGTGACACTTCTTCAGAAATCTGTTGTGAAGTTTGGATATTTGCCAGACTTGCTGAGATCCTCTGTGCCAGATAAATTATTCAGTTACACACAAGACTAAGAAGCCAGTAATGAGAGTGAGGTACTCACATTGGAGCAAGTCATACCTCTCATTTGGAACAGACGTTCCAGTAGATATCAGGGCCTGAGCTTGGACTTAGTCGTAGGTATGCACTTGTAGGGATCGAGCAAATTACACGAGAAACTCAGCAAGTCTGCCACGATCTGGGGAGAAATAGCACAATTAACGTTTCAACTCAAGTGAACCGTCTTCAGAAGTGCACTCTAAAGATTGACTCTGTTTCTCTCTCCACAGACGCTGTCAGACCTATTGAGTTTCTGTTTCTATTTAAGATTTTCAGCATCCTGTGGACGTATGTCTTATTTCTGTCAAATTTATTGCTGGATTTCTCAGGAACTGTAAAATCCGATTAATTTTAATTTCCTCTGACAAAGGAGATATATTGAAGGGGAGAAATTAATGACTTTCTATCCGGCTACGTGGAACCCCTCACTCTGCTGTCCGCCATGTTTCGGAAAGTATCACAATTCAGATTCACAGAATAATTACGAAGCAGAAGAATTGGGTCTTTTGTACCAACCATGGCGTACCATGTACTTGAAAAATCTTACACAAAAATAGATACAACTAAGAGAACAATAAATACCTGAAGTTGAATGAAACACCTACCAGAACAGATGACCCCAGCATCATTTCTGTGTGAGCACCTACGGTGCCCCCAGGATGAAACCGGGCAGTCACGCAAATGCATTTCATTGCCGATACATTCGTTGACATCATTCCATATCGTCCCATTTCCTTCTCCAAAAAATGCGCCTCCTGGTGTTGCTATCGCGATTCCACAACGGAGTTGATTGCAGACGGCAGCTGCATCCTGTAAATCCCAGTAGGTATCGCAGACTGTGCCCCAGGTGTCACCCTGCATTATCTCCAGTCGTCCTGAGCAAGTATCATTACCACCAACTAATCGCGGTCCCCTTTGACCTTGGTGCAGAAACAAGACAAGTTATCCAGTTACCTTCGTGCTCTAATAGAAACCACCTCTTTTGTACATCTCTAAAGTACGTATAGAAGGGATTGTTCGAACAATGAAAGCTCTATAATTTAGCAAAGGCTGACAGAGCAGCGTCAGAATCTGGCGAGATAAAGAAGCTTTGATGACAGCAAAATGTGGCTGCAACAGCAGATAGGTGAATGGAGAGGTGCTGTGGAGAGCAACAGGTAGGACACATGTTGAGAGTCAAGATGAAACTCCATCGTAGAGGATGACGCCAACGTTCTGTGAGTAAAAGGAAGCTGGACAGAAGTAATTATCCAAAGAGAGGCTTCAGACTTGAATTCGCCCGATTACTGTGAAACAGAACAACAAATTGTTTGAAGATGTCTTTAGATTGGAGCTTCTATTAGAAGAAAAGCCAGGAACTATAAGCAAGGGATACGATATGCGTTCCTTTTCACAAGATGAAGAAGATACAAAATGGAAGAAAATTGACGGAACCCTGCGGGAAGCTATCGGGCATTTATTGTTCTCATTGTATTTTTGCCTGATGAGGACAAGCCCATTAGGATCCGAGGGGGGTTTGTGCAACATATATGGAAGTGGAGATAACAAGCATGGGGCTGGATGAACACAGCAGGTCAAGCAGCATCATAGGAGCAGACCCTAGTAATAGTTTCTGAGCTTTGGCTCATTATGTCTTTATTGCCTGCTACTGTATTAGGATGAAATTATTTAGTTCAGTTTGAACTGCAAACAAAGGTTCCATGAAAACGGGGATTAAATGAATTTGATACTAATAGTGAAAGGGATATCTTAGCGTCACTTCGAATCCTCATGTTGACACGCGAACAGCAATCTGGGTCAGGTGTTGAAATCAACGATGTTTCCCACATCAATGACAGATGTATAAGCAGAGAGAAATAAAAGGGTCGAATTTACAGGAAATTATCACGAATTCTAAACTTTGTGTTCCTCCGAATCTATGAATAGGCAGAGACAGAACACTTACCAGAACAAATGATACTGACGTCATTTATGTGTGTGCAATTCTTTTGATTGTTTGGTAGAATAGGGCAGTCCCAGAGAATGGTCTCATTACCCTGGCATTCATAGATATCCTGCCATACTGGACCACTGCCCTCTCCAAATTGAGCCTCTCCAAGTACTGTTATCACTTCTCCACATTTCAAGGAAGCACAAACCACACGAGCGTCTTGTGAATCCCAATGTGAATCACACACCGTGCCCCAAATATTCCCTTTCTGCACCTCCAATCTTCCAGAGCATCCATCTGTTCCACCAACCAGTCTTGGCTCTCTGTGTTCTGTTGTTTTAAATAGATGGAATAAATTCTTCAACATAATTGGCTTGAATTTACCACTTATATCAAGAAAATTATTTCTACCTGACTTTAGTAATGATCAAATGTTGAAATGATAGCTTTTTTGATGAAATGTAATTGACCATTCCTTACTTTTTAATATTTCTTCCAAATAGTTAATAATAGATTGTGACACAATTTTTAGTGATCCACACGGTGCAATTGAACACAAAGGTTTCTGAATTACTGCCTTGTGATCTTATTTCAGTTTTAATTTATATGGTGAAAAAAAGAAAAAAAGAAAGAACTGGCCTGATGACATTGTGATACAAAACTGGATTTCAAGTAGGTCACATAGATGACACAAACTTAGAATTTTATTTTCACGATTTGAAACTTCAAACTATCTTTTTGGGATAAAGTAATTGCAAGTATAACATATGTGTAATACCTCCTAAGTAAGCTTTTGTAAATCTTAATCCATTTCACAAATCTCCAACATCAAAATGCACAATTATTAATTGTGATTGACAACTATAAACATGTTGTACATGTGCTTTTTATCACGGTTCAAATTAGTGGAATATAATTTATGTCTTAACCGTTTGGTAGCAAAAAATAGGAACGTGACAGGAATGAGTGTTCTCTCCTATATGTACAGCAGTATCTTGACAAGCCTTCTCCAACAGCACCTTCCAAAACCGCTACCTTTCACCAGTAAAATGAAAAAGGAAGCAAATGCATGGAACACCAACACTTACAAGCTCCTTTCAAAATCATACATCATCATGACTTGGAAGTATAGTGCCATTTCTTTGGTAGTTTGGTCAAATTCTGTAACTGGCTTCCCGTCAGCACTTTGGTTGCATCCATGTCATAGGAATGGCTGGGCTGGATAAGATGGCTAACCACCACTTTCTCATGTGCAATTAAGGATGGGCAGTAATACTGGTCTAGATGATGACTAAATCCTGTTCTGGAATCAATGAAATAAATCCGTGCCTTGGTCATTTTCATTAGGAAGTACATAACCACACTATTTCTACTCACAAGGTTATTCCATGCCCAGAAGAATGATTACCCTTCATTCTTTTCATTTAGCAATGAACACATATATCAGCACTTTGCAGTAGCAAGAAAGGATATGATTTTGTGAGTCACTGGTGAAACACATCTGAAGTCTGCATCACTGTAAATGCAGAAATTGGAATTTACACATCGTAGGCAAGTTAATAAAAGTTTCTACTTCGAGCAGTTTAATGAATAAAAGAGAAACAAATTACCTCAGAATCACCTACTCAGCGCAATTCATTAACGATGCAGAAAAGCAGAAGTTTCTTATTTTATCTCCAGCAGGAAGAGAGGAGCTGAATATTATTTAAATGGTGGAAGACTATAGAAATTTGCAGTACAGGGATATTTTGGAGTCCTAGTGCATAAATGATAAAATACTGGTATCCAGGTTCAGACGGTAACAAGGAAAGAACATGGAATGGAATTCAAAATTAGTAAGTTTTTCTGAAAACTACACAAGGCACTTGTCAGACCACAGCTGGAATACTTTGAGCATTTTTTTTATCTGTTTCTCAGCGGTTGGCATTCAAGTTGCTTTCTATTTCTTCATTAGCACTTCTACACTGATCATGAAACATTTTCGATCCTTATTCAAATATTTCAACACATGACCAATAGTCTTGTGTGCTATGCTGTTTCAAGTGTTCATCGAAATTGTTCTTAAATGCCTTAAGGTTTCCTGCATCTAGCTCTCCTTCAGGAAGTGAGTTCCAGATACCCGCAATCCTTGGTAACAAAATATTTTTCTCAAATACGCTCCAGCACTTCTGCTCCATATCTTAAAACTGTGCCTCCTGATTATTGACCCCTCTGTTATGGGAAAAGTTATTCGTATCTGCACTGTTGCTGCCCCCTCGAGCTTTCTACACCTCAATCAGATATTCCTCAGCCTTCTCAGCTCTAACGAAAACAGTCCCAGTCTATCTAGGCTCTCTTTGAACCTGAATCACTTCAGATCAGGCAATATCCTAGTGAAGCTCCTCTGCACTTCTCTAGGGTAATCCTTCCTGTAGTGTGATAACCAGAACTGCACACATTTACTCCAGCTTCGGCTTAACACTGTGCACTGTTCATAATGTCCTTGTTCTTGTATTCAATGCCTTGTCTAATATTTGTAAGTATTCCATATGCCTTCTTGACCATTTTATGTACCTGCCATGCTGCATACAAGGATCTTTGGCATGGTCACCAAAGTCCCTCAGATCTCCGTAAGGCGCTGCAATGCAATATGTACTTCCTTCCATTGATAGTCTTCAAAATGCATTATTTCACTCTTTTCAGGATTGAATTGCATTGGCCCTGCTCAGTACATATGACAAAACTAATTTGTATGACATCTGGGCACTGACTGATCATACCTCCTGCATTCATGCCTCGGCAATAAATATACACGATAGAGTCAGCCTCGAACCCTGTGGTACACCACTGCATACAAGCTTCCAGACATAGAACACCTTTGGACCATCACCTTCTGTTTCCTGCAACTAATCCAAATTGCACTGGATCTTCTGGGCTCTTAATTTCTTCGTCAGTCTGCTATGTGAGACCTTGTCAACGGCCTTACTTCAGTCAACGTAAACTCTATTAATTCAATTACCCTCATCTAGACACCACTTCACCTCCTTGAAAAATTCAATCAATTTAGTGAGCCATGATCACCCCCTTATAAAGTAATGCTGAGTATCCTTGATTAATCCCTTCCTCTCCAGGCAGAGATTGTGTCCCTTAGAATTATTGCCAATTGTTTCCCTGAAACAGATGTTAGTTTCATTGTTTATTCCTACTAGTCTTCTCAGATAACGACACTACATTATCTGTCTTCCAGACCTCCGGCGCCCCTCCTGTAAAGATTTGTAAATTAATGCTAGAGTCCATGCAATCTCCTCTCAAAAAAAAAACGAAAGAACAGCCGATGCTGTTGATCAAGAACAAAAACAGAAGTTGATTGAAAAGCTCAGCAGGTCTGGCAGCATCTGAGAAGAAAAAAATCAGAGTTAACATTTCAGGTCTGGGTTCTGAGGAAGGGTCACGAGACCTGAAACATTAACTATGATTTGTTTTCACAGACGATGCAATAACTGCTGAGCTTTTCCAGCAACTTCTGTTTTGATTCCCAATCTGCTCCCTTGCCTCCCGCAGCAGCTTGAGATGAATCTCATCTGGGCTTGTGGGATTTTCCTACTTTTAAACCGACTAAAACCATGAATGCAAATGCTAATGTCTCAACGTTAATTCATTCAAGCATATCACATTCCCGCTCCGTGTTTTCTTGTCCTATATTGTCCTTCTCTACAAAGAATACAGATGAAAAGTGCTTATTTAAACTTCAGCAACATCTTTTACTTCCACACACAGGTTTCAACTTGTCCCTAATTGGCCTTACCCTTTTCATGGTTATTCTCGTGCCCCAAATGTACTTTATCCCTTTCTGGGGACATGTTAGTTTACACTTTCCCATTGCCCCTTTGAATATCTCCACTGCTTAGATACGGATTTTCATGCAAGCAGCTGGTCCAAGATCTATCTTATCTTATTGAAATTGACATTCTTCCAATTTAGAACTTTATTTCCAGCATAGCTTTAACCTTGTTCATTATAACCTTAAAACTTGCTGAATCACAGCCACTTACAACAAATACTACCCCTATTGTCCGGCTTAGTGTCGCTACATTCAGACTATAAATGCACAATCCCCCCAAGGGACTTTCTACACTCTGGCTTTAAAAGCTCTCCTGGGAACTTTGTAAGAATTCCATCCCCTCTCAGCCTTTCACATTTTGTATTTTCCAGTTAATATCGGAAAATCGAAATCTCCTAATATAATTACCCTAATATTGTTTTCTCTTCTGATTTACCTACATATCTGCCTTTCTTACTGTCGAACTATTTGGGTAATTGTAGTGCACCCCAGCAAAGTGATTGCTCCCATTTTGTTATTGAGTTCTGCCATATGGCCTAAATTGTGGAATCTTCTAAGATGTCATCCCTCTTTGCTGCAGCACTCTAATTGAATGCAGCAGCGTCAATGAGATAAATGGTCTATTTCCGTTCCCATGTTTTATGTTTTAACTATCACAGTCTAACTCTAATAAGTTCCACTTTCTGCAATTCGGACAGTCTGCTGTAGCTTATGAGTAAATTAAAACTACTTTTCCCTCAGCACCTTTGCAATAGCTGAGGGAACATTTTATTTCTAACCAAAGATAGGCTGTCCCTCTACTTTCTGTTCCTGATCAAATAGTAGCAACTTCCAGAAAAGATTACCAAAATAAGAATTGAATAATATATAAATTTCTGAAATATGATCAATCTTTTCCATATAAATATTGTACCTACAAGGGTAGTCAGCGGTAATGTACACTGGAGTACATAACTGACCTCCTGACTCTCCACAGCCTGTTCACGAGTCAAAGACATGAGTCAGAAATGTGATGGGATGCTCTCCAACTCCCTTTATGATTCAGCCTCAACAACAGTCACTGACCCCATCCAAAACAATGCAGAGCAGAGCAGTTAGCTGAGTTGTTACCACACATACTCACTCCCTTCATCACTGATTCACAGTAGCAATAGTACGTAAAATCTACAAGATGCATTGCAAAAATTCATGAAGGTTACTTAGAGACCACTTTCCAACCCATTATGTCACCATTTAGAAGGACAAGGGCAGCAAATACATGAGAATACCACGACCTGATAGCTCATCTCCAAGCTACTCATCATCCTGATTTGGAAATGTACCACCATTCATTCAGTGCCACTGGGTTAAAATCTTGGGAATTCCAATTTAACAACATTGTGTCTGTTTCAACACCAAATGACAACAGCAGTTCAAGAAGGCAGCTCACTGCCACATTCTCATTGGTAGCTAGAATGGGCAGTAAAAGCACACATTCAATAATTTGTTTATAACCTTGACTTCTATGTCGATAGCAAACAAGTTGAGTTCAATATTTTTAAGTTATTTAATCAGTTACATGATTGTACAATTCGTTCAGTGTTGCATACAATAATGGCAATGTCATCTTATTATCTAAAATAATACAGGCAGAAAAGTTACCTGAACACACAACACCAGCTGCTTCTGTTTCTGCAGAGCAGTTTCGGTGAGCCAAAGGTTTCAGTTCACATTTCCAGGGGTCATCCTCAGTACCTTTGCAGTGAAGTTCAGTGTTCAGCATCGGGACAATACCAGCCCCAAACTGGGAATCTCCTGATGCAGAAACAGCGTCACCACAGTTCAGAAATTTGCAGAAAGCACGAGCGTCATTCATATCCCACATTCGGCCACAGAATACAACGAACGATGTAAAGCTACTGGCCTCAACTCTTCCAGCACAAGGGCTACCTCCATCCTTAAGCACAGCTAATTGTCTGTCTGTCAGGGAAGAATGTTTCATATTATTTACATTAGTTACCATTGTCCAATTTAACAGAAAACAATAAACCACTTGACTAAATTCATCTGCACAATAGATGTTTTGGCCAGAAAAAAAAATCTGCATGAGCCTGAATCCAAAGTAGACAAACAGGAGGATGGAAGAACACAGCAAACCAGGCAACATTTGGAGGAAAGGAACAGTCAACAGTTTGGGTATTACCATTCTTGGCCGACCTTCTTTAAAAGCATACAAGTAATAAAAGTCAATCAAACAAGAGTTAGCTCTATAATTACAGCAAAAGCAAAAACAACCTGCTGAGTAGTTACCAGCTGAATCCTATTGACAACAACGATCAAAATTGGTATACTTTAACTGTGGGTTCTGAAAGATATTACCAGAGAAGCTGAGGTAGGAATGCAATGGACATCCAGGAAGGAAACCACAGAAAACAAGATTTGTTAGTAGGACACATATATATAATGACAGGTATCGAGTTCAGTGATGTCAGATTCGGTGTACACCGAGACGTTTTTGGTCAGGCAATAAAACAATGGAAAACTTTATTGGCATAATGCATTTAGAGTTACGAGACACTTCACACAGGCTTCGTAAAAAAAAAAGACACCTAGCCACATAGGGAGATATTAATGAAGAAAGTCATAATTAGAATTAAGGAGACTCTGAAATGAGCAAAGGAAGATAATGCGACATTGTCAGTTGGACAAGCAATTTCAGAGCCGAAGGATCAGGTTGTCGATTTGCTCATTGAGCCGGTGTATTAGATTGCAGACGTTTCATCACACTGTCAGGTAACATCGTCAGAGCACCTCCGGTAAGCATTGATGTTCTGTCCAGCTTGTTACTTATATGCCTCCGTTTTCTGGGGTGGTTGGTATTACATCGGTTCTGTTTTTCAGTAGTTTGTGTATGGGGTTCAGTTCAACATGTTTGTTGAAGGAGGGCCAGTTGGAATGCTAGGACTCCAGGAATTCCTTGGCATGCTTCTGTCTGGCTTGTGCTATTATGGATGTGTTGTCCCAGTCAAATTCTTTGTCCGTGTGTATTGAGACAAGTGAAAATTGGTCGTGTGTCTTGGTGGCTAATTAGTGCTCATGTACCCTTATTGTCAGTGTTCTTCTGGTTTGGCCAATGTAATGTTTTTCACTGTCCTTGTATGGTGTTTTGTATACTACATTAGTTTTATTGGTTGTGGGTGTGGGATCCTTTACTTTTATCAGTATATGTCACAGGTGGCTGTTGGTTTGTGGGTGACCCTGATACATAGGGGTCTGCATGGTCTTGTGGTCATGTCTGATATGTTTCTGATGTACGGTAGGTGACTAGTGTGTCTGACCGGGTCGTGTCTTCTTGTGGTCTGTCGCGGAGGTAATGGTGGACTGTGCTTTTTTGGGTATCCATTCCTTTTAAAAACTCGATATAAATGCTCCTGTTCAGTTTTGTGTAATTCCAGGTTGTTGCAATGTTGTGGCTCATTTGAACAAAGCCACAATGCAGGCCCGTTTGTGGGTGTTGGGGAGGTTGCTGGAGTAATTAAGTATCTGGTCTGTATGTGTGGTCCTTCTGTACGTGCTCGCCCGGAGTTCCCCGTTGTATACAACCCAAACTCTGATTCTGCTATGTAGATGAGACCTTTGTGGTTATCAAATGCACAAGACTAGAAGAAATACACCGACACATCAACGACTTCCTCACCAGAATAAAATTCACAAAAGAATAAGAGAACAATAACCGACTGCTCTTCCTAGACATAATGGTAGAATGTATGAACAACGGAGAGCTCGAGACCACCGTACATAGAAAGACCACACATATTGACTACAAACTGAATTACTCCAGCAACCACCACCTCTAAACAGAGCGGCATCGGGACATTATTCAAATGGGCCACAAACGCACTTCAGCAACCTCGAATTACGCAAAGCAGAATGGGAGCACTTCGCGACTGACCACAACAAGAAGACACAACACGGCCAGACACACTAGTCACCTACTATACGTGACGGACATGTCAGATATGACCACGGTATCAGGGTAGCCCACAAACCGATAACCACCCTACGGCAGCTTCCAACGAATGTAAAGGATCCCATACCTACAACCAATAAAACTAACGTAATATACAAAATACCACCCAAGGACTGTGAGAAACAGTACAGAGGCCAAACCAGAAGAAAACTGATAATAAAGATACATGAACACCAATTAGCCACCAAGAGACACGACCAATTCTCACTGGTCTCAACACACACGGACAAAGAAGGACACAAATTCAACTGGGACATCGCATCGATAATAGCACAAGCCAAACAGAGGCATGCCAGGGAATTCCTGGACCCGTGGCATTCCAACCGGATCTCCTTCAACAAACACATTGAACTGGACCTGATACACAAACCACTGAAAAACAGAACCGGACGTAATGCCAACCAGCCCAGCAAACGGCATATAAATAACAGACAGGACAGAACACCAAGGCATCACCGGAGGTGCACTGACAATGTTACCTAGCAGGGTGATGAAACGTTTGCAGTCAAACACACCGGCTAGGCAAGCAAGTCTACAACCTCATCCACAACTCGAGCTACAAATCTTGTCAAAACCTTTAAACACCTAAGGATCGGTAGGCATGCCCGTTGATGATAAAATTGTGGATGCTCAAGTGGCCAGAAATAAAGAAGTTATGACAGCTTGTATCATTTAACGAGCTCTTGTGGTACAGTGGTGGTCTCTCATTCTCAGGACCAGGAGGCCTGGATTCAAGTACCATCTGCTTCAAAGATGTGTGATGATATTTCTGAGCAAGGTGATTAGAAAGTATCTATCTTGCAGCACTTGAGGAAGGGTCCATATCAGACAGTGGCAGTGTGGAACCTTGTAGCAGGGATTTAAGATCAACCTGCGCCCAGCCATGTGTTATAATGTGTCTGAAACAGGAGCTTTAACAATAATGCATGAGTGGAAAATATTACAGATATATTGTGAGGTTAGGCAACAGAGAGAGATTTAAAACCAAAAATCATAAATTCAAAACCAATGAATTGCTGAAGTAGAAGCCAGTGCATTTCAAATACCTCAGAGTTTGGATAGGAGCCATGGCTGTGCTTAGTGTGGCTAAGGGAATGGTTGAAAAGGATTTGCGTGAATTTGGAGATGGATGGCAGAGTTGTGAACCTTGTTAAATTTATGATGAGGAAAATTAAGGAGGAATAAGCTGAGCAGGCCACAGGTGGGCGATTTCACAGAAGTGAAAACTGATGGCCTTAAAATTCATGCAGTTACGTGATCATTTTGGGGTTAAATACAAAGCTGAGTTTGTGAATTGTCTGGGCTTCAGATACAGGCAATTACTGGGCAGAGGCCTGGAATTGCAACCATAAAATGAATTAGTGGTAAGGCAGAAGGCAATGTTTTCGGACCTGGTTTTTCTGTAAGTAAACCTGTCTTCATCCAGCCTGGGATATCGAATATAAAAGTGAATAACTTGAAGAAAGTGGCGAGTTTGAAACAGGTGAGGGAATACTGGGTGTGATCATATTAAATGTGAAATTTTCATCTTTGCTTATATCACTACTTGGAAACATGTAGATCGTAAATGTAAGGAAGCATATTTTAAACAACCTGTCGTCTTATCTCCTTCTCAGAACTTTTCCGTGTGCACCTTGGAGGTGTCTTCCGGTATTTGAACATCCGAAATTGGGAGCTCAATGTATGATGTGATGGTGCTCTCTCCTTAAAATATTATTTTGTTCTGTTTGTTTTTTGAAGTGAGTTTGTAAAGACAGTGATGCAGAAGTGGCAAATGAAGGTGTCTTAGGTGAACAACTTAGGAGGTTTTGGGTTTGTTTTATAGCCTAAAGGGATGTGGCCAACTCTCACACACCAGGCTTTTCTAGCTTTTTAGCATAAGCAGTTGTTTGGGGTCTCAGAAGAGTTGGAAGCTTCACTGAATGTTTCCTAGCTGCTAATTTCTCTGAAATCTCGCGATCCTTTTTTCTTCAGGGATTGGAGAACTGCACGTAAGAATCTATGTCTGAATTTGCCTTTTTGTCGAGGGGTGTGTTTATGGAATGTTACTGAATTGGAACAGTTAATTAGTTATAGGTACAGTATCTATTATTTGGTTAAGTTTTCCAATAATTAAGCTATTCTAAATTCCTGATTCTTCTGTTTGCATTTTAACTATAGTGTTTAAATAAATTATGTTTTGCTTAAAGTCAAGCAGTTTGACCAGTCGTACCTCATCTGGAATAGGCACTTGACATCCATTTTTAAAGTAAGACCCTGACCTTGGGTCTTAGGCTGCCTTCTTAAAATATTTTGAGGAGTTCTCGTGTGGTCCATAACAAAGAAGATGTTGCGGAATGCAATACATTTTCTTGGAAAGGTTACATGCAAACATGCAAACAATCAATGTACATGAAAAAAGCATATTCAATATTAATTGCCAACAACGCAGATACCTTTACAGAAGAAACCTACGGTTGTCCCAGTTTCACAGCCCTGCTGGTCCGAAGCACTGAATGAACAATCCCAGAGTGACGACTCAGTTCCATTGCAATGGGCTTTATCCAACAGAATAGGTCCCGTTTCTTGTGAGATGGGTATAGCCAATGTTGTGTGGTAGGCATTGCAACCAATCTGTCTGCAGACGACTTCTCCAACAGTTGAATCCCACGGACTACTACAGACGGAGCCCCATCGACCTCGGTAACGAACCTGCAGTAGCCCGATACATGGCGCCTCCGGGCCTATTAATTTCAATTCGCTCAACTCTGTTAAACATTCAAGGAGGGACATTAATTATGAAAACAATCTAGACTGATTTGACATAGTCATCCTGGAATCATTACGTTTAAATCACAACTTTAAAATTCTTTCGACAGTCAACTTGCAGTTCAATCAAATTTTTCGTTTGCTACCCGTGTCGCTTTGATCAGCGTTATGTTTGAGACAGAAGAAAACATAGTTGATGAAACTCCTATTTATGTTACTTATTAACTCAGCTGTCGAAACAATGCATTACATTGAGAATTTCTCATCGTCGACTGAGATGGTACGAAATGTAACTTTCACCAGACACTGCCCGAATTGTTCACATCCATAGAATTATAGAATTCCTAGAGTATGGAAGCAGGCCATTCGGCCTATCGAGCATCCACGCAGACCAGCGAACATCTATCAGCACGGTAAATTCAAACATAGTGGGCAACAAATTCAAATTGAGCAAAACTCAGTGGGGTCGGATCTAAATCTACGGCTATTTACACACTGGTTGCCATTCAATTGCACACCCGTGCATCGATTCAGGATTGACTGTTGCATTATTTATAGCGTTGAAACTGCATCGTGAATGAACCAAAAAAATACGCGAGTTGGTGTTTCCTGGTGTCTCAGGTCAAGTCTCGGCTAACCTCGTTCGACAGAAATGGTGGGATCTATCGCCGGTAAAGGCTCTGTAACAGTCGAAGTAATTTTATAAGGCGAAAAAACAAGTTGTGAAAAGAGACGTTTTGAGAGTTCGTTTAATCGTAAAACTGACATTGGCAAAGGGACTACGATCCCTGACATAATGGGCGTAGTGTTTGAATTTATTTTTTCTCCCAGGAGCTTGGGGACCTCTGGGGAAATCGAGTTTACAACGTCGACAGGCAAGAAGATGTATGATGTGTGGGCAGTGTTTAAGATGCAAGAGAGATCTTAGGTCCTTCTTAGGTCTTCACTTCCAACGAATTTGCGCATGTGAGTTGCAGGTCAGTTGTGCGAGGCAATGCTGTCACACTGCAGGGTAAACATAGCACTGTAACTGGAAATAAGTTTCTCGAAATTTCCATTTATTTCCCTCTGCTGTATAACTTTTTCTCATTTCTTTATGATCATTATTAAAGTTGGATGTGACCTAATGGTTGTCACTTACATGTGTTAAGATTCCAGCTGATGGTGACAGTGGGGGTACAAGTCAAATTCCAGAGTGAAAGCTGACATGGTAGATCATACGTTTTATTTCTGCAATTTATTTACCATGGTGGTCAGTCACTGAACATATTGGCAAGAGGTTGTCAATGTTCTTACCATTAAAAGAATTTCAATGTTAATCTTATAGAAAAAAGAAATGCAAAAACTCGTTAAAATGGTCTCATTACACATATTATAAATAATGATTCACCCTTTATATCCTTAAAAAACACTTTCAGATACTCAAAACGGAGTGAAGCATAACCCTCTTTCGACTTTAAAGTTCCTTCTTTAGTTGGCATGGCTGTAATTGATTTCTTCCTGGAAAACTTTTGGATTCTCTCAATGCTAGCTTTAGTTAATTTTTCTTTATGAGACTCGTAAATGAACTTGAGGTTGGTTGGTTCGCCGAGCTGGCTTGTTGTTTTGCAGACGTTTCGTTACCACGCTTGTTAACATCCTCAGTGCAGCCTCCAATGACGCTTCGGTGTGTTTTCCCGCCTGGTTTTTTAAATAAAAACGGCTAACAGCTTATTTATTTCAGAACATAAACTTCTTAAATTCTTCTTCCAGAGCCTTCTGTTTCTGATTTTTTTTCTTACTGACAATAAACCACTCAAGTTTGCTTTGCATCCAAAACTGATTTGGAGACTGCTAAGCTTAAAATCTCTTTGCCGTCACACACTTCTCTCTGCCAGAAACCGCCACACCGTGCCTTGCAGAATCCTCCATACTCATTGACTTATGGATGTTTCTGCCTTTGTAAAAGAAGCACATTCTATCTGTGTCTCGTTCTTTCATCTGACATCTTGTTTTGAGACAAAAGCACAATATTTCCCTCTCATTTGCTCTTTGCTTCCTGGAGCATGACAGTTTTCATCTCAAGAAGCTTTTGTTCCTTTAAAATAAAGCTGAATTTATATGCATGCAATACAACTCTCAGAATTCAAAAATGAAACCAAGTCGTTCACTTCAATATCCACACAATATGGAGACATGCAACAAACATAATGCTCTTTGTGATTCTGTCCACTTTAGATTCTACATTTTCAAGTAATAATTCTACTTTATCAAGAACATTGATCATACAGGTCGCTTGTCAAACTTCAAATTGGCACTCATGATGTCTTTTACTTATGATAGTTTCCACTCCACTAAATATATGTTCGTATCTAAAATATAATGACAGGATAGATTTCAGTAAGCTGAGGAACACTCTGCCAAATTAACAGAAGTCTGACCATTGCTAAATGAATAAATTACATATTCAAATAAAACCACTTAAAATTATCAACTGACCAGGACAGATTTCTGACCTTGAATTTCAGGTATACATTCAGAAAGTCATAGAGTCATACAGGATGGAACCAGATCCTTCAGTCGAACTCATTCATATCGACCAGACATCCCAATCTGAACTAGTCCCACTTGCCAGGATTTGGCCCACATCCCTCTAAACCCCTGCTCTTCTTGTACCCATTCAGATTTCTGTTAAATGTTGAAATTGTACTCACCTCCACCTCTTTCTCTGGCAACTTGTTCCAGACGTGCACCATCCTCTGTGAGAAAACGTTACCCCTCAGGTCTTTTTTAAAACTTTCCCTTCTCACCTTAAAGCTATGCCCTTAAGTTTTGGACTCTCTCACTCCAGGAAAATGTCTTTGGCTATTCACCTCATCCGTGACCCTCACAGTTTTATAAACCCCAAAAATGTCACCCATCAGACTCAGATTCTCGAGGGACAAAAGCCCCAACATACTCAGCATTTCCCAATAATTTATACTCTCCAGTCCTAGCAACATGCTTGTAAATCTTTTCTGCATCCTCTCAAGTTTAGCAATATCTTTTCTATTAAAAGGCGATCAGAATTGTACACAGTATTCCAAAAGTGGACTCACCAATGCCTTGCACAGCTACAACCTGACATCCCAAGTCCTTCAATCAATGTTAGGACCAATGCAGACAAGAGTGCCAAATGCCTTCCTCACCATTCTGTCGACCTGCAATTCCACTTTCAAGGAATTATGAACCTGCACCCTTTGGTTTGTTTGTTCAGTAATACTCTCCGAGGCTCTACCATTTATTGTATTAGCACTGCACTGGTTTGCCTTACCAAAATGCAACACATGATATTTATCTAAATTAAAGTCCATCTACCACTCCTCTACCCACTGGCTCGTCTGATCGAGGTCCCATTACGCTCAGAGAAAATCTTCACTGCCCACTACACCACCTGTATAGGTATCATCTGCAAACTTAATAACCGTACATCCTACATTCCCATTCAAATCATTTATTTAAAGTATTTGTTCATAAAACTAGATGCACGATGCCTAGCTTCCCAGAAAATGTTGTTAAATTAGTGCAACGGATTAGCTTATTATGATATTGAATGCTATACAAAATATTGAACTCCAATTGTATAAAATGCTTACCTTTGTCATTCACTCGTTCAACTGTAGCATTTTGATTGAAAGGTTGCACAAAGGAACCAATTGCTGAGACTGAAAAATAAAGCAAAAGTGGATTCTAAAAATCTAAGAACACAGTCTGTTTAGTAGCATTGAAGAAATGGAACCTAAACAATTCCATGTCCAACCAATTTCTCCCTAACATTGTGTATTTATTATACAATGCTGAAAAAACGTGTTCTGTCAGAAGATTAGAATCATAAAATCAAAGTACCTAACAACTCCAAGTGTAATTCTGTCCAACGAGTTCAGGTCATCTCTTTTGAAGTTACGTTAAGTTAGATCTTTTCCTCAGTTCTTTCCCCATTTTCTCTCAAAATATGAAACTAATCTCTGAGTAAGTTCATATCATAAAACCGGGAACACTAGTAAGAAACAGAATAATGACTGAAATTTAGCTTTAAAATTTTATTTGCTTTAGAACTTACCAATCATGGAAGTACCCAGAATTTCAGCAATGTAGCAACAAAAAAACATTCTCAGCTTAACACGACTCATCCCATCAGGCCGTAAGTCAGAGAAATAATGCCATGTATGTTTCATTAACCATACCTGATAATTTATTCAGAGATTCTATTTGTGAATAAATTCAGCCTGGTTTCCAATTTTACGAGTGGTCTAGTTTATGGCCATTTTACACTGATGGTAAACTTGCAAGCTGCCAGTTTATACCAAATTCAAATTAAAATTTAACAATAAAAGTCCAAGGAAGCTTTCCAAAGAAAATGTGATAATCTTCTTTCGAACTTATATGGATTTTGTATAATTTCATAGAAGTTTTGAAAATCATGAGGAGTCTTGACAGAGTATGATGAGAGAAACCTTGCTCACTTGTGAATAGATACGGGATCAGAGGGTTCAATTTCATGGTGTTGTACAAAGGAAGCAAATTTGAGATGAGAAGGAACTTTTCCACACACTGTGAGTAGTTAGTATCTGGAGTGGACTACTTCAAAGTGTGGCAGCAGCAAATTCAATTGAGGCATTAAAAGTGGCATTACTTAACTATTTATATTGAAACAATCTGCAGAGTTATGAGGAACAAATTGGGAATTAGTACTGTATTTAAATGCTCAGAGAGCCAATACAGATGTGATGAGCTGAATAGCTTCATTCTGTACTTTGTCAATTCTGGTATTGGCTAGGCTTGAAATTTATTGATTATCAGTACTTGGTCTTGAGAAGATGCTGGTGGGCTGCTTTCCAGAACTACTGCCATTCATGTGGTGTAAGCATGGTGCTCAGAAGAAGGAATTACAAGGAATTTGACTCACAGCTATAGTCAAGCATGGTAGTATAGTTCCAATTCAGGGTGGTTTGTGACTTTGAAGGGAACTAGCAGATGGTGGTGGCCCTGAGGCTGTGTCCTTCCTGGTGGTAGATGTCAGAGGTTTAGAAGTTAAATGTTGAAGGAACCTTCATCAATTGCTGCAGTCTATCCTGTAGATGGTACACATTTCATCCACTGCGCATTGGTGGTGGTCGAAGTTAGTAATGAAAGCGTTGAATATTGAGCCAGTCCAGTGGCCAACTTCGTCCTGAGTTGGTTTGAGCATCTTGAATCTGCTGAGCCACACACCTCCCAGGCAAATAGAGAACATTCCAATACATTCCCAACTTGTATCTTGTAGATAGAGTTTGCGGAGTCAAGAGATGTCAAAATAACTGGATTATAAAGACACTAGCAGTTTTTTTTTGTATATAAATATGTGTTTTATGTTTCCATTGCACTGTTTAGTTTTCGCTTAGCCTGGAACTTGAATGAAGTGAGGCAGTTAGAAGATGGTGTAATGGATTCTTAATCCAGAGGCCAAGAGTGACACATTCAATACACTGATTCAAATCCAAGCAGAGCAACAAGTGGCATTTGCATTCAATATTTAAAATGTTTTGAATTAAAGTTATTTTCTGAAATGGTACCTGTTAAATTATTAATAAAAGTAATCTCATCTTCAAGACATTTCTGCTGGAATTCCTCAGACTGGTATTCCCAGCTACCTTCATCAGTGATCTCCCCTCTATCGTAATGTCAGAAGTGGGGACGTTGACTGATGAATGCACAACATTCAGCACCACTCATGACCACTGGAATGCTGAACAATCCGCGGTGAAATGCAGAAAGGCCTGGACAAGACCCACATGATCACATTTATACCACGAAAGTATCAAGCAATAGCCATGCCCGACAGGACAAAATCTAACAATCGCCCGTTGGCATGGCATTTCGATCTTTGAATTCAATACTACTGAATCAGTAAGCCAGGGTTCAAATTCCGCCTGCTTCAGAGACATGTAACAGCAGCTCTAAACAGATTTTTTTAAGGAAGAAAGATGCACAATTGTTTCTTTGCCTGAAATTTCTAAAGTACTTGAGGCACAATAGTAGTGTCCTTACATCTGAGTCAGATACGCCCAGGTTCCACTCTTACCTACTCCAGGCGTGTGCCCTAACATCCCTGTATAGGATGATTAAATATGTCCACACCTTCTTAGGTACAGAAATGAAAACTACACAGAATTTATAAAAACCCTTAGGGCTCTATTGGTGTAGTGATGGTATCCCTACCTCTGCGACCAGAAAGCCCATGTTCAAGTCTCCAACTGGTTGAGAGGTGTACCATAACATCTCTGAGTAAGCTGATTATAATATACCTGTAAACAATATCCCGGGTTCTTCAGGTGTGATGGCAGTGTCCCGACCTCTGGACTAGAAGGTTGAATCCCACCTGCCTCAGAGTTGTATCAAAACATTTCTGAACAGGTTAGAATCTTAGATTAATTAATCATGGGCTAATTAAAAGTACTTATAAACAGAGTCCTGACTAAAGAGTCAATTAAGACGCTGCTTTCTGCCGTTTCGCGTGCGAACCAGCATTTAGCGACAGCCATTTCTTTCTGACACGTAACGACTATTATACGTTTTGGATTGTTGTGAACCTTTCTGCAACATCCTCCATGTACATGCCGAATACAGCTTCCACCACTGCAGCTGTTCGTAACTGCAGCTGCGCATCTGTGATCCCGACGCTATCAGGGCTTTGAACAGCCCAGTATTTGAACAAGAGCATCACTGAGGAACGAGGAATCTCTAAATTCAAACGGCTAGTTATGAGACTTGATGGAAAGGATTGTTTCTTTTTAATTCCCTTGGTGATGTTCAAATACAACTCACATTTTCACATCTGTCAATTCTGACATTTCAGATCATGATGGTTACATAACTGGCACCCCGTAGGACAATAGCAACAATTGCTTTCACGTAACAAATTGCCAAAAAGTTGCTTCCCGGGAGCGTAATCAGACAAAATTTGACGCAAAGTCGGGTAAGCCTTAGTCAATGTGGTCGTTTATGGAAGCGTACTCGAAAAAGGAAGGAGGGTACTGTTTACAAGGTGGTATGTAACAATTTCGGAAATTGGATTATTTACGATGTCCTTCCGCAAAGCAGTACGATATTTATATATATATTTTATATATATTTTATATGGTGCTGACTTTGAGAATGAGGGGAATTGATGTTGGTCTTAGATCAAAACGATTTTACAGCCCATTTTATAAATTTTTGGGGAATATTGTTTTCTTCCGGAACAGATGGATAACGTAGCGCAATTATGATATGGCCCGCTTCTTTCCATGGAATCCCTAGAGCGTGGAAATAGGCCCTTTGGGCCAACAAGTCCACGCTTACCCTCAGAGTATATCATTCAGACCCGTCCGCCGAATCGACACATCCCTGAACACGATGGACAACTTAGTATGGCCAATCCACCAGGCCTGCACATCTTTGGACTGTGGGAAGAAACCGGATCACCCGGAGGAAACCCACGCAGACGCGGGGAGAACGTGTGAACTCCACACAGACAGTCGCCCGAGGGTGGAATTGAACGCGGGTGCCTAGTACTGTGAGGTAGTAGTACTAACCACTGAGCCACCGGGCCGTCCCAAAGTTGGAAGCCACTGAGTTTTCCTGTCTTGTTGCAAAACTGGGGTCAATGTTCCTCCCCTCAGCCAACGCGCCTGACTTCCCCTTCATTAACATTCGGACAAGTCGAAGGTCTGATCAATACAGTTACAACTGGACAGAATGAAACTGCCTCCCAAGCCATCGTTAAAATAGGACATGACAATCAGTTAATTCTCTCTGACGAATTAATCCTGTTGGATTTCGCATTTTCCTGGTATTTTGTTTTACAGAAAATGAATAGACCATTGACCCAGCCACTGCTCACCTCACTGCATTTCGGAACTAACCACAGAGTTAGTTAACATCAATCTGTCGCTTACGCGATAGGGTTTATTCCCAAATCTTTGGACATGTACCCGAGAAGCTAAATTCTACAGTACCTTCTTTCAGAACAATGTAAATATTGCTGAAATTGTGCCCGTGTGAACTCTTGCAAAAGAGTTGAACTCTTGTGTCATTCTTGTACATTTCCCCCCTTCTTTCGGATATATTAGGAGAATTTGAAAAACTGCTGAACAATTATTATGTCGCATAAATTGAAACCATATATTATTCCCAATTGGAATGCTCAAATTATTGATTCGCATTCCTGGAATTTTCGTGTTGTTTAACATTTTGCTTTCTGCCCGCGCACAACAAAGGTTGAAAATTGTAAACTCTTTATACGCCACTGGGTTCCAATTCGTCAGATTGAGAAACTTCCCCGTTTGGGGCAAGTGACGGTGATTAATGAAATTGTATGTTTCGAAATACGGACAAGATCGAAACGAGAAACCCACTGTAATCGCTCAAAGGAAAAAAAATGTCACGAATGTTAATGATGTTATTGTCGGTGACTTGAAATATTAACTCAGATCTAAATCATAAAACCATATTCAAACTAATAAGGAATGACAGTCTTTTAAATTGGTGTTTTGTTTAGGAATTCATTCGGCGTATTAAGCAGCATCGGCTACTATTAAAACAATTTAGTTTAGCATTAATTTAGTCTCATAAATTGTATTTTAACATGTCGTATTGTACAATTAGTAAATTATGTCCATCCACCAGATCACGCAGCGGAACATTCGCTCGCCATAATTTAAGTTTAAATCAGACGAGTGTTGCGACAGAGATCCGTCTAATTCTATTGTGGCGGGCAGGATGCTCGAAAAGAGAATTGGAGACAACAATGACTGCAGATGCTGGAATCCAGAGTCAGTAGGTGTGAGGCTGGAAATGCACAGTTGGTCAGACAGTTTCAGAGGAGCAGGAAAGTCCTGAGGAAGGGTTTCGGCACGAAATGTTGACTTTCCTGCTCCTCTGATGCTGTCTGACCTGCTGTGTTTTTCCAGCCTCATACCTATTGACTCAAGATTCTAGAAATTTGTTTTCCATAATTAATACACAGAACGGAAAATGAAAAACGACATCTACTCAAGAAACATTTACTAGCAAATGGGAATTTACTTTCCCATACTTCGGACTCTTTCTGGTCTATGCAAAATACGAAATTGCGATCAATCACCAATACTATTAGTGAGCTGTGTAAAATAATAAAAATAATTATTAAAAAGGCAATGATTGGAATGTAGTAAACTACTTCGACATAAAGCACATTTCCAGATTTCAGGAAAGCGCGATTGCCATCTACCTACCCAATGTAACATGTAGAATCAGCAAGGACGTCCCCAAGCACTGCATTTCACTGCGAGGGTATTTTCGAGAACCGGATCAATGATCTGTGGAAAACTGCACCTCAGTTCAGTGAGATGGTGATGTGGCCCTCATTGGGCAGCGGATCTATTTATTCGGCAGAAATCGCTGTTAAGTGAAGGCCTGGCAATGTTTGTCTTCAACCGCAGAGAGAACTGGAATCGATGAACGAATAACCGATGTTATTACCAATTTAGGCAAAATTGCAGTTGAAAGCGTGGGAGGGGTGGTGCGATGTGGCCGATAAGTTGCCAATAAGGTTCTGATTTGAATTCAAACTTATCAACAACGAGGTGAAGTTAATGAAACAAAAACAGAAGTTGCTGGATAAGCTCAGCAGGTCTGGCAGCATGTATGAAGAAAAAAAAGAATCAGAGTTAATTTTTCGAGTCCGATCCCGAATCGTTCAGTCTGATTTTTTTTCTTCGCAAGATGCTGCCAGAACTGCTGAGCTCTTCTAGCAACTTTTGTTTTTGTTCCTGATTTACAGCATCCACAATTCTTTCGGTTTTTATTTTGTGCAGTTAATAACGTTAACTTTCATGAACGCCTGGTTCACTGTTCATGTCTTTATATAAAGTTACATATTACAGAAAAGGTAATACCCGGTCGGTAAAAAAAAATCGGATCATGAGACCAGCAGCCTCCAGTCAATGTCAAAACTTCGTGCCCAGTGAGAGAGACAGAGGATGATAACGGCAGGGATCCGTAGTCTGTTTTAATCCACAACTCTGTAAGGCACAACAAATCACGATCTCTTCTTTAGTTAGAGATAGATAGATAGATAGATAGATAGATAGATAGATAGATAGATAGATAGAAAGAAATAAAGGAAGGGCCGACTCGTCGAATTTCTGTGTATATCAAAACTTTTCAAATTCAAGAAAATATATATTGGTAATTTCCACCTGTTTTAATATGTTTCTAACATTTTTTTAAATTCCAGAGTCTGGTTTTCACTCCGTTCTTCATTACTGTCCACTTCTACCTGCCTCTCTTATTGAGTCATTCTATTTCCATTCGGCTATTTGTGCTTCTCTGTGCCACTGTTTCCTTAGGCATGTGATTTATTTGCTAGATGCATGTGAAAGCAGTCATCTTGTGTAAGTAAAATACCACGGAAGCATGGCCAGTCATTTTGAATCAACAAACACAGAAGGATACATTATTAAAGAATGACATTCAGCTCATTCCTTTTGCTCTTATTTGTGTGTGTGTGTGTGTGGAAATTGAGATCTGAGAGTAGAAATTCCCCTTCATCTTTGTCTTAAATATGCAACACCTTACTCTGAAACCTTTGAACCTATACTCTCTCACATGTATTTTGTTGGGTCCTCAAAGAATCTTGTACATTTCAGTAAGATCATGTTGCATTCTACTAAACTCGAATCAGTACAAGCTCAAACGCATCAAACTTAACTCATTTGAAAATCCCTCCATTCCTACCTTAAACACTGGCTGCTTAAATCAGTCCATTCGCACACTCCGCTTGCATGTTTGGCCAAAATATTTAAGCTTTGTCACCTTCCCCTGTACAATCAGGTCGTCATAATTTGAATGAACTTCATGTAACCTCCTTTCAATGCCCTTTCTCCAACTGTTGTGATGTGAGCCTTGTCAGCTCAAGCTGCTAATTTAAAACCCTTGTCTCTGGGAGCTGTTTGATAAATCTATTTCACATCTACTGAAGAACCCTACATCTTCTGATAAGCATAATGACTGTTGGGCCTGATCCTTGTTTTAAAAAGGTGCACCATAATAGATGCTGCCAGATTTGCTGATATTGAAAGTCTTCAATATTTTTGTCTCCACATTTTCATGTAGAAGAGAATTCCACAGGCTCACCACATATTGAGTGAAGAAATTTCTTCTATTCTGCCTTTGTTTGTACACCCAAATGCAATACCTCACTTTTATACCAATTAAACTCCATCTGCCACTACCCAGCCCATTGGCCCAATTGATCAAGATCTGTTTGTAATCCTAGATAACCTTCTTCACTGTCGACTATACCACCAATTTTGGTGTCATACACAAACTTAGTAATCAAACCGCTTAAATTCTCATTCAACTCATATATATAAATGACAATCAAAACTAGACCAAGCACCAATCCCTGTGGAACACCGCTGATCTCAGAACACCATTCCAAAAACAACACTCCACTACATCCTCTGTCTCCTGTCATCAAACCCGTTTCATATTCAGTTAACAAGCTCTCCATGAATTCCATCTGATCTCAATTTACTTTTTAGCTTAACAAGCGGAACTTTGTCAAAGGTGTTCCTAATGTCCATGTAGAAAACACCTCCCACTCTGACACATCAATCCTTTTGGTTGTGTCCTCAAAAAACTGAATGACATTTGTGAGACATGATTTCCCATGCACAAAGCCGTGTTGACTCTTCTTAATCCGTCCTTGCCTGTCTCAATGTAAGTCAATCCTATCTCTCAGAATCCCCTCCATCAACTTACCCTAAACTGATGTCAAACTCACAGGTCTGTAATTCTTAAGCTTCTCCTGACAGCCTTACTTAAATATACACACAGCCTTACCCACCTTCCAGTCATTACCAACTTCCCCAAGTTCCCTAGTTTCCATTTCTTTCTCCACAGTAAAAAAAGAACTGATGCAAAATATTCATTGAGAACCTTTCCCATCTCCTGTGGTTCCACACATAGAAGACCTCATTGAACTCTAAGTGGCCCTGTTCTCTCCTTAGTTGTTTTTGTACTGTTAAGATACTTGAAAAATCTCCTTGTATCATCATTAACTTAATCTGCCAATGCTATCTAATATTCCCTTTTTGCTCTCCTGATGCACGTCCTGAGAATGCTGCTACAGCCCTTCGAGACATTCACCTGATCCCAATTGTTCAAAGGTTCATAAGATATAGGAGCAGAATTGGCCATTCGGCCCATAAATGTCTGCACTGGAATTCGATCATAACTGATATGGTCCTCAAAACCATTTTCCTGTCTTCTCCCATAATGCTTCAACCTATTACTAATTAAAAATCTGTCCACCTCTTCCTTAAATTTACTCACCGTCCCAGCATCCACCGCACTTAGGGATAGCGAATTCCACAGATTCATACCCCATTAGGAGAAATAGTTTCTCCTCAACTCTGTTGTAGATTTGATACCCTTTATCCTAAGATTATGACCTCTCACCCTAGAATGCCCCATAAGAGGAAGCATCCAGTCCACATTTATTTTATTTATATCTTCTATTGTTTTGAATACCTCTATTTGAGCTCCCCTCATTCTTCTAAATTCCAGACAGAATCGGCCTAAATTGTTCAATCCCTTTTCATATCACAAAGCCCTCAACATTGGGATTAACTGAGTGAGCCTCCACTAAACTGCCTCAAATACCACACAACTTCCCTCAAATAACGGGACCAAAACTGTGCACAATACTCCAGGTGCACTCTCACCAATGCCTTACAAAGTTGAAACAATGCTTTCCTTTATATTCTATTCTTTTGGCTAAAAAAGCCAAAATTTCATTTGCTTTCTTCATTATCTGCTGTACCTGCAAGCCAGTTTTCTGTGACTCATGAACGAGGACACCCAGATCCCTCTGCACCAGAGCACTCCAAAGTCTCTCCCCAATTAGATAATAGGTCGTCTTCCCATTTTTCTGAGCAAAATTCATGACCTCATACTTATTCACGTGCAACTCCATTTGCTATGTTTTGGTCCACTCTCCTCCTTATCAATATCAATTTGTAAGGTTCTTATTTCGTCATTGCAATTCATTCTTCTGCCTATTTTGTGCCATTTGTGAATTTGGCCACTGAGCCTCCAGTCATGAATTTTGTACACCTAATATGTGACCCCTTCTTATTCTTAACCAGAACCTCAACATCTTTGTTCATTCACTGTTCCCTACTCTTAACAACTTTATCCTTCTCTCTACCAGGAAGAGAATGCCTCTGTAATGTTATTATCTCAATTTGAAAGCCTCCCACTTACCATTCATCCCTTTACTCCAATCAACTCCTGAAAGTTCTTGTCTCACATCCTCAAAATTTGCCATACTCTGATTAAGAACTTGAACATTTATACAAGGCAGATTCTTCTTTTTATTCTATGTCTTTTTAATCTTGATATCCTGAGTTGAGTGAGCTTTGTTGTCATTTCTTGCCCGTTGTGACAACCTCTAAGTGTTACATAAGACAAAAAAACTGGAAGAACCATCAGTGCTGGAAGCCTGAAATAAAAATAGAAATTGCTGGAAAATCACAGCCTGATTAACAGCAGAGAGAAATCAAAGCCATCATTTCTGATCCAGTGGCCCTTCATCAAAACTGATGTTAGGAGGAAAAAATGTTTTTTAAACCAAATTTGGGGGTGGGGGTGGTGGTGGTCGTGTGAGGGGAGGAGTAAATGATTGGTGGAGGTAGAGTCCAAAGAGAATGAAAAACAGTTAGGCAGACAAAGGAGTGGATAATGACCAGCCTTGGAGAATGACTACCTGCCAATCCGGCCTGTCAGTCACTGACAATGGGTTTTGTGTGGTACCGACCCATGTGATGACAAGGCCTACTGTGTGAAACTGAAGGAAAGCATGGGGAAAGGCACACAAATGTTGAACTCAATATTGAGTCCAGAATGCAGCAGGGCTCTCAAGTGGGAAATGAGGTCCTCTTCTTTAAGTTTTTGCTGAGCTTTGCTCAGACTGGTCAGACTACTAAATATAAGAACTAGCTTTCATGTCAAAATCATTTATTTTTGATATAATTTGTCTACCATTTTTCTATTTAATCATTGAAGTAATCCTCCTCCACTTAAATATTCTTCTTATGTGTGATTCTACCTTGCCCTTTTACACAACTAAGGACAATAAGAAAGAAATTAAAGAATGATTTAGAAGGTTGAAAGAGGATCATGAAAAATTGTTAGCAAACAGGAGTAAGGAGAATCTCAAGGATTTTTATGCATATATAAAAAGCAAGTGGGTAGCCAAGGAAAGGTTTGACCTACTCAGGGACAAAGGAAATATCCTATGTGTGGAGCCAGTCGACGTAGGTGAGGTCCTAAGTGAATCTTTTGTGTCAGTATTCACAAAAGAGAAGGAATTGTTAAAGGGTGACTCAAGGAAGGGAGTGGGGTTTTCTAGCCAAGTTGCTATTAAAAAAGAAGATGTGTTGTATGTCTTAAAAAAATATGAAGTTAGATAAGTCGCTGGGTCCTGATGGGAACTATCCCAGTATATTGAGCAAGGCAAGATAACAAATTGCTGGAACATTGACAGATATCTTTGTATCCTCTTTGGACACAGGTGATGTCCCAGAGGGCTGGACAGTAGCCAATGTCATCCCTTTGTTTAACAAGGGTCGCAGGGATAATTCAGGAAATTATAGGCTTGTTGGGTGTTTTATATGAAGAAAGTTTGGATAGAATTCATTTGTTTTCACTGGAAAGCAGCAGTTGAGGAGCAACCTGATAGACATTTATAAGATAATGAATGGCCTGGACGGAGGGAAGTATGAGGATTTGTCCCAGAGTGGAGGGATCAATAACTACGTGACAATGTTCAAGGGGGAAAGTTTAAACGAGATGAGCGAGGAAAGTTTTTGACACAAAGGGTAGTGAGTGCCTGGAATGTGCTGCCAGAGGAAGTGGTGGAAAGCAGACACAAAAACAGCCTTCAAGAAGCACTGGATGAATACATGAATAGGAAGGGAATAGAGGGGTATGAATCCTGCAAGCGAAGACAGTTTTAGTGTGTAAGGGCAAAATGCGTTGACACGGGCTTGGAGGGCTGAAGGCCGTGTTTCTGTGCTGTATCGCTGTATTGTTCTTTGTTGGTTATTTTAATTTTGAGGACCTATGATCGTTGATACCAAAATATGGTCCCAGTGAAACATGTTCTGCAACTGAATTCCAATCCACAGATCCTTGATCCAGCATCCAATCCTTCCTTGTTGAGCCAGCAAAAAAACTGATCAGGACTGATGGAATAAAATACAAATAAATGCAGACGTTCAGCACTCCGGCAGCATCTCTGAAAAGAAGGCAGAGGAAATGTTCCAGCTCCAGTTGTCAGGTTCGTTTTTGGAGACCCTCACGGACTTCATGCAATAACAAGACACTGACCTGTTTAGAAAAACACAAATCCTTTATTACAAAGCAAGTACAAGCCATGGAGAATCACTGTACGCAACCCGGCACAGAATGCAGAGTCTCGTAAGCGATTCTCCCTCAGCAGCGGACAGTCCCCGCTTTTAATACCTTATCGAGTGCATAATACATAAAGCAATTTTACATTTCACAATGGCATGATACATGAAACAATCACTACATCGGACAGTGACATGATGCAAAAGCAATTACTACATCGAAAACACAAAAAGAACAGGATACAGTATTGAACGTTCTCGAAGTGACTGCTAACGACAGGAGGCGATTTCAAGTGGCCGAAGTGACAGAATGTAATTTCAAGCTGCCGAAGTGTCTGGTTTGAACAAAAGTCAGTGCCCTGGCCCCTTTAGCAGAAACAGAAGTTACATACTTTATAGGATTTCAGAAGTCTCACACCTTTACAAACGCTTCCCACCTAATCTTATTTGAGACAGTTTCCACATACCTCTGTGCAGGAAGATAAAGATTTACAAAGTTTATACCTAATTCTAGTCGGGCAGGAAGTTTTAAGGCAGTGTCTGCATACCTCTGTGTAAGCAAATAAAGATCGCTAAATTATAGAGAATATAGAAATCAATGGGATGTTATCCCAATAACATCTCACAGTGACTCTTTCCAGAACTCAGACGACCTGCTTTCTCTCCATCGATGCTGCCAGACCTGGTTAGTTTCTTCAGCTCATTATGATTTTGTTGTAGTTTTCCAGCATTCTCAGGTCTTTGCTTTTTGATCACGAAAGATCTTCAATACACATTCCAGGAATTATAATTCTGTTTTGCCCTTTTGCACAGTTACCATTTCTGTCTGAATTAAGGAAATCGTGGTTCCCCGATATTCCTAAAATCTGTTTCTTGCTAGTTTAATTTCGTTTTGTTCCTTCATCTCCGTCTGACTGTTTGGAGACTTAGCAGGCTGTATTTTGTCACTTGGTGCTAAACAACATAAAGTTTGCTTCTCAATGACATCCTCCTCTTTCGTGATGTAATTGTGTATTTGATCAATATTGGAACTCCATGCTCCTTTTTACTTACAAAATCTGTGTTTCACAATGTTGTAGACAGGAATATTAATCACATCTCTTAGAAACAAATTTCTGATATAGCCACTATGTAATTATGTAATAGGTTTTTATGTTACATTGACCTACTTTTCGAAGAAACTTATGAATTTATTTGCATTCACTTCAATTGTCCTAGGTCGCTTCATTCTAAACCCATTTGGCATGCCAAAATAAAATAAAACAAACAAAAAAAGTGCGGGTGCTGAACATCTGAAACAAAAACTGTAATTGCTGGATAAATTCAGCGGGTTTGGCAGCATCTATGGAAAGAGGGTGGCAGGGTGGCACATTGGCACAGTGGTTAGCACTGCTGTCTCACAGGACCCAGCATCAATTCCAGCCTTGGGCAACTGTCTGTGTAGAGTTTGCACATTCTCCCCATGTCTGTGTGGGTTTCCTCCCACAATCCAAAGATGTGCAGGTTAGGTGGATTGGCCATGCTAAATTGCCTGTAGTGTTCAGGGAGGTGTAGATTAGGTGGGTTATAGGGGGATGGGTCTGGGTAGGATGCTTCGAGGTTCACTGTAGACTTGTTGGGCCAAAGGGCCTGTTTCTACACAGTAGGGATTCTATTCTAAGACAGAGTTAACATTTTGAGTCCAGTTACCCACCTTAAAAAAGTGGAGCTCCAAAGAAGTGTTATTGGACTAAAAACTTTACTTCTGTTTTCTCTCCACAGGTGTTGCCAAATCTCCCGATTTTTTCCAGCAATTTCTGCTTTTGTTCCACTCAAATGCCTCCTACGTATGCACCATTCCACCATATTGTTATTTGCCTCTGTAAAGCTATTGTGCTTCTTTTTTCTCACTTCTATTTTATGCTGGTACCTGAATGAATGGTTAGTTTAAAATCAACCCTCACCCCAATCTCCGCCATTCACTGAAGACATCAATATCAGCATTGTTATGTTCTGACTCGAGCATCTTAAATAGATTTCCCTTGCTTCAAAAATTGACTGTGTCTCAGGCCCCTCCGCATCATGTGAGCAGGCGAGCGCAAACCTACTCTATTTGGTTTTATTTACGCTCGCTTGGATATGGAGCTGGGAGTCATCTGGCGACTTCGACTTCTGAACTTGTGCATGTTTATTTTGAAGAAAGATCCTTCTTAGCTTGTGAAACGGCACCTTTACAACTTCAATCTTTTCATCACCGCATGACACTTAGTCTCTGGTAGTTAGTTGCTTCGGGGTTTACTTCACCCTGTCAACCGTGACCAGCTCATCACAGAGTTACTTGTTTGAGGAAACCCCAGTCTGTCCCTGACAGTTAATTTTCCTCTGGGGGAGATAATGGTATACTGGCAATGTCACGGACCTGGTAATATGCTGGCCCAGGAAAGTCAACAGTGCTTGGAAAAAGAAACACTCATTCGTTCATGGCCTTTCTCTTTTTTCAGCTTGTTGCATGGAGCACAGATGATGGTGTTTGACGCTTTACTGGTCTTTGAAGTCATGCCAGCCCATTTACTTCAAGGAAGAACAAGGGTAGGCAATAAATGATGCATTTGTCAATGACAGCCCCATGCCTTGAAAGAATGATGTTATAATGAACTGCATTGTTACATACTTTATTCACTCCCTGTGCCGTGAATGTGTTCCAAGCTGCATTCTAGTGGGATTCCCCAGCCCTATTGATATTCAGTCTGCAAGGGAGTCCAGCAATCCTGTCCCTTTCGAACATCATGAAGTGCCATGCACATGAGGTCCTACTGAAATCTCAAACTCAGAGGGCCTGAGGTTTAATTTGAGCAAGTGGAGACACTTGCCACACTGATTTGTTTTCAAAGTCAACAGAGGATCCTGGGGATTTTGTATCACAAAGGAGTTTCTGGGTACAGTTCTCTGCTGTCCACATATTTTACGTAAAATTGCCTTTCAAGATAATCAATTATTCTGACTATTTACATAAATTTTCTTACATTTAACTTTTCTTGTTTTACTCTCTTTTCATCAAAGCTGCAGTTCTTAACCCAGCTGTGAGCTTGGAAACTCCCACTTGTTTATAAGTAGCGTTACCGACTTTTACTCGATCACTTGAACTGTTTGTCAAACTGTTGCCTCCACCAACTGCTTATCTGAATATCTGTAGCTGCAGCCTAATGCACAATCGAACACTGAGATCTTTCTGAAGCGATGCTTGCAGCATCAATACAAGCTCCACTGAGCAGAAGCAGGCTGCAGAACAGTGGGTTGGAGTACAGTGCAAAATGTTATCTGATTTCCATCAGCTATTTCAATAACTGTAAAATAGAGCTTATAATTTCCTCAGCCATCCCCAGGTAGTCTCAAACTTTAAATACCTAAACATGATCTCAGTCTGTCTCCTATCCTTATCAATTGATGATCCTGTTTACATAAAAGTTTCCAAGGAGAAAGGGTCCTTAATGTGTTAAAAGATCCAACTTACGAGACTTATGTGGTTGGACTGTCCTTCTTAAAATTTATAAACTCAGAATGAAGCACTATAAATTTATGACTAAGATGGGAAGGAATTTCATCTCAGAGGCTTGTCAGTCTTTGGAACTCATTGACACAGACAGCTGGTGGGCAGAGTCCTTGAGTATATTTAAGGCTGTGACAGGTAGTTTCTTGATCAGTAGAAGAATCAATGGTTATGGGGAAAGGGCAGGGAGGCACATTAGATCAGTCATGACCCTATTGAATGGCAGAGCAATCTTTGGGGGTGAAACAGCTCAATTCTGATCCTCCTTTTTATTGTTGAATCATAGAATTCTTGCAGTGTGGAAGCAGGCCATTCAATGCCCGAATATAACAGTTCACTTTCTGATTGCGCTCTCACCACTCCCGCCGCTCAAATCAAGAAGGCCGCTGACTCATGGGGTAAGTTTTTATAAGGAAAGCCTTACCTTCCCAGCTGCCCCCTGTCTAGTGCTCTCACCACTCCAGCCGCTCTCCTCGAGAGTGGATTTGAGCCCTCACACCACGTTGTTGGTTCGAGATCACAGAAACAAGTCCAATGTGGCTATGGATGTTCCCTTAACATCTGCAGCGACGATGAGAGCAGGGGAGATTGAACTAGCATGGAGAAAGTGTTCCAAAATGGAGGAGATTGAGCCCTTGTAGGAAGTGCAGTCGCAGGATACCTAAACACTTAAGAAAGACTGCAATAGTCGAACTTATACCTTTATTTCTTTATTTTTCGACTTGGCACTAAGAATGACAGTAATGATTAGTTTTTATCTTTGTTCTCTATTTCTTTCTACCTTTTTCTTAAGTTTGTGGACCTGAGTGCTTGTATCTAAAATGGTGCTGTGTGTGGCAATATCAAAACTTCTCACTGTACTCCTATACTTTTATGCTTGAGTGTATGTGACAATACAGTTTAAATCTAAATCTAAATCCAAATTATATCATGTTTACCATGCATTTGCCTACTCACTGAGCTTGTCCAAATTGCACTGAAGTATCTCTGCTTCCTCCTCATAGTTTTGTGTCATCTGCAAACTTAGAGATATTAGTTCACTCATCAAATCATAAGTACGTTTGTGAATAGTTAGGATCCTAGAATTGATCCTTCCATTACCCCATTAGTCACTTCCTGCCATTAAAAAAAACTTCCTGCACTTTGTTTTGTGCTTGCCAACTAGTTTTCTATCCATATCAACACATTATCCCAATCCCATGCGCTTTAGTTTTACACTGATCGCTGATGTGAAACGTAGTCTTTTGAAAGTTCAAGGAAATGAAATCCACCAGTTCTGCGTCATTAACTCTACTAATTACATCCTTGAAGACTTCCAGTAGATTCGTAAAGCAGGATTTCCCTTTTGTACATCCATGTTGGCTCTATCTGATCCTGCCACTCTACCAAAAGTCAGTCTGAACAGTTTATAATTCTTGGTTTTCTCTCTGAATTCCTCTTAAAGAGGGAAGTAACATTAACTACCCTTTAATCTGTAGAAGCTGTTCCTGACTATATAAAATCTTGGAAAATGACCACCTATGATCTAATATTTCTAGGGCCACTTCATTAATTACTCCGTGTTGCAGATTATCAGTGCGTGAGGATTTATTGGCCATTCATCCCACCTATTTCCCCACTAACAGTGATTTCCTTCAGGTCCTCCCTTTCACTAAGCCCTGCGTTTCACACCATTTCTGGTATGTTATTTATGTCCAATTTTCTGAACACAAAACCAAAGTATGCATTTAATTAATCAGCCATTTATTTGTTTCCAATGATAAATTTCCCTCTAACTGACTGTAAATGTATCCACATTTGTGGATACTTTCTTTCTCCTCACGTACCTATGGAGACTTTTATAGTCAGTTTTTGTGGTTCCCCATAAGATTACGCTAGTACTCCATTTTCCAAGTTTTAATCAATCCCTTTGTCCTCCTTTGCTGCATTCTCAACTACTCCCACTCCTTAGGTCATGTCTTTTATAAAGTCAATTGTACACATCATATTTGTATCTAATACAATTTTGAATTTCCTTTGTAGGTCATGATTTCGCCATATTTTCCATTTTATGTTTGCACCAACTGTGAATGAGCAATTGTTGCATTTCACTCATGTGCTCTTTGAATGGTTGCCATTGCTTTTCCACCATTATTCCGAGAAGTAACTTTTCCAGTCTCTGCTGGTCTATTCATGCCTCACATAATCGTAGTTTCCATTATTTAGAATCAGGACCCTTATTTCAGGATCAAAATATAGTCCTAACGATACAGTTTCTCTGCATGCAGCAGACCTGCCATCCCAGGAATCAGCCTGATAAATCATCGTTGCACTCCCTCCATTGCCAAAGCAACCTTCTTCGATTAAGGACACAGCACGAAAAATCATAGATTCCCTGAAGTCTGATAGCAGACTATTTGGCCCATCAAATCCACACTAACCCACCAAGGAGTGTCCCACTCAGACCCATCCCCAACCCTATCCCTGCATTTCCCCTGGCTAATCCATCTAGCCTTCATAACCTGGGACATTATGGGCGACACATGGTCAATCCACTTAACCCGCACATCTTTGGACTGTGGGAGGAAACCTGCGCAGATACAGGGAGGACGTCCAAACTCCACACCTGAGGCTGGAATCGAACTGTGGTGCTTTGAAGTAACAGCGCTAACTACTGAGACACCGTGCCACCAATAGGTGCCTCCTCAGACAGCACCCACCATTAATTCATCTGATTAAATAACTGCCAAAAATGTTGGAAGCAGCAGGAATCAGAACTTGATGTGGCTCAAACACATCCGCGTTTGGCAACGGCATCATAGAAATGTCACTGGACGATTCGTCCAGAGTTCCCAGCTAATGTTCTGGGGAGCATGGGTTCGAATTTGAACTTAATACCAATCTCAAATGAAAAAAAGTCTAGTGTTGTAGTGACTCAATAAACGTTAGTATTCTTAGATGCAAGGTAACCATATCCATATCGGTTATCCATTAAACTCTCAGCCTTGCAGGTGCACGCAGCAAGGTCAACTGTTGCTCAAGTTACAGAATCCAGAGCTTGTGCTGTTTCAACTGAAGACGTTGTATGCACTTGTCATTATCCAGTGCACTGCAATAACTCTGGAGTTGTGAAGGATTAATCTCTATGTGGTTGTGACAATCGACCTTGTTTACTTATTAAACCATCAACGGACTGAACGGAAACAAACCTGAAAGTAAGTGGGAACAAAAACCCGCCAATTTGGTGAGGTCGCATCGACTCAAGTACTTATCATAGCTTGCAACTTGTAATTTACCTTTGCTTTCATCCCATTAAATCATGAAATATTTGTCGGTATTTAAAAAATGGGAAATCAACATCTCAATCAAGTATCATAAATTCTCCTCCCAACATCTATATTTTGAAAGGAAGTTTTGGGAAACTAAGTGTTGCGCTTTTCATGCCTTTTTTTTGCCTGCCTTGGGACATTGAAGAAAAATGTTTATGAACTTGACAGGCTCATAGGTTCCACGTTTGTCACCGGACAGTAGATTCCAGGATTGAAGGTCAGGTCCAGGATATGAGCCCAAGGACTAGTTTCACACATCTGTGAAGAATGTAGAAAATGTGTTCCCTGTGTTTGTTTCAGATTTCCAGCATCTGCAGAATTTTGCTTTTATCACCACATCAGGAAAAGTGGTCTAGAAAAGATTGTGGGGGCAATGGGACATAATTTATATCGTGTTCATATCTGATTGTTTAGGAGTCAGGTCTCCCGTGGAATATTATAGATTTATCCATTGTCCTGGCCGACATTTTTATACATCAACCAGAAGCCAAAGCAGAGTTGATCTCCTTTATTGCTGTTTGAAAGATCTTGCTGTGTAAAATCAAACCGCCTGCTTTATCAGCAACGCAACAATATCTCAAATGAAAGGTGTTTAAATGGGCAGAAACCACTTTGGGGAATCTTGACATCGTAAACGGCACTAGGAAAGTACACGTAAACAGTTGTTTCTTGGTGAATAGCAAAATACGATGACTCGACAGGATGGGTAAAGCCAAAAATGTGCCCATCCCGTATGGTTCAACTCAGTCGAAAATCATCACAAGGTTATTAACCAAAGATGGAAATACAAGACTGCAAAAAGGTATTCTATGTCCAAAAAATCTTTAAAGTTTACTTTTTTTTATCACCATGCCTCAGGCGAGAAGAGAGGTTGAGAAGGACAATTCTTCATGATAACTTCAGCCAGTGCAGGAATGAACCGACTCTTCATGGTATACCAGCCGTCTAATCAACCGAGTTGACGAATAATCAATCTCTACATTGACACAACCAATACAAACTCACATTTTCTGTATTCAAATTTGTTTTGTCCGTACATATCGTTAATTGAATTTAATTTAACTTAAGGAATGAATTATGAAGAAAATAATCCATTCTTAAACATTTAGAGTTCAGTTTTATTATCTTTTTGGCAAGCAAATGAGTCAGACATAGGCATATTTGGGAGTAAAAATCAATGCAATACTTTACAGCGTGTTAAATGAAGTGCGTCATAGTTCAGCACTGAGGATGATACTGCATCTATCAGTTCACCTATTATGCCATTAACAAATAGGTCATTCCACTCTGTGTTTTACTGTTCGTGAAACAACATCAGAACAATAATTTCCATTGAAATCATTATCCAAGGAGAACTAATAAAACCTCGCCAAATGTCAATATTCGAAGCATAGCAATTAGAATAAGAAAACTTCCATGAGTATAAATAACAAAATTTGGAAGCAAATGCTCAAAATACGACAACTACAATCTGCAACGTTCCACCACAATGAAATCAAACCCAGCTAAATCTTTTTTAACATCAATTCGGCAACTGACTCCAAAACATGTTCTAATTTATGATTCCCCGCACAGCAAATTATTGTCCTATTTTATTTGATCAAAATTTTGACTGCAACCTTTGCTTCGTTAATGATTTCTAAATAAGAAACATTCCATTTTTGATTTGCAATATCACCATTTGGTTAAAATTATTTTGAAACTGGTAAAATCCACATTTAGGCCATTGGGCTGTAGGCTACCAAGGTGGAATATCATAATAAATGAAGATGATTGAGTTTACATGAAACGCCTAAGAAGAAGCTGAGGAGCTGGTAGTTCTTCGTACTCTTGTCTCAAATTATTAAATGTCATCACATTGTCTTCCAAATTCAGTATCAAAAAGAGTAAGTGAATCTAAAAAGAAAAACAGTCAGTTATATTCAGGTTACCATCCTCAAGACAGCCACAAAATAATGCGTGCATTTTTAGCGTGTTTATAAATCTTTCGCATTATGAATTGGTTTACTATTAAACCATGTTATCTTTCTCTTTGTCTATTTAACCATCGCTCTTGCAACAAATCATTCAAATTACTTTATTCGAGTCATCAAATTCCGACTTATTGTCACCTCCACTGAAACATGCTAGGCCAGAATAATTGCCTTTTCTAAATAAACATGGGTTTGACTTATTGGAAAATACAATGAGGGAATAGTGTTGAAGCCAAGTTACAAACTCTGTGACCTCTATCATTTATATTTTTAATGCTTAAAATGTGTATATTGTACAGGTGCACGAGTTATGTTTGGGGGAGATCTTCATACAACTCTTATCACTTCTAGCTGCCGAATGCAACTGACACAATGATATAGTTTACTTAGTGACAGCAAGAACTGCAGATGCTGGAGTCAGAGATAACACAGTGTGGAGGTGGAGGAACACAGCAGGCCAGGCAGCGTCGGAGAAGCAGGAAAGTTAACCTTTTGGCTTGGGAGCCTCATTCAGAAATGGTGGGGGGGAAGGAAGCTCAGAAATACATCGAGAGGAGAGGTGGAGCTGGGGAAGGCAGGTGAGATGGTGAGAAGTGAGTGCAGGCAAGGAGTGGTGGGGATTGGTCAGTGAAGTGGGAGGGGGGGACATGTTGGAGAAAAGATGTGTCAGGTCAAGGAAGTGGGGGTGAGATGGAGGGTTGGGTCATGGGATGAGGCAGGGGTGGGGAGATTTTGAAACTGGTAAAATCCACATTTAGGCCATTGGGCTGTAGGTTCCCAAGGTGGAATATGAGGTGTTGCTCCTCCAGTTTGTGTGTGGCACCATTGTGACACTCAAGGAGGCCCAGCGTGGATTTGTCACCCAGGAAGTGGGAGGGGGAGATGAAATGGTTCGCGACCGGCAGGTGTTGTTGTTTGTCGGGAACAGAGCACAGGTTGTCTGCAAAATAGTCTTTGAGCCTCTGCTTGGTCTCACCAATGTAGAAGAGGCCGCATCAGAAGCAATTCCCACTGCTCCCTACCAGCACTCACCCATCACCATCCCACCTACCTTGCCCAGCCCCACTCCCTCTCTATTTATTTCTGAGATCCCTTTCCCCCATTTCTGAAGAAGGGTCCCGACCTGAAACATCATCTTTCCTGCACCCCTGATGCTGCCTGGCCTGCTGTGTTCCTCCAGCTCCACACTGTTTTAACAATGAAGTAGTTGCTCTTTCTGCACTTTGTTGAAAACCCAAGTACTGGAGTCAATAATCAGTTATTTATCGGTGAATCTACACTTTTTTCATCACCGTACATGCAGGTATCGAAACAAAATCCTTCCAATTACTGATTCAGAACACAAGTAAATAATTAAATACCTACTGAATGATGCTGAGTATATGAGTTTAAAGGGGCAATGACAATTAACATTTATATTCTGGATTATGATTGTGTTAATGAATTGATTTTGCACTAAAATCACCCTATAGCTAGATTGTTGTGTGTTTATAAACTATCTTAAAGTGCCTGTGAAAATGTTTTTCTGAAGAAGGGTCCAGACCCGAAATGTTAGCTTTCCTAGGCCTCTGTGGTGGCTGATCTGCTGTGTTCATCCAGCTCTACACCTTGTTATCTACGAAAATCTGAGTTTGTTAGTTTTGCTTTCGTTGGGGAATTGAAAAGCAAGGAGTGTGACAAGACGTCACATTAGCTTACCTTCTATGTTTACATTTTCATATTCGTGTAACTCGCTCTCTGTATAATATTCCAACTTGTTTAGTGAACTGGTAGAGTGGAAACCTTTAAAGGGAATACATTGTAATCTCAAAATACAAATTTCATTTAAATGGAAAGCTATCATAGGTGTAAAACTTAAAGATAATTACCTGCGCCTGTTCCAAGCTCCTGAACCTCAATCTCTTCATAAACAGGATCAGGAAATCCAGTGGTGTAATATTGTATGTGCCTGCTGGCTGTCGAACAAAGAACACTACATCATAGATGGCTACACTACATCAAGGATTATGATCCTTTATAACAACTTTCGACTTTCAATCTCTTGTTACTCTGCCTGACTGCTAACAGTGAACTGATTTCTCAAATATCCTTTTATTTTCCAATTTCCTGCTCCTGATGAGCGTTGTTCCCTGGTTTGCTGAATAGGTTGACTGGGATAGCCTGAGGGCAGTGCAGCGGAAGCATGGGATCCAGGGATGATCGTGCTCCTCAATCTATTGTTCAGATATCAGAGCCGAGTTATTCTGTTGCTGCTCCAGTTTACATGACGTCTTGATTTAAAGAAGCCAACATAAGAATTATGATCACCATTCCAATTTCTATATAATTTAAACCTCTACCTTGGTCTCAGTACTTTTCAGTGTTAGTAATTTGTAGCTCTAGTAAATAGTACACTATTTTTATAGCGTTTAGGAGCTGCTTTGCGGTTGTGTACGTCGGTATTGATGGTATTGTGTTCCCAATACCAGGGTAATGGATAAACAGTGAGTGGAGAGTGGTAGACGACAGTGACTGAAGAAGTACATGATTGGCAATCCACTGTTTGGTACTTAGCTGGATCAGGCTTAAATAAATACATTTTTCTGCTTCAAACATGGGAAAGAATCCAATGTTCCCCACGTGGACTTGACAAGATAAAAACTGGGAATATTTGCATGTAATAACACCCTGGTTAATAAGCAGGAACGTTGTTTGTTTCCAGCAGAAGGGCAGACGTCCATACATGTTGGAAAAATAAAAGCTTATGTAAACTGGCAACAGCCATGAACTGATTCCTGGCAAAGACAAATACAGTATAAAAACAGAGAAAGGAGTACCAGTTGTAGCGGATTTGGCCCTTCCAGCCTGCTTCAACATTCAATTGTGATGTTCGATCTCAACGTGATATTTTTGCTTTCTCACCACCACCTCCCACCCTTTGATTCCTTTAAAGTCTAAATACTTAGTTGTCTACTTCTTGATTATATTCAATAACTTGGTCCCTATAGCCTTCTGTGGTACAGATTTCGTTAGGTTCGCTATCCTTTGCGTGAAAAAAATTTTCCTCATCTCAGTCCAAAATTGTTTACCCAATATCCTGAGACTGATTTAGATCCCCCGACCAAGGAAAACATCTTCCTTGTATGTCCAGCATGACAGAAATGAATACCTTTCAAAAGTTGCCCTCTCATCCCTCTAAACTTGAATGAATATAAGCCAGTTAAACAGTTAAAGCCATCCCCAATTTCAGCCCAGTGAACCTCCACTGAACTCCCTTGTTGCCTTTATTTTAGTTAGGAAGGCCAAAACTGCACTACTGCAATACCCCAGTTGTCGTCTCAGCAAGGCTCCATGCAACCACAACAAGTTATCCCTACTTCCTAACTCAAATCATCTTAAAATGAAGGCCAGTATACCACTTGCCTTACTAACTGCTTCCTGAACATGGCTGCATACTTTCATTGATCTGTGTTCAGGGACAACAATATCCCTTAATTTATCCATATTTTCCAATATATCCCCACTTCGTTAACACTCTTCCTCTCTGTTATTTTTTCACACTGAAGTGTGTAAATTCAGACTTAGCCACATTGTATTGCATCTGCCATGTGCTCACCCACTGATTTAACTCATCCAAATCATCTTGTATCATCTGCAAACTTGGAAATGTTACGTTTGGTTCCCTCATCCAGAAAATTTTATATATCGTGAATACTTGGGGCTCATCAATAAATCTTGCAATATTGCACATGTCACTGTATGCCACTCAGAGAAAAGACGCATTTCTTCCTACTCTCTGTTTCCTGTCTATGAAGCAGGCCTTGATCCATAATAATATATTGCCCCATCTCATGTGCTTTAGTTTACCGACCATTCCCTGTTAAAATCCTTCATAAAATCCAAAAATAGGACATGTAGTGGATCTCCCTTGTCTATTCTATTGGTTACATCCTCAAAATAAAACTCCAGTAGATATATTCAGCATGAATTGGCTTTCATAAACTCATGGTACTTTGCCAAAACTCATTAATGTTTTTCAAATGTTGTTATCATTTTTAAAACCAATAATAGACTCCAGGATTCTTCCCACTACTTACGTTAGGCTAACTTGTGTGTATCTCTCTCCAGAGATAGTAGGAACTGAAGATGCTGGAGAATCTGAGATAAAGGTCTAGGCCCGAAACATCAGCTTTCCTGCTCCTCTGATGCTGCTTGGCCTGCTGTGTTCATCCAGCTCTATACCTTGTTATCTCTGTATCTCTCTCCATTCTTTTTTAATTAGTGTGATGAAATTTGCCACCCTCCAGTCTTTAGAACTGCATCAGAGTCAATAGAATTTTGGAAGATGATCTCCATTGCAACCAATGTTTGCAATGCATTCTGGGATGTGGATAATCAGGCTCTGGTGATTTGACATTCACTAACTCCATTAATTTTCTCAGCAGTATTTTCTTACAAATACTGATTTCTTTCAATTCCACCCTCACAATGCCTTGGTTCCCGAAAGTGTCTGGTAGGTTATTTGCACTCTTGTTCTGTCGAGACAGAATCAAAACATGTATCCTAATCTTCTGCCATGTCTTTGTTCCCCGTGATAATTTGCCCTGCTTCAGACATTACAGGAATTACATTTACTTTACTAATTTTTTTCTCTTTCTCTTCTCATATCTACAGAAGCTTTTGTAGGCAGTTTCTCTTTAAAAGCAATTTTACTCATGTACTTCTTTTTTTCCCTCTTGGTCAACCTGTTTGTCCTTATTTCCTGAAATCTACATCGTTCTGAATCCTTAGATGTACTTTTTCTTTCGTAGCAATTTTATGCATAAGACTGGTAACTAACCTAGATGAAAAAATATTGGATAAATTGCTGTGCTATGACTGCCTGCTGTCCAGAATGGATTATGGACATTGGTGAAACGTTACACTAGTAACATGAGAAACTTGAGAATATCAGCACGTGGATATAGCCGATTCTCCATCTATGCCAGTATATTACCTCCAGTGTTGTTGGCTGTTATGACTTCACCTTTTGTGAGGTACCCACTTGGACACCTTCTGCAAGTCTAAATACAAGATACTCTATCCAATCTCGTTAAGATTTCCTCAATAAACTCTAATAAGTTAGTCTGACATAATTTCCTTTTCATGAAGACACGCTACTCTGCAAGATTAGATTATGATTTTCCAAATGATTCACGATTGTTTGTTTAATAATTGATTCCAATGCTTTTCTTACATTAGATATTAGTCTAGTTGGCAATAATTATCTTTCTTTTGCCTCTCACCCAATTTAAATAGGGTTGTCACATTAGCAGTTTTCCAATCCTCTGGCACTTCTCCAGGATCCAAAGATTTTTGGAAAACTACATCTAATGCATCTATTTTCTCTGGGGATACCTTTTTTAGGATGTTAGAATGCAAGCCATCAGTACCAGGGGATGTATTTACCACTAAACCCACTAGTTTAGCCAATACTAATTCTTTAGAGTTGGTGATTGTACTTTATTCCTCCCACAAACTCACAGATGCAAAAGGCTAATGTTCTGAAAAAGGGTCATTGGATCTGAAACATTAAGTCTGTTTTGTGGCTACAGATTATGGCACACCTGCTGAGGTTTTCCAGAAATTTATGGCTTTGTTTTTGATTTCCAGCATCTACAGTTATTTGTTTTTATTTGTTGTTGGATGCTAATTATCTGTTTAATTCCACTAACATTTTGTTGTTCCACAAAAATGCTCCCCAGAATCACTTTCAAAGCGGCCTATGTCCACTTTGAGTTCTCTTCCTTGTTATATATTTAAAAATGATTTTATTGTCAGTTTTCATAATCCTTGCAACAAATCTGAAGAAGGGTCCCGACCCAATACGTCAATGTTCCAGCTTGTCTGATGCTGCCTGGCCTGCTGTTTTCCTTCAGCTCCACACTGTGTTATCTCTAGCTTGCACTCATAGTTTATTTTCTCTGCTTTTGTTATCGCTTTAGTTCTCCTCTGCTGGATAATGAATTTATTCCAGTTTTCTGTTCAATCACTGACTTTGGCTTCCTTATACGCTTTTTCTTTCAATGTAATATTCTCCCTAACTTTCTTCATTAGCCACAGTTAGTGTATCCCTCTGTCATAATCTTTCTATCTCACTGGGATGCAATTTTGCTGAGCATCATGATTTACCTCTGTATAGGCGTGCCACTGTTTGCTCACTGTCATTCCTACCAATCGACACTATCAGTTCGCTTTAACTAACTGCATCATCATTTCATTGAAATTCCTTTAGTTAAGTTATCACACTTGTTTTCGACCTAAGTTTATCACTCTTGAACTGAACATTAAATTATATCATGTTGTTATCACTACATCCTTGGGGATCTTTTAATTGAGATCATTTTTCAAACCTGCTGTTTTCCCTATTAGCAGATCCGAGATAGACTGCTCTCTGGTTAGGTCAATGACATGTTGCTCTAGGAAAAAATCCCTAATGCACTCAGTGAATTCATTATCATCGCTAACCTTTGCATTTTGATTTACTCAATCAACATGTGGATTAAAATCCCCCATAGTTATTGCTCTGTTCTTTTCATCATTCCCCTATTGTTTGTTAATTTACAGCTTTTCCGAAAGAGTGGTTACTGTTGGGCGTCTACATACTATCCATACGAATGGTTTCTTCCCCTTGCAGTTTTTTTTCACATCCACACAAATGACTTTACATCATCCAAGCCTTGATCATCTCTCTCAACTGTTCACATTTCATTTCTTATTAGCAGTGCTACCCCACTACCTATTCCTCCTTCTTGTCTCTCCAAAATGATCAAATATCCCTGAAGATTACATTCCTAATATTGATATCCTTGTCACCATATTTCTGGAATGGATACGAGATCACATTCATTCAGTGCAAATTGCCCCATCATGTTACTTGCCTTGTTCCAAATGCTTTATGCATTAAGATACAAAGCCTTACATTTGTTGTGTTATCGAGGTTCCTTGGTACAATATGCCATTCACACATTCTCTCCCATCCTTTTATTTCCAGGTAACAATCAAAACTATATCTAAACTACAATTTGACCTACTCCTTTATGTCTGATTTTCTAATTTCCATGTAACAGAACCTTTCCCTACCTCACCCCATCAGGGGGTAACTATCCATAGACCAAATCATCTTATTGCATGTAAAATCTCCAACAACACATCCGATCTGACCCAAATAGTTTGCACAAGTACTACTTGTTCAAATGATTGTTATTATGATGTTTGTGATTGGTGTCAGGTTACTTGCATATCCAAACTGCGCCCATTTTATCAAACATTTCAAACCAGTTCTTTTTCACTGCAGTCCACAATTAACCAATAACTCACAGAAGTAAAAAGCTACAGCCCTTGCAATACAGATTTAAATATCAAAAATGCTTGATTCAACCACAGACTTGTTGTGCATCACTTTGTGCCCAGGTTCAAGATCAAAATCCATGATAACATAACCAAACAAGGAAGGCCCTCAAAATCAATGAATTTATGTGCATTGCAATGGCATATTTGACCTCTTCATAACTGTACATTCTTCCCACAATAAGATCAGAGGGGCCTGGCAGGTTCAACACTACGAAGTCCTAAATGTGTAATACACTTTTCAATCCATTGCATTTGATCCATGATCAAACTTTGAGACATTCATGGTGGACACACCTTGTTAAGACAAGTTAACCAAGACCACTTGCTGGATCCGGTGTCTGTTCACTTATAAAGTCCTCTGGAAATGTCAATGTATGGGCTAATGAGTGGCACATATCTTTAATAATTATTGGTCCTTTTCCCTGTCAGGCATATCTGAACATTTCTCACGCGAAAAACAAATGTCAGCCCCTTAATATTGCATAGAATTAGGGTTCACTCAAAAATTCCAGTACCATTGTTTATCTTAGGCAGATATTGCAATGAAGAATCTTTAGAATTATCAACTCCACAGGACCATGGAAGCTGAAACTTTAGAATATCCAAAATGGCGACAGGTATTTAAAATACGTAAATGTTGTAAAAGAGTAGCAGAATAGTGTGGGTAATGAGCTTTGAAGTACTATCAGTGATGTTCATCGTGAATTGCAAGGCAGACTCAAAAACAGGAAGTGCTGGAAAATTTGAGCAGGCCTGGCAGCATCTGTGGACAGAAATCAGAGTTAACGTTTCGGGTTGAGTTTTTCTTCCTGAGAACATTACAGAGTAGGCTTGATGGGCTGAATGGCCTACTCCAGATCCTATGTTCTTATAGCTGTCTCACAGTGTTTCGGTGAAAAATTATTTACCCTCAGTTATATTTTCCTGCATATCTTGGGTTTGAGGGAATTCTCCAGCTAGTCTTAAAGAAGGAGGCATGGAGTAATCATGAGGAAATGATCAAACCAGTGAAGTCATAGAAACTTAAGGTAATAATTCGGTTCATAGTGTTTGTACCAACTGAAAAGCAGCTACGAAACATAATTTTTCTTTCAGACTTCAACTGAATGTGAGTTTCACTGACTGGCCGAGCATGTATTGGCCATTCATAACAGGTCATTAGTGAAACAGACTTTTTCAAACAATGCCACTGATGCCGACCAATTTTAAACTCCCGGTTTTTAGTTGAAGTCAAATTTCTCCAGCTTCACCATAATAGGATCTGAACCAATGGCCGCAATACATTAACCTAGGTCACTAACTAGTTCCATTACCACTACTCCACCATTGGTGCCCATTTTCTAATATGGGTCTACATTGTATAGGCTGAGACCTTAGGTGCTCAGCTAACTACATTTTAAATGTTCCCACCATCTTTTCAGATCCTCAATCCTCTCTAAGCGGAAGCAAACTGCCCTAAGCCTTCTAACTATTATTGTAAATCTTTGGACCCTGTCCTCCTAAATGAGTAACATCTGTCCATCCTATCTGGTCTGTCTAAACTCTTCATTCATTAGAACGTATGTCTCAACTGTCTGTCCTTTATGTCTCCTGTGTATGAAAGAAAACAACTCCATCCCATTTATGAAGAAGGATCCAGATCCGAAACGTCTGCTTTCCCGCTCCTCTGATGCTGTCTGGCCTGCTGTGTTCATCCAGCTCCTCCAACCAACACAATGTGTTCTCATTTCTGAAATTCTCCTGTCCATGTAACATCCTGGTAGTTTACATTGACAACTTCTCTTTTGTGATGACGACCTTCCTGCAAAGCACTCCCTCAGACTACGAATACACGAAAAATTGTAGATGAACAAGATGAACAGGAATTACACGTGCCACTTATGAGTTTGGGAGGATGATTAAATTTGACCAACCTTTCTGGAAGCTTCTCTGCAATACTGCAGCCAAAGCAAGTGAAACAGCAATCAATAGGACAACAAATACGCATGGGATGATGAAGACCGAGCGTCCCTGCTGGTTGAAGGGTGTTGTGTGTTTCTGATGGCCTGTAATAAAAAGCATGTAATAATGACAAGGAACATTTGTCCCATGCATTTTTACAGTCATAGAGTTTACAGCACAGAAACAGAACATTCGGTCCAACTAGCCCGTGTCGACCAGATGCCCTAGACTGAATTAGTCCCATTTGCCAACATTTGGCCCTTATCTCTCCAAAACCTTCTTATTCATGTACCAATCCAGATGCCTTTTAAATGTTTTAATTGAGCCACCCAACAACCACAACCCCCAACCCATATTTCACCTTATCCTCTGGCAGTTTTTTTTTTCAATGCACCTTCCACCCTCTGCATGAAAAGTTGCCTCTCAGGTCCTTTTCGAATCTTTTCCTTCTCACCTTAAACTTACGCCCTCTAACTTTGGACTCCCCCTACACTGGATAAAAGATATTGGCAATTCACGCTTTCCCTGTCCCTCGTGATTTTATAAGGCTCTATGAAGTCATCTCTCAGCCTCAGAAGCTCCAGGGAAAAAAAACGCCCCAGCCTATTCAGCGCCTCCCTATAGCTTTAAAACCTCCATCTCGGCAACATCCTGGTAAATGTTTTCTCCTTTAACTACACAGCAGAGCGCAAGGTTGTGTTTATTATAATTATTGCTAGAGGCAAAAATGTGATTGAAATTCATTCGAGAATTGCAAGTGAATTCCACTTTCGAACGTTTGGACAGCCTTTGATCTCCGACCAGTAAACCACAGAACGTACTGACACCAGAAATGGTTCCATCGAGTTCAGGTTCTGCAAAATTATGTAAAACTTCAGACTATAATATGAAGCAAGCTACCATTATTTGAGTTTAACGGCAGCGCCAAGAAAGTGAGCAAAACAGATCCTGTAGATATGAGCCGAACGTGCAGATTTCCAGATTAAGTGATTTATAGCATCAAGGTGACAAATGAAGCTCAATGCGGAGAAACGTGAGGTGATACACTGTGGATCCAAGATTGATATATCAGATTATTTGTTAAATGATGAAAAGGGACGTACTTTGACTGGAATGGATAAGTACAAGTTCAAGCACATGTATTATTGAAATCTTGTGAACAGTGCAAAAATGCGATGAGGTGGTCCATGCACGCAGAATAGAGTGGACTGTTTATTTTCTGTCGATAGTAGCATTTGGGACTGTCTTGAGGGTGAAGTATGTAAACTCCTGAGCATTCACATGAGCAGATATGGCTTCTCTATCGAAGGGTAAATCCTCTGGAGTAATCTCCCTTTCGGAGAATTCCGTCATTAAATGCAAACGTAGCTCAGTCGATTGGCGCGTTTACAAAAATGTACATGCGCTTTGGACCAAACATGAATCTGGAGAACAATATGACATGTCATTGTGCTGTCGTATAGCAGTAAGATATTTTTAATTATTCGTCCCAAAACTAGCACATTTCCTAATGTTGTCCATTGAGTGTGTTATTCACGTGCTGATTATGCACTCACCTTGCATTTATATAGTGTCCATAATAGATTTTAAATGCGCCAAACCTCCTCGCCAGAACATTATTAGGCAACAACTGTCACAGATCCACATCGCAAGATGTGAAGCGATGTGACCAAAAGCTGAGTCAAAGAAATCCGTTTTAAAGAGTAATGTAAAACAGTAGAGTAAGGCAAAGTGGTGAAGTGTGTTTGGGTATGGAATCTTCGTGTTTCGAGTCTGGAGAGAAGAGATCGCGGCAGCGGTGAAAAGATGCAATGATGAGCAGAAGGCCAGAATTGGTGATTTCTCGGGAGGAAGGTGGTTGTCGTATGGGGGATAATATTGGATCACAGAGAGACTGTGGTCGAAGCCAATAATGGATTTGAAGGTAAAGTTGAGAATGATAAAATAAAGACTTCAGTTAAAATTGTTACCAGAACATATCACGTTGACGTCCTCTTTATGTTCACAGTCATGATCTCCCATTGCTGACAATTGGCAATCCCACAGGAATAATTCACTCCCCTTGCATTGAACCTTGTCCATCCAAATTGTGCCATTTGCTGGGTCGGATATCGTCTCTTCCACTGTCCAGACCGGCTCGCCGCAATTTAATTGTCTGCAAACGACGGCGGCGTCATGCCTATCCCAAGAATCATCACACACCGTTCCCCACATACCACGGAAAAATACTTCAACTCTTCCCGAACATTTGTTCAAGCCAGCAGCCAGCCGCAACTCTGCAGAGAAAAAAAACACACAAGATTTCGCGAGAAACCAGTCAGTACCTCAACTTGAAATTGGACAGTTACCTTATTTGCTCCGTCCAAATTCCAACCCATGTTGCTACTCTGACAGCATCAATATTAATGATTCTGGGTCTCTCAAAAATCGCGGTATTCTGCTAATACACCGTCAAAAGAAAATATATTCATCGGTCCCGATCGCTGTACAGGGTTACATTAAATTCAACGAGCTGGCCAACCCGCACAGCGGAAGAAAATTGCCTACTCTTGGTTCTACTAATATTAAATAACAACATTTAGAAATTTTATTACTTTTATTATTAATCACGAATGGAATCCTTACAAATAATTACCAACGTCTTTCGAAACTTGTTCCATGTTGTTTTTCTTCCAATCCCCCTTACTGTGCATTTCCCCAGGATTTAGTTCTGAAAAGTAAATAATCGATTACATCAAAAACAAAATACTGTAGCTGCTTTTTAGCCAGCGCTTTCAACGAGCGCATTGAAAAAAAGCAGTGTGAAACCGACGCATAAAAGGAGACAGGAAAATAGATGACACAAAACGTGGTCAAAGCTGCAGGCTCTAATGTGTGTGCTAAAAGATGAAATAGATGTAGATAAATAGAGAGATGATCGGAACGAAATATAGAGCTTTGAGTACAGACAACTGAAAGCGTTGTCACGAAAGGTGGAGCTATGAAACTTAAGAATGAACAGGAGGCCAGAATTAGAGTGAGGCACTTCTATCCCAGAGTTTTGGGATTGGAGAGGTTCACAGATAAAGGAAGCGGGAAAGCCATGTCGGGAATTGTAAACAAGGATGAGAATTCCTTCCAAATTCCCGAACCCGACCATCTCGAAAGGCAAATGCAGTAGACACAAGGAACTCTGCCTCCTATAGTTGCCCTCCAAGGCATTCACCACCCTGACTTGGGAGTATATTGCCCTTTACTGTCACTGAGTCAAAATCCTGGAACTTCCTTCATAATTACATTGTGGATGTTGCCACACCACATGGAATACGACAGTTCAAGAAGGTAGAGCTGGATGAACACAGCAGGCCAAGCAGCATCATAGAAGCAGGAAAGCTTGATGTTTCGGGCCTAGACCCTTCATCAGAAATGGGGGAGGGGAAGAGGGTTCTGAAATAAATACGGAGAGAGGGGGAGGCGGATGGAAGATGGATAGAGGAGAGTATAGGTGGAGAGGAGACAGACAAGTCAGAGAGGCGGGGATGGAGCCCCACCATCAAAGACATTTTTCCCTCCCCACCCTTGTCTGCTTTCCAGAGGGACCACTCTCTCCGTGACTCCCTTGTCTGCTCCACACTCCCCTCCAGCCCCACCACACCCGGCACTTTTCCCTGCAACCGCAGTAAGTGCTACACCTGCCCCTACACCTCCCCCCTCACCCCAAACCCAGGGCCCAAGAAGACTTTCCACATCAAGCAGATGTTCACCTGCACATCTGCCAATGTGGTATACTGCATCCGCTGTACCTGTTGTGGCCTCCTCTACATCGGGGAAACCAAGCGGAGGCTTGGGGACCGCTTTGCAGAACACCTGCGCTCGGTTCGCAACAAACAATTGCACCTCCCAGTCGCGAACCATTTCAACTCCCCCTCCCATTCCTTAGACGACATGTCCATCCTGGGCCTCCTGCAGTGCCACAATGATGCCACGCGAAGGCTGGAGGAACAGCAACTCATATTCAGACTGGGAACCCTGCAGCCCAATGGTATCAACGTGGATTTCACAAGCTTCAAAATCTCCCCTCCCCCTACCGCATCCCAACACCAGCCCAGCTCGTCCCCGTCTCCCTAACCTGTTCTTCCTCTCACTTATCCCCTCCTCCCACCTCAAGCCGCACCCCCATCTCCAACCTACTAATCTCATCCCGCCCCCTTGACCTGTCTGTCCTCACTGGACTGACCTATCTCCTCCCTACCTCCCCACCTACACTCACCTTTACTGGCTCCATCCCCGCCTCTTTGACTTGTCTGTCTCCTCTCCACCTATCCTCTCCTCTATCCATCTTCTATCCGCCTCCCCGTCTCTCCGTATTTGTTTCAGAACCCTCTTCCCCTCCCCCATTTCTGATGAAGGGTCTAGGCCCGAAACGTCAAGCTTTCCTGCTCCTACGATGCTGCTTGGCCTGCTGTGTTCATCCAGCTCCACACCTTGTTATCTCGGATTCTCCAGAATCTGCAGTTCCTATTATCTCGAGTTCAAGAAGGTAGCCCACTGCAACCTCCTCTGGGACAACTAGGGATGGGCATTAAATGTTGACGTTTATTGCTGACGACCACATCCCATGATTTTCAAAGCTTCAAAATGCTAGACACTCAGTGTATGTAGGTCATAGAGTGCAGGTGTGATGGGGTTCGCGGTTGATTACGACTTAAACAAACATAGCAGACGTATGGGTGATCTCACATTTACAAGTGATGGAAATGTTTAAAGATTTAAATATTTCAAGACAAACGGACTCCGTTTGCAGTTCTTACCTGAACAAATGATTCCGACATCCTCCTCGTGGTTACAATTGTGTTGGCCCCATGGTGAAGATGGACATTGCCACAGGAGTGTATCATGCAAACGACAGTTCACATCATCGAGCCAGATCTGTCCAGAACCGCTTCCAAATGTAATAGCACGTTCCACAGATTGGGCAGAGCCACACACGAGCTGTCGGCAAACAACGTCCGCTTCCTTTATTCCAAAGGAATCGGCGCAAACCGTCCCCCAGGTCCCATTATAAAAAACCTCGACTCTGCCCTGACAGGAGTTCGCTCCATCCTGCAGCCTCACAGCCCTGTGCTCTGCGGAACAAAGCCTAGGTTAATCTTCTCATTTCAATTTCCACCCCAATAAATGTGCAATAAACAAAATCAAGCGGATCCGTAAGCATGTTACTTTGATGATTTTCCTTATCACAGAACACGTGGTAGACAATTATTTCAAAGAATTTCATTTCGAATGCACCAGATTGCATCTTAATATCTCATTCTCGATAGTGGTGGCTTGCGACTGGATCGACAGTTTTCTACTGTTAGCAAGAACAGTAAGCTATGGAGTGTCTAATTCAATGATTACCAGGTCTAATGATCAATCATCCAGACCCTGGGTTTATTAAAGTTATCGCTGGCAGTGTTTAATTTTGAAAGTACATCTCACCCGAGCAGATAACTCCAGCATCTTCTTTATGGTTGCAGTCGCTCTCACCCCACGGCGCCGCCAGGCATTCCCACAAGACAGAATCATTCGCTCCACACTTCACATTGTCTAACCAGATAGGCCCCACTCCAGGGCCAAACCAACCGGGAACGGTTGCATTTAGAGCCTGTCCACACTTCAGCTGGTTGCAGACAACGTGGGCTTCAACTAAATCCCAGGAATCATCGCATACAGTTCCCCAGCTTCCATTGTAGTAAAGTTCCACCCTTCCAGCACAGCGACTTCCACCATCCACCAATCTTATCTGAATATGATCTGTAAGACAGGAATAATTATTTTAAACAGCTTGTGGCCTGGGAAACAATATCTGCATGAAAATTATATTGTCAAATTCGTAACATGGTGTCGGTTGCATCATTATGCTGGACGACTGGTTTGTGATGCAGAGTTATGCTATTAGTGTGACTATAACTCCCACGTTGACTGAGACTGAAGTCTTTGTTTCTCAACTTCTTGAAGGTTACACTGGAGGGTGGTAACCCTCAGGTCAAACCACCACAGTCATCTCTCTCTAATGTGAGAACAGCCCTGTGATTCGGTAGGATAATCGCGAATTTACCTTTATATTCCCAACTATATATTGTTCCTAACTGTATTTTCTTTTCTTACTACGTTGTGTTTATTATGGTTCTGCCAAACAGTTACGACATTTTCTCTATTATCAATTCTCTTGTAACGTTGGTGATGATAGCTGTTTATATAATTTTTTCATTTGCAGCATCTTCCGTTGTAAACAGTATCGTTCTACAGTCATAGGGCGTGAAATAACATGAAATAAAGACTGAATACATAAATTTTGATTATGATTCGATAAATTCTTTATTGAATTTTTGCATTTGCTATCAAATATTATTGGGGTTTAAACCAATACTGCAAGAACGATTATGGTAATCAAAAGCATGTTTATATAACCGATAATTATTATAAATTTAGATTTAATTCAGTTTATCTTTGTGATCATAATTACTTGGTTCCTCAAGAGCCCTTTAAACCATTGAGATTGAAAGGGACTCAACCATCAGGCTAAAGGCAAGAAAACATAATTTTGCTATCACAAGTGATGGCAATGCCGGGCAAGTCAAATCCCAGAGTGAAACATAGATTTTAATGCTTCCCCAGAGACAGGTATCAATGCTTATTGCTTATCTCCAGCAACAACACATCAAGCCTAGGTATTGTCTATTTGAATTATAGGGAGGGGCTGAATAGGCCAGTGCTTTTTCCCCTAGAAAATTGGAGGCTGAGATGTAACCTTATTGAAGAGTATATGAATATGAGTAGGTGCCATGCACAGGCAAATGTGTCTAGGTCAGACTGGGATGTCTGGTCGGCATGGATGAGTTGGATTTAAAGGTCTATTTCCAAGCTGTATGAGTCTATTATTCTGGTTTTATTATTTGTTAAGTGTGTTTCATTTTGTTTTTGGCCGACTCACACAAAGGACTTTGTTTTTCTTAGAAACGTGCCAAAGGTTAAGTCTTGTCCCTGAGCATTAAGTGCAGCATTTTTAAAAATCAATTTTAGGGTATGCTCAAGTCATGTCTGTACATCTGTTAAAAAAGGATTGTATCCTGTGGACTCACTGAGGGTATCCTAATGACAAACAGTAACAAGGAGACCTTATTTTAATATAAAAATTCTTAAGGGGATTGACAGGGTAAATGCTCAGAGATTGTTTTCCTTTGTGGAAGACTCTAGAACGAAAGGCTGTGATTTCAATACAAAGGACACCCGGTTAAGGTAGGGATGAGAAGGAATTTCATCTCTCATCGTTTAATGAGTCTGTGAAATTCTTTACCATAGAGGACATTGGAGGACGGTTTGTGAAGTATATTTAATGCCGGCTTAGACTTTTTTTAACCTGTAAGGGAATCAAGAGTTAAGGAGAAAAGGCAGTAAAGTGGAGCTGAAGATTATCAAATCAGCCATAATATTATTGAATTATAGAGCAGACACAGTGGGCCAAATGGCCTACTTCTGTTCTTAAGTCTTTGGTCTTATTCTTTGCTGGTTCTTAAAGTTTGCCCAATCCCATCGTCGGACCTGCCACTTCCCTTTTAGATTTTTACATTATACTTTCAATATAATACCATCTTAACTCTGCATTAAATTATGAATGATGCATGGTCTCAATGGACCTTTTCTTTCCTCATTGGGAATTCTGCCCAGGGAACATGCAATACCAATCATGACCAGTCCCACACTTTCAACTGCAATGTACACTGAAGATGTTCCTTAAACAATCCATTTTTATGCCTTGATTGGTATTACTTAATGTTGATTTGAATCTATTATATTTAACCAATTGGAAGCTTATTGCTGCTGGATCAATTCCTTACATTGTGGTCACTTGCTCTCATAGCATCACAGAGCACACAATATAACTTTTGCCTAGTATCCCTACAGCAGGCAATACAGCCAATCGAGTCTATGGCAGTCCTCCGAAAAGCATCCCAATTTGACCCAACCCCTGCCTTTTCTCTGCATTTCCCATGGCTAATCCGCCTATCCTGCACATCCCTGGTCAAATTAGCATGGCTAATCCACCTAACCTGCACATTTTTGGACTGTGGGACTAAACTGGAGCACCAACACAAACCCATGCAGACACGGGAAGAATGTGCAAACTCCACACAGACGATCACCCGAGGATAGAATTGAACCCTGGTACTGTGAGGCACCTGCTGCTCAAATGATAATTTATGGTAATTTATTGACTTTAATTTAAGTCAATTTTAATGACTTTAGTTTAATGACATGATAATTTTTTTTATCTGAAATTCAAGTTTTCTGTTCATCATAAACACTGTTCTAGACAGTCAAGGGGTTGGCAGATTGAATATATGTAACTAAATATTTCTCTCTCCAACATATAATTAGAAACATATTTAAAAATATTGGTTTACATTAAGTTTAAGTTTTAATTGTCGATGCAAATGAGTTTCCAATGAAGTACAGTCTTGGTAATTGCTTGATTTTTTTCTTCAAGCAAAACCTAATTGAGTTTTACCACCAAAATACCAATTAATCTCAGAATAAGTTCATCCGGATATACAGCTGTGCATTTTATTTTTAACCAAAAGCTTCTTTGGCTTCTGTATTCATACAAAATAATATTTTGGCGTTGTTAGCTTACTTCAGAAAGTGTAATGTTAAAGCTGCCTGAAAATGGTCAAATTAAACAGAACTAAATGCCATTAAATGAAAAATTACTATTCAGGGTACCTTATATTAAGTTTTTATGCAATATTCTGCACAATTTGAGTTAGATAATTAAAGATGTCCTTACCAGAACAAACCACACCCACATCATCTGCAATAGACAACTCTTTCATTTGTGTAAAACTGCAATTCCACAGGAAGGATTCACTTCCATTGCATCTGACATTGTTGATCAAGGATGGACCTGTGCCTTTCCCAAACTGCGAGTGATTGTAGACCCTTACTGCAGAGCCGCAATTCAGTTGTCTGCAAACTACGTCGGCATCATTGTAATTCCACTGAGTGTCAGTCACTCTTCCCCAAATGCCACCATAATAAACCTCCACTCGGCCATCACACGTGGTCTCCCCATTGCCCAGCCGCATCTGCCAATCTTCACCTGTACGAATGCAATTTGATAATCAAAGTTCATTCAACCTTTGGGAGTTGTAATGTGGACAACAATTATAAAAGTTGTTATTCTGTGGTTGATCATCACTCAAATAATGAAAAGGAAATGTGTTACAATTACAGAGTGTAAAGGTTATCAGCAAGTTAAAGAGAGTAAGTTTTAAAGAGAAGTCTCAATCAGAACATTTTTGTTCAGAAGGACAATACATTTCCTCACTTGATCTGCATGTGACCACAGACCCATCACAATGTTTTCTCTTTACCACCTTTTTTAATGGCCTAATAAACTCTTCAGTTGGAATGCAATTAGTGGTCAGCTGTACATGCTGGCCTCACCAAAGACACTCACATTCGGGGAATGAAGAAAAATAAAATTTCCATTTTGATTTGTTGTTTAGGAGCAGGTGGACATCGTTGGAAGGACCAGAGTTTGCTTTTGACAAGATTACAATTTAACCCTTTCCTGGTCCCACTGCAAACTTTATGCAATTCCTATAGCCACAAGCTAGGGAAGGATTTGAAATATGTTGCCTCAGGAATGATGACGAAATGATAATATATTTCCAAGTCATGATAGCCTGTGAACTGAAGGGAATCTTTGAACGAGTGGCATTATTGTATGCCTAATGCCTTTGGCCTAACAGGTGGCAGATTTCTTGGGAATGAAATGTGCTGGCAGAGATCTTTGAGCTGCCCGATCCCTCCTAATGCTAAAGTAAACACAGAATTTTGGAGAAAGTCAGCAGGTCTGGCAGCATGTGGAGAAAGAAGCAGAGTTAACATTTTGAGTGTGACACGTCTTCTGAAGTTCTGGATATTTGCCAGACCTGCTGATATCCTCTGTGCCAGATAAATTATTCAGTAATACATAGAGAAAGGTGCAAATATTGAGACAGAGGTACTCCAATTGGAGCAATTCGTACCTCTCATTTGGAACAGAAGTTCCAATATGCATCAGGGTCTGAACTTAGCCTCAGTGTAGTAGCTCTGCACTTGCAGGGACCGGATAAATTTACCCCGACAACAGAAATTGCACGAGAACCTCAGCAAACCCGCCACGATCTGGGGAGAAATAGCACAATTAACGTTTCAACTCAGGTGAACCTTCTTCAGAAGTGGACTCCAAATATTGACTCTCTTTCTCTGTCCACAGATGCTGTCAGACTTATTGAGTTTCTCCAGCAATTTCTGTTTTCGTTTAAGATTTTCAGCATCCTGTAGCTGTAAGTCTTATTTCTGTGCAAATTTATTGCCGGATTTCTCATAGGAAGTGTAAAATCCGATTTTTTTTAATCTCCTCTGACAAAGGAGGTACATTGAATTGGAGAAATAAATAAATCTGGTATCCTGCTGCGTGGAACCCCTCACTCTGCTGTCCGCCATATTTCGGAAATTATCACAAATCAGATTCACAGAATAATTACAAAGCAGAAGAACTCGGACTTTTGTACCGACAACGGGCCATGATATACCATCTACTCGAGAAATCTTACGTAAAAATAGATACGACTAAGAGAACAATAAATACCTGAAGTTGAATGAAACACCTACCAGAACAGATGACCCCAGCATCATTGCTGTGTGAGCACCTACGGTGCCCCCAGGATGAAACCGGGCAGTCACGCAAATGCATTTCATTGCCGATACATTCGTTGACATCATTCCATATCGTCCCATTTCCTTCTCCAAAAAATGCGCCTCCTGGTGTTGCTATCGCGATTCCACAACGGAGTTGATTGCAGACGGCAGCTGCATCCTGTAAATCCCAATAGGTATCGCAGACTGTGCCCCAGGTGTCACCCTGCAGTATCTCCAGTCGTCCTGAGCAAGTATCATTACCACCAACTAATCGCGGTCCCCTTTGACCTTGGTGCAGAAACAAGACAAGTTATCCAGTTACCTTCGTGCTCTAATAGAAACCACCTCTTTTGTACATCTCTAAAGTACGTATAGAAGGGATTGTTCGAACAATGAAAGCTCTATAATTCAGCAAAGGCTGACTGAGCAGCGTCACAATTTTGTGAGACAAAGAAGATTTGATGACAGCAAAATGTGGCTGCAACAGCAGATAGGTGAATGGAGGTGCTGTGGAGAGCAACAGGGAGGACACATGTTGAGAGTCAAGATGAAACTCCATGGGAAATGATGACACCAAAGTTCTGTGAGTGAAAGGAAGCTAGAAGTAATCACTTGAAGAGAAGCTTTAGACCTGAATTCGCCCGATTATTGTGAAATAGAACAACAAATTTGTTTGAAGATGTCTTTAGATTGGATGTTCTAATAAAAAAAAAGGCGGAACTAAGCCTGGGATACGATATGCTTTCCATTTCACAAGATGAAGAAGATACAACAGGGAAGAAAATTGACTGAACCCTGCGGGAAGCTATCGGGCATTTATTGTTCTCATTGTATTTTTGCCTGATGAGGACAAGCCCATTAGGATCCGAGGGGGGTTTGTGCAACATATATGGAAGTGGCCCTAGTAATAGTTTCTGAGCTTTGGCTCATTGTGTCTTTATTGCCTGCTACTGTATTAGGATGAAATTATTTAGTTCAGTGTGAACTGCAAACAAAGGTTCCATGAAAACGGGGATTAAATGAATTTGATACTAATAGTGAAAGGGATATCTTAGCGTCACTTCGAATCCTCATGTTGACACGCGAACAGCAATCTGGGTCAGGTGTTGAAATCAACGATGTTTCCCACATCAATGACAGAGGTATAAGCAGAGAGAAATAAAAAGGTCGAACTTACCGGAAATTATCACGAATTCTAAACTTTGTGTTCCTCCGAATCTATGAATAGGCAGAGACAGAACACTTACCAGAACAAATGATACTGACGTCATTTATGTGTGTGCAGTTCTTTTGATTGTTTGGTAGAATAGGGCAGTCCCAGAGAATGGTCTCATTACCCTGGCATTCATAGATATCCTGCCATACTGGACCACTGCCCTCTCCAAATTGAGCCTCTCCAAGTACTGCTATCACTTCTCCACATTTCAAGGAAGCACAAACCACACGAGCGTCTTGTGAATCCCAATGTGAATCACACACCGTGCCCCAAGTATTCCCTTTCTGCACCTCCAATCTTCCAGAGCATCCATCCGTTTCACCAACCAGTCTTGGCTCTCTGTGCTCTGTTGTTTTAAATAGATGGAATAAATTCTTCAACATAATTGGCTTGAATTTACCACTTATATCAAGAAAATTATTTCTACCAGACTTCAGTAATGATCAAATGATGAAATTATAGCTTTTTTGATGAAATGTAATTGACCATTCCTTACTTTTTAATATTTCTTCCAAATAGTTAATAATAGATTGTGACACAACTTTTAGTGATCCACACAGTGCAGTTGAACACAAAGGTTTCTGAATTATTGCCTTGTGATCTTAATTCAGTGTTAATTTATATGGTGAAAAAAAGAAAAAAGAAGGAACTGGCCTGATGACATTGTGATACAAAACTGGATTTCAAGTAGGTCACATAGATGACACAAACTTAGAATTTTATTTTCACGATTTGAAACTTCAAACTATCCTTTTGGGATAAAGTAATTGCAAGTATAACATATGTGTAATACCTACTAAATAAGCTTTTGTAAATCTTAATCCATTTCACAAATCTCCAACATCAAAATGCACAATTATTAATTGTGATTGACAACTATAAACAAGTCATACATGTGCTCTTTATCACGGTTCAAATTAGTGGAACATAATTTATGTCTTAACGGTTTGATAGCAAAAAATAGGAATGTGACAGGAATGTGTGTTCTCTCCTATATGCACAGCAGCATCTTGACAAGCCTTCTCCAACATCATCTTCCAAAACTGCTACCTTTCACCAGTAAAATGAAAAAGGAAGCAAATGCATGGAACACCAACACTTACAAGCTCCTTTCAAAATCATACATCATCATGACTTGGAAATATAGTGCCACTTCTTTGGTAGTTTGGTCAAATTCTGTAACTGGCTTCTTGACAGCACTCTAGTTGCATCCATGCCACAGGAATAGTAGGGTTGAATAAGATGTTTGATCACCACTTTCTCATGTGCATTTAAGGATGGGCAGTAATACCTGTCTAAATGATGCCTAATTCCTATTATAGGAACAATCAAATAAATCTATGCCTTGGTAATTTTAGTTAGGAAGTACATAACCACATCATTCCCACTAACAAGGTTATTCCATGCCCAAAAGAATGATTACCCATCATTCTTTTCATTTAGCAATGAACACATATATCAGCACTTTGCAGTAACAAGAAAGGATGTGATTTTGCGAGTCACTGGTGAATCACACCTGAAGTCTGCATCATTATAAATGCAGAAATTGGAATTTACACATCATACACAAGTTAATAAAAGTTTCTACTTTGAGCAGTTTGATGAATAAAAGAAAAAAAAAGTAATATTTTACCTCAGCATCATCTACTCAGCACAATTCATTGAAGATGCAGAAAAGCATTAGTTTCCTATTTCATCTCCAGCAGGAAGAGAGAAGCTGAATATTATTTAAATGGCGTAAGACTATAGAAATTTTCAGTACAGGGACATTTTGGAGTCCTAGTGCATAAATGACAAAATACTGGTATCTAGGTTCAGTCAGTAACAAGGGACAAACATGGAATGTTGGACTTCATGCAATATGGAAAGGAATTCAAAATTAGGAAGTTTTTGTTAAAATTACACAAGACACTAGTCAGACCACAGCTGGAATACTTTGAACATTTTTGTCTGTTTCTCATTGGTTGACATTTAAATTGCTTTCTATTTCCTCATTAGCACTTCTACACTGATGAGGAAACATACATCTATCCTAACCCAAATATTCTAGCCCATGGCCCATCGTCTTGTGTGCTATGCTGTTTCAAGTGTTCACCTAAATGGTTCTTAAACGTCTTAAGTTTTCCTCCATCTAACACTCCGTCAGCAAGTGAGTTCCAGTTACCCTCAATCCTTGGTAACAAAGTATTTTCCTCCAATACCCTATAACACTCCTGCTCCATAAATTAAAACTGTGCCTCCTGATTATCGACCCCTCCATTAAGGGGAAAGTTATTCCTATCTGCACTATATTTATCCCTTAGAACTTTGTACACCTCAATTAGATAGCCCTCAGTCTTCTCCGCTCTAAATAAAACAGTCCCATCCTATCTAGCTTCTCTTTGAAGCTGAATCACTTCAGATCAGGCAATATAGTAGTGAAACTCCTCTGCATTTCTCTAGTAAAATCCTTCCTATAGTGTGATAACCAGAATTGCACACATTTGTTTAAGCTCCAGCTTAACGTTGTGCACAGTTCATAATATCCTTGCTCTTGTGGTCAATACTTTGTCTAGTAATTGTAAATATTCCATATGCCTTCTTGACCATTTTATCTACCTGCCTTGCTGCATACAAGGATCTTTGGCATGGTCACCAAAGTCCATCAGATCCTTTGTACTTCATAAGACGCTGTCGTGCAATGTGTACTCCCTTGCATTGATAGTCCTCAAAATGCATTATTTCACTCTTTTCAGGATTGAATTCCATTTGCCACTGCTCAGAACATATGACAAAACTAATTTGTATGACATCTGCAAACTTACTAATCATACCTCCTGCATTCATGCCTAGCCAATAAATATACACAACAGAGTCAGCCTTGAACGCTGTGGTACACCACTGGACACAAGCATCCAGACATAAAACATCTTTGGACCATCACCCTCTGTTTCCTGCAACTAAGCCAAATTTCACTGGATGTTCGGGGCTCTTAGTTTCTCCGTCAGTCTGCTATGTGAGACTTCATCAACAGCCTTACTTCAGTCAACATAAACTCTATTAATTCAATCACCCTCATCTGGAGACCTCCTCACGTCCTTAAAAAAAATTAATCAATTCAGTGAGACATGATCTCCCCCTTATAAAGCTATACTCTCCAGGCAGAGATTAATTGTGTCCCTTAGAATTATTTCCAATTGTTTCCCTACAGCAGATGTTAGTTTCATTGTTTATCCCTACTAGTCTTCTCAAATAATTACACTACATTAGCTGTCTTCCAGGCCTCCGGCACCCCTCCTGTAAAGATTTGAAAATTATTGTTAGAGTCCATGCAATCTCCTGTCTTTAAAAAAAAAACAAAAGAACTGCTGATGCTGTCAATCAGGAACAAAAACAGAATTTGCTGGAAAAACTCAGCAGGTCTGGCAGCACCGGTAAAGAAAAGAACAGAGTTAATATTTCAGGTCCGGGTTCTGAGGAAGGGTCACTGGACTCGAAACATTAACTCTGATTTGTTTTCACAGATGATGCCAGACCTGCTGAGCTTTTCCAGCAACTTCTGTTTTTGTTCCCAATCTCCTCCCTTGTTTTCCCTCTGCAGCTTGGGATGAATCTCATCTGGGCTTGGGCATTTTTCCACTTTTAAACCTGCTGAAACCAAGAATGCAAATGCTAATCTCTCAATGCTAATTCATTCAAGCATATCACATTCCCCCTCCCTGTTTTCTTGTTCTATATTGTCCTGCTTTGCAAGGAATACAGATGCAAAGTGCTTATTTAAAACTTCAGCAATAGATTTTACCTCCACACACAGGTTTCCACTTCTGTCCCTAATTGTCCTTACACTTTTCATGGTTATTTTCTTGCCCCTGATATCCTTTATCCCTTTATGGGGACATGTTGACTCTGCAATCTCTCTATTATCCTCTTGAATATCTCCAACTGCTTTGATGTGAATTTTCCTGCAAGTAGCTGGTCCAAGATCTATCTTATCTTATTGAAATTGGCATTCTTCCAATTTAGAACCTTTATTTCCAGCCTAGCTTTAACTTTGTCCATTATAACCTCAAATTTTGTTGAATCACAGCCACTTACAACAAATAGTACCCCCATTGCACGGCTTAGTGTCATTACATTCTATCCATTAAAGCCCCCTCTCTTATAGGACTTTCTACACTCTGGCTTTACAAGGTCTCCTGGAAGCATTTTAAGAATTCCATCCCCTCTCAGCCTTTCACACTTTGTATTTTCCAGTTAATATTGGGAAAATTGAATTCTCCTAATATTATTACCCAGATATTTCTTTCGCTTCTGATTTACCTACGTATCTGCCTTTCTGACTCTGTCTAACTCTTTAGGTATTTGTAGTGTGCCCTGACAAAGTGACTGCTCCCATTTTCCTTTTGAGTTCTGCCCATATGGCCTAAATTGTGGAATCATCTAAGATGTCATCCCTCTTTGCTGCAGCACTCTAATTGAATGCAGCAGTGTCAATGAGATAAAAGGGGGGTCTATTTTGATTCCTATGCCTTATGTTTTACCAATTACCCTCTAAATCTAATATGTTCAACTCCTTGCAATTCGGACAGTCTGCTGTAGCTTGTGAGTAAATTGAAATCATTTTTCTCACAGCACCTTTGTAACAGCATACAATAACATCAATGTCATTTTATTATCTAAAATAATACAGGCAGAAAAGTTACCTGAACACACAACACCGGCTGCTTCTGTTTCTGCAGAGCAGTTTCGGTGAGCCAAAGGTTTCAGTTCGCATTTCCAGGGGTCATCCTCAGTACCTTTGCAGTGAAGTTCAGTGTTCAGCATCGGGACAATACCAGCCCCAAACTGGGAATCTCCTGATGCAGATACAGCGTCACCACAGTTCAGGAATTTGCAGAAAGCACGAGCTTCATTCATATCCCACATTCGGCCACATAGTAAACGGAACGATCCAAAGCTACTGGCCTCAACTCTTCCAGCACAAGGGCTACCTCCATCCTTAAGCATAGCACTTTGTTTGACTGTCAGGGAAGAATTTTTCGGATTATTTTCATTGGCTGTCATTGACCAATTTAACAGAAAACAATAAACCACTTGACTAAAATCATCTACACATTAAGCTATTTTGGCCAGAACAAAAAAAAACTGACACAACCAATAAAACTAACGTAATATACAAAATACCACACAAGGACTGTGAGAAACATTACAGAGGCCAAACCAGAAGAAAACTGATAATAATTAGATACACGAACACCAATTCTCCACCAAGAGACACGATCAATTTTCACTGGTCTCAACATACACGGACAAAGAAGGACACAAATTCGACTGGGACATTGCATCTATAATAGCACAAGCCAAACAGAGACATGCCAGGGAATTCCTGGAGTCCTGGCATTCCAACCAGACATCCTTCAATAAACATATTGAACTGGACCCGATATACGAACCACTGAAAAGCAGAACCGGAAGAATTGCCAACCACACCAGCAAACTGAGGCATATAAGTACCAAGTGGGACAGAACACCAACACATCAGCTGAGGTGCACTGACGATGTTACCTAGCAGGGTGATTTTCAGTCAAACACACCGGGTAGGCGAGCAAGCATACAACCTCATTCAAAACCCGAGCTACAAATCTTCTCAAAAACTTTAAACTCCTAAGGATCAGTAGGCATGCCCGTTGATGATAAAATTGTGGATGCTCAAGTGGCCAGAAATAAAGAAGTGGTGATATCTTGTACCATTTAAAGAGCTCTTGTCGTACAGTCGTGATCTCCCTTTCTCAGGACCAGGAGGTCTGGGTTCAAGTCCCACCTGCTTCAAAGTTGAGTGATGATATTTCTGAGCAGGGTGATAAGAAAATATCTATCTTGCAGCACTTGAGGAAGGGTCCATGTCAGACAGTGGTAGTGTGGAACCTTGTAGCAGGGATTTATATCAATCTGCACCCAGACATGTGTTATAATATGTCTGAAACAGAAGCTTTAACAATGATGCATGGGTGGAAAATATTACAGATATATTGAGAGGTTAGGCAATGGAGAGATTTAAAACCAAGAATCATGAATTTAAAACCAATGAATTGCTGAAATAGAAGCCAGAGCATTTCAAATACCATGGAGTTCAGATGGGAGTCATGGTTGTGCTTTGTGTGGCTGAGAGTAAAAAGGATTTGTGTGAATTTGGAGATGGACAGCAGAGTTGTGAACCTTGTTAAATTTATGATGAACAAAATTAAGGAGGAATAAGCTGAGCAGGCCACGGGTGGGTGATTTGACAGAGGTGAAAACTGGTGTCCTTAAAATTCATGCAGCTATGTGGTCATTTTGGGGTTAAATATAAATCTGAGTTTGTGAAATGTCTGGGCTTCAGAGATAGGCAATTGCTGGGCCGAGGCCCGGAATTGCATCCATTAAGTGAATTTAGTGATAAGGGCAGAAGGCAATGTTTATGGACTTTTTTTTATCCTGTCTTCATCCAGCCTGGGATATCGATTATGAAGGTGAACAACTTGAAGAAAGTGGCGAGTTTGAACCTGGTGAGGGAAGATAGGATGTCATTATATTAAATGTGAAATTTTCATCTCTGCTTCTATCACTACTTGGAAACATGTAGATTGTAAATGTAAGGAAGATTTTAAACAACCTGTTATCTCCTTCTCAGAACTTTTCCGTGTGCACCTCATAGGTATCTCCCAGTGTTTGTACAACTGAAATTGGGAGCTCAATGTATGATATAATGGTGCTTTCACTTTAAAAGATTATTTTGTCCTGTTTGTTTTTTGAAGAGAGTTTATAAAGACAGTGATGCAGAAATGGTGACTGAAGGTGTGAACAGCTTAGGAGGTTTTGGGTTTGTTTTACTGCCTAAGGCGAAGTGGGCAACTCTCACAGACTAGGCCTTCTAGTTCTTTTGCATAAGCAGCAGAAGCTGTTTGGGGTCTCAGAAGAGTTGGAAGCTTTGCTGAATGTTTCCTAGCTGCTAATTTCTCTGAAATCTCTCGGATTTTTCTTTTCTTCCTGGATTGAAGAACTGTATGTAAGAATCTGTGTCTGAATTTGCCCTTTTATCTTGGAGTGTGTTTATGGAATGTTACTGAATTGCAACAGTTAATTAGTAAAAGGTATGATATCTATTATTTTGGTTAAGTTTTCCAATAAAGCTAATCAAAATTCCTGTTTCTTTATTTTGCGTTTTTACTATAGTGTTTAAATAAATTATGTTTGGCTTAAAGTCGAGCAGTTTGACCAGTCGTATCTCATCTGGAATAGGCACTTCACATCTATCTTTAAAATAAGAAAAAGTTGGGGTCTTAGGCTACCTTGCTAAAATATTTTGGGGAGTTGTCGTCTGGTCCATAACAACGACTATGTTGGGGAATGCAATAAATTTTCTTGGAAAGGTTACATGCAAACGATCTATGTACATGAAAGAAAAAGCATATTCAATATTAATTGTCAACGACGCAGATACCTTTACAGAAGTAGCCTACGATCGTCCCAGTTTCACAGCCCTGCTGGTCCGAAGCACTGAATGGACATTCCCAGAGTGACGACTCAGTTCCATTGCAATGGACTTTATCCAACAGAATAGGTCCAGTTTCTTGTGAGATGGGTATAGCCAATGTTGTGTGGTAGGCTTTGCAACCAATCTGTCTGCAGACGACTTCTCCAATAGTTGAATCCCACGGACTACTACAGACGGAGCCCCATCGATCTCGGTAACGAACCTGCAGTTGCCCGATACATGGCGCCTCCGGGCCTATTAATTTCAATTCGCTCAGCTCTGTTAAGCATTCAAGTAGGGACATTAATTATGAAAACAATCCAGACTGATTTGACATAATCATCCTGGAATCATTACCTTTAAATCACAATTTTAAAATTCTCTTGACAGTCAACTTGCGCTTCCATCGAATTTTCTTTTGCTACCCGTGTCGCTTTGATCCGCGTTTATGTTTGAGACAGAAGAAAAATGAGTTAATGAAACTCTTTCAGTTACGTTACTGATTAATTTTAACTCAGATTTCGAAACAATGCATTTTATTTAGAATTTCTCATGGTCCACTGAGATGGTACGAAATGTAACTTACACGAGACACTGCCCGAATTGTTCACATCCATAGAATTATAGAATTCCTAAGGCATGGAAGCAGGCCATTCGGCCTATTGAGCACCACGCAGATCAGCGGACATCTATCAGCACGGTAAATTCAATGCATAGTCGGCGGCAAATTCAAATTGAGCAAAACTCAGTCGGGTCGGATCTGAATCTACGACTATTTACACACTGGTTGCCATTCAATTGCACACGCATGCATCCATTCAGGATTGACTGTCGCATCATTTCTAGCGTTGGAACTGTATCGTGAATGAACCAAACAAAAAAAGGCGCGAGATTGGTGTTTTCTGGTTTCTGCGTGTCTCAGGTCAAGTCTAGGCTAACCTCGTTCAACGCAAACAGTGGGATCTACCGCTGGTAATGGTTCAGTACCATTGGAAGTAATTTTATGAGACAAGAAAATAGGTTGCGAAAAGAGACGTTTTGAGAGTTCGTTTCATGGTATAACTAACATCGGTAAAGGGATTGCGATCCCTGACATAATGGGTGCAGTGTTTGACGTTATTTCTTTTCTCGGTAGCTTGGGGACCCCTAGAGAACTCGAGTTTACAACGCCTTCAGGCAAGAAGATGTAAGGTGTGTGGGCAATGTTTAAGATGCAAGAGAGATCTTCGGTCCTTCTTAGGTCTTCACTTCCAACGAATTTGCGCATGAGAGTTGCAGGTCAGTTGTGCGAGGCAATGCTGTCACACTGCAGGGTAAACGTAGCACTGTAACTGGAAATAAGTTTCTCGAAATTTCCATTTATTTCCCTCTGCTGTATAACTTGTTCTCATTTCTTTATGATCTTTATTAAAGTTGGATGTGACCTAATGGTTGTCACATACATGTGTTAAGATTCCAGCTGATGGTGACAGTGGGGATACAAGTCAAATTCCAGAGTGAAAGCTGACTTGGTAGATCATAAGTTTTATTTCTGCAATTTATTAACCATGGTGGTCAGTCACGGAACATATTGGCAAGAGGTTGTCAATGTTCTTACCATTAAAAGAGTGTCAATGTTAATCTTATAGAAAAAAGAAACGCAAAAACTCGTTAAAATGGTCTCATTACACATGTTACAAATAATGACTCACCCTTTATATCCTTAAAAAAAATTTCAGACACCCAAAACAGAGTGAAGCATCACCCTCTTTCGACTTCAAAGTTCCCTCTTTAGTTGGCATGGCTGTAATTATTTTCTTCCTGGAAAACGTTTGGATTCTCTCAATGCTAGCTTTCGTTAACGTCTCTTTATGAGAATCGTCAATGAGCTGCTAACAGCTCACTTATTTCAGAACACAGACTTCTTAAATTCTTCTTCCAGAGCCTTCTTTATTACTGGTCTTCTTTATTACTGATAATAAAGCACTCAAGGATGCTTTGCAATCAAAACTGATTTGGAGACTGCTAAGCTTAAAATCCCTTTGCTGTCACACACCTCTTCTCTCTGACAGAGACCTCCACACTGTGCATGGCAGAATCCTCCATATTCACTGACTTACAGATGGTTCTGTCTTGATAAAAGAAGTACATTCTATCTGTGTCTCGTTCTATCATCTGACATCTTGTTTTGAGACAAGAGCACAATATTTTCCTCTCACTTGCTCTTTGTTTCCTGAAGCATAAAACTTTTCACCTCAAGAAGCTTTTGCTTTTTTTCAAAAAAAAATGGATTTAAATGCATGAAAACAAATTTAAAAACACCCCTCAGAGTTCAAAAATGACACTATGTCCTTCCCTTCAATATCCACACAATATGGAGATATTCAACAAACATAATGCTCTTTGTGGTTCTGTCCACTTTAGATTCCGCATTTTAAATAATAATTCAAATTTATCAGGAGCATTGATCATACAGATCACTTGTCAATCTTCAAATTTGCACTCATAATTTCTTTAACCTATTTTAGTTTTCCACTCCATTGAATATATGTTCGTATTTAAAATATATTGGCAGGATAGGTTTCCGGTAAGCTGAGGAACACTCTGCCAGGTTAACAGAATTCTTACCATTGCTAAATGAATAAATTATATATTCAAATAAAATCATTTAACATTATCAAATGACCAGGACAGATTTATGACCTTGAGTTTCAGGTATACGTTCAGATAGTCATAGAGTTATACAACATAGAAACAGATACTTCAGTCCAACTTATCCAAATCGACCAGACATCCCAATGTGACCTAGTCCCACTTGCCAGGGTTTGGCCCACATTCCTCTAAACCCTTGCTATTCATGTACACATCCAGATTTCTGTTAAATGTCATAATTGTACTCACCTCCACCTCTTTCTCTGGCAGCTTGTTCCAGATGTGCGCTGTGAGGAAACGTTACCCCTCAGGTCCTTTTTAAATCTTTCCCCTCTCACCTTAAAGCTATACCCTTTAGTTTTGGAATACATCACTCAAGGAAAAAGTTTTTGCCTATTCACCTTATCCATGACCCTCATGATTTTATAAACCTCAAAATGGTCACCCCTCAGCCTCAGATGCTCGAGGGACAAAAGCCCCAACCTATTCAGCCTTTCCCTATCATTCATACCCTCCAGTCCTGGCATAATGTTTGTAAATCTTTTCTGCATCCTCTCAAGTTTAGCAATATCTTTTCTATAGAAAGGTGATCAGAATTGTACACAGTTTTTCAAAACTGGCCTCACCAATGCCCTGCACAGCTGCAACTTGACATCCCAACTCCTACAATCAGTGTTATGACCAATGAAGGCAAGCGTGTCAAATGCCTTCCTCACCATCCTGTTTACCTGCAACTCCACTTTCAAGGAATTATGAACCTGCACCCCTTGGTCTGCTTATTCAGAAATACTCCCCTAAGCCCTACCATTTATCGTATTATTCCTGCCCTTGTGCCTTACCAAAATGCAATACCTCATAGTTATCTAAATTAAACTCCAGCTGCCACTCCTCTGCCCATTGGCCTATCTGATCAAGGTCACATTGTGCTCTGAGATAAACTTCTTCACTGTCCATTACACCACCTCTTTTGGTGTCATCTGTAAACTTACTAATCGTACCTCCTGTATTCCCATTCAAATCATTTATTTAAAGTATTTCTTCATAAAACTAGATGCACAATGCCTAGCTTCCCAGAAATTGTTGTTAAATTAGTACAACAGATTAGCCTATTATGACACTGAATATTTTACAAAATATTAAACTCCAATTGTATAAAATGCTTACCATTGTCAATCATTCGTTCAACTGTAGCATTTTGACTGAAAGGTTGCACAAAGGAACCGATTGCTGAGACTGAAAAATAAAAAAAAGTGGATTCTAAAAATCTAAGAACAGACCCTGTTTAGTAGCATTAAAGAAACTAAATCTAAATAATACCATGTCCAACCAATTTCTCCTTAACAGTGTGTATTTAATATTTATTGCTGAAAAAACATGTTCTGTAAGAAGATTGAAATCATCAAATCAAAGTATGGGCCAACTCCGAACGTAATTCTGTCCAACAAGTTCAGGTCATCTCTTTTGAAGTGACGTTAAGTTAGATCTTTTCCTCAGCTCTTTCCACATTTTCCCTCAAAATGTGAAACTAATCTCTGAGTAACCTCATATCATAAAGCCGGAAACATTAATAAGAAACAGAATAATGACTGAAATTTAGCTTTAAAATTCTATTTAGCGTACAACTTACCAATCATCAAGTACCCAGAATTTCAGCAATGTAGCAACTAGAACACATTCTCAGCTTAACACCACTCGTCCCATTAGGCCATAAGTCAAAGAAATAATGTCGTGTGTGTTTCATTAACCATACCTGATAATTTATGCAGAGATCCCATTTGTGAATAAATTCAACCTGGTTTCCAGTTTGACCAATAGTCTAGTTTATGGTCATTTACACAGTTGGAAAAATGCAAGGTGCCAGTTTATACCAAATTCACATTAAAATTAACAATAAAAGTCCAAGGAAGCTTTCCAAAGAAAATGTGATAATATCCTTTCAAGCTTATATGGATTTTGTATGATTTCATAGAAGTTTTGAAAATCATGAGGCGTCTTAACAGGGTATGATGAGAGAAACCTTGCTCACTCGTGAATAGATACAGGATCAGAGGGTTCAGTTTCATGGTGTTGTGCAAAGGAAGCAAATTTGAGATGAGAAGGAACTTGTCCACACACAGTGAGTAGTTAGTATCTGGAGTGGACTACCTCAAAATGTGGCAGCAGCAAATTCAACTGAGGCATTAAAGGTGTCATTATTTAACTACATAAATTGAAGCAATCTGCAGAGTTACAAGGAACAAATTGGGAATTAGTATTGTATTTAAATGCTCAGAGAGCCAATGCAGATGTGATGAGCTGAATAGCTTCATTCTGTACAGTGTCAATTCTGGTATTGGCTAGGATTGAAATTTATCAACTACCAGTACTTGGTCTTGAGAAGATGCTAGTGGGCTGCTTTCCAGAACTACTGCCATTCATGTGGTGTAGGTATGGTGCTCAGAAGAAGGAATTACAAGGAATTTGACTCACAGCTAGAGTTGAGCATGGTAGTATAGTTCCAGTTCAGGGTGGTTTGTGACTTTGGAGGGAACTAGCAGAAGGTGGTGGCCCTGTGGCCGTGTCCTTCCTGGTGGTAGAGGTCAGTGGTTTAGAAGTTAAATGTTGAAGGAACCTGTATCAAATGCTGCAGTCCATTCTGTAGATGGTATACATTTCTTCCACTGTGCATTGGTGGTGGACAGAGTGGATAATGAAGGTGGTGAATATTGAGCCAATCCAGTGGCCAACTTT